>CM037157.1:31911496-32511496 GCA_020921065.1 Vaccinium darrowii | reverse complement strand
TCGATCTTTGGAGCTGGTCCTCGATTAACACGGTTAACAGGTACTCTCTCTCTCTCTGATCAGATAGTTTCCTCCATAGCCACATTGTTACTACGAGTAACAACGGCAATTATTTACTACGAAGGTAGGGTTGTGGATCCAACCAATTTTCTAGACAACTCAACAAGAACGACAAAATGGCCAAACGAACGATTTCGATTGAGTGAATGTTCGGGGCTCAGTCGGTTCTCGTGCCCAAGAATCTGTTGGTACTATAACGTGTGTCTTCATAGAATTTTTCCACTGCCCAAGAATCTGTTGGTACTATAATCTGTTTAATTTTTTTCAAGTCCTGGTATTTGTTGAATTAATTTTGTGACATTATCCATTACAGATTGTCTGTTTGCTTTTTAAGTTCTTCTTATTGGATGTTCTATTTCATCTTCATCTGCTTTGAAAAACTGGTAATCTATGGAATTGCCTTATACGTGTTTGATGAAATGCTTCAGTAAGTATGAGATTGCTTGGGTTGTGGTTTGAACGGTTAATTATGAATCTTCTCCTCCCTCCTCCACCTAATCCTCCTCCGCACACCATACACCTGCCCATAATGGTAGTTGAGTCTTTTAAAACTCAAGTTATACTCATGTCCATTTTTGTGCAGTTGGAACCCGTGAATATATTGAAATCAGTTTGTTGGGCTAACCCATCAAGTTTTTGGTGTTTAGATTGATTACATTTTTCATGTATTTTGGGTAATGGTTGAACAACCTAAAAAGCTTGGGGCTAGGAGTGGGAAAGATTGTACTAAATTTCGTACCCAATGATAAATAAAGTTTCCCACACATTCTCACTGAATTTGCTATTAATACTGGTGTGTTAAGATTGTATTGAGATTGCATCCGGTTTTTAATTTCTGATATATAGACCCATTCGCGGATATTTATTTCATTCGTTATTTGTTAATTATTTTTAATTACTCAGTAATGTTCAACCTTACGGCACATCTCGACTAATAAGCTTATAGATTATTTCTTGGTTTGGAAACATTATCATACACAAGAATACAATTTTCTTGTCCACTCACTAGTCCTCATTTTCTTCATTCAAATTTTAGGTACAAAAACAAATAAGGAACCTGCTGAATGGTGCATAAAACTGTTTATTCTTCTCTGCATTATCCTTGTGCGTCATATTCTAATTTGGCTCTTTGCCTAAAGACAATATACTAGTAGTTGCAAACACCAAGTCATGGAAATCAGGCCTCTTGCTAATTAGCTTCTAGTGACAAAATAGTTCCATAATGTTCAAATCGGTCAAATGAAAAAAAAAATTCCTTGGCATTAGTGGGCCTAATGAGGACCTTTTCTAGTAGTAATAAATTTTGTACGGGTGGCTTTGAATGTAGACAATGATCCCTTTATTGAAAGCTTAATTTGCACGGCAATATCAGATTGTACTACAGAATAGTACCGATAAGGAAATGGATTCTCTCCGGTTCATAATATTCTTTGCTTTAGAGTTGGAATTTTATTTTGTTATTTGTTATTTTACTTTACTTTACTTGATTGAAGTTTTGTATGTCTAACAAACAGATATGGCCCGCGAACGGCAAACAGCTTCTATTCGGCGGCGCAACGCCTCGGAGGCTAGTCAGGCTACGGGCCAAAAGGCCAAGTGTGCTCGTGGTCGGCCTACCCTCCCCCGAAGCAGCCTGAAGAAGGTCAATTCGAGGCGGTTGGGGAGCAGGCCGAGGAGGGCCAATTCGAGGAGGAGGAGGTTGAGGTTGAGGTTCAGGAGCATTTCGAAGAGGGTCAACCCGAAGAGGAGGTTCATCTAGCGGCGGCGTCTAGCGGGGTCGGTATACGCAATGGAGAAGATGTGCCTCGGGGGGGCCCACTAGACCGGGGTTTGTTAAAGAGTTTTGATACACATGTGGCAGCGGCAATTTGGAATAGAGAGGAGCGCGGCACATTGAGATTACACTCTCACTCTCGCCATTTGAGTAAATGGAGAGTCAAGAGCCGTAGGGTGCAAGAAAAAATTAACAACTCTGGACTGGGGCCCTTGTGCAGCGACCTCACATACTCGTACTGCAATGCTGTTCTGGTTTCTGCTTTCGTTGAGAGGTGGCATCCAGAGACGAACACATTTCACTTTAAATTTGGAGAAATGGGGATGACACTTGACGATACAGAGCAGCTACTTGGACTTTCCGTTATAGGTAAGGCTATGCACACAGAGGAAGAGTATAAGGATCCCGTGACTCTACTCAAAGACTGCCTTGGCGTTTCTGAGACGGATGCGCGTAAAGCGCTTAATGGAGGAAAAAGTGTTGCTTTGAGTCGGTTGAAGAAGAATTTCACGACGGTGAGTAAGACAGACAGTGTGCAGAGGGTTGACTATTGTGCACGTGCTTACTTGTTATTCGTGCTTGGGTGTACCCTTTTCATTGACAAGTCCGGGGGGGGGGGAAGGTTGACGTGTCTCTCCTATCTCTTTTGTCAAACTTGGACGAAGTTGGTACATACGGGTGGGGTACTGGATGTCTAGCGTACTTGTACATGCAGCTTGGTACAACGAGTAGGAAGGGTGTGAGGCAATTGTATGGCTATACGACACTGTTGGAGGTATTGTAATTAATTATTGTCCTTTGAATACACTTCATTTCCATGTTAGTAATTAACAATAGAGTGGATATTATTATTTCTTTTTTATTATGCATAACTGTGGTTAGTAATTATTCGTTTACTATGTTCAAATCCCACAGGCATGGATCCACAAGCACTTTCCTACGCTTCAGCAACCATAAAATCCAAATTACAGTGAGGAGCTTCCACGTGCACATAGGTGGTTGCCTCATCGCGAGGCTAGCAATGTCTCTGTCTCCCACTACCGGCGGATGTTAGATGACTTACGTGCTGATCAGGTAATGGTCTCATAATTTCATTCATAATCGTATATGAACTATCAACGTGTTATGAAAAGTCACTTATTTTAATGTAACTATTGTAGGTTATATTTGATCCATACAAGGATCGCCGGGGAGATGTACGACCTATTGCCTTTTACACCGGTCCCATTCGCGGGATGAGTGTCGTGGAGCCCTACCTCCCTGATAGAGTCTTGCGGCAGTTTGGACTAGTGCAGATTATACCCAGGGATCCAATAGCACCGGCCCGAGTTGAAACAGGAGACAAAAAATATAATGTGGTTTACACTTGGACTGACGCAAATTGGACAAGTTGGGAATACCACGCGGTGCCTGAGGTGAAGCGAGCGTGCACGAAGGCAGATGTCCCGTGGGAGTGCCATCCGGATTATGCACAGTGGCTTAGTAGGTTCTCCCACTTTACGGTGTCTCCTGATGCGGGTGCAACTGAGGTGAACATTGATGGTAGTGCTACCGATGGTCTCAAATTAGCAGCTATAACACAAGAAGTTGACAAGGTATTCGCTGAGGGACTATCACCATATAACATGCGCGAGGCTTTGCGGCACATATCGAGTATCTTACGGCCTACAATCAGGGGAGAGCCTAGGACACCACGTACAACAGAGGGTGCCACCTATGGTAGACGCACAGATGCTACTTGAGCACTGTGTTTTATTTCTTTGACTATGTGGTTGACAATATGTGTATGGATAGACTTATGGATATTTTTTGACTTTCGTTATCTATGGTTAGACTTATCTATATTTTGCGGTTCGTTATGTAGACATCAATATGATTAGACTATGAAAATTTTATGACTTTGGTTATGTATGTATATTTTGTGGTTGGATGGGCACATTCGATACTTTTAGGCCTCTAATTTTGGCACATTGGTTATGTATGACTTTGGTTAGGTATGACTTTGGTTATGTATGTATGACATTGGTTATGTATGACTTTGGTTAGGTATCTATAATTTCAGCTCTCTGGTTTATGCACATTCGGATATTAACTCCCGAAATTATACACATAATTCGGATACAAACTGCTGAAATATGTCCAAAATTGCGGATATTAACTACCATCACCAATTTCTGCTATGGATGTGGATTGAGGTTCAGATATTAACTCTCGAAATTATACACATAATTCGGATACAAACTTCTGAATTATGTCCAAAATTGCGGATATTAACTACCATCACAAATTTCTGCTCTCTGGATCTGGTTTGAGTTTCAGATATAAACTCCCAAAATTATACACATAATTCGGATACAAACTTCTGAATTATGTCCAAAATTGCGAATATTAACTACCATCACAAATTTCTGCTCTCTGGATCTGGTTTGAAGTTCAGATATTAACTCCCGAAGTTATACACATAATTCGGAAACGAACTGCTGAATTATGTCCAAAATTGCGGATATTAACTACCGAAATTGCCCAAAGTTTGGGTATTAACTCCCGTTTGGAACTTCCAACTTCTGTGCAAAATTGGTCACCTGTTTGAAACTTCCAACTTCCAACTTCTGTGCAAAATTGGTCACTTGCTTAGACCTGTATGAATTAAGTACTAAAATTAAGTACTAAAATTACTCAACAAAATACATCAACAAAGTCCATGAATTAAGTACTCAGCGAAGTCCATAGATTACCCAGTAAAATCCATCAACAAAGTCCATGAATTAAGTACTAAAATTACAATTTCCATAAACATAATACATCCATCAATTAGTGGTGCTACTCAACAATGTCAAAACTCTCTACAGTTGCTACGTCGGAGCCAATTATCCTTCCAAATTGTTCGATTCGACTACGAAATGGTGTTTCCCATCCAATTGCATACGTTTCCCGGTATCTTTGCCAATTCAACGCTATCGGCGGCATGGCGAAACCCGGCCTCATGTATAGCTGGCCAATACAAGACAGAAAACCTCGATCAAGCAATAAACAACATGTTTTCCAAACAATAATTACATTTTAATCAACAAAATAGCCAACATGTTTCGCAAATATACCTGTATGAAGTGATTATTGTTAACGTATCCCATAGTAGATACGTTGTTCTTCAACATACGCTTGGGAGGAAGGGGGTACAATGGAGGGGGAGAAACGTAAAACATTGCTTCTTGGATAGGAAGACAAACGCCACTTTGAAAGCGGAAGCTACAATGTGACCCATATCAGGCATGGTGAGCCACTTATCATTTGGGGCAAGGCCATCACCAAAGTAATCAAGTCTATGGTGTAGTTCATCAAGCCTTTCCTTTCCACTCGACACCTTCTCATAAAGGGAAACATATGATGTCAACTCCAGGAGCATGATTTGTCTTATTGCTTTCCAGTCGTTCTCGTCATACCCAGCCAAGGCCGCAATTGCACGAAAACCACAATTCCCATCCGCTTCTACATCCTTAACTCCGGAAATGTACATCCTCATTCCTTCTGGCAATTGCGTAATGTGTTTGGAATCGATTACTGGGCGTTCAGGTTGAGACTTCTTGCGATGCGGTGTTGGCTTCACAACCTTAGGTTTTTGGATTGTGGGAGAGGCTTTTGGCTTTTGCTTCACAACTTCAGATTTCTGAGTGGTTTTGGGTATTTCATCCACAACCTTAGTTTTCAATTCAGATTCAACATACTCAAACAGTGAGGGGTCCCTACGAGTCGAATTTTCAGACTTAGAGGTTTTATTCTTCAACATGGACATGGCGATGCTTTGTGCTACATTATTGCTTTTGGGTCGACCCCATACCTTGGCCTTTACTTTCGGTTCCGTGAGAGAAGTGGAATGTGGATAAATAACCTCCGTCATCTTCCTCATTAAATGGCGTTGGTGGTCCTCGTCGTATGTGGAAAATCTCTCCATAAAAATATCAAAGTTCGCCTTCATGCTCTCCGCAATTGTAGGATCTTTTTTTGGTTTATCGAAAGAGAGTTTCTTCCAATGTTCATGGATCAAAGATAGCGGCAGTTGTTCTTCTTTGTTCTTGAATGGCGCAATCTCATGAGCACATGGTAAACCATGAGTATGTTGAAGAGGACACACGCACGGAGTGGTACATTCCATGTTGATAGAGTGTATCTTCTTCAACTCCATTTTCATATATCGCATGGCATCCTGTGAAACCACTCCCACTAGGTTGTTGAAAATGGGAATTTTGTAAGAATGGTACAAAGTTGATAGACTCTTCTCGAATGAACACTTGATGGCAGTAATGGATGCCTCAACCAAGCCGTGAGCCTTCTCCCATGCACTTTGAAAGTTGCATTGCGATGATGCAAGATACTTCTTTAGCTTATTATGATGTCCCTCTGCCCTGTATGTGAAATGTGAAATGGTAAGGAATTAGTCATTTTGTGTGACATATCTGCTTAAAGTTGAAGTAAATAGCAAAAACAACCATATACTTATTGGTAGTGTAATTCCCTAGGTGCATGACGGAGTCGGTCCAAGCACAAACAAACCTCTCCTTGTATGGAGCAAGCCATGTCTTGTCAACGTATTCAAGAACCGTTGGATACATCATAAAATCCCTTTTTAGTTCACGAACCCGCTCGTCATACACTTCTATGGTCGGTGCGTACATAATCACAGCGAACGTAGCCAGGAATTTTTGCCAATGTGCATCATCAAAGTGCTTTTTACAGTTAGCCAACACATTCTTCTGAATATGCCAACGACATAACATATTCTTGGCACAAGGGAAAACTTTTGCAATTGCATTCATGAGGGATAACTCCCTGTCTGTGATTATTACCTCTAGAAGGGACTCGGGATCCATCATACCCTTCAACTTTTCCAACGCCCATATGTAGTTATCTTTTTTCTCCGATTGCATGAAAACGAAAGCCACAGAGTACGTCATCTCCGTCGATGTGATGCCAACAATCTGTAGCAAAGGAAACCTGTACCTGTTTGTTTTGTACGTGCAGTCCATCATCAACACCTTAGGGAAAACACGTAACATGTCACCGGCAATTGGATGAGACCAAAATAATTCATTCACATCACCCGTCACCTCACAAGCATGATGCCACTCAACATAGTTATGTTCCCGTAACTGCCGCATTAGATGTTGCATTTGAGATCTACCTGCTTGTTCCATCACCCGGTACTTTCTCCGTGCATTATATATAGTTTTAATTGTCGTGCAGTTGGAAGGATCCCGATTCTTGATTGTCATTAAAATGTCCCTCGGTTTTACAAGCGTCTTTGAGGCCTCCACGACCATCTGTATTTCTTCTTTTTTCAACCTCCTGGGGTATGGGTGACCCTCAAATTGACTTGCAGGAGGATGGTTGTGGTTACCATTGTAGACTTTGACAAACCAACCATTGTATGCCTTAACACACCACAATTGAAATGGGCATTCACATTTTTTGGTCCCTGTGTTACGCTTTTGTTTCTTCTTTTCTGGAATTGAGTTTTTTGGTATAAACGGTCTGAACTTACCACTCCATTCGCATTGAAATCTTATCCATGGTCGCCTATTCTTTGTCATGGTTTCAAAAGACTTAACGATAATGACAAATCCATGCTTCAAACCCGTCGAAAAAAACCAGTCTTTCAACTCTTGTTCATTTGGAAACACCTACGAACACATAATTCAAGAAAATTTTACCCTAAATAGCCCGTGTGGAATAGAATGTGTTTAAAGTAAATAACTTTATCCAAAGTACTAACCTATTGTGTTATGAAGTGCTCCGTATAGTCATGAACACCTAATGCACCTAATGATCCTGTTGTGCGACTACCATGTGTGGAAGCATCACCCTAAAAACAGACCAGAGCATAACAACATTAGTTTGACATTAGTTTTTGAACTTCGGATTTAAACTCCCAAAATTTGGTATATTTTCGGTACATAACTACCGAATTGTACCAACAATGTCGAACGTAAATTGTCAAAAAACTACAACCATTTCGGTAATTAAAAACCGAAATGACAACTTCGTTTCATATTACTCCCTCCGTCCCAATTTTATAGTCCCTTGTTCTATCCTAACCGGATAAAAAAACGATTATATCTTTCAATCGGTAATACATTTTATATGCAATATGGATCTTGTTTGATAGATCTTGATTTAATCTAATAAACAAAATGTTCAAAATCACCTAAAACATTGTAGATTATAAGATATAACACTTGAAAAGTGGCACGAACTCCCAAAATGGACTATAAAATTGGGATAGAGGGAGTAGTTTTTACACTTCGGATTTAAAATCCCGAAATTATGTCTAATATTCGGTACATAACTACCGGAAATTGCAAATTATTTCGGACATAAATTTATCAAAAAATTGTAACACTTTCGGGAATTAACTACCGAAATATAGTGAGATTTTCGGGACTGTGTGTTCTGTTTCGAACGAATAGCGACTGAGAAATCTAAAAACCAATGGGTTACCTCTTGGGTCGTTTTTTGCTCGAAAATCTTCATCTCCAAGATATTAGGCTCGCTCTCCACCTCCATGTTTTCCTCTAACTCCTCCGTGGTCTGGATTTGTGCATCCATTGGTGAACTTGGAGTTGTAAATTGTTCCAATACTCTTTGGAGCTCTTCTTCCAAATCTAATGAGGGAGAAGATCCCTCCATTGATTTCACAAGGTTCTCCATTAAGAGAGAGGAGAGATGAGGGGCAGGGGAAGACAATGGGGTTAATGGCTGGAGGAGGAGGAGAGATTTTGTCACTGTGGGAATGAGAAACGATGGAAGAAGTGAAGGAAGAAGAAGATAGGAAAGTGCACTGGGTTGTATGTAGCAATTGGGAGAAAGTGGGGTGGGTTGGTATGGGGTAGGGCTGAAACTGGTCCTGTTCGGTCCGGTTCTTGGCCATTTTTGTGCGAACCAGCAAAACTCGGTTCGGGAGGTGAACTGAACCGAAACCGGTTATATAGATCTCGGTTCGGTTCGGTTCGGTTTCAGTTCAGTCGGTTCGGGGCCGGTTCAGTTCGGTTCGGAGGAAAAAAGAAGAAAGAGATGAAACCCTAGATCTGATGGAAAATCCCAAAGAAAATAGCACCAACAAATCCCAAACATGAACAGAGATGATAGAAATTTACAAATTCACAAAGTTATATACATATCATTTCCAAAAGAATAATAAAAAACACATACTCATATATGTAAATACACCAAATTGTTTCCTCTTTCCAGATCTACACATACATATGCATATGCTTATGTATACCAGAGAGAGAGAGAGAGAGAGAAACGAACATACATGTGTATGATCTACAAATATATACATATGTATATATACCACAGAGAGAGAGATACGAACATGGACAATGAGTCACCGACGATGATGGACGAGAGATGAGATCGACGATGATGATGACCGGCGACGATGGACGGAGATGGTGATGGGTTTCTCTCTCTCCTGTCTGGACTCTCACCGCCGCCCCTGTTTGTGTTTTGGGAAAAAACGATTTGGGAAAATGTTGACTAGTGAGTTGAGGAAGTGCATATATATAGTAATAGACCAGACTTACTAATAAATATATTTTGTTCCTACTTTAAACTTAAAACAGTTGCCAGCCAAGTGGTAAAGGCTACGGCTTCCTTGCTTGAGGTCGGGAGTTAAATCCTTGGCATTTCATTTTTGAAGGTATTATACATACATCGGTTTGGTCCGGTTCGGTTCGTGAGAAAATCCCTCTGAACCGAGAACCGAACCGGTTTTCAGAATTTTCAATTATCACGAACCGAACCGAACCGGGAAACGAAAAGAACCGAAAAAAAATCTCGGTTCGGTCTGGTTCCTCGGTTTTTATTTTCACCCCTACTAGGGGTAATTTGAGGGTTAAATGGTCTTTTCACAAGGAAAATTTTGGTATTTATTTTGGATGGATTATATTGTATTGAGGCAAAATGGGCTGCGAATGGAAGCTCCATTGCGAGAAACATACGACCAACCAAAAAGGCGCATCTTAGCACTGATCCCTTCTTTCTCACTCCTATATATTCGCGTGCACATAACGTTTTCCTTGAACGAACTGTTTCGAAAACCTTCGCGAAGTTTCATTTGGTTCATTCAGACTCTCGAAATCTCAGTTGTTGGAGATCTCGGCAGATCGTTGATGTTCAAGGTAATAATCTTCGATTGCTGTGTAGGAGTTCGATATAGCGTGAAATTTCAGTGAATCGAACTATTTCTACTTGGTAGTCAGTAGTTTTGTTTACGGTAATTCGATTTGTTTTCATTTTCATGTATAGAATCGCGTATATAGATCCCTCAATGGATCGTGTTTCTATGTTTTTGTGTGTGTGAGGTGTGTATTAATTATGCGTAAGGGAGTTCTGAATTGTAAGATGGAGTACAAGATATTGGCTTATGAGCTAAGTTCGTCGAGGCTGGGTAATTGACACTTGTTATTTGTCGCTGAAAACTGTTTGGTTGCTCAGAAAAGGAAATCTTGAAAGATAGATGGAACTTTCTTTTAAAATTCTGAGAAAATGAAAGGTGAAAATATTCCGTCAACAAATTCAAACATTACGCTGCTGAGATTTCATTTTGGGTTGTTTTTGTTTCTTTGGCATAAAGCTAACCATGTGAAGTATAAACAATCGTATGGTAAAGTCGATGATGATAAAACACCAACAATCTTAGAAAGAAAGAGTGACTTACGTGAATGGAAATACCCGAAACTATGTTGTTGTACGTTAATAAATTTGAATGGGAACTTTTTTTGGGTGAAAGTGTTTAAAGTTGCAGAAATATTGAATTCTAAAATATAGCAGCACCAATGTTAAAAAGTAAATAATATAAAAGAACCTAGAAAAGAATTTTCTCATAGCATGAGAGAGAGACATTTTTGTGTATGCTTCCTAACGACTTACTTTTAAGACAACTAGTAACTTAACATAGCATCAGAGGCGAGGTCTCGAGTTCAAGTGTGTCTCTCTCAAAGAGAGGGATTGCATAATTTTGGGATTGCTTGATATACAGTGTTGTTTCCACTTGCTAACTTAGCTTTTAAGACGGCTAGTGACTTAACATTGTATTAGAGGAGCTATATTGGATTCAAGTCTCTCGTTTGCATTTGGTTCCGCATTTGCATTCTGCTTCTCCCCTTCATATTTAATTCTATTTACGGTTATTTGCATATTCACGTACAGGAAGGGGTTGTCCGTGAGTGAGGGTGTTGAATAACTTGATATGCATAGTTAGGTCCATTTCTTAACAGCTAAGCTTTTGGAACAATGGGTAACTTGACGATACTCATGTAGTAGAGCAACATGCTAATGAGCCTATTGTTCATGTAAAGGGGGTGCGATTTGTTATTGGAAAATTTATGAGACCTTAATTTATACAGCACCTTAGATGACTTTGGGACAACATGGCCCCTTTTTGGACCTGTTGTAGCGTTGTACCTCGTGATAAGTGACAAAAGAATCACTATCCCTCTGTCAGAAAGAAGATGCCAAACTTGACTATGTTTTATTTCTGTTGTATCCCGCTAACAGAACGAGTGTTTGGTTCTGGACCTTGTGGTGACTGCCAGTTATAATTAACGTGCTGTAGACTGTGTAAAGGTGTCATAAATCAAACCCTGCTTTACTTTATTTTGAGTGATTGGTTCTGGACCTTGTGGTGACTACCAGTTATAATTAACGTGCTGTAGATAGTGTAAAGGTGTCATAAATCAAACCCTGCTTTGACTTTATTTTGACTGGCGTGCACTTCGTAGGTGGTCTGGTGTGGAGGTTAATCCTGTTGTGGCATGTTGATGCGTGATTCTTCCTCCATATACAAGCGCATGACGTCCAGGGAATATGCTAACACAGTAGATATGGAAGAAAATTCAGGTAACTTTATACATTGCTGAGGTAATATAATACTCCTTTCCATCATAATGATTTATGGGTTCATGTTATATGAACTGGCTATAAATGACTCGTCATTTCTTGTAGCCGGCAAATATACGAAAGTCTCACCTTTTAAATGGGTTCAACCAGATTTAGAAACTATGAACAAGAATCCGACCTATACTATGAGGCATGCAAGCATTATTACAGGTTTACGTGGTACCCCTTGCTAGAAGTTAAAGATATGCTCTTATAGTTAAAATTTAGAAGAAATGAAATTAAAGGGAGGATTATTTTCAGCTTGAGGCAGAAGTATAATTCTTATGTGTTGCGGTATAATAAATCAGGATAGACTATTATGTTTACGCACCTAGATTTTTGTTATTTGACCATGTGCTTCTTGATTCATTGAGTGAATGCTCTCTATTCTTGGCCAACTTTTGTGAAAGATTCTATCAGCTTAAGACGGTACCTTGGCTGAATGGTTGTCTGTGTTTTAGCTCTTTTGCAGAATGATATGGATCAAGAGACTTTGAATCCCTCTTGGAAGCTTTCTTTTCCGCACGCACTTGTGGCAACTCTAGTTGCATTCTTATTCGGCTATCATATGGGGTTTGCCATCTAACTTGAAGTTTTACTTTCATCTGCAATTTAGTTGTGCCTTCTACTTTCTCTATATTTGGTTACAGCTACCAATTTGCACCAGTTTTGCATAAGTAAAGAGTCAAGAAAAGATATGCATGGATTTTGATGTTTTGTTTGTTTTGTCTGATCAGAGTAGT
This sequence comes from Vaccinium darrowii, assembly GCA_020921065.1. Classification (NCBI taxonomy): domain Eukaryota; kingdom Viridiplantae; phylum Streptophyta; class Magnoliopsida; order Ericales; family Ericaceae; genus Vaccinium; species Vaccinium darrowii. Next base: position 32,498,983 of record CM037157.1, on the reverse strand, counting down.
TAACGAACCACTTGAAAGCATTTCAACTGATCTTTCTTTTAGTGGGAATACCTTGGCCGAAGGTACACTCAAGCTGGATCTTTCATTTTGTACTCATAATTTATTTATCTTTCTTATAATAAAAATGTTTGATTCTCATGTATTTTTTTCTGCTTCCTGCATAAATTTGCATGTTTGATAGTTGTCCATACATGTCAATTGCAGGTTTAGTGGTCAGTGCATGTCTGGCTGGTGCATTTGTTGGGTCTTTACTCAGTGGTTGGATTGCTGATGGGTTTGGGCGCCGTAAGGCTTTTCAGTTGTGTGCTCTGCCTATGATTATTGGCGCTTCTATCAGGTAACATGTTTATTCTACAGCATATATTGATGCTTCTCTTACTCTCTTAGTATAACTGCTTTTTTTATGGAATCTTTACTTGGCTATCTTGTATCATGTTTTGTTATTATGTCACACCTCTTTAATTTATGTATAATGTAAGGTAACTCTAATAAGGTCTATGGATGACTAACTTTTTTTACCTCTCTTTGGGGCATGTAAATGTAGATGGCTTTTCTAGTTTGCCATTGTCTTAGAAATAGGACCTAGCATGGTTGGCTTCCTTTCCTCCGCAGTCCGGCACTAACCTCCTGACCTGCCACGTGGTCTTAATTTTTTGCTCTTCCTTATTGTCCTTAGATATAGGAGTAGGACTATGGTAGGTGTCCTGGCTTGGCCACCTTGATGGTCTGTTAATGTTTCCTCACTCATGTTGTAAATTTCACTGTTTCTGATAGTCTTTAATACCAGAACTTTTCATGCCATCTCGTGTACTTGCTGTTATTTGGGACTTTTGTTTTGTCTTCTGTGTTCTTTTAATATTGTTGTGTAGTTGACTTCTTTGCAGGTGTCCATTAGTTCTTCTTTCTGGGCAGTGTGTTACTTATTTGTGACAGAGAAGTTGATCATTATGATTCACTATAATTATCACATAGGGGGAGATATTATCGAACTAGGTGAAGGAGAGATATTATACTTTTTTTGTGACAAATAAATAGCTATCGCAATGGACATTTTGTGGTGTATTTGAGACTAAAAACGGGCAGGCCATCCTTTGAAGGAAAAAGTGAGGCTATCCTCGAGTGAGGCCTGGGATTTGGTTACCTTTTTTCCCTTTTCCCTGCTCTTCTCTCATGGTTTACTGCAAAAGGGAATCATGTACTCTGCAAAATTAAGAAAAATAGTGTGATAAGCTAACGACGACTAGTGTAATTGTAATGTAGTTTTTATAGACTATTACTTTCCTATGGACATGTATTTTGATTTTGGTTTGAGGATTGTAGTTGTAGTTGTATTTCATATAACTGGAAGTTGGAATCATGATAGGGGCAAGGAAATCACCTAATGATGATTTCTTCTAGGAGTTTATTTGTCATCTTAGGATTCATTAACAATAACAGTACCATGTAATGCCCTATCGATGTAGGTATGGGCTGGGGAGGACTGGCGAAAGGCCTAACATTTAGCAATATATGCACAAACTGGTTGCATTTAGAAGGTTTTACCATTGAACTAGCTGGCCCCCTATACCTCTAAAATTCAAGAAACTCAAGTAACATAGGTCATAGAACCATGCGCCCACAAGAGGGGAGGCCTAGAGGTCTGATTCACTTTATGGGCTGATGACCTACCCTCATTCATTCAAAATCTAGAGCATTAGTAACGAGTCATCTTGTTTTAAATTCAAGAATGTTGTTAGGTTATGTTATCTTATCTTTTTGTTATCATTTGGAAGAGCCTAACCATTTGCTGGACTAACTTTACATTGGCTTCTTCGTTCTGTACCAGTTAGAAAGAATCGAGTCTGAATTTTACAGAGATGAATTCTTGTTGTTTTATATGCTACTTATCAATATATTGCTATTTTGCGCTTGGTTGTTTGCATTGTGCTTTTCTCCCTTCTCCTTTTTCTAGTTTGGAAAATACTAATACATGCATATTCAGTGCAATGACCAACAATTTGGAAGGTATGCTTCTTGGAAGGTTTTTGGTTGGGACTGGATTGGGTGTGGGTCCCCCTGTTTCATCTCTCTATGTCACGGAGGTAAAACAAAAAACCATCTTTTGGACATTTATTGCATGGAATATATACTAAGTTCCAAATTACTGATTTACTTATAGGTGACTTGGGGTTGTTATATGGGAGTGCTTGATTCTTTTTCGCTTGTCTTGTTTGTAAGAGCAGATTTCTCCAGCTTTTGTGAGGGGTACGTATGGAAGCTTCATTCAGATTGCAACCTGTCTTGGACTAATTGGCGCTCTGCTTATTGGAATCCCTGTGAAAAATACTGCTGGGTGGTGAGAAAAACGAACTGATGCTACAGTATACCTTAGTGTCGTCGTTATTGTTTGATTTTTAATTTTTTTTTTTTTTTACTTCTGAGAATTAGTGGTTGGTACTTAGAAATTTCCATATATACTTACTTCTCAGGTGGCGTGTATGTTTCTGGGTATCTGCAATTCCAGCTGCAATGCTGGCTCTTGCCATGGCATTCTGTGCGGAGAGCCCACATTGGCTATACAAGGTTTGCTTTTGTGTGTACCGAGGATAGTAAGATCTGATAAATTATAGAATTGAAATTCTCTAATGATAGTGTGTGTCGATACAGATCAAGGACGCATATACCCTTCTCATTCTTATGATTCCACGGTTTCCACCTATATATCCTATCCCCCCACCCCCCACCCGCCCTTGTGATATTGCATTCTGCTTGCATAAGGTCTTGCTTTTCTCAACCAAATATTCCCCTCCCCCCTCTCATCCTCATAAACCCAGCCTTTGTCCATCTTAAAACAGAGTCCTTTTTTTTATATTGTTGGAAACTTTTTCTAATCATTTGAACCATGTATGGCATGAGTCAAATTTTGCAACAAATAGGTAAAATTGACCCACTGCTGTTGGTTTATGTAATTGTGCTGTGAATAAAGCTGAAAGTTTCTCGTTGGTTTAATAGCGTGGAAGAATTGCTGAAGCGGAAGCTGAATTTGAGAAGCTTTTAGGAGCATCTCATGTCAAATCTGCAATGGCAGAATTGTCCAAGTCGGACAGAGGGGACGAGACTGATAGTATGAAGTTCTCGGAGTTGCTTTATGGTCGCCATTTCAGAGGTATGCCCATTTGGGATTTTGTTAGCTTTTATCACGTCTTTCCTCTGTTTACTGCTGAGGGTTGCATGACAATGGAACTTACAATCTCTGCTGCTCCTCACTCTCACTTTATCTTTCTCTTTTCCCTCTCCAAAATCCTTCTGTATTCACTCCTTCCTTTTGCAGTTGTTTTTATTGGATCAACCCTATTTGCTTTACAACAGCTATCAGGAATAAATGCTGTATTTTATTTCTCTTCAACTGTATTTAGAAGTGCGGGAGTATCATCAAACCTTGCGAATATCTTCGTGGGGATTGCAAACTTATTAGGTATATTTTTGCTTCTCTCTCTCGTACGAAATGTTAAAGATATTTTTTTTTCCTGACCATGAAATATAAAAATCCTCAGGATCCATTATTGCATTGGTATTGATGGACAAACTAGGGAGGAAGGTCCTTCTTTTGTGGAGCTTCTCTGGCATGGTAATATCTCATTATTTTCTGACAAAACTTACTCATGTATCAGTAGCAAGTGAGATTGAAAGTTCAACTTCGTAGTCTACAAATAACCAAACCAAACCTCACCAATCCAACCCTGTCCCAATCAAGGGGGTCTGGTAAATGAATCCCTTTTTTGCCGGTCTCATGGTGTCAAGGGCTATGTGTTCACTGATATTCATTTTTTTAACCACAACTTCACATGTCAATTTAGACCGCCCTTTTCTTTTCCATGTAGCACTTTCCCTTCCTGCTGAACCAATAGACATCATATGTGTATCCGTAAATATAATATATGTGGCAAATGGCGCTTCACAAGGCATGGTTGATATATTTGCCACCAAAGGAACAGAGACCTTGGAATCTTGCAGAAAATTACCTTGATTTGTTTTTGGTGCACAAAATGGTTGACAGATGCCTTCTGTCACAATAAAACTAGCGAAACTGTCGTGGGAGTAAAAAGAATTTGGTCAGTCCCAGCAAGAGACACCGAGATTGATTCAGGGAGATGCGGAGGGCTTTATTTCGGTTGATTACAGTTGTTTTCTGTGGCTCAAAGGTCAATAAAAATATATTGGATTTGTGGGGCTTTCCACGGGGTTAGGAAGAGTATATGGTTTTAGTGCAGTAATGGGATATCTGGGTGTTCTCCAGTAAAAAGGGATTGGTTTTAGTGCAGTGATGGGATATCTGGGTGTTCTGTTTTACTGGAGACTGGCTATACAGATTTTGGGTTATATGATCAAGGACGGAAGGGTTAAGCTTGCTCTTTGCGGATTTAACGAGTAAATAAACTTTGAGGGCTGTAAGGGTTTAGTCGAAAAGAAGGGAAAGGAGAAAATTGTTTAATATTTACTCATTCCATCCTGGGAATAATCACAGGATAGCATGCCATGGCACTACTTCCTATTCATTTCTCAATGATATTCGACGATCAAGACTCGTCAGATGATTTCTCCCCTGGACTGGACCTATATGGATTCTTAATCATCCGTTGTTACACTGTTCCCAAGGAGTAGCCGAGTTGACATACCATAATTCTTGGTTCGGATGAAGAAGAAAATTGTAGGCATTATGCCTTGTAGGAACATTAAATATGAGGCCCTCGTTTGAAATGCAGATCCTTTACTTCTAATCCTGGGTATCCTAACTAAAATCATATGATGATGCAATACTATACGACTTGAACTACAAGCCTCCTATAAACCTTGAGTAGAAAATTCAGAGATCATGAGACATTATTGTTCCTTACGAAAACAGACAATTTATTTCAGTTAAATGTAACCTGTAATATGTGTGGTTCAACTATACAACACCTTGGGATCACACAAATTTTCATGTGAGCTGCTAAAGTAAATTTACTTTTTCTAGAGCTCCTTGTGTCTCTCAGCTACCATAAAATCATTACCTTCAATTATGAGCTTATTATGGTTGCCCCTAGTTATCACTTCACCACTTATCATTCAGCTATTATACTTTCTTAGGGAGAATGAGTTCCTTTGACCTTACGATTCTTGGTTTTTTTCTGCATTTGATCTACTCAGGCATTAGCCATGGCCTTGCAAGTCACTGCAGCCGGTCTTTCTGCTTCAGGCTCTGGAACTTTATACCTGTCTGTTGGTGGCATGCTGCTGTGAGTACTATCTATTAAATTTAGGTTCATTTTTAGGCTCACAGTGCTTTAAATCATCAAGTTCAGTTCCATATGACATTTTCAGGGGGAGAAGGAATTTGAGCTTGTGAGACAATGAAGTTTATTCAATCTTCCAAATACTGTCTTCATCTCAATTTGTTTCTTCATTTTCAATATTCCGGACATGTAAAAAATGATTAATGTTCTAATTATTCTCCATTTGAGTTGATTTTTGGAAAAAACTGTCAAGAAGAATTAATTGAGTTCTTTTTGGTTGGTGCATTTTCACAAAGTGCATTGCTTGCTAACCTGATTAAAGGCCACGATTGCCAAAAAAGGACAGACAAATTGAGACGGAGGTGGTATTCTTTTCGAGTCATAATATATAGTAAAGTACCACATCATACAGTTCCAAAGGATTGTGTGAAAATAAGAATATACATTTTTTGGGGGGGATTTCATCCAAAATTGCCGTGCTGCCTGTACAAGTGGCTTGTCAGCTGACTGAGTAGGTGTGCTTTGATCAAGAAATTTGGGTGCATCTCAAGAATATGGCAAAATAGAAGGAAAAAAAAACCGGAAAAAAAAGAAAAGAAAAGAAAAAGAAACACCCAAATGTGTGCTTTTAAGCATCCATCTCTTACTGGTTTTCTGGCTTGTTTCAAATACTCGATTTACATTACTATGATTAGCAATATAGGCATGAAGGAATGGATGCATCCTGATTGGACTTCTTTATGCAGGTTCGTATTCACATTTGCTTTAGGTGCTGGTCCAGTTCCTGGTCTCCTCCTACCAGAGATTCTCCCTAGCCGAATTAGGGCCAAGGCTATGGCATTTTGTATGTCCGTGCACTGGGTAATGTTTTTTGCCCTAATTTTTTCCCTGTATTGTTAATTGTAGAACACTCTACAGCGCAGAGTGACTGTGAGTCTGCAGATTACCCAAGGCCCCTTGTTTGACTGGACTAATAGAAGGGTTAAACACTTCCATAGGATATGTGATTCAAGTTTCAACTAGACAACATCCCCCATGGAATTATATATCCCATGCTTTGTGGGATTCCTCATTGGACGAATGTTCAATTCTAACAATAGAAGTTCCAAAGAACGCCGGATGTCTACTATCTAGTCCCCTTGGATTTATAAACCAGTCCGATTTATATGGACAATCAAAATTCAAAATGGGCCCGGCCCGAGAGAATTAGAGAAAAACAAGAAGAAGTTTAGACCTGTAGTCCATAGATTACCAAGAGTGATCTTGAGACATTGATATTAGATAGGAAATTAAAATTTTCTTTTTTGCTTCCCTTTGACTGGCTTTCTTTAGGTGTTCAATTTTTTGGTGGGCTTGCTTTTCTTGCCTTTACTTGAGCATCTTGGGCGCCGGCTCTTGTACTCTATTTTTGGTACCTTCTGCTTGCTTGCGGTGGTTTTCGTGAAGAGGAATGTGATGGAAACGAAAGGCAAAACACTCCAAGAAATTGAGATCGCCCTTCTTCCACAAGATTGAAGGTGATTTTCTTTTTTCGTTTGCTTTGAGTTTTCACATGGAAATTAGTTATTGTCGTGCAAGCCTAAAGGTAAACATTTTTGGCTGGTTTTGCCAATGCAGCTGAATATGTCGTCAAAAGTTCAAGTTCTCAGAAGATGGAAGCTTGGACGCCTCCTGATTTTGCTTAACACCTTAATTTGGAGGCGGCTGCATTTTGGACTTCCAACCATCATCTTCGTTCAAGTCGTGCTTCGGTCATCATCGGTGACACTTGAATCGAAAGAGATATAGTAATGGCTGGTTATAATTTTGTTGGTATCTCTGAGAACTGTTTATTTAGTGGTAAAATGGATGATTGGTTCTAGAACTTCATCCGTTGGCAAATGTGGAGGGATTCTAGAATCTCTTGTACGAAACAAAGATGTCACGTTGGCCCTGTATGATTTATATGAATTTTATATGTATAGAAATAAAAGATTTTACATATGTATGCATCAGATGTAGCTGTTGCTGAAAGGCTGAACATTCCATTCGTGATCCAGGAGAAGATTTTGCGCTGGACGGGTAGCGCCACGTGGTACCGTTGGTGCATCCAAGTCGTCCTATTGTGTTTTGCATGGCCCAGATTTGTTGGTGTAAAATTGCACCCAAAATTTACAAAAATGCCATTCTTCAATCGGGGCCTTTCAAAACACGTTTGGACTGCTTGGATGTCCCGACGGGTACCACGTGGGTACTGTGTTTGGATGGCTCGGATGCGCCGACAAGTTTCACGTGGCGGTACCCATTCGGCATGCGAGTTTTTCTTGTGATTCAGAATGGTGGTTTAGTTTGTTGGATTGAGAACAGAGGTAAAGGGTCTGGGGTTAAAAGGAGAGATGCAAGGATAACAAACTTCAGGCAGATCTGATGAGCTCTGGGGTGAGTCCTTCAGTAGTTGCTAAATGTTAATTGCCAGATTTCAGGTGTTCCGTTGTCTGGCTGTGGAGAAGCACTTTCTTAGTGTTCAGCTCATGAGACCCACACCTAGGGCTGCAAACCTAGGGCTGCAAACAAACCGAGCTTGCTCGCGAGCAGCTAATGGCTCGGGTCGTTTAGTAATAGAGCCGAGCTTAAGTTATAATTCTAGGCTTATTTGGTAAACGAACTCGGTAAAGCTCGGTTCGACTTGCAAAAGCTCAGCTCGTTATATAGGTTCGTCTCGTTAAGTAATTTACCTTGACTTGGGTATTGCATGTTTTGCCGATTATGAGCATGTCAATTGTTGCTCCCAAATGATACTCCCACTAATACGAAACATTGATCTCATGAAAATCATGATTGGTGTAGCAGGCCAAATGCCGTGGAGCTTGGATGTGGTCGGGGTGAAAGAGGGGGTTCAATGTGTGACTTGCTGTCAGACGTCTGTGCCCGGCTATGAAGTAACTCACATTCTCGATCTCAATTCCACTACAGAGGAAACAAAAAAAACCCTTCTAAATTCTCCATCTATTGTGAGCAGAAGACTTCCCGTAGTTGACTATCGATACATTGGAGGTGGCTTAACTGAAAAAATTCTCCAAAGCCTTTGCTGGGTAACGATACGATTCTGCTACCATGGACGTGTAAAACCCGGCAACATTTTTGAAACCCAACTAATGCAAGATTGCAAGTTGTGAAGAAACAGGATAATACCTCATGGTGCGAATTAGAAACGTTCTATTTGCACAAGCCACAGAAATAACAGGTAATCGAAACAGGTCGCGTTATTCATTTTAGTTTCATAAAAATAACAAAATTCACTTTCCTGAAAACAATGCCCCGAAGAGTTTCTCAATCTCCTACGGGTTACTATTACAGGGTCCAGTGAATCCAGTGGTTTACAAAGATAAGGTTTCCTTTCACACATACAACATATAACATTACTATAACTAGAACGGCTATGCCCCAAGAATTTCAGAGGGCACCTCCTGTTCATAAGAATTGGGCAACAAACAATGTAAAATAAAACTGTGTACATAACTTATTTGTGGTGTATTCATGCTCTGAATTCAAGGGAACCGAATTGAAAAACCTGAATCAGTAGCAGTAACATCCACAGGGCCAAAATTGTCAAAATCAGAATCCGAACCCATGTCTCTGTAGTCACCCCACTCATCATCAGAATCCTGGTCTTGAGCAGTGTGCGAAGAAGGGACCCTGAGTTCAGATAATGGAACCGGTAAAGGCTCTTCGCTTAGATACTGATCATGGAGCAGTTCCATGGGAGTAGCTCTACTTGATGGGTCGAAACAAATAAGTTTTTTGACTAGATTGATATCATCAGGCGACCGTTTTGGAAGGCATGATTGTAAACCAACTGGATTTTCCACTTTACCGAATGATATTATTTGGTAATCAGGAAGTTCTGAACACCCAGGCCACACATCCTCAGTTAAGTTCCCCAAGACACTGAAAATTCTGCCCAATTGGTCAATATCTGAAGTGCCTGGAAAAATGGGATCCAAACTGAAAAGCTCGGCAAAAATGCAGCCCATTGACCACAAGTCGATTTCTTGCCCATATTTTGTGGATCCGTATAGTAACTCAGGTGCTCTGTACCAACGCGTTCCAACACAGGATGTGAGCGGGCCACATCTGTCATCCACGCCCTCCTCGGCGTCATATGAATAAGAACCCCTGAATGGATCTTCTTCCACGTCGCTGTTTGTGCATGTAGCAAGACAGGATGTATCTCCATCTCCAGTTTCCTCATCAATCTCGCTCATGGCATCTCTAGACGTGAACTCATCCAACTCCCTTATCAGATTATCTCTGCTTGAAGATCCATGCTCTTCATTTGCCGAGACATCTTGGTTAGGAATTTCTATTTCTGGAATAACTTCAAGTTGTTGAACAAAACTAGGAGGATTTGGAGTAATTTCGTCATTCAACTGTGGGTTTTCGTTCAAGTCGACAGAACTGGGATCTAGAAGGATCCTTGCCTGAAAACCAGCAACGACCCGAGAGATATAAGACAATAGTTGCCCACCACTACCCTTTTCTTTGAGGGTATAGGATGCAGAATAATGCAGTATGCTGTATTTCAGAATGCTTCGGAACTCTTGCGATCTTGCCTAGTATCTTAGTGAAATACCTCCGTTTTGCTTAAAAAAGAATGGTGTTACCGAATCCAAATGGTTGAATAAACAAAATGTCCACGAACATGATGAACAAACTGGGAAATTTTTCTGGAGGACTATGTAGACTTCCACTTTAAGCTTGCCCAGCAGCACACAGAGAACAAGAATTGAAGTAATAATGCCCAATAATCTTTACCCAAGCCAAAAAAAAAAAGCCTAATGCTTATGCATTGATGCTTATCAAAGACCTAAGCAAAATTCAAACCATGAAATGCATGTAGAAGCATTATTCTGTACATATTCAAAATTCATTGTTTTTAGAGATAGACTCTGTAGCCTTAGTTTTTAACCATTTCTATAATTCTGGAGCTCAAAAGCAATCTAAAAAGCTAATGAAGATTGCAGCTCCCTACTTCTGCTACGTAAGTTTAAAAATTCAATCACTAACATAGACACAAATATTCAAAACCGTATCTTTTAGCAACAACAGTAATTCAAATAGTGCTCATCGATGAACCCAAGAGCTCGAACAATTGATTGTCCAAATTTAGTTCGCAAACTTAGCGAACTTTAAAATTATGTTCCAGCTTGGCTAATTTATGGGGCAAATCAGTAGCTTGAATTTGTGAATAATCATGAGCCGAACGAGCCAAGTAGTAGATTGTTTGAGCTTGGTTTTAGAGCTTAACGGGCTTCGAAAACAAAATCTAATCAAACTTGGTTTCTGCATGTAACATAACGGTAAGGAACGAGCTTTTAACCAACAAACACCAGCTCAATTCTATTTCTACGTATCAGAAAGAGAAAAAAGCATTTAAAGAATTGAGCTTTTCGAGAATACCTGGCCGAAATCGGCCAACTTGAGAACACCATCAACAGACACCAACAAATTTGAGGGCTTCAAATCGCGATGGACAATGTTCTTCCCATGACACGAGTCAACAGCACACAGAATCTGCACAATCCACCTCTTGATCTCACCTACCCCAATCCCACCCTCCCTCTTCTTCCCTTCCCTAATCACAGACGCCAGATCCGTGGGCAGAAACTCGAGGACCAGAACGGCGTCGTCGTCCTCGCTCCAGAAGTACTCGTGCAAGACGACGACGTTGGGCGCGTCTTGGAGGGCTTGTAGGGCCTCGATTTCTCGGTAGGCGGACTGTTGGTCGTGGATCTCTTTTAGGGCGAAGGGGTGGGAGTCCGAGCATCGGAGGGCGAGATAGACGTCGGAGTAGGCGCCGGAGCCGATACGGTGTTGGATCGTGTATTTCGAGGTGATTTCGTGGCGGGTGTGGATGCTCCAGCCCTTTGAATAATTTGGTGGTGGTGGTGGTGGCGGTGGCGACAGTGGGTCCATGGAGGGTGGTGGTGGTGGTGGTGGTGACGGTGGGTCCATGCGCGGTGGTGGTGGTGGTGGTGGTCTAGGGTTTGGTCTGGTTTTGAGGGAATGTTTTGGTATTGTTTTGGAGGAGATGATAGTAAGTGCACGTGCTTAGATCAAGTGCACGTGGCAAGAGGGAAATGTTAAAGAAAAAAGAAATTCTTTACTTTTATGGAGTGGGTATTTTGGTCTTATTCTTTTAGTCCGCATAGTTTTTCAAAAGATTTTAGTAATTCAGTTGGTGATTTTAGTAAATGAGTTCAGTAGGTGCTAAAATCATAGTTTTGAAATAAAAAAATGAAGTGGTTCCGTGTATCGTTTTTCGAATTTTTTTTGCACCAAATTAAAGTACTCCTCGTGTACTTTAATTCGGTGTAAAAAATTCAAAAAATAATTCACGGAAACACTTAATTTTTTGATTTGAAATACCATGATTTTAGCACCCGCTGAACTCATTTGCTAAAATCATGTTGATTTTAGTTGATTTTAGCAACTGAGTTGCTAAAATCTTTTGGAAAACTATGCTTAAAGTGAATTGTTTTAGGAGCAACTTACGTGATTTTCTACTATTATATTTTCGGTAATTTTGGTATTCTTGAATTATCAATTGTCAAATTAGTATGACAACTTGTACTACAAGAATACATATCGAAAATGCCTTGGTGGAAACTCATATTGTTGGGATTCAAACATGGACACCATATTTTTTATTGTTTATTCTCCTATTTAGACGAATTAAAAAAATAAAAACTAAATTCGTTGGAGATGGTTTTGCCAAACAAACCTTTGAAAGCAGATTTGGCCATCCGTTGGTGATGGGTTGCCAAATTTTAATTGTGGCAAAGCTTTCTATTTGCCTGACGGACTTATTCTAGAGGTGAAGAAGAAAGTAAAACCGTTGAAAAATTGGAGGTTCTTTCCCATTTGCTAAAAATGTAAAACAACCTCTTGAAGCATCCTCATTTGGCTTTCCACTCTAACCTTGGAGAGCCAAACTCTTAAAAACCCACCAAAATCAGCCTCCCTACTTTCCCTCACCAAATTATTTTTGCTACAGTACCGCACCAAATTTGGTGCGGCAAATGTTCACGCACCATTTAGTTTTTTATTATTTCCAGTTGCATTGCGCGTCAGAAACCGGGGGAGGGTGGTCATGAAACGTGGTCCACCACTTCACTTTTGTACCGAAATATCTCCCCAGGCGGGGAGATTAGGGAGGTTTTTTATTTTATTTTTTATTTTTTTTATTTACAGATTTGAGGGAAATAGTTTAATATAGTAAAGTTAAAATAGAGAGTCTGATTTTGTGAGTTTTTGATAAAGTGACTTGCTAATTTATAAAATGTGTTTTTGAAGTTAAATTTGATGAAAATTTTGGTGTTTCAGATAAGGATGCTCTTAGGCAAGATTTATATTCAAACAAAATAGCCAATTCAAAAGCTCGTAAAAAAAAATGGTCCGTTTTTGGGAAGGACATAGTGAAGGAGTCTTTACTTCAATAAGGACATCAAATTTTTTCTTAATGCCAAAAGGACAAATCACCTACACCTTCCAAAAATGCCCCCACTAGCCAATGAAAGTGTCTAAACCCCCAAACCTAATGAAAGTGCCTAAACTTAAACCCCAGGATACCCTATGAAAGTGCCTAAGACCCTAGGGTACTCTATGAAAGTGTCTAAAATCCTAGGGTACCCTATGAAAGTGCCTAAACCACTAAAATCCTATAATTGGAAAGTGCACCCTAAACCTAAACCCTAGGGTACCATATGAAAGTGCCTAAACAGCTAAAACCCTATAATGGAAAGTACTAAGTGCCTAAACCCAAAATGCCTAAACCCACTATACCCTACCCCAAAGAGCCTAAACCCCCTAAAATTGAACCCCAAAAATTGAACCCACCCCCAAAATTGAAGAGAGAAATTAATTTTGTCTCACCCACCCAAAACCCATGCACGAGAGAGAGAGAGAGAGAGAGAGAGAGAGAGAGTGACAGGGAAAAGGAGTGAGCCAGGACGACATGTCGCTTTCAGTCACAGCAAAGGAGACCACATGTCGGGCATGAAAGAAAAGTTTTCGGTTTGAAAATTCAATGTTGTAGCTTTCGGTTTGAAAATTCAAAGTTTTCGGTTTGAAAAGTTTTCAGTCACAGTAATGCCGCTTTTAATGCTGTAGCTTTCGGTTTGAAAATTCCTCCACATGGTGCGCGCGAGTGTGGGTTTCATTAAGGGTATTTTTGTCTAGTATTGTCCTTGAGTCCTCAAAAATTTCCTATCAAGGTATTGAAAGCATTAAAATAAGTTAAGCTGGACTAAACACTATTTGCCCCAAATTTGTCCTTTAGACCAATTTTCTGAAGAAAAAAAAAAGGTTCACATGAGAACAAGGAAAAAGGTTTTATAGCTCTCCTATATATGCACTCTTCTTTTCTCACCGGTGGGAGAACTTACATAAGAGGTCTCAAAATTCTCTCATAAGATCCCTAATGCGAAGTGAGATCAACTACGATCCTATTAGATAGTCCGATCCACTCATTATGTAGTCCTTAATGTGTATGTTGTTTATGCAAAATAATCATTGTAATCAAACGTTTCCCATGTGAGTGTAACATGAGCGCAACGGACAGTAGGACCCTTGACCATTCATTTCTCTTAAAAAAGTCTAATCTGAACTAGTGTTACCTAAATCCAGCCGACATGATGAGAACTAGAGATGAATGGCTCAGATCATTGAATGAGACCTTAGTGGGTCTCATTACACATCATAACAGGAATCGCCACACAAGAAGATCCTAATTACATTAATGTCCCTCCATTGGTAAATACCACAAAAAATAGTTGGGAGTTTTATTTAAGTCTTCTCCCAGAGAGAGAGAGAGAGAGAGAGAGAGAGAGAGAGAGAGAGAGAGAGCATTCACAGAATAGGATAAGGAGAAAATCATTTCTAGAACAAACATGGAAGGTGCAGTTTCTGCATGGCCATCACTTTTTGGTTCCAATTTTGCACCAAGTTGGAATTTACAAGCTAAAACTAAAGGCAAAATGCAAGAAACTCCCAAGAACTTCATGGAGTGCGAGCATGTTCTGTAACTTCAAAGGCCAGAACTGTCGCATATGAAATCAGAAATCAGAAATCAGAAAAATAGCAATGCTCGAAACAGCTTTTATAACAAAGTTTTTCCGTGAACTTAGAGCGGATGGGATATTAACATACACTAAGCAGGTGTTTACTTTCACAAGCACTAATCAGGACACGATTCGCAGTTCATGTCACCATTTCCGCTGAAATTACTATTAATCATCAAACAACGTTGTAATATGTTAGAAACCCAGGTACGCCGGCATGGATAGGTGAATTGAGCTTTGTCACACATCCAGCACTTTTGGACTGCAGAACTACATTCATTATGGTGGGCGATGGCTTCAGGCGGACAGTCCTAAGCAACACAACCGCCACACACCATCCCTCTGCTGTTAACAAGAAAGATACCCAGAGAAAGAACATGTTGTAAATCAGTAGACAACAACTTATATACTGATAATATATTGAGATTAAATCTCGTATCGATTACTTATTATGGATAAGGGTTTGCTGATATATCAAATTTTTAGGAATGTGCCTTGCATTTTCCTTTTTTGGATATTTCCATATAAGGTTTAGACTTCTATGGCAATACTTTGACTCATTTATTTTTGAACAGTTCCTATTGTGTTTAGACTTCTATGACAAGGCTTTGATTGTGTTTATTATATATAGATACCTTGTGGTATTCCATAAGAAAGGTTTTTTGGTGTCTTTCAAAAGCTTTTCGAGAGCTTATGCAAGAGTAATAAAATTTTAGTCTCTGGTGAGTTGTGAGTAGTTGATTGCTCTTGGAATCTCTTTGTTTTGGGATTCAAGGGTGCTTCAATTTGTAGAGTGACGGGTATAGCCGGCTCTGTTGTAATCTTGCTCCTTGGTTATAGTAAATCCTCTCTCGCTCTTCGCCCGTGGAGTACACCTTGCTTCGTGCTTGGTGGAACCACGTAAATCTTGGTCTTCCTCGTGCTTTCGCCTTTTGTTTGCTCACTCTATTTTTCTCATGGCTTGACGTTAAAAGGGATTATATTAAAATCGAAACACAAATACTATGACTAAATAGGTATGTAATGTTGACAATTTGAAAACTAATGTCAAGCAGATTTTCTCCAATATTTTGCAAATAAGAAACCTAAAGGTCCTAAACTAACAAGTGCATGGCCTGAGATTAGAAATTTAGAATGGATTATATCTCCCAATCCCAGGTGGAAAGAGCTACATGATCAACAATTACAAAAGCTAAACAAGAGAACGGTCCTAGTACCATTCACCCTGTTACGGTGTTTAGTTCGTTTGGCGATTTTCCCTCTGTGTTGGTATATTTTCTTTCTTCATGTTGGATTACTCTTCAGTACGCCGGCAGTTCACTTCAAACTTTTCTTCTCAAAAGTAAGTTACTATTGATAATTGTACAGTTCAAAAGTAGGTAAATTTACTCACACAACCGAGCAGCCTGATCTTCTGTGCCTTTTCTTCCTCGCCACTTCCTTCCTTCTGGGCGGTTGAAGCACAACCTTGATTGCAGTATCAAAAACAGCTTTGACATTCTGACAGACACAGAGAAGATTTATTTGAACTCAGTTGAGACTATACATGAATGCATTTAACTACAACAGGTGTTGCTGGGGGGATAAAAATTTGCGAACAGTTAGCGATGGCAAAAACATCCTCCTTTTGCATATCTACCTGTTGAGTCTTGGAGCTGCATTCTATATAAGCTGCTGCACCAATTTGTTTCCTCAGCTCCTCTCCCTACAACATTTTTCTCCAGTTAAGCAATTTTGTGGAATATGAACCATGTTGTCAGAAGAACTTGAGCATTTAGAAGATAAAAGTTTCGAATGCATACTTGAGCGGGTGTTATTGTATTGCATCCCATATGGTCAGCTAGATACCCTCTGTTGTCACGAATATCTGTTAAAAAAACACACCATTAGTTCTGTTTCTATTTGCTATTATGGAACATAAAAACCTGCAAGTACGTTCTTTTGTAATCCTGTACCTAATTTTGTTCCGATGAGAACAATTGGAACATTCGGAGCAAATCGTCGCAGTTCTGGCATCCACTGATTCAAAATTTCAAAGAAAAACCTCAGTTAGGTTATATCTAGAAACAATGACTTATTTGTCAGGAGGAATGACAATGGGGTGGGCGGGAAGGATTTTGCCATACCCCGACTCCAATCTGAAAATCTATTTCCACCCCTGCCCCGCCCCTTACCCGACCGGGTAATAGATGGGTATCTCCTGCCCCACCCCCATCTGGTAGCGGGTTTTCCCGACCCGCCCCCATTTGGGATGAAAAGGCATCACTTTATTTTTACACACAGCCAAGCAATTGGAAAAAAACAAAGGTAAGCGAATGAAGCGAGTACCTTCTTTAGAACATTTTCATAGCTAGCCCTGCTGATCAAAGAGAAAGCTAACACAAATATATCTGCACCTCTGTAACTCAGTGGCCTCAACCTGCTATAGTCCTCCTGGCCTTTGAATCATATTCATAAAACAACCAATTAGTCACAAATGAAGCAATAAGGAAGAAATAGGGGAAAAGGAACACAACTAAAAACCCATCAAACAAACACTAGGCCACAAAAATGTTTGAAAGTTCAGTGCTCCTGGAGCACGGCCGCGTGGTGCTCCAGATCACTCTAGCACCACAAATCTACGTGGGGTCCATACATTGAATAGTTACTCACAAAATCTAGGCTTGAAAAGATACCTGCAGTGTCCCATAATCCCAAGTTGACAATGCTTCCATCCACAGCCACATTAGCACTGAAATTGTCAAAAACTGTGGGTACATAGTCCTGCCACACCAGAGAGATAATAATATGAGAGAGGGATGACTGTCCCTAAATTGCACACATTCTGAACAAAAAAGCACTAACCAGGAAAGTGAAGCACAACCCATAGAAGGAACTGATCTTTTTGTTCAAAGAAGAATTATTTTTGTAGTTAAAATGTCCCCAAAATTTAACATGATAAATGTTTTGTTTTCTATCGTCTTATTAATTGATTTGGAAACTAAACGAAATATGTTACAGTTCTTAATTATAAGCACATATTCAACAAAAAATGGCACTACCAAAGAAAGTGAAACTTGGAATTTTTAACACTAGTTTCTGGAGAAAACAAATCTACATATCCTTACCCTTTAGCTATTAGGTGAGAAATGAAAAGAAATGTGATAGACAAAATAAAAAATTATAAAATCCTTCCCCTTTCTATCCTCGCCCAAAGTGGGGGGGGGGGGGGGGGGGGGGGGGGCAAGAAGCTCTTTTTAAGGGGTTATACTGACTCTCACTAATTCTCGCCCTCTCTCACCTCTTTGGCCATCCAAACATGGAGAGAATACTCCATTCCTCAATTTATTTATTTTTCCTTCAAAACCCTTCATCCAAAGGGGCTGTTAAATATTGGAGTTCAAGAACCCAGTGAAGAAATCACTGAAAACCCAGATACAACATTGGAATGGAAACTCATAAAAGAGAAGAAAAAAGGCAAGTAGAAGAGTAGAAACAAAAGGGGGTTGTGTGTGAAAAATGGATTGGGTTTTAAAAATGAGGAACTCACAGTGGGGAACTTGTTACTAGTGTAACAAATAAGCATACAGGTCTTCCCAACAGCTCCATCTCCAACAGTAACACATTTTATGAACCTTGAAGCACTCATTTTCTCTCTCTGTGACTTTAGCTTGGATAATTTGCTCTTCAGCTATACTTCAGTCTATACATCAAAAGTTACAGCTTTTTTTAGTGGAAGTGGGAAAAAAAGGCTTCAAGAAAAAGTTGAAAAGGAGGGGGGAGGAAGAAGAGGCCGAATATCTGGAAGAGTTTGAAGAGACGGTAGGAAAGAGCTAAAAAGCACCAGAAAAGACAATAGGAAAGAGCTGATGGACTTGCTAGTTTCAAGAAAGGAAAATGGAGTAATATATACAGAGAAGGGGCGAGTCAAAGGGGTCCCAAGTGCCACTTCGCTTTTCCCTCTTCCCTCAGGAAGAAGGTGTTTCGAAAGATGATTTTCGGCTTTGGAAAATGCTAAAAGAAATCTAGTTATGATTTAAAAAGTGTATTTTTTTTTTTGTCAAAAGTTGAGAGATAGTATTCATCAAAGATTCCCATGGAGAAAGATTGGGAGTCCACAGATCGGACACTCCAATGACAACAGGTTACAGAAATACAACGTGAAAGCATATGACCAAACCAACGGAACACACCAGACAAAATCCGGACAAAAACCGGCCTAAAGCCGGACATAACCGGCCTAAAGCCTGACAAAACACAAAAGAAACGAAAAAAAAGATACACTCCCCTTCGTCGCTGAGCAGCCCATCTCTAGCCAAACCTCCAACCGGTCACGCGCCTCTACCGGAGGCCTAAGAAGCCGCCGGAACCCGTAAGGTTGCAAAAGAGGAGCAGACAAATCGTAACGCCCAACAGGGCTGCGGAACGCCAAGTTCCAACGATTGGCGAACAGAAGGCGGATATGGTGCAGAAGGGGAAGGGGAAACCAGATCTGGAAAGGGGATTAGTCCCTCCCCTCCCGTCGCCCAAAGGGTGCAACCCATGGAGGGGGAGGGGGAGGGGGAGGGGAAGGAGGGGCGGCTAGGGTTAGAGTTTTTTAGAGAGAGAGAGAGATTTAAAAAGTGTATTGAAATGTATAAAAATGCATAAAAGTGTATTAGAAAGTGTATTGGATGAAATGTTTTTTGGTCTTTTTTTGTGCTTAATAGAAGCCTTGTGCCTTCCGTTAACAAAATCGTTAAGTTTTTTACTATCAATTTTTTGGTCTTTTGACCTTTTGGATTACAGTCAAAATTTATTTTGAATTTGACAGTGTTTAAGAGAAATCTGTAGAATGTATTTTGCAACATAAGTAGTGTTTGAGAGATATGGACGTAATATATTTTGTAGGATTTTTTGTTAACCAAAATAGAAAAAATGAAAAATGAGAAATCAAAAAGCTCCTTCCATCCTATTTTTTACTTTTGTCTCAAAATGCCAAAAAATGAGAATATATTTTGCCAAAGCGGCTTTTCTATTTTGCAGCCAAACAACAAAAGCCCAATAGTGCAATTGAGAATTGGAAAGAGGAGGAGGGATCCAAACAGCCTTCAAGTTTCAACTTGAACTCCACTGTACCCATATTATAGTGTAACAATCGGCATGTGGGGTCTATTTCGGAATCTCACTAAAATTATTTGAGCTATTCATTAATTTCAAAATAATTTTTTAGTGCTCTTGCAAAAAAAAAAAATAGCTTCATCTGATAATTCTAGGTGTTTTTATCCGATTGAACTAGTTTTAAATGAAAATTTGGATCGAGGCCAAGCATCTCAATTTATTTTATTCAAATAATTTTTGTAGAGTCAATTTTTTTAAAAAAATTAATGAACGAATTAATTATTTGTGTGAAATTTCAAAATGGACCTCGTATGCGAATCGGTATCCGATTGGCAGTCTGTACCCATAGTATTATTGTTCCAATTTTGTGACATCTACTATCAAGCAGCAATTTTTATTTTTTATTTTTGTTGAAATGCACAGCCCCTCTTAGAGCAAGTGCAACAGGTTGGGGAAAATGGCTCAAAAGTCATTTTGGCCTACCAAAGGAGCAAATCACCCCCTGCAGCAGCAGATTGGCTAAACCCTTAGCTATCCATCCCTGAGCTACAGTGCTTGGGTAAAAATAGTTTGGCACTATTCATAAGCAAGTCCTTTTTTTATTGTTTTACCTGTACTCTCTCTCTCTCTCGGTGCTGCTGCCACCGCAGTCGACAACGGCGCTGCCCCACACGAGGGCGCCAACCGACTCTTCCCCATCGCAACTGACGATGGCGCTGCCCCACCCGTGTTTATCAATCTTCCGCTCGCTCCCCGCCACCACCTCTGACTTCAACACCGCCTCTGTTCTCTCCGATCGACGGCGACGAACGACGGGTATGGAGGCAGCGAACGATGGGTATGGAGGCGACGATATGTGTGTGTGTATAAACGAAAAAAAAAACAATATTTTAATAAGAGATAAAGTAAAATGGGTAGTCTTGTTGAAGTGTTGAGAGTAACAGATTAGCTATATACACTGTTCATCAAGTTTTTTTGCCCAAAAATTTAGCCTAGGTACTGATTTTGCTCTTATCTAATGCTACCTGCTACCTTAGCCTTGTCTTACGGTGCCCAGCCACTCTCTGTCATCCCTGGGGTCCATCTTCGTAGTATTTGCAAACGCCACTCTTTATTCTGCTAAATGTCATGGAGCCCCCTCAGGTTTCTATTATAGACCTTTACATCTCTTTCTTGTATCACTTCTATCATTCCTCTCGTGTATTTGGTATTCAATTAAATTACCTGAGTCAAAATGTACACTAAATTTGCATATTTCTTAATTATCTCATGAACTAGTTTTTGGTGAAAAATATTGAAGTTTTTTTTTTTACATAAGGAATGAAAAAAAGAAGTGATAATAGGATAGTATAAAAAAAGAATATATCACTCTCTTTAAGGAGATTCAAGACTGGAGACCAGTGCAACAGACTTGAACTTTTGATTAGTTCCACCCAAGACACAACATTCGACTGATTATTATGGCTCACACAACCTTTGTGGTAGTTGTGGAATTCAAAGCTCCACCATAAAAATAACTTCTTCTTTTTTGTCATAGGTTAATTGAAGTTTATAGAACTTGAGTGTTAGTATTGTGCAGAATATGGCGTGGTTGATTTGTCTCTATAATGGCATAGATAGGTCACTCAAAATAAATTAGATTAACCATAGATTATAATTACAATGATAGAGACAACGAAAGAATGAAATGCCAAAACTTACCCCTAAAGAGATAGTGACTAAATAGTTTTTGTGTTAGAAATTCATGGATCTTACAAGCCACAATAATGCTGGGGGTACAAATTTTGTTCAGATCTTATGTGTATAACTGAGTTGGAAAAAAGAAGATGTAACTAGTCAAATGATGATTGTGAGGTGATTGAAAAAATTCTCAAGTTTTTAAATTGAGATTATTCTCAATGTGGTTTTGGTGGCGGTGGAGATGGCAATTTTGAAGTGGTGGTGAATTTAAACATTGACAATATACTCAATTCAAAAATATAAACAAAATTCTCAAGTTTTTAGATTGAGAATATTCTTAATGTGCTTTTAGTGGTGGTGGAGGTTGTGGTTGTAAGGAGGTGATGACAAATAAGAAAATCGTGAATATTCTTAATTTTTCATTTGTGGAGGTTGGTGCTAATGGTGGTGAAATGAGAGCGATAGACGTAGTCTACTGGTTGCAGCAATATTGAGACGATGGTGGTGGTTAATGGTTATGGGGTCGTAAAATAATGATGGTGGTGGCAAAGGTGAGGGCACATTTGGATGCACCCGGGGCACACTTGAATTGCGCCTGAGATGCACTTGATCATCGGAGGATGCATCTGCGATGCATAAGATTCATAGAGGTTCGCTCAGGGCGCACTAGATACGTAAAGGATGAGCCTAGGGCGCACTTCAATTGCGCCTGAGGCACAGCAGAGCTACTTCAAATCTTCAATGCGCCCAGGATGCACTCAAATTGCGCCCAAGGAACATTTTATCTCCACCACATTTGCGCCATCATTTGATCACCACCATAATTGCGCCATCATTTAATCACCACCACAATCGCTTCACCACATCTCCACCTACACCACCACCACCACCTACAACCACCACGCCTCCAACGTATCACCATTCCCTCCCTCACCACCAACGCCATCACTCACCATGACGAATACTACTCCACCACCACAAATAACCACCACCACCCTCCACCGAACCACCATCGCCATCTCGTAAACCACTATCTTACTATCACTACACTACCTCCCCCACCACTTCACCAACACCCCACAAAAAGTTAATTTTAAAGGGCTAAAGCTAAGTTATCGACATCCTAAAAGGAGTCAAAAAGTTAAATTTTACTTGAAATGTAAAAGTATACACGAGATATGAAGAAAATCACTCAAAAGTTGGGCCTGTGTCTCCTCTGGCTGCCAGTGGTTGCACCATATCACTCAAAAGTTGGGCCTGTGTCTCCTCTGGCTGCCAGTGGTTGCACCAGAGCAATCTATCTCCAACTTTTCAGCAAGATTAAAATGAAAAAGGAAAGGAAAAGTCCAAGAGGAATGCCAGGAAATTCACATGTTCCATGTCATCAGCCAGAATCAAGTACCTCTTTTTTGAGAATCTAGTCAAAAAGCTCTGTTGGGAGATTGCATCTATGGCACAGACATTAAACTTGCTCCACCATGATGGAAAAACTACTGCCTCCCGGAGCACAACAACATGGTGTTGAAGACTTGTCTATACCACACATTAACGTCGAAAGTCACATAGTTTGTGATTGAATTCACACCAATGTATCGGTGAAAAAGAATTGTAGCATTGCATGACGGTGCCCCAGAAGTGTTGAATATTCACTCATGAGTCAAGAGGATGGGGATTCTTGTTCTCTTTTTTCTATCTTATTAAGAGCTGAGCAATCGGTCCACCCAAGAGTGCTTTGGCTTGTGATTGCCCTTTATAGATTTGTTGCTTTCGTTACATCCAAATAAAAAGAAGTAGTTGTATTAAGATTGCCAATGGATTGCTCATTTGTAATAATCATTATCACAACTCACAATCTTGAAAGAAACATTGTTCTTTAAAGATCTAGTTAAGCTCAATAAACAAGCCGAACAAGCCAAATTTTCAAACTTCATTTAAAAACTTAACTAGCTTGAGAAATGTGTTTCATGTTTGGCTTGTTAATCAGCCAATCTCAAATGAACTTTAATCAAACTGACAACAAACCGACTTGAGTAACTTGAATTTTTTAGCCATCATAGGCCAAACGAGCCATGTGGGAGCTTGTTCAAACTTTAGTTTGAAACCTTACGTACTGAGCTTCAAAAAAACATTCAAGCTTGGTTTGTTTACGTTATAAACCGATCCTCAAAGAGTTTGTATCCAGTGAACACAAACTCAAACTCGAGTTTGTTTGGTTTGTCATACGGAAACGATTGATACCCGCATTGTTTCAACAAAATATTCACAATACTATAGAACATTGATTTTGAATTTTGGCTTATCTACTGTTACTAATTTTGGCTTATCTACCAAGTTTCAATTTCGTCCTTTCAAAATATTTTGTCAGTTTCGTCCTTATTGTTTCAGACGAATTTCAATTTTTCCCTTCCATCAAATTAATGACAGAAACTGCTTATGTGGCAAGCGAAAAATGGATAAAATACAGGGGAAAAATGACTAATCTAAAAAAAATTACAAAAATTTTAAAATACCGGGAAAAAATAATTAGGCAAAAGGTTTATGAAATTTGTTTAATGACTTTATTTTGGAGATTTATCATTTGTATCGGCGAGAGGAATTAAAAAGGTATAAAAATATGGCCTGAAGTTAAAAAAAAGTTCATATAAGACGACACTTTTTTTTTGAAGTGATAATAAAAATTATTGAAGAAAACTTGACAATGGGTACATCAAGTTGGAGGGAGAAAAGAGAGGATTCCAACCAAAGTTGCAGAAATTAAAACATCCCTTGGGCCAAAGTCAACACTTTATAAGACGACACTTTATAGTAGCAAAAAAACAAAAAAGGTATTTGGTATTCTTCCGTTGTTGAAAAATCTTTCTGCCTAATTCGGCCCATACTTTATCGACGAGAGGAATTACTATTTTTTTATTTATATAAAGTGTCGTCTTATATAATTTTTTTTTAAAACTTCGATCCATATTTTTATATTTTTCTGGTTTCTCTCATCAATACGACTGATTAATCTCCAAAAAAAGTCATTAGACAAATTTTATTTTGTCTAATGACTTTTTCCCGGTATATTAAATTTTTCGTCATTTTTTGGAGATTAATAATTTTTCAGGTATTTTAAGCATTTTCCATTTGCCACGTAAGCATTTTTCGTCATTAATTTGACAGAAGAGCAAAATTGAAATTCGTCTGAAATATAAGTACGAAATGGACACAAATATTTTGTAAGGACGAAATTGAAACTTGGTGTATTTTGTAGGGACTAAAATAATAGATAAGCCTTGAATTTTTTTATTTATTTTTTTCTCGCATAGCAATAGTTCACTGCTAGTACTAGCGGTATACGACGCTCTCTATTATTCTCACAGACAAGCATTAACACAAGACAACGAAATAAGATTTTAATCCACAAACAAGAGGGTACAACTTTAGAGCATGATGATTTATTGAAAGAGAAAGATGCCTAGTGACAAGAGCAATTAAGTTTCGAAGGCCTAAATTCAAAGGGCCTTGAGCATTTCCTCAGCAGTTGAGGCACTGATTTCTCCTCCGGACTCGATATTTGCGACCTTCACGTTGAGGTCATCGAGCAAGAGAGCAAACCTCTTGGACCGAACACCGAACCCTCCCTCTGAAGCGTCGAGCTCGAGGCCAAGGGCACGGGTGTACTTTGCTGAGCCGTCGGCTAGGAACTTGACTTGTTTGTTTTCTGGGTAACTTTTCTCCCATGCCTTCATAATGAAGGGATCGTTAACTGGAAATAAGAACCGAAATATGTTGAGATAGATAGTAACAAAATTTATCATGTTGCTTGATCAATCGATTGTGTATATCCCAAAATACTTCAAATGAACGATTATGTATCTTCCTATCCGGTTTTTACACATGGATCTTCTAAATTTAACGATATTTGAAAAACACAAATTATTTATGATGTCTCTAAGAAACCTTATCTTCACTAAAATCTTTGTCAAATAGAAAAATAAAAATTCAAAAGAGCTTGGAAGGAAGAAAGGAGCTTACCACTCATACATAATATTTCCTCCACACCCATTGATTTTAGATCCTCTGATTTTCCAATGAAGCCTGGTACATGCCTCATGCTGTATCAAACCAAGTATTAATTAATCAAATTTTCAGTCGGGCCATATTTAAAGTCAAATTTTCAGTCGTAAGAAATGTAATAAGTAAAAATTTATGATCCAAAGCTAAAAAATTTAAAGTCAAATTTTCAGTTGGCACATATTTTTATACTTTTCTGATTATTTTCGTTCATACGAATGATTAATCTCAAATATCTTGACGAAAAATATACCAAAGAAATCACTTAACATTAAAGTACCAATTTTCTGCAAGGACAATTAATTTAATCAACATCATCCAATTCTATCAACTCTATATATTTTCCTAAGAACAAGTCTAATACTTCTGGCCATTTTCCTTGAGACAAAACTATTAGGATCAATGTTTTGAGTCTTTTGACGTATTCCATTGTCATCGCAACGAGGAGTTGATGTATCCAACACTTAAGAAGTAAAGCTTTGTCTGATCGTACCAGTACCCGAGTTCATGTAATATAGCTTTCCCAAACCAGTAACCAATGACAGTTTTTTCATGCAACAATGAAAAAGAACAGGGAAATGAGAAAGAAAGAAAGAAAGGAAATTACCTGCAACCGGGAGTGAAGGCGCCGGGAACTGCAAACAAAATGACCTTTTTACCCTTTCCGAGAGAGTGGACCGATACTTGTTGGAGCTGGTCTTTTTCGTCCAAGTAGGCCAAAGTACCGTCCGGAATCACATCACCAACTGCAATAGGGGCCATAGATCTAATTGTGAATGACTAGAGGTGAGAACAGAACAGCTGAATTTTTGTGGGGGAATGATGCTTTTCAGGACCGGAGTGTCTATATATAGACTATAGTATTATGCAAAGCAGCTCCAGGGATTAGTCCGGTTGGTTGGTGTGCTTCCTCTCCACATAATTGACCATCATTTGATTCTTCGGGCAAGCCGAAAGAAAGTTGTAATTTCTTATGAATCCCCTAATCCACGTGTGGATAGCATGCCTTCAATGGATCGGGATGAGATTAGTTGAGGTGCATGTAAACCGGCCCGGACGACAAACCAAAAAAAATTATGTATATATAGCATGCAAAGTACTAATGGGTCCAACAATATAATGATTCTACAAGATCTTCTCAAAATCTACTTGCCCAAAAAGAAAAATCATACAAAACCAGAGAAGTCACCTCAGATGATGCATATATGTCTAGGGAGGCATTGTGGTCCATTTCTTGAGTGTTTATCGTACTATAAACTACTGAAATTATTGTGATTATTTTTTACTCCTTCTTGGAGTTACTTATTAGCAACTTCCTTAAACATAATATGGGACCAAATCGTTTGTCCAGCCAAAAATATTTATAATAAATGATAAAAACAACAACAATACCAATCAAATGCAACAAAAAAAAAAAGAAGGGGAATTGTCACTTCCAATGTACCTGTTGAGAATTTTGTCCAACAAACACACAACGCGCAAAGAATAATCAAGAACAGAAAACGAGAGAACGCACAACATTCAGATTTTATGTGTTTGCCGGGTAGAATGTTAGGTACTTCACACCGATTTCCACTATGTATAGAATGAAGAAAAGGTAAGTACAAGTCACATTAGCTGCTGCCTATGGCAAGTACTTATGATATAGAGATACATCACCAATATTTATAGGTCATTTAGGACAACCACAAACGCTTAGTCAAGCACGATCCAAGTCGATCGAAACAAGCTTCACAAGTGACAAGCCCAATACATCTAAGGTTATTATTAGGGTCTCTTTTGGCAAAAAAACTTAAACTGGTTTTTTGGTTTTATTTGTTTTGTCTTTATTCAAATAATTTTTACATTTGTTAGTTTTGCGTCAAGTTTTCGTGGTTTATTATTTTTCTCTGGATAAGAGGAATCCAAAAAGTATAAAATTATGGTCAAAAAAATTTTTTTTTTTTTTTGAATAAAACCCAAAATAAACCAATTTATTGAATTAATTTTGGCACTAATTTCTGTTTGCATAAAAGTATGGGCGCGGAAGTGGCTAGACAGTCTAACCTTCTCACTTTTTCTTAGAGTGGCTGATTCTGGGACTTGAACCATGTCATATAGCTACTTGAAACGGTCTGTAACCCATAATTTCCTACTGAAAGAGAACTTGGTTAAAATCCCAAACTTGCAACTATTAGGCCAAAATCTGAGCTTAGAATTTCATCTGAATCTTCCAAACACCATCACCATATTTGAAAGGAAATCGGCTGGCAAGCGCGCGTGACTGGGAGGATTCAAGGCAATTCTGCTGCGCGCATAAATCCCAATTCTGCTGGGCGCATAAAAAAAAAAAAAAAAATCTCTCTCCCAAATTATTCTACTAGTAATATGCATTAATTCCATACTAGGGAAGTAGAGATTTGGTCTCGTAGCGTACATGAAAATCCTCGGTAACGGGAGTATAACAAACTTTGGGTGTGGAGGATCTGGTTTCGTTCGCGGTGATAGGAAGAATAAGTCTACAGACTACAGACCAAGACTAAACTCAGAAAGTGATCAAGAATGGCTATTAGAATGCAAGGCCCTTGCGAATTGGGTAGGCTTTTTGCTTGCTAGCTTGGGTGTTAATTCTTGACCACTTTCTTTAGCTTGATTTCTAACATTATTCTTCTTTGCATGACTACGATATACAAATCTACCATTCACAAACAAAAACACACACATGATAAAGAATTAACAACTTTTACTAGTACGTGAGGGACTGTTTGGTTCTTTTACTTCTTTGCAATGGAAAATGATTATGTGCGAGCGTGCCAGAGAGAGTTTCTATCTCCTCCCTCAGATTAACTTTGGAAAAACCAAATCTAATCAGGCGATTGTGTTTTATTGGTTCAATTACCTCAATTAAGAGGATTTTTTCAACAAGTGAAGAAATGAAACCAACAAACTTAGGAAATCGAAGAACAAAAAGAAACAAGATACTTCGATCAATAAATCAAAGGTAAACTTACTTCGAAATTGTCTCCAACTTCAGATACAAGAACTTCAAACTGGTGATTGTTACGGGAACAATCGAGATTAATCCTAAACTACTTCCTAACCTACTTCCTAAACTACTTCGAACTGAGTTCGAGATCCTAAAACTACTTCGAACTGCGTTCGAATTCCTAAACTACTTTGCCAATGAACAAACCAAGCATCAGTTTTTTGATAGCTGTTTGTTGAAGATTTGTCCGGGGGTTTTTCACTCTTCAATTTCTTCTATTTATAGACGCTGCTTGCAATTTGAACTTCCCGCTCAATGAATTTGGACATTGGCTTGCTTCGAATTCCAACTTCCACTTTTCATGTTGGCAGTTGTGTCCTTCTCCACGTCTGAATTTGAATTCTTCTAATTCTTCCTCCAGAAGCTCTGATTTTGAATCTGTGCAATTTATTTAAACAAACTCGAATGATTTGTACGTTAAGGTGAATAACTGCCTCTTGATAAGTACTCCACGTGTTATAATTGCCAATTTGCTTTGTTTCCCAAGTTCACACGTGGAGTTTATATGTTTAGAAGTTAATATCATGGCTTCGAAACCACCCTTCACGTCAGTAATGGCTTGCAACTGCCAATAACTGCTTTTCATCTTTGACCATAATACGACATCGTATTGAACCATTTATATTCCTTTAATCCAGTGTGTCTTTATCAACAGGTAATTGCCAACGTTTGGCATTTTCAATTACGTGTCAATCGATTATTGGATTTGTTAATTTTATATGTAAACAGGGACGCACAACAATTTCATTACATTTTTCCAGTGATGAGGTAACGAGACATATCCAAGTAAGTATACGTAGTCAACATCAGTGTAACCTTGTAAGTGAAAACTCCGAAATAAATTTGACAATGTCTGCAGCAATAATTCATCAATCTCTTGCTGATCGTTACAATTTTGATGTAATTTCTAATGTGGGTAGTCAAATCATTTGTTAGAAACCTCAGGGGTGGCATTGGTAATTTAACCAATTGTTATTTTGTTCCTTAATACTTCCCGTCCCAAATCGTCGGTCCTGATGGATTTCGATGCAATTTTTAAACTTCATATTTTTTATTTTATAACGAATTTTATGTGCAATATGGATGTTATTTGATAGATCTCAATTAGTTCTATCATACAAAATTTTTAAAATCTTTAAATATTATAGATTAAAAAATGAGCAGTTCAAAATTACATTGAAATCCTAACATAATCAACAATTTTGGACAAAGAGAATTTTAATTGAGCTGTAACTGTAAAAGTACGACAGACGTGAAACCTCAGTTTCTCTTCATGTGGAGTTTCAGTTTCTACATTTGTTTATTTTCACATTATGTTTTTGTTGTTCATTTTCAGAGGTCCATATGATTCTGTTTTCTTATGTGTGATCCATAAAATATCCGTCCTATTTCCTTTTTTTTTTTTTTTTTTTTTGAGAAATAGGCAAAAATATCATTAGATCAACCAAATTACTGCAAGTCCCAAGAATACAACAAGGATCAAAACAAACATCACAACATAAACAAAAGACACAATAGAAGCTAAACATAAGTAGGAGGAGCATTTTATATGGAAATGCCTTAAAGGGATTCTTCTAGTTTGAGAAAATGTTGCTAAGCGGCTGCATCATGTCCCTCCATCTTGTCTGCTTTGTGGAGTATCAGATGAATCTACTAAGCATCTATTCTGTCTCTGCCCACAAGTTGTTCCAATTTGGGAGGTTAGTGATTTCCAAGATTCTTCGACATTGCTCGGGATTTGTCTTTTAATAATTGGTTGTTAAATTAGATAATTTAGCTTCATAAAGATAAGCGAAGGTTATCCCACTTTATCTCTATTCTTTGGGCTATTTGGAAGGCTAGAAACAAGGTGGTATTCTCTGACATACCTTTCAATGTAGCATCCATAATTGGCATGGCCAAGGACTCTGCTCAGTGGTTCCTTCATGCCTCTAATTGGCTTACCAAATCCACATCTCTAGCTTCTGCATCCCCAATAGACAAGAACCCCTCTTTTATTGTTAAGAATAGCCCTATGCAAAAGTCTAATCATCGTGTCTGTCATCTTTCATGTGGATGGTGCTTGAAAAGAGGGGAAAGCGTGGAGTGGCCTGGGATTTACAGTTAGCCATCCCAATGGATCTCTTATTGCACAACAAGCTTTATCTTCATACAGCTCAACGCCTACTCAAACAGAAATTCAAGCATGTTATGAAGCTATTAAATAGAAATTTAGAATAGATGCTTAGTTATTTTAGTGACTAATCTTATCGTGTCCGTCCTATTTCCTTAAAACAAGCGTATATTGTGGAGTGTTAGAAAATCGCTACAATACACACCCATTAAAGGTGTGTATCATATGCACCTATTATACTGATCCATGTTGTGCCACCTCATTGGCAATCGTAACATTTTTTTAGTGTTTTGTAACTTTTCAGCAATATGATTCATAACATTTGGTGCGTTCCGTAACTTTTATATAAAAAATTTGTACCATTTATTAATAAGAAGTAATCAATTTGTTATTTTTATAGGGGTGTATAATGTTGCTTTTCCCGGAGTGTTATGCAAAAGAATCTCTCAAGATCGTAATGATACAAGTTTTTATTTACTCATTTGTTTGTTTGATAATTAAACTCTCATTGCTATTTGGATCAGGTAACTTTGCTTCTTATTTGCCAGCTTATGGAGTGATAAGTAAGCAAATGGAGTAATAAGTAAGGAAAAAAGATAGTATAAAAATATGATTACTTGGATGTCACTTGGATGTGGGCGTTGGGGTTTTTTTATTTTTTATTTATTTATCCAAATGGTAGGAAATTTTATTGATACAACGATTCTCAATGCATTAAAAAAAAGATGGTTATTATTTTTTAAAGAAGATAATAATCAATCAGGAGGCCTAACTTTCCAAGTTTGAACTCAATCAATCAGGAGGCCTAACTTTCCAAGTTTGAACTCAAGAATCTCGCAACCCGACACTAGCAAGCCGGTGTGCTACTTACTTATTTTCTTGTGATTTTGAATATCTATATTATAAAAGGGCTCAGTTTTTTGAATCCCTCATATTTTCAGCCATTGGATTCAATGGATGGTCGAGATTGATTTTCATGCTAGCTGTTAAGGGCTTAGATCTATTAAGCTTTTAATCGATGGCCAAGATGCATTTTCGGGATCAGATTTTGCCGCCTAAATGGTCCGCTATACTTGGGAAGCCAAAAACGTTGCCTATTTTGATACTGTTTCTCTCTTCCCCCTTCCTTACTCATGATTACTAATTTGAGAACATAAATTTTCACTCTCCTTCAATCACGTAACAGACACAATTGAAAAGGAAAGCTTTAATCACGTAGCAGCCAAAATTAATTTTGTCGTTTATCTTTTCTATATCCTCACCATGAGCAATTATTACTTTTATTCCTCTCTCTCTCCCCCTCCCCCCTACCTTTTTCCTTTTTCGATTTCCCAATCATAATCTGTATTACTAAAAGGACTCAGTAATCTCATATATGGTCAGCCTTTCCTCCATTGACGTTGTTGCATCGGTAACCTCCAGCTCATCCAGAACCTCTGTCTCCGTGGCCACTACATGCGTCTTCCTCTCCATGGACGGCTGAATCCTAAACATTAATCAAGTAAAGCATAAAGCTAAAAAATATTTCTCATACTACGTTTTGGAGCTAAAGTTGATTTTTGTTGTTGTTATTCTCATGGGAACGATCTTGTGAAAATGTGTTGTTTTCTCCATTACAGATTTGCATTTTTGGGGTCCTCTAAATGTACTACATGTTCGGTTGAGTTGGTGAGTGTGGGTTAATCGCTTATATTCATTGAGAAATATGTGAGTCGGTTAGCTGTTTTTTTTTTTTTTTTTTCCGCGTGTGTGTGTCAATGCCAATTTGTAATTTTCATCCTATTACATTTAGTTGTGATGCTCTATTATTTTGTTGCTTTTTTTGGAAACCTTCTACGAATAGGTTTTGAAATGTCATTCTAGTATTTCATACTCAAATTTCGTTCGGTAGAGTGCCTTCAGACACGGGTCATTCGCTAGTAAGTAAATAAGAAAGGTAATCAGACGAGCTCTGGAACTCAAATTAGAAACCAAATCAACGGAGTAAAATGTGGGTGTAAATAAGAGATTGCATACATGGTGCCGGGCATTAATCTCGGCCATCTAAAAGTGTTTTGGGCTACTTTGATTTCTCTCTTCCTAGCTTAGAGGTTATGTCCTGGTTCTCTCACAAAAGAGACCATGGTTAAAGCCTCGGTAGAGATGTTTGGGGTTTAGGATTATGGATAACTTCTAGACCCCTTTGGATTAACTCATTAACTCCCCTGCAACCTACTAATGTAGTATATCGAATGGAAAAAAAAAGAAGAAGATTTCTCTCTTCTTGTCTTCTCTATCTCTCTCAACTCCGAACCGTTAAAAACATTTTTAAACGGTCCAGATGCACTTTGAGTACCGCCATTAATATCACCCCGCAAGTTTTTTTAAAATAAACAAACCGAAGGTCTAGATTGACGCAGGGTACAAACTGTGTGTACCATTACTTTATTTCACCCTAAATATAAACCACGACTCCAATTATCCACTGCTCTTGGAAGAGCAAAGGAGTGACGCGAAGAGAGAGAGAGTGAGAGAGCGGTGAGGCCGATAAAACTCAGCCAAAGGTTGCATGCAATTGCATCCATAGTTAATTGATCAGTAGACGAAGCAATCGATTAACGAACGGTGATTTGTGCGTTTCTTTGGTGTGAAATTTTCATCAATGGTGGTTTCCGAGAGTAAGACCAACTGAGGCCCCTCATGTTTAGACGAAACAACGTCGCTGCCAGGATTTTCGAGCGACAAATTCGCACACCTGCTCCCGGAACTAGTGTACGTATCTTTACTCTGTTCATATTCTCAGTTGTATTTTGTATTTTCCAGTAATATTTCTTTTGCTCGATATTGTTGATTATCTTTTCGTTGGCTTCATCATCTTTGTTTTGGAGTAATTTGGACCTTTTTAGTTCGGATACGTTGGTCAGTTCGCAGCTTACTTCTTTCAATTTAGGCTAATTTTTTGGTGCTAGTATTGCTAGTATTCTATTCTAGGTTTGTCCCATAAAAATTGTTCATTTTGAAAAGTTTTGAAGAAAGTGATGCAACATCCTCATTTTGCCCTTCCTTTCCTCTATTTATGTTAGGATATCAAGAAACATTCCATGAAGGGGAAAATTGGAAAGTTTTTTTTTTTTCCCCGGTGGGAAAATTGGAAAGTTAACAAGAGTACAATGTAGTAATAATTATGTTACCTATATAATTTGTTTCCTAATGAGGGCCCAACAAAATGGGACAGAGGGAGTATTTCTTTATTGATTTCAATTTTCACAGCCTAATCAGCTTCCATCCTTTCGAATGATCATTGATTCGGGTTTTCATTAATAGCTGTCCATATTCCTCCACATATTCATTACACCTATTCCGCTTGGCCGACTTGATTATTGAACTAGACTGGTGTAGAATTTCAGATTTATTTATGGTATTAGAGCAGGGCCTATTCCATCCTTCAGTAAAATAATGATGAGCCACATTGCCTGTGTATGGAAGTTAACAAGGTGATTGCTGAACTCTCGTCCTCTCCACGTAATAGGTTAGGCTTTTGGGTTGGAGTTAAGTTTCTCATGCCGAATTCCTCATTCGGTCCAAGGCTCAAAAAACGCAATCGTCATGTTCAGCAATCAGAACCATCTCGTCAAGGTTGATATGCTGTCAGCCAACCAATTACTGTGCGTTGTGAAGTGCTGGCATTACTAGGAGACAATTGAGTTCTAGCTATATGTGCAAAACTTAAATGATTTATTGGTAGACAAGGAAAATGACTAGTGGTAAAGAGTAAAGACTACCCTGGCGACCTGGGACTTCCCTTCATGCCCTTCCTCACGCGCAGCGTGCTCACTAGCCAACATCTACCGCTTGTAGGCCAGAGACATATATATATTTTTTCTTTCTTAAAGGTAAAACCCAATGTGCATTTCATTTCATAACCCTAAATTCATAGGCACTAAGGCAAGAAAGAACTATAGAAACAAGCCACCATGGTCTCAGCTTCTCAATGTTTTCATAACCAAAATACACACAGAAAGCATGGTAATTCAATAAAATGAACCGAAAATGACAGAACCACAAGATTTGATCCAGCTTTTATTTGAACCTCTGTTCAAGAACAACGAAACACCGACACGAAAGGCAATGGATTCTGTTGATTTTGCGTATGAAGAAATACAGAGACGATGAGTTTTATCGAAGCCTCCCAAGTATTACTTGGACCTGGTACCACCAGATAGAAAATAAGGTGCTTTAGGTGAAATTGTTCTGGCCCTCTAAGGTCACCCGGACACCAAAGAAGCAACAACCGTTGTTCTCATATATCATGTTCATATTGTATTCCCTACCGGCATTGTCAAAGCCGTAACTCGGGCGCCGAAGTCATTCCTCACGTGCGGCGGCTCGGAGCTCTGGCCCCATGAAAGAGGTAATGGGATGCCACGTCGCAGTGCCGCATTACTTCGGCTATGGAACCACAACTATACTCCTGCCCGTTCGTTCGTTGGAGCTTTTAGTGAGAGAGACAAAGACAGAGAGTGATCCATGCCATAAATGCGTAGGAAATCAAATTTGGTTATAAAGGAAAGACTCCGCCTCTAAAAAGAAGCTTCACCTCAAATAGGAATAATACGTTATTTGGCTGTTTCAACACGAATTTGCAATGGGCATGAATACATAGAGAGAGAAGCGAAAGATCGAAAACTAATCTGCCACGTAGCAATCCTCAAGTCATTCCTTTCCTTACGAAGCATCATATTTTCTCTCCCAGTTGCTTCAGAATTGACTAACATTGCTAGGAGCGTAGGACTAACATTCACTCCCTAGTGTCACGGCCTTAGAATTTCTAACCGTGCTGTCATTTCTTTTGTTATTTTCTTATGAATATAATTATGAGAACTTGATTTGATTAATGCAACCATGTTTTGTTTTGAGAGGGTGACACTTCTCTCCAATTCTTTATGGCCTCTGTGTAATGGGCAGATTTCAGGGTTTAAATGTTAGGGTCCTGTGAAATTATGATTGTCCTTAGAATGTTGAAACTCGTTGCTTTTATTTAAGAAAAAAGCAAGGTGTTTCAAGGATGGGAAGGAAGATTTGCCAGTCAGGGGAAAAAAAAAAGGATGGAAGGAAGATCTTAATGTAGCTTTTGTGTTCAATAATTCTTTTTGCATTTTATCTCATGTCCTACTGTTGGAAATGCTATGGCCAACTTGATATTGGAGTCTAAAGCATAAATTGATTTTTACAGATTCATTGTGCCAGGCGATTTTATGAGAATCTTGTGCCAAGTTGTACAATATATGATGTTGAATGTCCTGATCATTCGTTCCGCAAGTTCACTGATGATGGTCAATACCTCATAAGCTTCAGCAGAAATCATCAAGATCTTATTGTTTATAGACCAACATGGTTAACATTTTCTTGCAAAGATGAAGAGTGTGATACTCATGATCTTCCCTTGAAATCGAAGAGGTTTGAGAGTTTTTTCACCCAATTGTACTGTGTTCCACTTGTTTCCGGGCCTTCCGGCAGTGAATTTATATGTAAAGAGTTCTTCCTCTACATAGAGAGTAACCAATTTGGACTCTTCGCAACTTCTACTACACAAATTCATGATGCACCTGCTGCTGGAGGAGCTATTCCGGGAGTCCCTTATATTGAGAAGATAACTTTTCACCTTTTGAGGTGTGCACCTTTTTGTCAAAATTCACTATGCTAATATGCCAAATTGACTTTCTTTTCATTATGATTTGGGTTTTTCACTCAGATTGGAAGATGGAGTTATACTTGACCAGAGGATTTTCCACAATGATTATGTCAATCTGGCCCATAGTATGGGTGTGTTTTTGTATGACGATTTACTGGCTATAGTATCCCTTCGTTATCAAACAATACACATTCTCCAAATCAGGGACTCTGGAAACCTTGTTGATGTTCGAGCTATTGGGGAATTTTGTCGTGAAGACGATGAACTGTTTCTCAACTCCAATCCTCAGGCAAGTGTGGTCGTAGTTTGTTTATCTTGTTGTTTGTTCTCCTTCTTCTTTATTTTGTGAGGGCTACTTGTTTTCCTTTTTTTTTTTAAATTTATCTCCATCTTTCACTAAATGAGATATTTTAGCTGGCCTGAAGCAAAGTAGTGCAAAAAGACGGTTTGATGACACCCTTTGTCCTAGAACTTTTTGTTCTCCTATACCCCCTAGGTTCGCATTACACTCTATTAAGCCTGCATTTCAATCGCTGATAAAATGCATATACCCATATACTACAAGCTACCATCGAGATCTTAGAGAAGAGTTACCTATATTTATCTGATTAGACCAGCTGCCTTATGTGCGACATCGACAAGAAACTGGAGCATTATCATCCTCCAGCAAAGTATACATGATAAAAATGTGTTTCTTATACCCAGCCTTATAAAGAAAAATTAAGGATTTTGGTTGCCATACGATTGTCTGGAGTTTGGACTGAACAAAATGTTAAACATTTTGTTCGAAAGATGTGCCATTCTTGGATTCTTCAAAGATCCTTGCAAAATGTATAGCATCTTTGTTTAACACTCTTTAGTGGAGATTGAAGAAAATGGACCTACACTGTCTAATTTTCTCTGAGGAAGGTCGTTCTTATTTATGAAAGGAATAGTTATTTACTTTGCCGAACAGAGAATTGGATCTTGAAATTACCAGCTCAACAATTACCGTGTCATTATACATTTCTCGCAGAGCTGTACAAAGTTATTCTTACATTCTTTTCTAGAGGTTGCAGAAAGTTGACATTCATTATCTGGTAGTATTATGAGAAAGTTCCATCTAGTTGATGAAATGCTTAGTTATTAACTCTTTAGAGGTTAAAGAAAGTAGACGTACATTATCTAATATCCTTAGGAAAGAGTATTGAAGGCATATTGATCACCATTGGGGATAGAGAAGGAGCTTGTATAACCAGCTCAATGAGTACTATGTCATTGTATTACATTAAGGAAGGAAGGGAGTACAACTGAAAGGTATGCAATATACAATCAGTTATCAAACCGAGGAAACTGAAGGTACAACTTGATGGCTTTCTAGCTTTTCAAGAAAGTAAAAGAATATGACTTGATTGCATTGTAGACATGTTTGTTTTGGTTGAGTTGTATCACTGAAAATAGTTTCCAAGAGTTTTATTTGTTAAAATTTCTCTTGAAATTTGAGAAAAATTATGAAAAAGTACAAGATGATTCAGCAGCTAGAGCAGGAGAGGCAAGAGAGACAGAAACATTGAGAAAAATCGAGCCACTGAAAGTTTCTCTCACTCTCTGATTTTGTTTTAAGAGCATGGATATTGCTTAAAGCACAAAAACAGTCATCGTGATCCAGTTATAGTGTTCTACGAGTACCAATGATACGTGGGCTCCTCAGATTTGGTGACGCATTTGCACCAACACCCAATGATATGGTTATGGAATCCTGGCAGGATATGAGCTTACACACAAGGATATGGCTGAATTCTTCCGCGCATAATAAGACATTTGGCAGAAGAAAAGGAGCTAGATGAAGAACACAGATATTTCCTAGATCTCTACAAATCTGGTTGCTCAATGAATGACTGGCGCTGGTTCTGCTCTCCTTGGTGGCCAAATTCTCTATCCACCCCCTCCTCGGCGGCCAAAAAAAAAAAACTCTGCTGTCCTCCTAGCACTTGGTTTCCCTAGTAAATAGTTGTATTCTTTATTGTTGTGTTGTTTTCAGAGGCACAAATTCTGAACCGGCTAAATTTGTTAGAGCTAGCATCCATTAGGCTAAACACTGTATGTGCCCGACAAAGAAGACAAATTGGATGAAGGCACATCACGTACTCAACCATCATTGTCTTCTGTTTTGATTTTGCTCATCCAACCAACACTCGCCATATAAGCTCAAATATATGATTCCCTTGGACTGAAAATACAACATTACCCTAAACATTTAAAGAACCGTATATTTTGTAACTTCCAAGGGCTTTATACCATCCAAATAGTTATTGCATTTCATCAAACCCATAGAATAATTGCATTAACTAGAAGTTTTTCCATCAATCACGTGGCTTATGTCATTAAGACCACATTCCCAAGGGAACGAGGGATGAGAAAGTGTACATCTACATGGTTCGTATTTTGTCATTACAGCACAAGGTCTTATTTCAACCTTTAATGTCCTTCATGTATGTTAAAAGATGGAAATGTGGCACCAAAAGTGTCCGAACTCCATAGAAAAAACAAAGAACCTGAGGATTCGGGGATCTCCCACATGTTGTCTGGGAGTGTCCAATGAGCATTGGTGTCCGACATGGCAAACAACCTTCTTAGCCTTTCATGCGCTTCTTAAATCTTAACAGTTCTATGGTTGCCGAATAAAGCCAATAAGCCATCTTTACACTTAGGAAAGTCTTGGATTCAAATTAGGAAATCAAATTCTCCGAGAGTAGGTTCTTATATGACGCCAATAAGCCACGTAATTGCTCTAATCAACAGTGCTTATACTACTGCACAATACGATTGACCGGAAGCTCGGTCTAAACTTTGATTTGATATGAAGAAGTGCATATACAACTTGAATGATATCTCTGATGTCTGTTAAGCCCAATTACTCAGAACTGACATAACCCTCTGATATTGTTTTCCGAAAGAGCTGGTTCCCGAATCCCCACATTGTATGAAGATCAAGAATTTGGTCGTATATGGTTATTGCTTCCTTAGTAAATTGAACTAGCTGGTTGCTGCTCCTCTTATTTGGCTTTATAGTCTTTCTTGGCCAATGTTTGTTTAACATGATGGTCCTTTAGTCCCTGATGCGTCCTGCTTATGAATGAGAAGGGATGGCATCCGGCGTCTGATTCACTTTGTTTCTTCAACTGTTTTGTTTTATTTTAATCTGTACTCGTTAGTCAATAAAGGAAGTGTGTTTATTATATATCTAGCTGTGGATTTCAGTCTATTTGTGTCCCTGATAAATGTAAACTGCATCAGGTGGCTGTGAATCATGTCGGGAATGGTCTGCAGCATAATCAATCAATTTTGGAGAGCTCTTTCCTGAGTGGTATCAAACAGCGCTTGCTTTCGTTCATATTTCGTGGGATATGGACAGAAGAAACTGATCAAACTCTGGTTTGTCATGTCGCTGACAAATCCTTGTTTCTTTAAGCTTGTTGGTGCATTTTTACCTCATGGTATATGTTGTTTGTGTAATTAGTGCTTCTCCTAGTAGTGATTCTAGTCAAAGGTACCGGTTGTCATAAATAACTTTCTGCAGCACCAGACATTCTTCTTGGTAGATATTTTAGAACTGGTTTGCCAATCTGCTGACTTCCATAGAT
This sequence comes from Vaccinium darrowii, assembly GCA_020921065.1. NCBI lineage: Eukaryota > Viridiplantae > Streptophyta > Magnoliopsida > Ericales > Ericaceae > Vaccinium > Vaccinium darrowii. The sequence continues at coordinate 32,459,386 of CM037157.1, read as the reverse complement.
GCATTATGGTTGGGAGTAATACGCTAGCAGCTTTCTGGTTCTACCCTCTTTGGGGTCATTTGCTTGTGCCTTATTTTATTTTACCACATGGACACAATCTGCTTGTTTGTTGGTTGTATAAGCAGATCAAGTGGGATGTTAAGTAGCCACTCCTATCATCTGTAGTCAACCTAGCAAAAGGTGACCCTGTGTTGAAAGTGTTTGCATCATACTTTTAAATATCGGCCGAGACGTACCGTCTCGGCCGGTTCGTACCGGGATTTTGGACTACTGATACGGATACACACCGATATAGCGGTGTGATTAAAAAATCGCATATGAACCGGCCGATACCCGGTACGTACCGGTGTACCGGCCGAGACGGAGTCCGGTTCAGGTCGTATCGGCTGAGACGGGGAAAAAAAAAAAAAGAAGAAGAAGAAGAAGAAACAAAGCCATGTCTTCACCATCAGTTTTCTGCCTTCTTCCCCATTTTGCAAATCTGGTCCGGGAAGAAAAGGAAACCGTAAATGACTTATATACACCAAAACGAAACAAAAACTCACAAATTTAAGCGAAATTATTCAGACCCATAACGATTATTTTGGCTGGTCGATCTGATTCTGGCTTGACGAATAGAGTTTTTTACCTTCCTTCCATGGGAATCGGGCTCCAGCTAGATCTTGAAGGCATGAGGCAGCGGCCTTCTTCTAGAAAACTAGAGCCTCGAGAGAGAGAGAGAGAGAGAGAGAGAGAGAGAGGAGGGGGGAGGGAGAGAGAGAGAGAGAGAGAGAGAGAGAGAGAGAGAGAGAGAGAGAGAGAGAGAGATGGGAATCGGGCTCCAGCTAGATCTTGAAGGCATGAGGCAGCGGCCTTCTTCTAGAAAACTAGAGCCTCGAGAGAGAGAGAGAGAGAGAGAGAGAGAGAGAGAGAGAGAGAGAGAGAGAGAGAGAGAGAGAGAGATGCGAAGCCCCACTCAGTTGCTCACTTGGAAGAGAAAGGAAGAAGGTGAATTGGGAAAGTGGGAAGAAATCAAGAAAGTGATAGACTGCCCATTTTTTACTTTGTTAACGTACACACTTGGTACACAGCTGGCCTTGTATTATTACTATTATATATTATTTGTCAACGTACATAAGTGTAAAATCCAGGCAATGAGAGTAGTGGTTACACTTGGTAGTGGTTACAGCTGGCCTTGGATTGATTAAGATGTGACTGATGAGCGAAAAAGAAGAGTGTAAAATCAAATTTTATACATATTACTAACGATTTTAAAAAATTCACGGCCGAGACAGCCGATTCCCGCGACGTATCGCCGATATGTACCGATACCGATACACCGATACCGCGACCGATACCGCTATTTAAAACTATGGTTTGCATGCCTTCCGCTGAGTTCTGATTAATTGGATTTCTTTCATTTTTTCAAAAGTTAAAAGCTTTTGTTGAATTTTTTGATGAAGTGTTTCCTTCCTACTAGTGTAAACCAAAAAAAAAAGGTTTTTTCTTTTTTCATGGTTGTCCACTGTCCATGGTCGATTTATAGTTTTATGGATGACGGCTAGGTGCTCTAGGCTGCCCAGACTGCCTAGTTGATGCCTGCCTTGGTGGTAGCCAGCCTAGCACCAAATGTGATGCATGCAAATAGGAAGTTTTACATCATTTTGGGATGTATATCGTACTTGCAATCTTGAGATTTTCAGGATAGTCTCCTAGAAGTATTAGGGTTTGTGTTTTGAGCTTATTAATTTTTCTATTTTGTGTACTTTCTCGTATAGTTGAGTTGGACGAGTGTTTTCATCTTTTTAAAGAAGGTGCGCACCTTGATTGGCAAGGAGAACATTTTGGCCTCACTGTTCTCTTTTTCTTGTATTACAGAGAATCCAATGCCTGAAGAAGAAGTTTTACTATCATTTTCAAGATTATGTGGATTTGATAATTTGGAAGGTATGCTTCTAACTTTTGCTTTTCGGCTTGTGCACTTTCACTAATGTGCTTATTCTTACAGTATAGTCGAGCAAATTATATATGAATTGGACAGGTACAATTTTTAGACCGGCAGCACCTACTAATCAAGTTTGGCAGTGTTGATGGAGGGGTGAGGTTTCTTCTTCTTGGCCTTCCTTCACTTCACATTCCTTAGGTTTTCTTCTTTCCCTTTCATTTTCTTTTTTTTTTTTGTGTGTAATTTGTTGGTCTTCTATTCCTTTTGCTTCTTTTGTTGTGCTGGGGGAGGGGCAGGAAGGTCTGTTTTTTTTATTGGACTAAGGTTTATAGCTGTAAATTGATTCATGTAGTATCGTTTCTTTAATCAAGTTGTATATCAATATTAGTAGCTTGCGTTGTCCACAATAATTGTAAGATTAATGGAGGCATCCAACCTAAAACTAATTGTCTGTAGGTGGAGTGGCCTCTAGATCTTAACCAAGCTTAGGTGACTTAGATAAAGTGTGTTTGACAAGTCCAAAACTCCCCCTCATGTGCAGCCCTTGGTAGAACTAGAACGTGGGGTACGTATGATGAAGCAAGAGAAATTGACTCGGGCTGAGACTTTGTCCACGCAAGGCCACCCAAGACTAGCTCTGATATCATGCTATAATTATGATGGCATCCAACCTAAAACAAATTGGCTATACTAACCTAGTTTGGAATTTGGATGCCTCAGATAAGTAATATGGGGTAAGTCTTAAACTATTGTGAGAGCTTGCAGTTCTGAGATACTGATCTTGCTCTTAGTTTCACTTTTTAGATCCTTTTGATAATTTTGGAGATGCTTTTGCCAACTGAAACCTCTGAATTGATTGTCATGGTTGGTTAAATGTGGCTTTACTCAAAAAAAATTATCAGTCTGGTTAGTGGACAGTGTGTCAAGTGTCATGCCTTTTAAATAAGCATTACAAGGCAATTCAAACTTTATGTGATGTCTGATTTCTTAGGTTCTATTCTAGCGTAACTACCATATTGATTGTAGTGTAGAGTTCAATGGATGCAGTTTCAAGTAAATTTCTCAGTTGGTAATGGTATCATTGCCCTTCTCGTTGCATCAGTTTTGGGAGATCCCCGATTTCATCTGCAATTTCACCTGAAAACATTTGGAACTGTGGATTTCAATTCATGCGTAAATTGTCGAGCATTGCACTCTTGTTAGACATTTGGCTGAGGGAAAAAAATCCATGGGACTCTCCCATGAGCTTGCAATGAAACTTGTTAACTCTTTTGACCTTATTTAGGTAAGAGCCACCTCAAATTTGGACCATATTTGATCAATCCAAGTTGTACACAGATGGATGCAATGCATGCACGAGTGTGAATACATGCATATGAGAGAGAGGGAGAAATAAAGATAGAGAAGGAGAATGTGGGAGCTTGAGGACAAATCTGCTTAGAAAGAGAAATAGAAGGGGATTGTAGGGGACATGGTGGTAAGTCTGGTTTGAGGAAGGTAGCTTTGATTGTGAAGGTGGGTCATTTCACTTGTTTGAAATGTGAAATGTTATGGGGTTTCCCATCACTTGTCTTGGAGTTGGAGCCATTCGTGACAAGATGAGAAAGAAGCTTGGTGTGTGCCGGTGTGGGGCAGTTGCTGATTATGTGGATTATGTGAGGGAGCGCAAGAGGAGAACAACTTATATTATTTTTGTTTGTAAAATTTTGGTTCCGGTGGATTGTACTATAGTGGTTCTTGGATTGACATATGTTTGTTCCGTCTCTAATGCAGTATGTCAAAAAATGTACAATGGTAATTTTACTTGTTGAAATCCCGGGCTGTTTGTGATGGCTGGACCAATTAGACACAGTTGAATTGATGGTATGAAAGAAAAGAGGTGGCAGAGAAAAGTTGAGAGAATAAGGCAAGAAGCTTAATCAGCCTTTACACCCACTTTTTGTACATTCATCCAATACCACTTGAAGACAGTTATAACCTGACTGCAGAAATAAGACAGAATTTTAGAAAACGTCGCTCTAACAGAAATACATTGAAAACCTTATGGTGTAAGGGTTTGCAAATGAAACTATGAGACCCCTTATGAAAACTGCCAGGACTTTCAGGGTTTAAAATGTATTCAGTGCATGATTTGTTTCTTTTGCAGATTTTGTTGACTCGGTGACTTGTACCATGAAAACCCTAACTAGGTATTAAGATCCTATATCAAACTTCATCTCTCTTAAATTGAGGTGATTGGATTGGCACCGATGGAAACCATAAATTCCTACTCACTAGAGGGATATGCTAGATTCTCATTTTTCGATAGTGAATTGGCTTATTCCATTTTATCCTATTTATTGGTACTGATTATTGAGAATGGAAAAAGGGTTTTCTTTGTCGATATGAATATTTGTTTTAGTCAATGCGAGAAAAAAAATTATAAGGTGCCAAAGCGGCACCAGAATTGTGTAATGCATTTCCTTAAAACTATACTTAAGTCATATAGTTTGTTTTATGTGGAAACTGAGAAGCAGGTCCAGTGGTAGTCACATGCCACTGATAAAGCCTTTGCATCAACTTCATCATTTCCTACAGAGCAAAAAACAGGTGGCTAGAACCTGCTACATATGTCTCTTCCATCCTGTGTACTGACTAAACGACGCTATAGATTATCAAGTCCTCAGAACTAATACTTTTGGCTCATCCTCATCTGTGATTGGTCTAGCTTAATACCATCTATGGCAGTGGCTGTTAGAGCTTCCGAGAATAATCATGATGTGATGAAGGCTGAGGCTAGTTGTTATTTTTTATTTGATATCATAAATAAATCAGTCCTCATCATTCAGAATTCTGCGGGATTTGCTGTGTGCTCTGTTATACCCATTGGTTATACTATAAATATGTAATGGAACGTTACCAAAATCTCAGATGTCAAGAAATGCTGATCACCATACTCATACTTCATTCTTTGCTGTATATAACATGGAGACAACTGAATTCATCGCATTTTATCAGGTAGTTGCTTTCGTCTTACAATTGGGCAGTTATAGTTTTTTGTGGGCGACATTTCTGGGGGACATGCTCATAAGTTCTTCCTAATTTATTGTAGAATTCTGCAGAAGAGCTCTATTTATTATTTGAGCAGTTTTGTGATCACTTCCACACGACATCAAAAAATTCATCGTCTATGAATTTCATAACGTCTCATTCAAATAACATCTATGCTCTTGAGCAACTAAGGTGCAATAAAAGTAAAGCCAACGGCTTTCAACAGGTAATTTTTCTCATGGATTTTTTTGGTCACCTTGTGTCATGAAACCTGTTTTAGTGTGTGCTTGGACTTGCAGTTTGTGAAGAAGATGCTGGCTTCTTTGCCTATCAACTGTCAATCGCAAAGTCCTTCCCCGTATTTTGATCAATCCCTCTTTCGTTATGATGAAAAGGTTCGATTCTTTAAATTCAATTCTCTTTAGTTAGAAAATGCTCGGCCCTACGGGTGACAATTGCACTTTTTTGCTGCTTCTTATTTTGGTTGAAATAAATGCAGAGAATTTGCAAGTATGCACCAAAAGATACAAGCCATGGTCCTCTTTAAGTATTCCGATTCTTAAAAAAACAACTCTTTACCAGATTGAGACATCTCTTATTCAATCAACTCGGAAATGCAAAGGGTAGCCAAGCCTAGTTCTTCAGCCATTATGGATAGGCAGCTGTGTTATGTAATAGGATGTCGAGTTTGATAATCTCATGAGGGGTCTGCCTTTGTAGAAGGTCTCACTTTATGGAAAGCACCTAGCTAAAGAGTGTAGGACTATTTAGGATAATCCATAGTTGGGTAACTTGTGATATCTTGCATGTAAACGGAAGTGATCTCGCTATCATACTGCTGATAGAGTACTGGTAAAGATTTGATTCCGGATTTCAATTTCTATTGTTGTGACTATATAGTCTATATTATATCATAATGCTGCATTGTATGACACGTTTTGTCGATTTCTCCCTGCATTTGTGTTGCAACTAATTCAATCTCCTGTGTTTCATCCACTTCATTTATACGTTCGTACCTGGCTCTTCGTTGGAATTGTACTTTTCACCTCCCTAATTTGACCTGAAATTGCAGCTGATTTCTGCAACGGACCGGCATAGACAGTCAACTGACCATCCAATCAAGTTCATCACAAGGAGGCAGCCGTGTTCCCTCAAATTCAAAATTAAACCAGGTATGTATGGCGTTGATGCACTTCTGTGAAACACTTATGGAGTACCAAGTACTCCTATTAACTGGGCAGAGACATTCGTAGACTTAATTAACCTTACCCTGTTCCATACGTTATTCTATGTTACATGGACTTGGGTACAAGTGTCGGGTGGGTATGTTTATAAGTGCGAGATTTCATTTAATCTTCATCTCAAGAGCACAGAAACACGCCACAATATTCATATCTCGTATTGTTTTGTTTTCTAGTGTAAATGCTGTTTACAAGGTGTTTGTCGTAAGGCATTATGTGTGTAATGGACGAGACTAGTTAATAATTTCATTGTAGATTCAAAGAACAAAATATTTTGGCTAGTCGATGGTTCAACGTAACACGTCGGACATGGATTGCGAACTTTTATTCGATTATTGAGTACCCTATTTGGATGTTATTGCTTTGTTGAATTAATGTTTGACCCAATTAGATAATCATGATACCTCGGCCTTTTAAATTAGGACCTGAAGCCGGTAGCACAGACAGTCGGGCAAAGAAAATCTCCTCATTCTTGTTCCACCCAATTTTGCCCCTCGCTCTCTCTGTCCAGCAGACATTGTTTTTGCAGCCATCCGTTGTAAATATTCACTTCCGCAGATGAGATCACTTTATCGTCTGTTCCCTGCTGATCTAAAATTTGTAACGGACTGTGGTGGGATTTTTCTTTTGCGAAGGAAATTGTCCTAATTTGTGATTTAGATTACTCCATTTCTCGTATGGCCTTCAAATGTAACCTGGAGGTTCGCATTTTCGGCATTTTATTTACTGGCGGATTCTGAACACTTGCTGAAATTTTCTTTGAGGATCAGATGTGTTGCTTACTTGCTTTATGTAGTTCTGAAATTTGCTCTGATACGCTTGTGCAATTAACGCGACAAAAAGCTAAGTGTGAAAGTAAAAACAGAAATATCAAGCTCGGAAGGGGGAGTGCTAGTATGCAGCCCTAGTGCTAGTGTGTAGCATCTGAGCTGTTGGATGTGACAGAAATCATTTACGGAGTACAACTGTACTACACATTTATTTTGGGAGTCTTTCATCTCTGGATAACTTGCCAGAAATAGCTTTAATATGGCACTTGGGTTTTGGTGATTCTCTTATCTTTCTTATGCGATGTTTCATGTGATGAAACTGAACTCACCGTGGTCTCACTTAGACGATCCAAACTGTTTATTTGGCAATTGTAGATTTATTATCTATGCAAAAAATTAAGTTGATTAGTTATTGTTGAAGTCTTGATCAAATCGTTGTAGTCGTAAAAGAAATGGATCGTTTGAGCTTGGCTCATTAAGGGGGAGTTCTTGAATGGGTTTTATGAGAGAAAATGAGAAAGTTGATTTTAGTTGGTATTTTATGGAGGGGTGATAAAATCACCTTGTTTTCCCAATAGATAAAATCTAAGTGATAAAGGCCCTGTTCGTTTTCCAGTTTAGTTTTAGTTTTGATGATATCATCATTTTTCTCATTTCTCTGTCTATATCTCTCCACTTATTACACGTGCTGACATTATCAAAACTAAACTAAACTATCTAACCAAACACAGCCAAAATAGTTGTGGACCACTATGAGTTTAAAAAATAGTTGATAAAATCTAATCTGATAAACTCTATTCGTAAAAGATGATAATAAAATTAAAGATGATAAAATCAAGTAATCCATTCAAGAACTCCCCCTAAGTTAATAAACGAATTTTAGCTTGGTTAAGGGTCTTGCTTAGTAAATAAACCGGGCTTTAAGTTAGTTAAAGGTCGGCTCAAGTAGGTTCGTGAACACGCATAGATTTTTCTTTTAGCTCAAACTTGGTTCAAATTTACCTCGAAGTCCAGCTAACATTGAACGAGCCAAGTTGAAATACTGCAAAACTTGATTCGACTAACAATGAACGAGCTAGGTTGAAATACATTAGATCATGGCTTTATTATTTCAATTTCTGGCTTAAACTCAAAATTAACTTATTGTTTTTTACGAGACAGGTCATTCACTTAAATACATCGACTTAAAAATTAAATTATAGCTCTATTCCCCATAGATTTTTGTGGTGTGGTGGTTAGCGGTAATTCCTTCCGCACCGACCCAAATGCACCGACGGCGTCGCAGACGCCGTCGGTGCACCATGGTCTGTGCACGTAGCAGCGTTCGGTGGTAAGCGTTTTTACAACTTTAAAGTCTTCCACTCACCAACTTCGCCTCTGTGAATCCTTAACATCCCACATGGAAAAGTTGGGCTGATGCTACATGGACTACCCGCCATTTAGAGTTACTCTAGTTCTAAGAGCATCTCCTGTCAATCTATATATCTCAATTTTAGAGACCGGATGTGACATAATGATTGGAGATTTTGTAATTTGTCTCCTCTTTTTTTCAACTTTATGTACTTCTTAGAGAGACCCATCATATTTTTTAGAGATTTAGAGATCAAAATGGAGGTGTGGGTCTCTATATTTGGATACTCGCACCTCTATTTTGGTCTCTAAATCTCTAAAAGGATGATAAGTTCCTTTAATATTCTCTCATAAAGTACAAAAAGTTAAAGAACAGATGAAACGAATTAAGAGAGAGATTCATGAATCATATCTCAATTAAAACAAGATCAGTTGATCATCATGTCTCCATCGCCGGGATCGAATTGCTCTTTATTGGCTTAATTGTTACTCATTATCGGACTATTTCTTGCGTTTGATTAGTTGTTGATTCTCATAAATATAGTGTTTTGTTATCGTGATTGTCATTAAGTATATGAATGTATCTAGCTCGATCGTACCAATTAAAGGAGAAAACAAGCCAACATATGCAAGCTTTCAAAACAACAATAAATTTCAGTCATATGAAGGTTTATTTTGAACAGAGAGGACTAAATTGTAAATATTGGTTTATATTGTAGTATGAGGTTAGGGTCTTATGAGAGAAAGGACCATCTTGATACCATGTAAACGTTGGGTTCTTGGCAACGGACGACCGGATGGGTGCATGACACGGTACCATTCACTTAGTGCACAACAGAATCCCCCAATCCTGATTTCGCCATTGGTTGAGTTTTGGAAGCGACGATGAGACTGAGAGAGAGAAAGTAAAATTACCCTTTGGAAAAAATAAGGCTGTTGAACGGCTAAACTGTTTTTCAAGAGGTCCTTTTTTCTCAACCCCTGTAACTATGAAATTGGGTAAGTTACTCCACACCAAATTATTTCCTTGTTCCACCAACATTCTCCAAAAAATCAAATTAGTTCAATCGGGATTGAGAAAGTAGGAAAAAATGAGGTGGAGAGAAAGTTAAATTTGAAACTATTTAGTTCTAAAATAATTTGGCCCAAAATCACTTTTTGGTGCTAAATTATGAAAATGAGTATATATGCAATTATTTTTTTGCTTATGAAGGGTGTCCAAAACATTTTGCCTCGACTAATTCATCGGGTACATGTAGTCCCCCGTACCACATGTACCGGATAATTACCGGGCCTAAGCCGTGTGGGTAACCTCAAAGGGGAGTGAGTTATGGAATTTTACCATAGGTCCACTCCTTAATATTGGACCTTAGACATTTCATTTGAAAATTCTATATTTTGATCAAAATGAGTTTGACAAAGAAAATAGAACCTAAATCTTAGGAGTACACTAAAAAATTTTTTTTTGAGAGGAAGTGAGACATTGTAAAATATATTACAAACTACTGAGTTCAAACAAATACAACTAAGAAGACATAATGCATACAAAAAAGACAGATAACACGATCAAATCAAAAGAATGAAACATCCAGTGATAAATTGATCCAACGTTAAATGTCAGAGATCTGCATGCAAAATGTCGATGAGCAGCGTCACAGTAGCTTCACTATTAACAAGACTTTTATATAGAAACTGACGATACAAACCAGTGACTCAAGCACCTCAGGTACTACGTGCTCAATTGCCATGGGCCGTTTGATTTCTTATCTTATTCTTTTGTCAAAAATGACCTAAAATCATCTACATTTATTCACTCCCTTCCCAAACTCACCACCTCTTGATTCCAACAAACTCCTGAACAAACCATGATGAACAACCCAACACCACACCAAACAATCCCTCGGACGTTAAACTAGATCCCGACAATGTATACTAATGTAACTTCGCAGAGTTGGCCTAAAAATAGGGGGGCAAATTAGAGAATAGTACAACCTGTTGTCTTTAGGCTCGTTTAGTTAACGAGTTAGAGCTTAATTTTCAGGCTTGTTTAGTTAACAATCATGTTATATGTACAACTATTTCGGCTCTAATCATTTACAATTCTCTCACATACTTGTGGGGCCCACACACAATTATGGGTGTCGGCTCCACGTGTATGTGAGGGGGTTGTAAATAGTTGGAGCTGAAATTGTTGTACAAGTAGCATTTTTGTTTAGTTAGCGAGCTCACTAAAGCTTAGCTTGGCTCACAAAAACTCGACTCTACTGTGTAAGCTCAGCTTGTTAAGTAAATTACTCCGGCTTAACTCGTTAAGAGCTTGACTTGTTAATGATCGAGTCAAGATCGAGCTCGATTTTTCAGCTCCTTTACTTAACAAGCCGAGCTCAAACACTACAAAGCTCAGCTCGACTCGGCTCGTTTGCACCCCAACGAACTCCCAAACAAACCATGAACAATCCAACACCACACCAAGCAATAGCTCGGACGTTGCACTGAATCCCAACAATGCATACTCATGTAACTACACACTGTAGTTGCTCTAAAAAAATGGAGGGCAAATTAGAGAATCGTACCACACTACCACCTGTTGTCTTCATTCGGCTGAATTTGGGGTTGTTGCTGTGCAGCACTCCGCACAGTACCTGCTATGCACCATCCGGGCCGTCCATTTCTCGGATGGAAGGTCCAGATTTCATCTACACGCACGACAACGAACGGTTTGAACGCAAAAGTGCTGAGGTGAAAGCTGAACCATCCATCCGAACAACAAATGGTTCGGATGATGCACAGCAGCAACCCTATGTCCCATTGGGCTTGAGCATTTGCTCGGTTGTCCACAATGAAAAATTGTACTACTACTTGAAACGCGTCTTCTTGGAGTGGAGTAATAAAATTGGGTAGTAATGTCCTATCTGTCTCATTGATTCGAATTGACGAAGTCTTGAAACATCGTGCAGCAAAAAAAATTGAATTAGTGGGACCCTTGCCCTTCTGGCTACTACAAAAAAAAAAAGGGAAAGGCAAAAGATGGTGATAGATGTGAACAAATAATTTTACCCTCCCGTAGCAGTGGACAAAATTTTGGATCCAAAGTAGGATATTGCACACGTACGGCCTGATTTGGCTAAAAATTGAAAAAATTGGTTTTTTTGATTTTTTTGATTTTGTCTTTATTTAAATTTTTTTTTTGCATTTGTTAGTTTTGAGTCAAGATTTTGTAGTTTCTGAATTTATCTCGTCAAGACGGATCCAGAGAGTATAAAATTATGGTCAAAAGTAATAGTTTTTTTAATAAAGCCGAAAATAAACTAAAATAAACCAGTTTTTTGGATGATTTTTCGTCTTTATTCACAAAACTTTAAGTTTAGCTAAGAATTTTATACTTTTTTGATTCCTCTCGTCGAGACAAGCCAAGAAACCACAAAAAATCGACCAAAAACTAACAAATGCAAAACAAAAAAAAAATGAATAAGGACAAAACGAAAAAAAACCAAAAAATCAATTTCTTCAAATTAGCCAAATCAGGCCCAGTGTCTGAATGAGTATCTCGACCGTTTAAAATTATTTTGACGGCTTAGATTTCTCTCCCTCTCTCTCCTCTCAAATTTTTGAACGATTAAGATGCGCGCTAAATATTGTCGCGTGATACTTAACCAGCGCCTAAGTTTTTCTTTTAGCTGTGTGATTTGTCTCACAGTTGGACTACACGGAGTCACGGGGCAATTTGTACGTGCTAGCATGCTCCTCTCACATCGCGCTAATGAATAAAGCCGAATCATGTTTTTGGACTCGTGTGATAAGTTGAATTTCCCATTTGATACTGCTAAAATTAATATTTATTAAAATCAGCAATTGATTTTAGAAAAAAACCAAAAAAACAGATTTTTACCAATTTAAAGATTTTAGCAATTATGGCTTCCTTACTGATCTCTAGACAAATATATTTCGAAACCATATTAAGTGGTATTTGATGAATTTGATTTTCGATAATAATTGATGTTGTTAACGAGTTCTAAATTGGTTTTCACACCCCCCAAATTGATACACACACTCCCTTTTTGTCTTTTAGTGTTTTTAGTAAAAAAGTTTTAATGAAAGACAAAAAAAGAGGCGTGAAAATCACTTCCCGTTCTAAAATATAAACAAGTTGGATCGCTGATGTGGGCCCGCAAAAGCCTACAAAAGAGTTAAATTGAACGGTAGTCCAAAATACCAAACCGGAGAGGATCTCCTCCCAAAAAAATGGAGAGTAATGATATGAATACTTTGAAATTGTTAATGCCATTGGACTGCAAACGAATCGAGCTGCTTGCATGTGGGTTGTGGCTCGACTCAGGGTGTTCCACTAAGCTAGTTTTTTGAATAAACTGACTTTTAACGGGTTTTTTTGTGATGTATTGTGAAAGAATGACTTGTCTCGGTTTTTGGTAAAAACAGTTTTTTGTTAGTGGAACACCCTTTGTAATCAAGTTGAGCTCAACACTAACATTTGGCTCGCAAAAGCTCGACTCACTTGTATAGACTTGGCTCGTTTAGAGAGGCTCGTTGAGTATATTAAACAGACTCAACTCAATTTTTTTGCTGAGTTCAAATACTTCAAATCTTAGCTCGTTTGCACCCATGTGCATATACAAAAATGATACCTGTACAACAACCAATTAATGATACATGCATAAATGGGTGAGTGGACCCACTTTAGGGTCTCACATAAATGATTTAAGTCGTTCATTAATTTTAAAAAAAATCAAGTCTTTTTTGTAAAAAAATCATATACATCAAATAATTTGTATGTGAGGGGAATGACTTATAAAACGTGAAAAGCTAAAAAACCTAATTCACTAGCTGTTCACGCTTTATAATTCATTCCCCTCACATACATCAACTAAAAAAGTTTAAAAAACTAAACGGCCAAGCTTAGTGGAACGTAGCCTTAAGCTAATTTTTTACAACGAGACTTGAAAAATAATAAATATTTAATAAAACGACACTAAAAACACTTAGCTAAATTTAAGTCAAGTGGTATGGGATACATTGTTCCAACGAGTGTAATTGCTTCAGATAAATTAATTACTTTCGAATTATGGTGTCACATTTAGTTGGTAAATATTAATACGCGAAAAATTATGACCGTAACATTATTTATACTATTTTTTTAATTGTCTTTTTATTTTTAAAACAAACGACACGTTCTTTGGTCAATCAGAACCTCCAATTCTGTTCTGTAGTGGCCATTTTTAATAATCAAATTAATTAATTTCTCCATCTTCCTCTCGTATGTTTGTCCATCCCCATTATTTTTACTACTAATAATAAATATAAAAAAAAGAAAGAAACAATAATTAAAGTGAGACGTGCAGGCATTTCAAATTTTGTCAAAGGGAACCAACGGTAAGGTTGTTGGTCATAAATCGGTGCCACACCGCCCAAATAATAATTAAGGAACTAAATTAAGCCTGTACAGCTTTCTAATACAAAATTTGCATTAGTTTTAAAAATCCACATTGGTCTGCGTTCGCCGAATGTGTCATTGAGTAATGAGTATGTTAGTGCATGTGCTCGTTTTTAGATTTTGGTAGCTTTCACTTGATTCATGTTTCATCTCTTTTTTGCAAACAGAAAATAAATCCCACCATGGGTTTCATTGGAATTACCGGCGATGTTTTTTTTGAGTGAATATTTCAATGTTCGTGTGAGAAAACTCAATCAGTTATTGGAAAAATATAGCTACAGAGCTAGAATCTAGAATTTCACGTGTTTACGTGGTTCTTAGATTTTTAAGTTTTCCTCACAAATAGTTTGAAATTTAAGCATGCAATCTAAGGAAACAATATTCTACAACAAAAAGATAGCCATTTTTGTTAATACTTGGCAAACCATATAAGTACATATATACATAAAAGGTGGAGTGTTTTTTTTTTTACGCTGCGCAGCCAATTTTTATAATTTTTGCAAAGTTTGGGCAGGTTGATACAAGGTTGGAGTGGCCCGGACCTCCCCAACCTCACCTTTCCCTCCGTCCTTGGATAAATATACGATTACATTAGGCAAAATTTTGCCCAAAAAGTAAGGACTGCGAATTCTAAATAATAAATTAGACAATTTGATAAAATGCTTATAGTTCAATTAATCTAGTTTATAAAAAATCATTCTTTATAAAATATAATATATATATTTTTGGTTTTGCAGACGGTAGGATATTGATAAAGTTAGTTAAATTAGATTACTACAGTAACTGAGATATCGATTCTGTTCCATCCGTTTAAATCCAAAACATTCTGACCCTTAAATAATTGTACACAGCTAACTGAGATAGAATAAAACATTTCACAGTGTTCTTTTTGGACTACGCACTCAAGTTGTAGCCGTATCTCTACTGAACTACCCTAATTTTTTTTTTATTAAAGTGTATACCTAAGCACATGTGGGACCCTATTTTGTGTGCTAAGAGCTTAATTAGTTAGCTAATGAATAATGCACTTTAGTGGACTACCTATATGTATATTCATTAACTTTAAGGCCTTGTTCTCCAATAGATTTTAGGTAGATTTTATGAAAATCTCACAAAATGAGCATTTTATGAAGAGGTGATAAAATGGAGTAGTTTTCCCAACTGATAAAATGTAGTAGTTTTCCTATAGATTTTAGGAGGATTTTATGAAAATCTCATAAAATGACTTTTACATTTTATGTGTTGAGATTGAAGTGTTATAAAATGTGAGATTTTATGTGCCTAAAATCTATTGGAGAACAAGGCCTAAGTCTTTCCTTTCTCTCCCCACTCTCTCTTTCCTTAAAGTTATTTTCTCTCTCTCCTCTTTCCCTCTATCTCTCTCCTTTTTCGCTCTCCTTAAAGGGCATCCTTATGTGGCTACTCAATTTAACTGAGTAGCCAAACTCCCCAAATCTCCTTAAAATCAGGCTCTTTATTTTCACTCACCAAATTATTTTTGCTACAGTATCGCACCAAATTTGGTACGGTACTGTTCACGCACCAGTTAACTTTTTTTTTTTTTTTTTTTCCGGTTGCTGTCCTGTGTCAGAGAAGAGAGAGGGGAACAGGAGAGAGAGAGGGGGGGGGGGGGGGCGCCAGTACCGCACTAACGGGAAAACATCTTCCGCCTATAGCTTTTTGGGGCAAATTTTTTATTTTTTTTATAGATTTGAGGGGAGTAGTTTAATATAGTAAAGTTAAAATAGAGAGTCTAATTTTGTGAGTTTTTGATAAAGTGGCTTGCTAATTTATAAAAGGTGTTTTTGAAGTTAAATTTGGTGAAAATTTTGGTGCGTTTGATAAGGATGCTCTAAGTCTCTTCCCAAATTTAGGTAGTGACTTGGGACACTTTAGGGAGTGAGAGGTGACACCTCGAATTTTAGAGAGCCATTTTTTGTCCACTAGAGACCATTTTTTGAGTTTTTGCTAGTTAACTAGTTAGGGCACTTTATGATACTTTTTTAGATAGTCCACTAGAGATGCCCTAAAATTATCCCACCAAAGCAGACCTAAAAGCGTATTGATTTTTGCCCCCACATGTTGGACGCAAACTCTTTTTTTTTTTTTTGTCTTTTAGTGTGTGAATTTTGAAACATTTCTTGAAATTTTGCAAAAAGTGTATGATGCAACGATTTTTTCACAAAGGGTCTTCCTAACGTGTGCTCAATAGACACACATCAAGCACTCAAACAATTGAAAAAACACACACTGTAATACACTTTTATACTTTTTGATATGTTTTCACATATTTCTATACACTTTTCATATTTTTCAATACATTTTTTCCACTTTAACGTGTCTCCAATGACGTTAGCATTTTCCTATCAATAAATTTCCTGTAAGACAAACAAATTTTTTTGGCACTTAGAAAAAATACTATGGAAATTCTAAGTTAAGGGGGTGTTTGGATACCTCATTATCTCATTTTGCTTTTTTTTTTTTTTTACTTTTAGCTGTTTGGTTAGATTTCATGCCTCGTTTGTTTGACCGGAGATAAAATGATGAGATATAGAATCCCTTGAGATATGAGTGAGATATGAAATCCCTTGAGATATTCTTAAGAAATATAAATGGGTAAATTTCACTTACCTCCCCTAAGGTTTCTGACAAATATAGAGACCTCTCCTATTTTTTCTAAAATTTCACTGCCCTCCCTTACTTTTGAAAATAATTGTCACTTACCTCCCCTGCCGTTACTTTAAGGCTAACGATGTTAACTTTTTGCGTGAAATGACCGAAACACCCTTAATATATATTCTCCACCCATTTTTTTTAAAAGTAGAGTTAAAATTTTTTTCCAACAAAATTAAATCGTTTTTTATTTTGAAAAAAATAGTTTTTAAACAAAAGTATCAAAGATGTTTTTTTTCATTTTTTTTTTCATTTTGAATATTTTTAAACTAGTTTTGAAAATATTTTTCTAAACTGTTTTTTCTAATTTATTTTTCAGATTTAAAAAAATAAACTTTACTTTTATTTTTCAAAAATTGTTTTTTTTAAAAACTTTTTCCAAAATTAGTTTTTTAAAACTAGAAAAACTTTTTCAAAAAAAAATTTCAAAAAATGTAGTTATTGTGAAAAAAATTCTCTTCGATACTTTTTTTCTATAAGCTATTTTTTAATAATGAAAAACGATTTTAATTTTAAGTGAAATTTTTTAACTCTATTTTTTTAAGGGTGGAGAATATATACTAAGGGTACTACAGTCTGTTTAACTACTTGTTTTATTTGAATTTTTTTTGTTGAAAAGTTTTTTCTAGTGAAAGAAAACAAATTTTGAAAAAGTTTTTTAAAATAGTTTTGAAATGCGAAATTTTTGAAAACATAGTTTTGGATAAAAAAAAAAAATAGTTTTTGGTGAACCGTTATTTTTTAAAAATGAATTTTACTTTTTTTAAAATCTAAAAAATAAATTAAAAAAAAAGTTTCAAAACTAGTTGTGTTTTTCTATAAAAAATATTCAAAATGAAAAAAATTGAAAAAAAATTCTTTGATACTTTTTGTTAAAATTTTTTTTTTTCAAAAATGAAAACCAATTTAAAATTGTTGGAATTTTTTTTAACTTTACTTTTAAAAAAAAATGGGTGGAGAATATTTACAAAGGGCGTTTCGGTCATTTTATGCAAAAAAATTAACACCGTTGGCTTTAAAGTAACGGCATGGGAGGTAAGTGACAATTATTTTCAAAAGTAAGGGAGGGCCGTGGAATTTCAGAAAAAATGAGGGGAGGTCTCTGTATTTGTCAGAAACTTCAAGGGAGGTAAGTGAAATTTACCCAATATAAATTTATGGAGAAAATTCATATTTTGGTATTTGTGTTCAATTGGATATAGCTATTGAAAAACAGTTTTTGTTAAAGCACATAGCCAATACAGGAAAATCCCATCCAAATTCCACTAGGCCCAGTGGGATTTTATATTGCGTATAGATCGGGATAAAAAATGGATGGGGATTTGAAATCCCATCTAAATTATGGGAAATAAATACCAAAATTTGGGTTCCATCTCATTTTAACTCATATCTCACCTCTAAATCCCACATCAGTAATGTAACGCCCCGAAAATTGGGTACGTTAATAAATAAATTTCATAATTTATTTAAATAAAACGCAACTTCATTAATAATATTAAAGAGTACTTCAAATTTTTCCAAAAAAAAACTTTAAAAAAAATAATCCAACTTATTACAACTGAACGAATTAAATTCCAACTGTCTAAAAAGAAAAAAACTTAAACATTTATTAATAATTCAACAGAAATAAGGACAGAGCCATCTAGCTAAATCCCTACTGATAAAGCCACGGGTCCACCACTTGTTCCCCACCTAGCTGTTCCATAGACTCAAATTCAGCTGGCAGCTCTTCATCTCCTTCTGTATCTAGCGTTGGGGACGCCAGGGCCACAAAAGTAGCACCGTGAGTGATTTAATTACACTCAATAAGGCACCGAAACTACCCCTTTACAAAAGATTACTCATGCAGCAGTCAAACATATAAATCATAAGTTTTAAAGAATAGGACAGCCCGATTATCACAACATATCTCAAAAATAGTGGATTCAAAATCCTCATTATCGATCTCGAGGTTTCACAACCCAAACCTCATGCACCTCATGAATTTGGTATCTCATACCAATTCATCAGGCTATCCGATATCGGTTCCCATCCACAATATAAACAATCTATTGGGCTCCCGTCCACCATGCCTAACTCTCCAGGCCCATGGCACGGCTCAAATACCCCTGGGAGTATATTGCGATAATTGGCTCAAGACCCATATCGGATACAACGTCCCATCCCCACATTCGATAAACAGCCACACATCTTTTAACCATTAATTTAATTAATCATGAAAATCAATTAACCCATGATAAATGATTTAATAATTCCAGTAAGCCAAAACATCACATGCGTCTAATTATAGCCATTAACTAAAAGTTTAATAAAGAAATTGAATAACTCATGCTAACAAGTCAATTATCTTTCCAGTCACTAAAAATGGCAAACGAGTTCCAAAAATCACGAAATTTTACAGTAAAATAGTTCATCAAATTTGACACAAGTTCACTGTTTTGAGCGAAGCCTAAATCCAATCCTAAATGAACCAAAACAGTGTTTTAAGGTCACACAGTGAATCTGTCCCGAAACTGTACAGTACAGTAAACTTTGAAAAATCATAACTAATTCTACGAATCTCGGATTGAGACGAGTTCTATATAGAAGTTGCTTAATTTTTTGAGATCTACAACTCTTCAGTTATGAGTTTTCCTCGGTTCTGACCCGAAAAGGTCCGAATAATTTAAAAACAGAAACTGTACACATACTTCACGTTTTTTTTTACTTTTCACACAACTCCAACCACGCGATCATTAACGATTCAATTTCCACAAAAACTATACCAAACTATAACTTCCCTAAACAGCCCACAGTATATGATATAAACACAAACCACGTAAGCAGTATTCCTAAGTAAAAGTTAAGTTCCGAAACCCTACCTTTCCTCTTTCGATTCTAACGCGTTAACAAAAATCGAGAACGTTGGAGATTGCAAACAATTAATCACTGAGGATTTAGGATTTCTGCAACAAAATGAGAGAAATAAATAAAATCGTGACGGAAAAACTTGTAAGATTTTTATGAGAGAAAGAAAAATAAAATACACAAACCGGGAGCGGGTGAGAAGAGAAATTGCCGAGAGAGAAAAGACGGGAAAAATATAATTTATTCGGGGGGGAAGGAAATTGCCGAGAGTGAGAGAGGAATAATGAGATATGAATTGGTTAAGAAGAAGACCAATTAGGGATAGGTATTGGTAGAGTAGTTTAGGAAGAGTAGGAAGGTGGGGAGATAAGGGAAGAGAACAATTAGGAAGTTGTTTAGGATAAAAAACTGATTATATATCTACACATATATAATTATTTTCAAACTAAGACTTTATCTAGTAATTAGTGATAATCTTGTAACAACTTTAATTAATTAAAAATAATTTATACCCATTTAATTATATACGCAAATTACCGGGTCTTTACAAGTAATGCTACATACACACAAAAAATTTACCCAAAAATTACCCACACACTTGCACATCCAATGTGTGTGGAGCCCACACATTTATGTGAGTGTGTGGGTAGTTTGTGAGTAAATTTTTTGTGTGTATGTATAATTTTTGAATCCCACATACTAACAAGGCCTAAGAGACGAAAAGCTAAAAATAGGGTAGAAAACTTTTTAATTTCTTATTTTGATTAACAAAAAGATCTACAAAATATATTTTGTAGACATTTACTATCAAACTATACGCATTTTACAATATACATTCTGCATAGTATTCCAACATTCCGACTATAATCGAAAAAGTAAAAAAAAAAATTGTAAAAGTGCAAAAAGTTAAAAAAAAACGTACGGGGTCATTATTGTAAAAGTGCAAATTGGAGTGTGTCATTATTGGGGCTGTTCCATCTGTCACACGGCTCTGATAGCTGTACGCGGCAGCGCTATGCCCTCCCCTACCCTCCCCAGTCTGATTTGAATTCATCACTACCATGGGTCCCATCTCTTTTCAAAACAAGGAAAGAAAAGAAAATAAAACATGGGTCCCATCCCATGTACTCCTAACATTTTCCCTCCGAAAACTTGCGGAGCTGGCCCCCAACGCAATTTTAAGGTTTTGTGTCCTTGTATGTATTGATAAAATACTCGTACGCCGCACTACAGAGTTGTAGAGCAACACTCCGGAGTATAAGATTTCCGAAATCCTTGAAGCAGTTACATTGACGTGGTAAAAACAAGAGTGTTGAGATACACGCGATGATAGTGCCCCAAAACTACAAAATACTCCATTTTAATTCCAATTCTGAGCTTATAATCAGAATTCGAATTGTTCATTTTGATGCATGCGAATAAATAAATATTTTTAGGATATAGATTGAATATAATTTTCGGAATAAGCGTCGAGGAAAAAAGTGTTTTGTTGATATTTGATATCTCATTTTTTGTACGGTTAGCAAATTCGTAGATCTCAATTATCAGTGAGTTTTCATAACGGTATTTGTAGTATTATTGGATTACAAGTTATCGAATTAGTTCATGTATATAAGGAGAATGACTATCTGATTATACAATTTGTAGTCTAAAAATACCCAAAATAACGTTGAACCTAAATAAGCGATTTCAATCACCCTCGGAGGGAGTACACTATAAGGTTGATTATAATTTCTATGAGTGACACAATCAGTCTTAAAATCTATAACATGACAAAAGAATTTATTACTATAAATTTGGAAATTAATAAGAATTTTTTTGTGTCGTTTCGATTTTGTCCTTTTTCACTGATATGACTGTTCCAAAGATATTAAAAAAAAAAAAAAAATCAAGAATCACTTTTGCCTTACCATGTACTACAGTACGTGTAATTTTTGAAAATTGAATAATATTCATAATTCAATCTTTTTCCGTAGCAAGAAGTTAAATTCCTCTTAGACAAAAAGGTATAAAGGAGGGGAATTTTTTTTTAATTTTAAACATTATAATATTTCGACATTATCTTGTTTTTCAACGACTCAAAGCCTTTCTAATAATGAAGACCCATAAGTAACTAGACAGACAGAAATGGGACAGAAATCATCCCACCCAACTTAACTAAACAGGCAGGGCAATTTTAAATATAAAATAAGTTATTAAAAAACCAGGTATTCATTGCCAAAAAAAAATATATAGTAATAACAATAACCAAATATATACCTCCGTCCCAAATTATTTTTCTGTTTTTCGATATGCATGTCACTTTAAAATTATTTATATCTTCTGATCTAGTATAATATTTTTTATAATTTAAAAAATGTTGTTTAATAAAGTTAATCAAGATCAATCAAATAAAATACATATTACACACACACATATATATGTGTGTGTATATATATATATAAAATTTCATACGTTTAAAAATATACCGACGTAAAGTTTTTGAGGTACCCAAAACAATAAAAGTAAATAAAAAATTTGGGACAGAGGCGGTAAAACACCTAAAAAATTGAAAATATAATGAGAAAACTGGAATCTTCCAGCCCAATGATTCAAGCCTGCATTACTGAAATAAACAAAAAACAAATATTTTGAAATCAGTTTTCCATTATAAAAGTACTGTGTCGAAATTGGTGTTCCCATTAATTTGCATTTCAAGAAGACAACCGGAAGCCCTCTCTCTCTCTCTCTCTCTAAAATCCTCAAGTCCATGTAAACTCCCCCTGCCCAACCCCACAAAACAGCCAACAATGCCGACGCGACGCCGTCGCTCCGACTTCCTCCCACCCACTCTCCTCCTCCTCCTCTTCCTCCTGTCTCTCTCCTCCGCCGCCGTCACCGGCAATCTCCAATTCGAAAACCCTAAACTCCAACAAGCCTACATTGCCTTCCAAGCCTGGAAATCCGCCATCATCTCCGACCCCTTCAACTTCACCGCCACCTGGACCGGCCCCGACGTCTGCTCCTACGCCGGCGTCTTCTGCGCACCTTCACTCACCAACCCCTCCGTCAGAGTCGTCGCCGGCGTCGACCTCAACCACGCCGACCTCGCCGGTTTCCTCCCCAAAGAGCTCGGCCTCCTCTCCGACCTCGCCCTCCTCCACCTCAACTCAAACCGCTTCTGCGGCACCGCACCGCCCACCTTCAACCGGCTCAAACTCCTCTACGAACTCGACCTCAGCAACAACCGGTTCGCCGGTACGTTTCCGTCCGTAGTCTTGTCCCTTCCTTCCCTCAAATTCCTTGACCTCAGGTTCAACGAGTTCGAAGGACCCGTCCCTGACGAACTCTTCAACAAAAACCTCGACGCGATTTTCTTGAACGACAACAGGTTCAAGTCCGGAATACCCGAAAACCTCGGGAATTCACCGGTTTCGGTTCTCGTTTTCGCTAACAACAATCTCGGGGGTTGCATTCCGGACAGTATCGGGAAAATGGGTGGGACGCTTAATGAGATTATTCTGTTGAACGATAATTTGACGGGTTGTCTTCCGGTGGAGATCGGAATGTTGAAGAATGTGACGGTTTTTGATGTGAGTTTTAACGAGTTACAGGGCGGAATACCGGAGGCGGTGAGCGGGATGAAGGCGTTGCAGCAGTTGGATTTGGGGCATAATAAGTTGACGGGCGTTATTCCGGCGAGTGTGTGTCAACTGCCAAGTTTGCAGAATTTTACTTTCTCGTATAATTACTTCACCGGAGAGCCGCCGTCGTGTGGTGGTGGTAAGGTGGTGGTGGATGATCGGGAGAATTGTATTGCTGGGAAGGCGGGACAGCGGTCTGGTAAGGAGTGTTCTTCTGAAGCTGCTAAGGCTGTGGATTGTAGTAAGGTGAAATGTGGTGGTGGTGGAAGGAAGAAGAGTGTTCCGCCGCCGTCGCCGTCGAGGGTGGCTCAGGCACCTAGGCCTATTATAAAGCCTTCACCGCCTTTGCCTTCTTCGCCGCCTCCTCCACCATCACCAGTGCAATCTCCTCCGCCTTCTTCCGAGTCGTCGGGGAAAGTTTTCAACAACCCACCACCGCCTCCACCGTCTCCAGTGCCGTCACCGCCACCACTTCTGCAATCTCCTCCTCCTTCGGAGTCGTCGGGCAAAATTTTCAACAACCCGCCGCCACCTCCACCGTCGCCAGTTCCGTCACCGCCGCCACTTCTACAATCTCCTCCACCTTCCTCGGAGTCGGGGAAGGTCTTCAACAACCCACCGCCTCCTCCACCGCCAATGCCGTCACCCCCGCTGCCAATGTCATCACCTCCACCGCCTTCTCCATCTTCTGCGGAGTCGGGGAAAGTTTTCAACAACCCCCCGCCTCCTCCGCCAATCCCATCTCATTCTCCCCCACCGCCTGTTTGGGTCTCACCTCCAACCCCACCCCCACCTCCACCACTGATTCATTCTCCACCACCACTAGTTGAATCTCCACCGCCATCCTGGCAAACTCATTCTCCACCACCGCCTGTTTGGCCATCACCTCCACCACCTCCATCACCACCACCACCTATTCCATGTCCACCGAACTCATGGCAGACTCATTCTCCTCCACCACCTGTTTGGCTCTCACCTCCACCACCGCCCTATGCACATTCTTCTCCTCCACCTCCAGAGACCCATTTTTCACCTCCACCATCACCACCACCGCCGTCGCCTCCACCACCGGTTTACTCTCCTCCTTGGGTGCCTAAAACGTCTCCACCGCCACCACCGGTTTACTCTCCTCCTTGGGTGCCTAAAAACTCTCCACCACCACCGGTTTACTCTCCTCCTTGGGCACCAAAAACTTCTCCACCACCACCACCGTCACCTCCACCACCGGTTTACTCTCCTCCGTGGGTGCCTAACAACTCTCCACCACCACCACCTCCGCCGGTTAACTATGCTCCCCCACCTAAGCCCCCTTGTGAAGAACAAAAACCGCCACCACCAACTTACCAAAGCCCGTCTTCCCCACCACCACCATCATCTCCGCCGCCACCGGTATTCGAAAACACACCACTTCCTCCGATTGAAGGAGTCTCCTATGGATCTCCACCTCCCCCTGTTATTCCCTACTATTGATCTTACCCCACCCGCCTTGTTTTCCCCAACCAATCCCCCATTTTGTTTTTTTTTTAATTTCATTCACTTAAATAGATATTTCCTTTCGTTTTTAAGAGAGAGATCAAGAAAAGACAATTCTTTTGATTATTCATTTTTTGTGTTGCGAATTTGTGAAGGCCAATAATGTTAAATTAGCTATAGCGCGCGAAACTATACTTTCTTTTACTTTTGTTAGTTGCATTCGTTAGGTTGGCATCGGTTTTTGTAGATGATTGGTTTTATCGACGAGAGTAATGTAAAAACTACGTAAAAAATTAAAAAATTACTATTATTATCAAAATCTTAAAAAAACTCAGTAAAGACAAAAATAATCCAATACAGATAGCCTTCTGGATTTTTTGTCGTTATTCACAAAAAATTAGTTTGGTAAATAATTTTTTTTTTTTTACTTTTTAGATTCCTGGACAAACTAATAATTCAGGAAAAAAAAATTAATGCAAAACTTACAAATGCGAAAAAAATTATTTAGCCAAAACACTCCTTATAATTTTTTGTACAAGACTTTGTACAAGTTCATGTCAATCAACTGATCAAGTAGTTTAGGGAAAATTCAAAACACAATTGAGTTGATTTTCAAGTGTATACTTTCGCAAGATAAACATTACTACTTTTTAATTTATCAAGTTACCGATGAATGTTGAGCTGAATTTCTTTGAAGAATGATCGACTTTGATAAGTTCTACGCGATGAGCGATCTAAATTATCGGCAAGTGGAGAGAGAGAGAGAGAGAGAGAGAGAGAGAATGGCACAAATTTGATAATGTGATTGTGCAAGGAAGTGTTGTTTGCGTTGGTGGTACATGTTGGGTTGTTGGGTATATCCGCGTTAGGTTGCATGATGGGTAAGCTTAAATTTTCCGTACAGTGCTCCTTAGATCTTGATCCAAGACACCTAGATCACGTTATCTGCATGATTAGGGTGTCGCACTGCCTACTAATTCGTCGCGGATCGCCAAACACCAAATTTTGCTATTTGTAATTACTTGTGTACACTGACCCATACACCGATCCGACGTGTATGGGTGGGTCCCAGAGCACCGCCCCACTCTTTCTCTGCCGGTGGTGGAGAGTTGGTGGTTTCCAAATTCGCGCTTATTTGAGCCCCAAATTTTTAGTGAATGGGACCCACCCATACACGTCGGATCACCTCCATTCATTTCCCATTATTCACTTCTTTTTATTTTCTAGAACTTGAAATGTTTATAACTTCTATTCATTATATCAGATGATGAAAAAATTTATATTTTTGAAACCTACTCGACGATATCTATTAAACAAGACCAATATTTAGTATGAAATTATGTGCAAAAAAAATAATTTTTTAGGTGCAGGCTTTTTTTTATATAATTATTATGATTTTAAATCAAGATAAATTCATAAGCTCAAGTTCTATAAAAAATTCACCAGTTCAAAGTCGGTCAAATTCTCGAATTCAAACCCAAATTAGTTTGGATGGAGAGCAAAATAGAGAGTAGTGTTGAAATACACAAATGAAAAAGTGAATAGGTAAACTAGAATTGTTACTTTTTTTGTCCTTTTGGGTAGTCAGAGTAGAGAGGAGTGTTGAAGATGCTTTTATACTCTTGCAAGTGTGTTGGGCCATGTCCCATAAGCAACCCTCTCCAGGTATCGTCTGGGCCTAGTTCGGGACAGTACCCTTTTAAAGGCCCACAATGACTTACTTGTCCCAAACGTATGCGGGCCTAGTTGTTAACGTGAATAAGAGAAAGTGACAATTTTAGTAAAATTTTTCCTTGGGGACGAGAGATTTTTCAGTGCCAGGTGGGTATGGTACATGTGGTATCCGCTTAGTGATCTCAGCCGTTTGCATCGCAATCCAATGGTTCGGATTTTAGAAAGAAAAAAGGAGAGAGAGAGTGGTTGGATGAGAGGAGAGAGTGAGAAACAATCTGGGTTTTCCAAAATATGTTTGGACGTCTCAGATCGTGAGAGTGGATACCGCCAAGTGGTACCCACCCGGCACCCTATTTTTTTGTTCCTTTGGGGACAGTACCCTTAAAGATAGTAGTTCATAAAAATGTTTCCTAGAGCAGCTGTTAATGTGAATAAGAGAGAGTGACAATTTTATGTTAAAGTCTTTCAACCAATCGATACAACCCCGGAGGGCATCTTTTGCTAAACTCGAGCAGTTTCTTAATTACTTGCTTCATTTATGTTATTTTATTAAGATAGCTCAAAAAATGTAAATGATATGGGTGGTATTGGAACAATTTAGGTCAAAAGGCTTGAAAGGTACAGTGGGCACTTTAAAATCTTCGTGTTGTACGGGGAAAAATGGAGCAATAATTGAAGTGCATTCATTGTTCATTATGGAAGAGATGAAGATAGGTTGGAGATGCACTTAGCTTTCAAGTTCTGCCTTTGCGAAAAGCAATGTAACACACGTGATGGTACCAAAACATGATACTCAAGTCAACATTAGATTTCTGGAAAAGATCCTCTAAGTTTGCTCATGTCACTTAATTCAAAGAATGTAGAGCCCGTTTAGATGCAGTTTTTGACCCCCAACTAAATAATCCGCCTCCTCCTCATCCCAGTCCCCCTCCTCATCCGTTGTTTGGGAGCACCAAAACCTCTTCCCGACTAAATCATCCGTCCTCCCCTCATCCCCCTTCCCCCTCCTCATCCGGGGTTGGATTACCAACGTACCCCTTTCCGAGCACACTCACACAAACACAAACCACCATTGATCTAACAAGTTTTTACGCAAATCTTACAAAAAAAATAGGTTTTTACAAATACAATTTCGGATTAACAAAAGAAAAACCCAGAAATTTTGAATTTTTTTTTACCTTCGTAGACCCAGAAAAACTCAGAAATCCTGTTCGTCAAAGCTCTGATCGCTGGAGTGCTTCGTGTGGCAGACATGACCGGAGTGCTTCACTGGAGTACTTGTCCAAACCAATCGCCACTTCGCCGGAGTGCTTCGCAACCGTCAAAGATGAGATGGTTTTTTTGTTGGAGAGAGAGAGAGAGAAGAAGATGGGTGCAAATGGGATAAACAAGTGGCCCAGCCACTTGTCCAAACTAATCGCCACTTGGCCTTTATTTAGTTTATGTGTAATTTTTTTTTATAAAAATTTTACTACCTAATCTCATGTATTACACAATTTTTGGATTTAGAACTTTTAAATATTAATAATTTGAATTTATATAAAAAAATGTTAGAAAGAGTTATTATAGCTTAATTTTTGTTAAGTATAACAAATTATTATTTTTGAAATTATATAATTGATTTAATTAATTATCTAATACGGGCTTATGAAAGGGCAAATATGTCATTTAACAGTTTTTTACATC
Organism: Vaccinium darrowii; assembly: GCA_020921065.1. Classification (NCBI taxonomy): domain Eukaryota; kingdom Viridiplantae; phylum Streptophyta; class Magnoliopsida; order Ericales; family Ericaceae; genus Vaccinium; species Vaccinium darrowii. Next base: position 32,431,646 of record CM037157.1, on the reverse strand, counting down.
ATCTACCCTCCTCATCCCTATTTTTTTATCCATCATCTAAACCAAGTACTATTTAATCCTTCCTTCTTAACTATCACATCAATGTGGGCCCACCCTTCGCGATACCTAAACCCTACGCTTGGGGAAGTAACTTTTACAATACAATCCAAGGTCGCAAGCAATGGCACGATAGTTGACCTGGCACGACACGGTCTAAGCTGGGCACGACACGATAGTTGGCCTGGCAGGGCACGGCACAGCACAGCACGACACGACACAGACTTAATCAGGCACGGCACGGTCTTAGTTTGGCATGACACAGACACGACATGGTCTAAGTTTGGCACGACACGGTCTTAGTCTGACACGACACGAGCATGACACGGTAGTGTCAAGGGCACGGCACGGCACAGACATGAAACGAAAGTGGCACGGGCACGGCATGAAAGTGTGAAGGGCACGCCACGGGCACGAAACGAAAGTGCCATGGGCACATCATGGTACAATAACGAAAAGAATGAGTGAAAATAAAAATAAAATTTTGTATAAGAAAAGTAAATTTAATTTTGAATAAGAAAAATAAGTAAAAAATACATTTTTATAAAATAAATGTCTCTCTCTCTCTCTCTCTCTCTCTCTCTCTCTCTCTCTCACGCGCGCGCGCGCAAGAAATTAATTTCCATTAAAATTCGGGCAATTAATTCAAATTTATTACAATTCATTTTCATTATAATTCGGGCAATTAATTAAAAAGAGTAAGTTAATTAAAATTTATTATTATTATTTTCTTATTTACATAACAAACAAAATAAGGAATTAAGTGGGCCGATACGACACGATTAAGTAAGCGGGCTGACACGACACGATTAAGTAAACGGACACAGCACGACACGACACGTCTCAAAAGATTAAACAAGCCGGCACGACACGACACGATTAAGTAAGAGGGTCGGCACGGCCCGACATGGTTTAAAAAAACGGCACGGCACGGCACGACACGATTAAGTAAATGGGCACGGGACGACACGACACGAGTCAGACGATTAAGCGGGTCGGCACAGCACGGCACGACACGGTTAAGTAGGTCGGCCGGCACGGCACGACACTGTTACAAAACGGCACGGCACGACACAAATGAAGAAAAATGGCACGGCACGGGACGACTAAAGATGGGCACGATTAGGCACGGCACGGCATGACACGATTAAGTAAACGGGCACGGTTGGCACGGAAGAAAAGCGGCACGACATGGCACGACGGGCCTATTTGACACCTAGTAAAAATCATCAATAAATCAAGTTTGAAGGGTGTTTTACAAAATGCAAGCATAAAAAAGAAAACAAAAAAACATAGAGGACGTTTGGTAACGTTTTTGTTTTTTGTTTCTTGTTTTTAAAAACTAAAAGTAGAATCATGTTTACTGTTTATAAAAACAAAAACAAAAAAACATGTTTGGTAATAAAATTTTTGTTTTCTGTTGTTTGTTTTTAAATGACCCTGTTTTGAAATAAAGCAAATCACCTTTTTTGTGTTTTGAAAAATTTTCAGAAATTTTGAACACGCTTTTAATAAACACAAAATACAAATAAATTACCAAACACATTTTTCTTAATTTTTAGTTTTGAAAAAACTTAAAAACAGGAAATGAAAACGTTACCAAACTCCAGTTAAACAAATGTGCTATATTTGGTGTACAAAATATCATATATAACACAAATAAATATTCACTTCTTGGCTTAGAATAGGCTTACAAGTTTAAATAGGAAGGACACAAGGGCTTAAATACATGCGCTGCCTTAGACTCAACCAAATCCAAGTGTTTTTTAAGAAGGTGCATATACACAATCCAATCACCATCCTTACTTGTACTTGGCATTGGCATAACATACCCGGTTTGGCCACCCCAAGGGAAATGGTACGACCCGAAATCCGGCGGGCCCCACCCGAATTCCACCTGGGTCACCGGGAACCACTGCCCCGAAGACACAACCACCGCGGCCTCATCGGTGTCCTCTTTGCAGTATACCTTGACTATTGCCTTCTCCGGTCGATGCGACTCCACCCAATCGATCAACCCTAGGAAGTGCTCCTCGTTTGTGGCCTCCGCCACGCATTTGTGCACGGCGTCTGCGACCTGGCTCAGCTCCATTGACTTTAGCTCGCCCACGGTTTCCTCGCCGTAGGGAACCGAAAGAACGTTTCCGAAGTAATTCTGCATTGAACAATTAGCCGCGTCTCCTGTCCATATCTAGTGTTAGAATATCTCTGATGGTACAAAAAGTCGTGTCATTTTGCAGATCAAATAACATAGCACTTTCGTGCTTAATATTTTGAATTTTTCTCGCACCAATTTAAAGATCTCAATTAGTTTTTTAAAATTGTGCTAAAATTTGTGGCAAATGCAACATGAAAACTCTTTGAAGAACTACTTCAAATTATAAGATGAAGAGGGTACGAAAAATAACATTAGCAAAATAGAAATTTGTTTTGTTGAATAAATACCATTAATGTTTTCCTATATATGATTTTCAAAGAGAATTGTAGAATTATAACATTTTTTTCTTAGTGAAATTTATGGAGCCTAATTAAATTTAAAAAAAAAAAGCAAAAAAAAAAAGAACTTATAAATAGAGAAAATAAGAATAAATTGGCCAAGGCAAAAATCAACATAAAAAGGAACTAAGATTTTATTATAAATTACCATAAACATCTCCATGTCCTCTGCTGCTGCTCCTGTTATTCAACCTCTCTCTCCCATTAACAACAACACCCATCTTGCACCTCTTGGAGACATCATCACCGGCGGACGCAACAAGCTTCCATAAAAATGCCGTAAACGCCTCCAACTTACTTCTCCTCCTCTTACCACCACAATCCCCATTCATACCATTCGCTTCCGATTGATTTCCTCAGCATCTATGTAGTAAATCCGACTCAGGAGGTGACCATCGTCTTCATCGCCATTTTCTTCATCGGGTTCGGGATCTTTTGGGTGGTTAAGTGGTAAGGACGATATGAGCACGTACATGTTATCAATGGAATGGTGGTAGTGACCTGGGCGTCTAGGGTTGAGAAGCGAGCGTCTAAAAGAGGGAGTTGTGGGTATTGGATTTCGAGTACTAGCAATGTGGGCCCACGCGACAAGGAACATGTTGGCTGAGTGCGCATCGGCTACCCTGAGATCGAATGTGCATCCGACCACAAGGCCGCCACATTTTAGCTCAGTATTATATGTTTCAACATCAGTATTATATGTGAGTGTAATAGTACTACTGCACCATTCGTCTCATAATCTTACATTTTTCTCATAAAGTTGTAGTATCTTGAATAAGAAATAAATGAAATTTATAACAAAAGAGGTGTGAAAAATCATTACCCTATAAAGAATTGATTGGTATTAATATGCACATGAATGGTTTATTGTTTATCTGAAAATAAAATTAACGAGGTTTTATAAAGGATTAAAATTAGGGAAAATTACCAAAACCACCCATGAGTTCTCTAGAAATTATAGATTGCCCCTCACAATTGGAAAATAATAATTACCCCCTGTCGCAAATCAAATTACTCTGTCTGTAGCCATTAGGACATTCAACAGAATATGTCTGACATTATCAAATCATAATTACAGCTGACCAAACTGTCCTTTTATAGCTTGTAAAAGGTTGTAGAGGTGTGAAAATAGCTTTTCACAGGCTACAATACGACAATTTGGTCCATTGTAATTAGGATTTGATAATGTTCGACAGATATCTTTGAATTTCCTCATAGCTAGATCATGACAGGGGGTAATTTGTTATGCAAAGGGGGTAATTTATAATTTTCTCAAACGTAATGGGGTAATATGTAATTTTTAGAAACCTCAAGGGTGCTTTTGTCAATTTGCCCTTAAACTTATGGGACATTGGAGTACATAGTTGCAACTTGGATCAAGGCCAACTATGATCTCCAAGCTTTCACCGTGGAATTTTTCAAGATCAATCTTGCAGTTATCATCTCCCTTAAAATTCCAAGAAGGATTGACATGTGATGCTATCCTTGTTTTCCATTTTTTGTTTTTTTATTATGAAACGGTTTTATTTGCATTTTGTGTTTTCTGATCCAAGTTTGGATCTTTTTCTGTAATGCCTCTCCTATCTATAAATTTCTCTTTCTTCGCTGAGCGAAAAAGGTCAATATCAATGATTTTTTTTTGACTTGGTGAACATTTGGCTAATAAAGGTAACTTTAAAAAAATGGCATGTGATTGACCGAGTTGAGCTCAAGCTGTAGCCTGTAGCAGATCAACCGGTCTACGCACATAGCGTCATAGCGTGTGAGACTCACTTTCGGGCCTCACACAAACAATCCAACGACTGTTTATTAATTTTAAAATATTATTTAGAGTTTTCTTGCAAAAGATCACCTCAATCGGATAACTATAAATAATTGATGCAATTCACTATTTTTTCTTAAAAATTCATTTAGAATTCAAGATCCTTGGATTTTTAATATTTTTAGATCATGTTATTTTGCTAAAAATTAATCACATCGGTGCATATGAGATTTTTAAATTGGAGCAAAAATGATTGACAAAATACTTGAAGGTACTACTTTATTTTATTTTTATCTACAATTTTACAAGGTTTTGGGATAGGTTTCTTGGAAACTTGTCACATGCAACATGAAGTTCCTTTGGGGGTTTTGTGATGAAGATGTGCCATCAAATTAAGGACTTAAAAATATATTGGTGCATGGAGCTTTTCAAAAAAATAATAATAATCTACTGGTGAAGGTGACAATTGAAATTGAGTTAAATTTACGTTTTTTTTTTAAATAACGAAGAATCTTAATGAAATGGATTAATCTCTTTAATTAGTTCATTTATCCATAACCTTTTCTACGTATGAAGTGAGGTGGCCATAAGATTAACACGCTACCGAGAGAAATCAACCGTGCGATTTTAGAGTTGTAAGCCCCGTCTCGATTAATTGCGATGACCGTACGGGTCACGTCCTTGTATGTACCTTGATGGAGAAAATAAGATTTCGTGTGTGCTTGAGCAAACATATGAATGACCAATAGCAAAGGCAAATTCTTATTTTATGGTATTTTGTCCCTTTCACCCGTTTGGGAATCGCCCATTGATTTATCATTTATGCAGTCAACTAATAAGAATTGGTTTCCTCTAACCAAAAAAACTATTTTAAATAATTTTCTTTTCACTTTCACCCGCTCTAGGGATCAAGAAGACCTTTGATTTTTGCAAGACTTGCTGATTTTCATGGGCTCGATGAATTGACGAATTCCTCTATCCCGCTTATTTCCCAAATAAATTCAAAGAAAGCACTATCAACAAACAGACCGTTTCTCACATATAATCTAATTTGAAAAAGCATTGTTCGAAAACCTGCTTCTTTTCTTGATTTGGAAAGCTCGCAATGATATTGTCTTCAATAATATTCAATTAGGGTTACATCTCCTATCGTCCCCAAAGTTTAATTCTAGATCCTTTGTGGGATTGTGATTGAAGCCACAGTAACAGAAAAAGAAAAAGAAAAAAAAAAGGAGAGATGGTACTGATAATTAAATTTCTCTTTATCGAGCACCGCGCTTGAGTAATATAGTTATGACACGGCCAAATTAATCACATTTTCCAAGTGAGCTCATAGTGAGTTTTCATTTGATAAAATCTATTAAAATCAAACGAGGAATAATCTTTACTAAATTTAACAAAGATTCTGGTGAGAGTTAAAATCAAAGATTTTAGCAAAGATTCTTCCTTATTTGTAAAAATGAACCGTTGATTTTAATAAATATTGATTTTAGCAGATTTTATAAAACGGGAAACTCAGATAAGATGATACTAGGTTACGATGCACAAGCGTGGTCACCATAGTATAACTCCATTTATATATATAGTACTGTATATTATGTTTGCTTACCTGAACGGAGATCACGCCATGGCTCTTAAAAGGGACCAACTTTCCATGGACGGAGTCATCCGGGTGATGAAGGTCAAGTTCATGAAGCTCCACATCCGCGTACGCATGAACAAAATCAACGCCGCGGTTGTTGCAGAGCAGCTCGGGTTCGCCTAGGCGGTTCTCCACCACTCCTCCGGCAAAGGCATAGAACGATACAAGCGCCTCGGCTAGGGCTTCCTTGAGGGTGCTCACCCTTGAACTACTACTGCTTTTGTGGGCATGCATCGTGGTGGTGGTGGTGGTATCGGTACTTTTCTTGTAGCAGAAGAAAACGCCGACGTTGAGGGGAGGGAGGAGGAGATCTAGGTTGGACATGGGCAACCAGTGCTCTGGCATCGGTAAGACCGCCGCCACCACCTCCTTCCGCTTTACTTCCACCACAAATCCGCAGCTATTAGAACCCATAGTTATTTTTTTGTACCTGCCTAGATTTGCTAGAATACTTGTGGTTAAAGGGGGAGAGAGAGAGTAGATACTCAGGAACTTAAAAGAGAGACAACGATGACAACTGATATGAGTCTTCTTACCCCTAATTAGCTTTATATATAAATATATATAGTTCTCTTGTGTGTTATAGATAGACAGAGGGCCTGGTCCGGACATTTCGGGAGCCTAAAGAGAAAATAAAAAAGAGCCATGTATAAAATTTCTGAAGAAAATATACAATACATAAATCACTTTGTAAAAAACAAATACAACTAGAGGTGTCAAATGGGCCATGCCGGCTCGGCACGAGCATGGTTTGGGCATGGAAAAAGTTGGGTACGGCATAGCATGACACGGTCTGAGCGGGCACGGGCACGGGACACGGAAATGGGTGGGCACGACACGGTAGTTGGTCTAGCACGACAAGGTCTAAGCCGGGCACGACACGGACTTAAAAAGTCACGACACAGTCTTAGTCTGGCACAGCACAGGCATGGCACAGTCTTAGTCTGGCACGGCACAGGCACGACACGGTAGTGTCATGGGTACAGCACGGGCACGAAACAAAAGTGGCACGGGCACGACACGGAAGTGTGAAGGGCACGACACGGGCACGAAACGGAAGTGGCACGGGCACGGCATGGTATAATAACGAAAAGAATGAGGGAAAATAAAAATAAAATTTTGTATAAGAAAAGTAAATTTAATTTTGAATAAGAAAAATAAGTAAAAAAAATACATTTTTATAAAATAAATTTAATTTTATTTCAAAAAATGAGGAAAAATGAAAAATGAATTTTTGAATAATAAATTTTTTTTTTGATTTTTGAATTGATAGGTGAAAATTAATTTTTTGTAATTACACAATATATCACACAGAGAGAGAGAGAGAGAGAGAGTTGAATTTTGACTTGCCATAATAAGCAAAAAAAATGAGGAAAAAAAAATTTTTTTTGAACAATAATTAGAATTTAATAAATGGACTTGCCATAATAAGAAGAAAAAAAAAGAGAGAAAATAAAAATAAATTTTTGAATAATAATTAGAATTTAATAAATGGACTTTCCACGTAAGGAAAAAAAAGAGGGGAAAAAAGGAATTTTTGAATAAATGGAATTCACAAAAATAAATATATACATAATAAATAAAAAATAAATTTTAATTAAATAAATGGACTTCACAAAAATAAATAAATACATAATAAATCAAAAATACATTTTTATTTAATAAATTGAGTTGCTGTCACGCCCTCATTTTTATCAAAACTAAAATATAATAAAATCCACGTGGGACAGGACTAAAGTCATACATTTTTCCCTTGAATAGTCAAAGTCAAAATATTACCTTCACACTGAAAACGGTCAATAAGTTCTAACAACGAAAACCAAATCCCAAAGCATAAGTATAGAGTTTAAGAGTTATTACATAAGTCCAAATTGTCAAAAGATTGAATAACCAAAAGTTACATTGTCATTCATCAAAATACAATACTTGAGATAAAAAAAATATATATATCTTCATGCATGCATAAGCTTCACATAATGCATCACTCCATAAGCATCCGATCTCATGCTCCATGCCGTGTACCTGGGAAAGATAGGGTGAGCTCACTAACTCGTAGGAAAACTACTCTACCAACGCTAGGTGTATAAACATGATACATGCATAATGAATGAGTATGGTAATGGACATGACCAATGTACAAGGTTAACAATGAACGGAAGGCTACATTTCGACCACGAGATAATCCAAGCGTATCCAAGTGTCCAAAACGTGTCCAAGTTTTCAAAAAAAAACAATCTCAAGTATCCAACTAAAGTTCAAGTAGTCGCCAAAATCCTCATTTTCGCATATCAAAAATCAATTTTGCCAAATATGTCAAATGAATCCGAAAAGATCATAACCAACATTTCATAAAACAAACATCCATCAATTTTTACTAGGGAAGTATCCCTCTGCCGGATTTCACGGGCTCCGTGCACCCCTGCCGGATTTCATGGGCTCCGTACACCCCTGCCGGATTTCATGGGCTCCGTACACCCCTGCCGGATTTCGCGGGCTCCGTACACCCATGGCCAGGGACACCAAACGGGTGATCCCTAGAGTTCATTTTATCCAATAACATGAATTCAAAACCATTTGTCTCTCAAAAGTTTCCAAAAGTCCCATTTGTTCCAAGTGTTCACCATTTTCGCCAAAATGTGTCAACCGGCGCGTGTCAGATATATAAAACATAAAATCTATTTAATTCATGTGTCAAGTGGTTAATTTCATGAATTCGAAGTGGATTCGGTGTTCAAAATGATGGTATAGGCAAAAAATACGAAGATATAGATGACCGGGGACCAAACGGGCATCAAAGGGTGGCCTAATACCATCCCAAAAACAGGGGAATGCCACTGGAAAAACAGGGGCAGCAGCTCAAAAACAGGGGCAGCAGCAGTTTTTCACCCTATTGGTGTGGAATTTCAACCCAAATGCGAATGTGAAGTGTTAGGCCAAAAATTGGACATGTAGGGTGATTAATTGGCTTCAAGGGAGTGCCAAACAACCATCAATAGCAACAAACAATTACCCAATTCATAGATAACGAAATTTTGCTCAAACAAACCAACCAAGAAAGGAATTCAAGAATTAGATGAAATTTGAGAGCAAGAACGAAGTATATGCTATATATCACATAAATACAACTAGAGGGGGTAAAATTTGTCTTCCTACCTCAAGAAATTCATTTGAAATGAGTGGGTAAATGAAAACCCTAGCCTCCAATTGCTCCAACCCGAAATGTGTGCTCTCGGTGCGAAATCAATGCAACCCAAGCTTCAAAACGCGTAGAGGAGGTGATTTTAGGTGGGGTTTATGAAGGAGACTTGAGGTTTTCGTGGATTTGTGGAGGTTTTGAGCAAGAAAAATGGAGGAAGGGAGGAAGAGAGGGGCTGTCGGGCAGAGAGAGGGAGAGGGCTGATTTTCTGAAAAAAAACAGCCACCTAAATGTCTAATAAACTCTCACTCTATTACACTTTCACCCCAAACTTTCTAATGCATATTAAACACACCCAAATGCATATTACCACTAACATATTGACCCCTCTTAGTTAAAATTTAATTCCTCACATTTACTCAACATTATTCCGGAAAAATTTATGCAAAATTACGGGTTCTTACAGTTGCCAAATGCCATAATAAGGAAAAAATGAGGGAAATTAAAAATGAATTTTTGAATAATATAAATGAAAAAACTTAGAGGTGAAATAAAAATTAAATTTTGATAACAAAAATATAAATTTTGAAATTTTTTTTATAAAATAAATTTAATTTAATTTGAAAATGAGGAAAAATGAAAAGTAAAATTTTTAATAATTAAAATGAATTTTTTGAGGGGACAAAAATTGATAGGTCATTGGGTCAAAATTGATTTTTTTTAATTACATATTAATGTAATATATTAATATGTATAAAATTTTGATTATATTATTCGCTAGCCACACAAGTGCAACACAATTATGACAATCCACACTGTTCACTTTGTTGTCTTTCTATTTTAATCACCCTTGCCAAATTTGAAGTCCATCGGGTATTGAATGCCCTTTCATCGAGGACGTTGATTCATTATCAACCGACAAGTTTCTCCTTCGATCAAGTACGTAACGATAGTTAAATCACTTCATATTTTGCATGGAGGATATAATCACTCCCACTTGCAATCTAGACGGTTCTGATTCGAAAAAAACTGCTTTGATGGCCGTCTAGTCATGCATTATAGGACATTATTACTCTTAGATGCACCGAATGTGATCCGATCAGGTGGTTGCCGACATTTGATCGCCACCGTTTTCGGGAAAAGTGATAGATTTGATAAGATATTAAATTGTAACGGTTTAGATCGAACATCCGAGAAATCGAGTATGTACCTGCTTTGTAATCCTATACATCGAACTTACTTGGTTATGAACCAAACTATTATGCTATAGGATAATGTACGCTAGCCACACGATCGCAACACAATTATGATGATCCAAACCGTTCACTTTGTTTGTATTGTTGTTTTAATCAATATTGCCCAATTTGAAGTCCATCGGATATTGAAAGTTCTTTCATCAAGAACGTTGATTCATTATCAACAAAAAAATTGTCTCCTTCGATCAAGTACCTAATGATAAGTAATTTACTTCATTTTTTGCATGGAGGGTATAATTACTATCACGTAAAACTTAGAAGTTTATGATTCGAACAAAAATACTTTGGCAACCCTCGAGTAGTACAATTTTACGCCAATTTTTTACTGTTGAGTGCATAGGCACATGGTGTGACTGCTGCACTAGATTTCTTACATGGTATAAATACCATGCTATAGGGTTCATCAACCCTAAAATGGCTGTCTCTCTCTCTCTCTCTCCCCCCTCTGGCTCACCGGAAACGACTCTCTCTCTTTATCTCATCTCTACCACCGGTCCACCATAAACCCACCACCACAACCCCTCACCACCAGTCACCACAAACCCAAATCACCAGCCACCACCACAACCCCTCACCACCAGTCACGACTCACCACCACAACCCCTCACCATTGGTCTACCACCACACCACCACAAACCCAGATCGATAACCAGAAACCCCAAATCGAAACCCTAAATCCTCACCACCAGTCTACCACACCACCACAACCCAAATCGACCCAGAAACCCTATTTTGTTTTTTAATTTCATTCACTTATCGATATTTCCTTTCGTTTTTAAGAGAGAGATCAAGAAGAGACAATTCTTTTTTTTTTTTTTTTTGAACAAGAAGAGACAATTCTTTTGATTATTCACTTTTTGCGTTGTGAATTTGTGAAGGCCAAGAATGTTAATTAGCTATAGCAAAATTTTACTTTCTTTTATTTTTCTACTCTCGTGTCCTGTAATTTTGTATGCTTGGTCTCTTATGGCATGAGGGAGGGGACCTTTGTTAAGGGGCATTGTGGGTGTTCGGCTAAATAATTGAGCAAGATTTTTATTTTTGTCGTTATTCAAAAAAAAAAAAGTTAAACATTTTTTAGTTGCATTTGATAGGTTTGCTTAGGTTTTTTAGAGGATTGGTTCGTGTCGAGGAGAGGAATCTAAAAGGTAAAAAGTTACTATCAAAATCTTGAAAAAGTTCGCAGATGACAAAAATAACCCAAAACAGATAGATTTTTTCAATTAATTTTTGTCTTCATTCACAAAAATTTTAGTTTGGCTAATAATTGTTTACTTTTTGGATTTGTAGACGAACTAATAATTCCAAAAAAAATTAACGCAAAATTTACAAATGTGGAGAAAATTTGAGAAGGAGAAAGATAATTAATTTGGCACAATTATTTAGCGGAAACACTCCTTACATTTTGTTGTACAAGAATTCGTATAAGTTCATGTCAATCAATTAAAATCATTTAGGGAAAATTCAAGTTGATCGAGTAACTTTAATAACACAATTGAACGACTTTATCTTTTATTAATTTGAATCAATTTTATCTTGAAGTGTATACTTTCCCAAGATAATTTATCGGGTTATCGATGTATGTTGAACTGAATTTCTTTGAAGAACAATTGATCTATTTGACAAATTTTACGCGATGAACGATTTGAATTATCAGCCAGTGGGGAGAGAGAGAGAGAGACGCGTTGAGAGATGGTGGAAGGGAATGGCACAAATTTGATAATGTGATTGTGCAAGGAAATGGCATTTGGGAACAAATATTTTTTTCCCCAAAGGCAAGAATAAGAATAAATAGTACTAGTAATTGGTGTTGTTTGCGTTGGTGGTACATGTTGGGTTGTTGGGTATATCCGCGTTAGGCTGCATGATGGATAAGCTTAAATTTCCGTACAGTGCTCCTTAGATCTTGATCCAAGACACCTAGATCACATTATCTGCATGATTGGGGTGTCGCACTGCCTACTAATTCGCCGTGGATCGCCAAACACCGAATTTTTCTATTTGTAATGACTTGTACACTGACCCATACACCGATCCGACGTGCGTGGGCGGGTTACAGAGCACCACCCCACTCTTTCTTTGCCAGTGGTGGAGGGTTGGTGGTTTCCAAATTCCCGCTTATTTGAGCCCCAAATTTTGAGTGGAATTTTGAAACAAATGCTTGGGACCCACCCATACACGTCAAACCAGTGTATGGGTCAATGTATAAGTCATTACAAATAGCAAAATTGCCAAACACCGCCCCTTATGATGCCAAACACCGCCCCTTATGGGGTGTGAAAAGCAATGTTATTACGACAACATCTAATTTTTGGCCTTCATTGGTGAATTGCCGTAATCTTGAATAAATTTCTATCCTTGGCATAGTAAAAATAACTAAGTAGAATACAAATTTTGCATAAGGAACTTAGAGATAGTCATATAAAACTGATGTATAAAAGTTTCATAACAAACATGTTTCGAAGATATATTATCATAAAAGTAATATATACGTTCCCAAGATGTTATCCAGTCAGTTTGATTTGACTTAGCGACACAATTCTAAAGATTGCGTGGTCTCATTCTCATAGTACTCTTGCAAGAGCGTTGGGTCATATCCTAGAAGCAACCTCTCCAAAATTAGACCTATTGTCCTAAAACTATTCTCATGAATGCCAGGAGGCATGTCAAGATATAGTTTGGGCCTAGTTCGGGACATGCAGTACCCTTTTAAAGGTCTATAATGACTTACTTGTCCCAAATGTATGCGGTCCTAGTTGTTAATGTGAATAAGAGAAAGTGACAATTATATGTAAAATGTTTACTTGGGGACGAGAAATTTTTCAGGTGTCGGGTGTGGTATATGGGGTACCTACTCAGTGATCTTAGCCGTCCACAACGCGATCCGACGGTCTAGATTTTAGAGGGAAAAAGAGGAGAGAGAGTGGTTGGATGATAGGGGAGAGAGAGAGAGAGCGAATCAATTTGGGCCCTCCAAAATACGTTTGGGCGGCTAGGACCCTTGGTGGGTACCGCCACGTGGTGGGTACCATCACGTGGTACTCAACCGGCACCCAATTTTTTTTCCTTTGGGGGCAGTACCCTTTCACAAAGATAGGTGTTAATGTGAATAAGAGAAAACTGACAATTTTATATGTAAAAGTCTTTCAACCAATCGATACAACCTGGAGAGAGCATCTTTTGCTAAACTCGAGCAGTTTCTTAATAATTGAAGTGCATTCATTATTCATTTTGGGAAGAGACGAAGATGGGTTGGAGGTGCAATTAGCTTTGTCCTTCAGCTTTTGCGAAAAGCAATCTTACGATGACAACATCTAATTTTCACATTTTAAGCCGAAAGGCCTTTTGACCCAGCAGTATCAAGATTGCACTTAAGTGTTAGAAGAAAGGAGATCGAGAGTTTAACTCCTTTTAAGCTTTTACAATGTGGTAAGCTCACTATTTTAACGATACTTATTTTCACCGATTAAAAAAAAAAAAAAGAGCAAACAATTATGATCACATTTTGAACACCATCATGTATGGCATCAGGACATAGGTTCAAGGGATATTATCATTTTAAAACTCCACCAATATCTTGGTCAACTGTTAACACATGTGATGGTACCAAAACATGATACTCAAGTCAACATTAGATTTCTGGAAAAGATCCTCTAAGTTTGCTCATGTCACTTAATTCAAAGAATGTCAGATTTGTAGGTGGTTAGGTGGCGGTGTGATCTGTTCGCGTGGTGGTTGCCGGCGGTGGGGGTGGGGGGTTTTTGATGTTTTGTTTTGGGTGTGGGACTATGTTGGGCTTATTTGTTTTATTTGGTAGGGTATGCCCAGGTGGACTTAGGTCATTAAGCGTAGTGGGCTTAGCCATTTTGTTGTTTCAGGGCTTCATTATTCTTCTTACAAGGTAGTATAATACTGAATTTTGCCGATAAAAAAAGAGGCAAATAATTATGATCGCATTTTGAACACCATCATGCATGGCATCAGGACCTAGGTTCAAGGGATATTATAATTTTAAAACTCCACTAATATATTGGTCAACTGTTAACACATGTGATGGTGCTAGAACATAATACTCAAGCATTAGTGAATTGGAAGTTTCACTTGATTCAAAGAATGTAATATTTGTTGCAGAACAGGTGTTTAATTTCCTGAAAATCATCAATAAATCAAGTTTGAAGTGTGTTTTGCAGAATGCAAGCATCAAACAGAAAACAAAAAAACATAGAGGGCATTTGGTAACGTTCTTGTTTTCTGTTTCTTATTTTTAAAAAACTAAAAGTAGAATCTTGTTTACTGTTTATAAAAACAAAAACAAAAAAACATGTTTGGTAATAAAATTTCTGTTTTCTGTTGTTTGTTTTTAAACTATTGGGTAAAATATATGAACTAGGAATTTCTGTTAGAATAATAATTCTAAATAATATGAATCAAACAAATTAAGGAAATTAGATAAATAGAGTAAGAATTAGAAAAGCTTGTGGGGTGGTCGAGGCACGCGAAATCGCGCTTTCCTTAGGAAAGATGCACCCCCTTCTGCACGGGGTTGAATGACGCTCCTTCCCAAAGATACAACGACCTTCGAGTTTTCTTCTGTGCAGCGAATTAAACTCACGAACCAATTGATTCTCGACACTCAAAATCGTATGAAAGTAGTAGCAAATAAACTAGTGAATATGTAATGGATCAACTGTCTATTTCTAAAGAAAGAAGATACGAATCAGAAGCTTTTGTGGGTTTGTATTCAACAGTTGGCAGTTGGCTTATAAAATATGATATGCCAATAGTTGTCTTAGTATGGCTGAAGTAAGACATGGAAATATCTCCAATTTATAACCAACGGAAATATATGTTAATTTGTTAAAGAAGTTCTAATTTTGTGGAGAGAAATAGGAACAAAATACTACCATATAGGCAAGATTAATTTGTTAGAGATAATCTTGCTACCCTATGATATTGTGGAGAATTTTAAGGAGACCAAATCAAGGTAAACAACTAATTCCATGTATCTCTCCAACAACTTATTGTACTTGGAAATTATAAATAAAATATAAATTGTAAAATATTAAATTAGAACAACATAAACAACCTTGTTTTGAAACAAGGCAAATCACCTTTTTTTTCTTTTGAAAAATTTTCAGAAATTTTGAACACGCTTTTAATAAAAACAAAATACAAATAAATTACCAAACACATTTTTCTTAATTTTTAGTTTTGAAGAAAATTAAAAACAAGAAACGAATACCAAACCAGTTAAACAAATGTGCTAGATTTGGTTTTCAAAATATCATATATAACACAAATAAATATTCACTTCTTGGCTTAGAATAGGCTTACAAGTTTAAATAGGAAGGACACAAGGGCTTAAATACATGGGGTGCCTTAGACTCAACCAAATCCAAGTGTTTTTTAAGGAGGTGCATATACACAATCCAATCACCATCCCTACGTGTACTTGGCATTGGCATAACATACCCGGTTTGGCCACCCCACGGGAAATGGTACGACCCGAAATCCGGCGGGCCCCACCCGAAGTCCACCTGGGCCACCGGAAACCGCTGCCCCGAAGACACAACCACCGCGGCTTCGTCGGTGTCCTCTTTGCAGTATACCTTGACTATTGCCTTCTCAGGTCGATGCGACTCCACCCAATCGATCAACCCTAGGAAATGCTCCTCCTTTGTGGCCTCCGCTATGCATTTGTGCACGGAGTCCGCGACCTGGCTCAGCTCCATTGCCTTGAGCTCGCCCACGGTTTCCTCGCCGTAGGGAACCGAAAGAACATTTCCAAAGTAATTTTGCATTGAAAAATCAGCCGCGTCTCCTGTCGATATCTAGCGTTAGAATACCTCTGATCAAATAACCTAGCACTTTCGTTCTTAATATTTTTGAATTTTCTCGCACCAGTTTAAAGATCTCAATTAGTTCTTTAAAATCGTGCTAAAATTGTGACAAATTCTACATGAAAATGCTTTAAAGAACTATTTCAAATTTTAAGACGAAGAGGGTACTAAAAATAACACTGGCAAAATAGAAATTTGTTTTGTCGAATAAATACCATTAATGTTTTCCTATATATGATTTTCAAAAGAGAATAGTAGAATTATAACATTTTTTTCATGATAAAATTTAGAGCCTAATTAAATTTCAAAAAAAAGCAAAAAAAAAAAACTTATAAATAGAGAAAAAAATAAGAATAAATTGGCCAAGGCAAAAATCAACATAAAAAGGAACTAAGATTTGTTTATAAATTACCATTAACATCCCCATGTCCTCTGCTGCTCCTGTTATTCAACCTCTCTCTCCCATTAACAACAACACCCATCTTGCACCTCTTCGAGACATCATCACCGGCGGACGCAACAAGCTTCCATAAAAATGCCGTAAACGCCTCCAACTTACTTCTCCTCCTCTTACCACCACAATCCCCATTCATACCATTCGCTTCCGATTGGAGACGATTGATTTCCTCAGCATCTATGTAGTAAATCCGACTCAGGAGGTGGCCATCGTCGTCATCGCCATTTTCTTCATCGGGTTCGGCTTCTTTTGGGTGGTTAAGGGGTAAGGACGATATGAGCACGTACATGTTATCAATGGAATGGTGGTAGTGACCTGGGCGTCTAGGGTTGAGAAGCGAGCGTCTAAAAGAGGGAGTTGTGGGTATTCGATTTCGAGTACGAGCAATGTGGGCCCACGCGACAAGGAACATGTTGGCTGAGTGCGCATCGGCTACCCTGTGATCGAATGTGCATCCGACCACAAGGCCGCCGCATTTTAGTTCTGTCACCTGTTTCAACATCAGTATTATATGTGAGTGTAACAGTACTACTGCACCATTCATCTCATAATCTTACATTTTTTCCCATAAAGTCGTAGTATCTTGAATAAGAAATAAATGAAATTTATAACAAAAGAGGTTTGAAAAATCATTACCCTATAAAGAACTGATTGGTATTAATATGCACATGAATGGTTTATTGTTTATCTGAAAATAAAATTTACGAGGTTTTATAAAGGATTAAAATTAGGGAAAATTACCAAAACCACCCATGAGTTCTCTAGAAATTATAGATTGCCCCTCACAATTGGAAAATAATAAATTACCCCCTGTCGCAAATCAAATTACTCTGTCTGTAGCCATTAGGACATTCAACAGAATATGTCTGACATTATCAAATCATAATTACAGCCGACCAAATTGTCCTTTTATAGCTTGTAAAAGGTTGTAGAGGTGTGAAAATAGCTTTTCACAGGCTACAATACGACAATTTGGTCCATTGTAATTAGGATTTGATAATGTTAGACTTTGAATTTCCTCATAGCTAGATCATGACAGGGGGTAATTTGTTATGCAAAGGGGGTAATTTATAATTTTCTCAAACGTAATGGGGTAATATGTAATTTTTAGAAACCTCAAGGGTGCTTTTGTCAATTTGCCCTTAAACTTATGGGACATTGGAAGTACATAGTTGTCTAATTATTCGTCAGTGCTCCACTGCTCCTGAAGCACGGCCAAGTGCTTCTCCGGGACACTCCAACACCACATTTTTTGAAGTCCATGTACGAACAACTTGTTTCTGCACATAGACGTGTGATGCTAAAATGATCCCCGAACGGCTCATTTCTCTCTCTTTTTCTTTTCGAATTGAGTAAAACTGTAACAATAGCCTTCCAGTTTAGCCTTTCAACTTTGAGGGAAAGACACTAGTTATGTTAATATTTTAGGAGGCCATTAATGTTTAGGGCATACATCACCACTTGAAGAATACACTACTTTTACTACAAAACATAAGATTTTTTTAAATAATTAATAGTTTGAACTTTTCTTGGTCTAAATTTTAATCATTTTTTATGGTTTAGAAACCTCTTAACTAAGTCCACCCCTTTCTGTTAAACAAGCAATCCTCATGAAAAGTCACAGTTAAGTTTTTCACGTATTTCCTTTTGTGTGTATATGGGTGGTAGAAGGTTAGGGTAAGTTACTTTAAGGTCAATATCAATTATTTTGTTTTGACTTGGTGAACATTTGGCTAATAAAGGTAACTTTAAAAAAAAGGCATGTGATTGACCGAGTTGAGCTCAAGCTGTAGCCTGTAGCAGATCAACCGGTCTACGCACATAGCGTGTGAGACTCACTTTCGGGCCTCACACAAACGATCCAGACCGTTTATTAATTTTAAAATATTATTTAGAATTTTTTTGCAAAAGATCACCTCAATCGGATAACTATAAACAATTGATGCAATTCGCTAATTTTTCTTAAAAATTCATTTAGAACTCCAGATCCTTGGATTTTTAATATTTTTAGATCATGTTATTTTGCTAAAAATTAATCACTTCTGTGCATATGAGATTTTTAAATTGGAGCAAAAATGATTAACAAAATACTTGAAGGTACTACTTTATTTTATTTTTATCTACAATTTGACAAGGTTTTGGGATAGGTTTAACCCCCTTTGGGAGGGGGGGGGGTTTGTGATGAAGATGTGCCATAAGATTAACACACTACCGAGAGAAATCGACCGTGCGACTTTGGAGTAGTAAGCCCCGTCTCGATTAACCTCGATAACCGTTCGGGTCACGTCCATGTATGTTTCCTTGATGGAGAAAACAAGATTTCGTGTGTGCTTGAGCAAACATATGAATGACCAATAGCAAAGCCAAATTCTTATTTTATGGTATTTTGTCCCTTTCACCCGTTTGGGAATCGACCGTTGGTCTATCATTTATGCAGTCAACTAATAAGAAATGGTTTCCTCAAACCAAAAAAATTATTTTAACCATTTTTTTCACTTTCACCCGCTCTAGTGATCAAGAAGACCTAGCTTTGATTTTTGCAAGACTTTGCAGATTTTCATGAGCTCGATGAATTAACGAATTCCTCTACCCTGCTTATTTCCCAAATAAATTCAAAGAAAGCACTATCAATAGACAGACCGTTTCTCATGGATAATCTAATTTGAAAAAGCATTGCTCGAAAACCTGCTTCTTTTCTTGATTTGGAAAGCTCGCAATGATATTGTCTTCAATAATATTCAATTAGGGTTACATCTCCTATCGTCCCCAAAGTTTAATTCTGGATCCTTTGTGGGATTGTGATTGAAGCCACAATAATGGAAAAAGAAAAAAAAAAAAGAAAAAAGAAAAAAAAGGAGAGATGGCAATAATTGAATTTCTCTTTATCGTGCACTGTGCTTGAGTACTATCGTTATGACATGGCCGAATTAATCACATTTTCCAAGTGAGCTCATAGTGAGTTTTCATTTCATAAAATCTGTCAAAGACAAATGAGGAATAATCTTTACTAAATTTAACAAAGATTCTGGTGAGAGCTAAAAGATTCTTCCTCATTTGAAAAAATCAACCGTTGATTTTAACAAATATTAATTTTGGCAGATTTTATAAAACGGAAAACTCAGATAAGATGATACTAGGTTACGATGCACAAGCGTGGTCACCATAGTATAACTCCATTTATATATATAGTACTGTATATTATGTTTGCTTACCTGAACGGAGATCACGCCATGGCTCTTAAAAGGGACCAACTTTCCATGGACGGAGTCATCCGGGTGATGAAGGTCAAGTTCATGAAGCTCCACATCCGCGTACGCATGAACAAAATCAACGCCGCGGTTGTTGCAGAGCAGCTCGGGTTCGCCTAGGAGGTTCTCCACCACTTCTCCGGCAAAGGCATAGAACGATACAAGCGCCTCGGCTAGGGCTTCCTTGAGGGTGCTCACCATTGAACTACTACTGCTTTTGTGGGCATGCATCGTGGTCGTCGTGGTGGTGGTGGTGGTGGTGGTATCGGTACTTTTCTTGTAGCAGAAGAAAACGCCGACGTCGAGGGGAGGGAGGAGGAGATCTAGGTTGGACATGGGCAACCAGTGCTCTTGCATTGGTAAGACCGCCGCCACCACCTCCTTCCGCTTTACTACCACCACAAATCCGCAGCTATTAGAACCCATGGTTATTTTTTTGTACCTACCAAGATTGGGTAGATTACTTGTGGTTAAAGGGAGAGTGAGAGTAGATACTCAGGAACTTAACATAGAAACAACGATGATACCTGATAATGAGTCTTCTTAGCCCTTAGCTTTATATATAAGAGAACAAGTTATTTCCTCCGGGTGTGAAAACAAATGTTTTCTTCAAATTAATCACAGCGCTCCGTGTGATTGTAACTACATAATCACATCGACTACATAATCACATTGATTACACAATCACACGGACCGGACCGCTGTGCTTGATTTAGAGGAAACATTTGTTTCCGCCGGCGGTGGAAATAATGTTTTCTCTATATGTAAATATATTCTTCTCTTGTGTGTTATAGATAGACACAGTGTGTTATAGATAGACATAGGGTCCGGTCCTGACATTTCGGGAGCCTAAAGAGAAAATAAAAAAGAGCCCTGTATAAAATTTTTGAACAAAATATACAATACGTAAATCACTTTGTAAAAAACAAATACAACTATTCATCAATAAGAAAAGATTCGAAACAATACCGGAGTTACAAGATTTCAAAAGAATCGTTTAAGAATCACTAATCCTACCCCCGAAAATAAAAAATTGAAATATGCAACACAGCCAACACTTAAAATCATAGTAGCTTAAATATCACCACTCTTACAGTTTTACCAGTAAAAATACTATGGGAACTTTGGCTATAAGGACATGGTATATATAGAGGTTAATCATGCAAATAGGATTTTTTTTGAACGGCAAAAAAGATTTTATTAATCTTTGAAAACGAATTACAAAGATTAAAGGAATCCGAGGGACAAGGCATCAAAACACAAAAGAGACATCCCAACAATTTGGCACCCTTCTCCACGACCATCATATACCACCGCGGACCCAAAAGGAAATAGCAGAATGTTAATCATGCAAATAGGATACAAACTAATTCCTTAATGCCAAGAGGACAAAACAACCCCCATGTTCCCAAAATGCCATCGTTAGCTCATGAAAGTTTCTAAACCTCTAAAACCCTATGAAAGTGCATAAACCTCTAAAACCGTATGAAAGTGCCTAAATTTCTAAAACCCTATGATACCTTAAGTGTCAAAATTAAAAATACCTAAACCCACTATACCTTACCCCTAAGAACCTAAAACTCCTCAATTAAATTTTATTATGAATGAGTTATATACTTAAAGGTCCTATCCTTTTTCTATTTATTTGATGTCGGACTCAATCTTTCACATATGTTCCCAACGAAAGTGCCAGTGGCCAACGCTGCATCGACATAATAAATTAGAACGTATATTATATACAGGGAAGGCTAATGCATGATGAATATAAATAAAACTTGCTGGAGGGGTTAGATAAGCTCTTCTATCCTGATTTTCTAGTTAAAATGTTATCTAACCAAGCTAGCTGCCATAGTACGTCCATAGAGCTGGTGAAGTTGCTTATGAGGTGCCTTGCTTATCCACTACGATATATTCCATTTGTCACAAAATCTTAGTCATTACGAAATGTTGTGATACATTTTAATTTTTAATTAAAACTAAAAATGTAACATTTTCGTAACTTTTCAAACTAAATAACAGTTTCAAACTTATTTAATGAAATGTGTGCTAAGAATAATTTTTTGATTAAATAAACAATAATTAATTATATATGCATGATTTTAAGAATTGATTGTTTTTACTTGCTACATGCATTACTGAGCGAACAAGACAGTCCCAGACTGAGAATATTCAATTTGTTCATTTAGTAAAATCTCAATGTACGTATTTTTATGTGAACAAATTAACACATCAATATTATATCTTGAGGTTTTCGTTTTCGTATTTGGAAAATAATAAACTTATTCTAAAATCTAACCTACCATCAATTTCAGTAAAGAAAACTCGGTCTCATTATATGCTGCCTAGTTCTAGACCTGAGTTAAAGTTTGAGGTGTAGCTTTAGCCCCCAAAGAATTTGCAATTTTTTTAGGGGCTCTTTTAGGGAAAATTTTGGGTGCAAATAGGGTACCACGTGGTGCCTGAGCACGCATCTCGGCCGTCCAAAAGTGTTTTGGACGGCCAGATTTCTGCCTCCTCTCTCTCTCTCTCTAAAATTCGGACCGTCCAAAACACTTTGGGCTGCCGAGATACGCGTCCAACCGCCACGTGATACCCAACCGGCAAAAATCCGAAGAAATTATTTTACATAATTTACTAATTCCTTTACAGTTATTAATTTCCAGAGAAGGAAGTTTTTCAAAACTGAAATTAGTTAATTAGCCAAATGTCACAAAAAAGGGCCCCATTTTGTACACCACCCTTGCCATAAAAGAAACAATTACACCCATAATCATGCACAAGTTGAGAAAAAAAAAAAAAAAGAGCTAGGTCAGAAAACCCATTTTTTCCAACAAAGGCCCTTTATATATAGCAGTTAGGTTAGATTCTCTTGTCTTGCATGCCAAGCTGACAAGGAAAGGAAAACAGAAAGAAAGTTGCATAAGAAACAGTTGAATGAAAGATTACCCAATGAATCGTATTATCATATATTTTTTTTTTCCTTTCGCTGAGGATGATTGATTGTCAATCATTGCCTAATAAATTATCCCATGCGCGTTGTTAATTTATACTAATAAGAGCATTCTCATCAGGCTCACAAAAAAAAAACACCAAATTTAACCACAAAAACACCTTTTATAAATTACCAAGCCACTTTATCAAAAACTCACAAAATAAAACTCTCTATTTTAACTTTACTATATTAAACTATTCCCCTCAAATCTAAAAAAAAAATCTCCTTAATTTAATCTCCCCCGCTGGGAGTTTACTGTTTATGTCAGGAAAAAGTCGGAAGTGGTCCTAAAATCCACTGGTTCTTACGTCAAAGTCATGGGGGAGTCCACACACAGAGTTACACGTGTCCCCCTCCCCCTTTTTCTCCTATTCCCCTTCCTCTCTCTCTCGTCTGGCGCAAGAAAAAGGGAAAACAACGGACGAAAACAATAAAAAAATGATTGGTACGTGAACAGTACTGCACCAAATTTGGTGTGGTACTGTAGCAAAAACAATTTGGTGAGTGAAAATAAAGAGCCTGATTTTAGGGGAGATTTGGGGGTTTGGCTACTCAATTTAACTTAAAAGTTAAATTGAGTAGTGAGATGAAGATGCCCTAACACCATTGATAGCACTAGTGGTTATCAGTTCTTTCGGGGCTGGTCCTAGTGCCTTTGTCTTTACTTTAATTAGGGCCGGGCCACTAACGGACGGTAGAATTAGTTGTCCAAATTAGTCGAGATACTTAAAAACTAGTCAGACAACATAATTAATTGCTATCAGAAAAATAATACTTCGGACTGGCAGCAAGGACAAACCGGACTTCTCCTGCCCGCTGGCTATGCATGTGTACGTGTGTGTGTCTATATATATCAATTTACTTCCAGTCCAAGATCCCGGATTTTAAAAAAAATTCACACCTCATAGATCCTGATCGAATTTCGACGATCTGAACCGTCCAATGTGTTTTAAAGGTGTTTTTATAGGTCACTGCGAGAAATCAGCAAAAAAAATACTGGGAAGGGCTTCATCCAAACAATTTTCATAAAAACTGTATATGTTCGTTTTTATGTAAAACTGCTCTGATCAAGCCCTTCCTGGTTTTTTTTTTTTTTGCTGATTTCTCACGAGGACCCTTAAAAACACCTTTTAAACACATTAGACAATTCAGATCATCGAAATTCTATCCGGAAAGTGGAGGTCCCGATTTTTTAAAACACCCGGAGCCCTTACTGAAAGTGGGCTGATATATATATGTATGTAAGTATGTATGTATGTATTTTTTTGGTACATGTATGTATGTATGTATTATCTAGATACGTTTGTACAAGTATTGTAAGTATATATTTATAGAAACCAATATTACAAGCCTGCTCTAGTAAACCGACCTATTGACTAAATTGTTTCTTACGAGATATCTCATTTTTTCATAATACATCAACTCAATTTCTCTCAATAAGCAAGTTTCACTGATTTATTATCAATAAGTCAGTTTGTGGAAAACCTCATTAATCAAAGTCGACAAGTTGTGTACCCCATAGAAAGAAAATTTGTGTAGTAACTAGAACCGTTTGATCCAACGGTTGTTTTGATAGGGCGGTTCTAGTGAAGGTGGTCACTTGAACATCCTCCAAAAAAAATTTGTTTGTGATATATGTAATGTTTTTAGTTTAATTTTAGTTTAGCCCTTTTTTGAATTTTGAACACCCAACTCAAAAATTTTTGAACACTCCGTCCAAACATATTTGAACATTCACTCCAAAAAATCAACCCACAAGTCAATCCAATGAAGTAAATAACAATCTGCACACTCGAATGGGAGACTGGTGGATGAATGATTGCTTGATTGCTTCTATTGAAAGTGATGTATTTGAGACTGTTAATAATAAGGCTATTATGCAACGATTTTAAAAATATGAAAATTCATCGATGGCAATTGTAATTTCCTACTCCCTTTGTCCTAAAAAAAATTAGTCTATTACATAAAGACATTTAATTTTCGGATAAAAAAATAGTCTTTTCATACATAACTACTAAAATTTTGTTGCACCAAATTGAAAATCTCTATCAGTTCTTTAATTTGGTACGGAAAATTAAAAAACTTGAAAATGCAAATACCTTATTTTTTAATCCAAACCTTATTTTTTAATCCAAAAATTTCACCTCTTTTAGTAGTGGACTAACTTTTGGGGACAGATAGAGCATGAACTCTGCAATTTTTAGGTAGTTGTGTCGATATAAATACATAAATTTTGTTTATGTTGAGATTTCTAAAAACCCTTAGATTTTCTCTGGAGCTGCCATTGGAGCCTTATAAATTTACACATTCTTATGTAAATGTACTGCAATAGAATATAAAAGCTTCAAATTTTAAAAATAGTCTACCATGAACGGGAATGGGGACCTTGCAGAGCGCTCCTTATAGGGTGGCATCCGAGACATCAGATGTGTTTTCAGTGGCCCTTATTTCATCTCGACACTTTGTATATCCGAACCGTTCATTGCTAAGGTGAAATTTGAGTCATTGATTATCGAGAGCAACGGCTCGTATGCTGCCCTACAGGACCTTGGTATGAACACCCTACTTCTTTCATGAATCAGGATGGTGATGCAAGATACCGACGTTTGAACTCCCCAGAATTACTGGAAAGAAAATTCCGTACCGACAACGAATTGTTTGGGCAGATTTTTGGGAGGAACAAAAAACAATAAGATAACTAGAAAGAGAGATTCAGCTTCTTCAATCCATTTTCTTCTTATCCAAACACAGCCTTAAGCTTCACTTGCAATTTCATTATTGGGCTTCAGGCTCAAGTTTCTTTTGTCTCTATACCAACCACCAGTCCTTTCCGGCCCATAGAATTATGGCAATACAGATGAAGTGTGGAATGGGACTGAAGAACAGGTAATACTGTGACATTTTGATTAAAAAAGAATGACAGGAATCAAATTAATTTGATGCAATTAGGCGTCACGTCTTTATCCTGTTCAGTAGTG
This sequence comes from Vaccinium darrowii, assembly GCA_020921065.1. Lineage (NCBI taxonomy): Eukaryota > Viridiplantae > Streptophyta > Magnoliopsida > Ericales > Ericaceae > Vaccinium > Vaccinium darrowii. The sequence goes on along the minus strand of CM037157.1, from coordinate 32,405,803 downwards.
TATTGACATGTGGGACAGTTTTACGCGTCTTAGAGGAAGGAAGCCCGATACATCGGGGTACATCGGGCTACAGTTTACCAAAAACGCACGTTTTTGCATAGCGTAAGACCATGTACGAGGACTAATGCCTTCCCTGGAATCGGAAGGTCAAGGAAGTTTGTGACCTAATGATAGGTAAGCTGGTGACCAAAGCCCCGGTGAAGGGTTAATTATTTGAAGCAACAGACTACGATATGTTACAACTATATATCGATCGAAAATACCCATTACTCTGGAACTATCAAAAGGTTAAAAACCATCTCATATATCGACCGAAAATACCCATTACTCAGAACTATCAAAAGTTCGGATTACTTAAAGAGTCACTCATTCGAACGTTATCATGTTTTAGTGATCAGTGATCCAATGTGCGCACACACCAGGACAAACGACGAAATATCAGAGACATCACAAAAGATAGGACATAACCAGCTTGTCTCGGACCAAGCGTTCATAGTCCACGGTCCAAAGTATGTTCGTCTTGAAGATTGACTTAGTAGGCTTCAACAGATCCTTTTGCCTTGGCGACAAGTTTACAGTTCGAGTACACGCATTTGAAAAAACGAATAGATAGACTCCAAGTACAGAAAAATGGCAACAAGATCATTATTGTTAAGGGCTTCTTTCACCTATCCTTCAGTTCCTGCTCAAATTGGAGCAGTTTTTCACGGACAGGCTGCAAAAAAAGCTTCAAATCTTGCTTGATTTTTACTTTGTCTTGATGGGTAAGATCTTTCTCCTCGTTAAGTCTCACTTCAAGCTACAAAGAAAAGAACGGGTAGGTTAGTGGTTAGTTTCACACAGGTAAATGAGTTTGAAATGCAAGAAAATGGCTTTACGAGATCTTGATTATGAGCATTAGTGTAAAAAATGTGTTCGCTAGAAAAACTACATATTAATGGTTCAATGATAGTGCCAATGTACACTTAACGCATTTTCTCTCTCCGTTGCCCACCCTTCGGTACATCAACATCTTCTATATTTCACTTCCACATCTCAAACCTATAGATTGCTTTTCCGTTTGTTAATGCATGACACTAGCATCTTTGATATAAAAATCAACCGAAATCTGACAACATAACATACCAACTAAACCACTCATCATGCTCTCATAATCCCAGAGTCTGGTGCTCAATACTTGCTCAGATCAGAATCTAATTCTAGATATATGAAAAACCCACTGCATCGTGACACCAGTAGACAACAAAAAACTGCATTTTCAGGCCTTTTTATGATGAAAGTTTGACTGGGCCACCAGAAAACTTGGCATAAATATGCTAGTATTTTAAAATTATCACAACAATAATATGCTAATTTACATTTTGACCTGAAGCTACAACACCTGTCAGACGAGCTCGAGCTCAAGGCAGGCTGTTGAGGTAAAGTCACCTCTGACAGCTGGTAAAACACTTGTTTTGAAGTCATTAAAATGACCAGAAATGTTGGCTGACCGACATTAGGGTTCATCACTTCATTGCCAAATAAGTATCCCACCATGCAATAATTCTCTTTTGAAGAGCCAGACATTTTGCCTATAGTTAACAAAGCTAGAAATCTTTTCCATTTCTATATGTGCACTGCTTTAGGAGTTCATGTTTGTCTAGCGTAGACTTTTATTGGGACATAATGTCCTCGCAACTCCCACCATGCAATAGCTTTTTTCTGTTTTGAAGAGCCAAACATTTTGTCTGTAAATAAAAAGATGGAAATCATTTCTGTTTCTTTAAATTCACTGCTTTTGGTAGATTGTCTAAGATGAACTTTTGAATTAGTACCTGCAAGTCATCCAGTTCACCAACTGAGAACTCCGGGATATCTATATGACCCTTTACCTTCTTTTTCTCCTCTCCAGCAAGCCACTCACCTGATTCCATTATAATATCATTCAAAATACTGACATCGAACCAATGGCACATAATTGATGAGAAATAAAACACGTAGGTGAAACCAGACCACAGCACGAACAACCAGTTACCTTTGACTCTCAGTGTCAACTCGTAAGTGTAGCTAACACGTTTCTTATTCCGTACTGTCACCAAGAATGCCTGCACACCACTTGTACATGTTATCAATCAATATTAAGGACATCCAGTGTTTCTCCTCAATGGAACATATTTTGCAAGAACTTTGCATCAATTCACTTAATGAGCTTGATATTGTGGGCATGAAACTCTTAAGACCCTTCTTTTCAATTGGCTGCAAACGTAATTTGCGTCTTCTTTTGTTTTTGGCCCATCTTCTCACCCCTTTCAGAAACTTAAACCCTCGGGGCTTTTGGGTGACCCAGAGGTTGAAAAACTACCATAAATGTATACATGCGACTTCTTTCTTTGTTTTTGGCCCATCTTCTCACCCCTTTCAGAAACTTAAACCCTGAGGCTTTTGGTGACCCAGAGGTCTAAAAACTACCACAAATGTTCAAATTTCATAGCTGTGGAACATTAGTTTCTGTTAAAATGCTAGTGAGAGTTTTTATTGCTACTCAAACGTAAAGGATCGGCAGAGTGACAAAGTTGAAGTACAAGTAAGTTAGCAGCATTGGTTCAAGATAAAAAGGATGCAGATAAAATTTGGAACGGAGATATCAATCACAAGTAAAGACTACTACAGAAGCTATTGTTGTCGCTCTTGTAACCCGTCCCTGCCAACTGCAACATTGTCCAATTTGCCAGTCACTGCAATGCGCACACCCATACACCCATGCCCACATGGCCAGTGCACAGATTTGTTCTGCCCAAGTTCCTTTGGAACAAGGCCATGCCCTTAAATGACTGACATTGCCTTGGTTCTACCTGCGGTTGGTTAGCAAACCATAAGCGAGAGCTCAGAGCAGCCCATAAGCGGGTACGGGTACTCTACCCCGATGCCTGTCCCCTCTTTTGCCTCTATTCCTCCATTCCTCTAACCATGTCACTAAACAGACCCCATGAGACCAAGAATGGCTCTGATATCAAGTTTGTATCGAATTGTCCCAGCCCAATACAATATAGTCTGCTTTCCAGCCACACGAAACACATGCCCATCCACCACATCTGCATGGCCAGCACAATTTGTTCTTCCCAAGTTCCTTTGGGAAAGGCCTTTTACTAGGAAGATCCAAGATCCGAATTATAGAAAAATGAATGCTTACTTAGGTTTGATACAAAATCAGATCTTAAAGTCATTTTCCAGCTTTAGTTTGGATGTCTCCAGACTCTCCACATAGCAACAACGAGTTTACATTAAGATGGAGAATAAGATATTTCCGGTACTAGAGGAAAGAATCATTTGTTGTTCTTGGATAAGGTGAAAACAAAGGGCAATCGACATTGTTAGAAAAAGTACCACTGAGTGCAGAATGTAAAAGGGTACGTCAAGGAAATTTAGAAAAAAAGAGTCCAAAAGAGTAGAGTGCAGAGCCTCCCTCTCTCACACACACACTCACACTCACTTGGTAAATTCAAACTGTTCAAGATCTTGTCCAACAAAGGCCGAAAGACAATGGTGTCTTCGAAAGTTCCCTTCAACTCCTTTAATTCAGGTTAATAATATTTTTCTGGCAATGCAAAACTGACTCCCTAAGTTGGTGAAAAAGTCTACATAGAGTAAAAGCCTAGTATATAAGGTTTTTTGGGTGGTGTTATGTGAGTTTTGTAGCGACTATCTAGTACCTGTGTATTGTGGTTACTTGAGTGGGTTTCTGTTTGTATGTAAGAAGGCAAATGTGTTAGATTAGTTCTGGTGGTCAATAGTCATGTTAACTTTTTCGTGTACATTCACGTGCGTGAGTGTTTGTTATCAATAAAATAATGGAGTTCCTTTCATACTCTCGCATACGGTCTACACTGGTTTCTCTACATTTTGGAATCACGAAAATTTACTATTTGAGCATTTCAGTGAAGTGTTTCAGGTCTATTAATGCACTTCCTGTCGAATTTTTAGCCCGGCAATACTCACATTTATCAGTAAGGCGAAGTCATAGCAAGAAAGCAGATAAAGAGAGGGAGCTTAGGGACCAAGGGACCTGAAAAAGGAGTACTTTCTTCCCAGTACAGAGTAAGGTTTCAAAGTAAGAGGAATAAATTCCCCAGTTTAGGGAGGTGTTAAAGCATCCAACTCAAAACCAGCTGGCAAGGAGTGAAGAGGCTGCCCAGGCTCATATACTAGCTTTGGAGGTTATAATTAACCAATGTGGGACAAGCTTTAACACTGTCCCACACGTGTGATCCCTGACCCGCACGTGGAGAAACAAACGATTCAAACGAAAACTATCAACCATCAACGACAAACAAAGGGGAAACCAAACATAAACGACATAGAATCTTGTCCAAAAGCCTCTGAAAGCCTAGCTTTGATACCATGTTAAAGCATCCAACTCAAAACCAATTGGCAATGAGTGGAAAGGCCGCCCGGGCTCATATACTAGCTTTGGAGGTTATAATTAACCAATGTGGGACAAGCTCTAACAGGAGGAATAGATTCTCCTCTGGGATCTAGATTCACCTCAATCGCTTGTCTCTTGTTTTCCCAACTTAGGTTGTAGGGTGCTTGACAAGAGGTAGTCCACAGGCTAAGGATAGCATAGTAATCAACAACTTTTTAGCTTTCTTTCAGACGTCTGGACATTAGCTGAAGCAGGAGTAGTCCAAATGCTTAAGGTGAATCTGCAAAAGCATGTACCTAAAGAAGTTGAATTTATGACAATTAGCTCAGGTTTGGTGCTTGAAGCCTTGAACTTGACTGTCTCAATGGTAAAGGCCCGTTGGTTCTCCTCTTTTCTTGCTTCTCTTCTACCCTAGTAATTCTCAACATAAACCCAAAGCTTCTCAACCAAATTAAACCCCAATCTGCAGTAATTGAATGGTATGAAAGTCGTTGCTAAAAACCACAACTGCAGTAGCATTTACTGACCCCCAAAAAAAAAAACCCAATATGGTTCAAGAACATGGTAGCATCCAGAAAAGGCTTCTGAACCCTATACCTACATATTTGCAAGCACACCCTTGACAAAGTACGAAGGAGATCGAGTTAAGCCTAATACAAAAAGATTTTACAAACAGAGCACCCACTTTAGGCATTGAATAGGCGAATTTCTATGGCATTAAGCTCAAGGCACGAGATTTCTCAGATCAACATCATAGTAGTAGAGGAAAATAAGATAGTACAAAGTACAGCATATACAGGACAGAATCATGTTTATCTGTAACACTTGTTCCTTGGATGAACCGCACAACAGTACTTACATCGCCCACACATTTTGAAACTTCAGTTATTTCAGCTCTGCCACCAGAGAATTCCAAGGATCCATCAGAAACTAGCAACTCCTGCACTTCAAATCTGATGTTAGAAGAAAGAAACCAATAGCCCTGGAGTCTATAAATATAAAGGCAACGATACTTTAAATCCTGGATCCACTTTAGTAAGCTGGCCTTTTAGTCCAGCAGCATGTCCTCCACATATAACATCTGAACGAAGTGAGGTGAAGTTGAATATCACATCCTTTAATTGCTCAGATAAACAAGTACTAAACTATAACAAACGGGGCGTAGCATTCCACCCACAGAAGTGCTTTAGGAGAACTTCATTCACCAGCAATTTCCATAGCTACACTATGAAAACCAAGTAGAAAACCTCTTCAACAAAATTGAGCAAACTAATCAAAGTCTCATACTGAGGTAAGTGTACAAACCTTAATCCTATCGCTTGCCCATTTGTTAAGGTTCTTCTCCTCCCATGTTCCAGCCTACATAAATGTAGTATAACATAGCTATAAATTAAGCAACTATGGTAGAGGTAAAAGTAGCCACAAGTAATGCATGAATACATTCATCATATGCAAGAGTTGCAAAGTAAATTAAAGAGTAGTTACAAGGCTAAGTTGATGAAGGATCAAACTTACAAACTACATGTTAAAGCCAGATGAAGAACAAATCAGACTTTAATGTATATACCAAAGTACATATGGACCAAACACCAATATAACAAGCACTCGGCATCGGCAAAAGTCTCATCAAACTTGATAACGATTGGTGTTGCCTTAGTAAATCGAAAACCAAATTCACATGACCATTCATGATACTACCTCCATTCCAATTGAAAGTAATAGTTTGAGACATTATTCCCAAGAAAAATTTCAAACTTTTCCATAAATTAAGAAAAAATTCCATTTTTCCCCCCCACAAATTGAAGATATCTAAGTAAACTGTCGAAGAAAATTCGAATTTTATTGGAAAAACTGGATCATTTTTAATTCCTGAACGCACAAACATTTTGGGCCGGACGGAGGGAGTAAAGATGTGAAGGCACTTCAAATTCAAACAATGGAGAGGAAAAATCCAAATAATAAGAGAATAACCAAAGAAAGAAGATCGATTTGAGCAATGTAAAAAGTACCCGATTCCAGGCAGAACCGAGGTGAGAAGGGGGTTGCTGAGAGTTATTGGACAAATCGTCGGGATTGAGCTTCTTGGGAAGTGGGATTGGCGCCGCGTCTTCTCTCACTTCCCGAACCCAATACGTATACGACGAAGCCGCAGCAGCGTCCACCTCTTTCTCCGACGTTGTACCCTCCATTGTTCAAGCGCTCCCTCCAACCGAACAAATTCCGCAAATACCCACCAAATCGATCGAAGCTGAATGTGGTAAGGGTTTCTGAGAGAGAGATCCCGACAATGCAGAGGGAGAGGGAGAAAGAGAGGCGTCCGGTGGTTCCGGAAGGTTCGGGCAAATTGAGGAATGGGACGAAGAGAAGAGGTTGAAGGAGAAGTCTTCTTGATCTCTTTTTGACCAACGTGCATATATATATGCACTTTTATACGTATATGTAATGTTCCGGAAAGTTCGATCCGTTTCTCCACCACGAACATGTTCGGGTCCGAGCTATTACCACCCAACTGAAACTGTTTTTATTTTTATTTTTATTTAATGATCAACCCAAGAGTGGGGGCTTTCCCAACGAAGAGCACAAAGAGTTGTTCGAATGATCTTGATCATCTAAGAGTGTTTTTAATCATTTAGATTTACTCCGTATTTAAGAAATTTTCTGAAAAATAATTTGCATAAATGGTCCTTCTCTATTGAAAATGAATCACAATAATGGAGACAGGTGTCCCTGGTTATGATTGTCTGGGTTGATCAAGATTCTTTTCAAGATCTCCATGTCGTTTTCTTTTATCTTCTTCGTACTAGTGGAGACGACTAGGAAGCTTTGGTTGTATTGGTAAATCCATACACCTTGCTTCTCCAAAATAAAATTGAGTAGTTGATTGTAGATGTCTTTGAAGGCCCCACGCTCTTCTTTTAGGGATAGTGCTCATACTTTCAGTGTTAATGTGTTTGGTACATGAACTATTTGGAGGTAGTAGTTTTTGTGTCACTCCTATCTTAATAAGATGATTTCCTGAAATATATCTATCTTCTGCTCCCCATTCAAGACAAGGCTGAGTATAATCTGATGAAGATATTTAAATGTCCCGAAACAAATTCTTGAATTTCTTTCATGATAAAGGCTCGGAGATTTTAAAGTTCCGTTAGTTGAGGACTTAGATAGATTGTACAAGTTAATCCTTGCTGAAAGAGTCTTGCAACATTATTGGAGGGTGCTCCAGGATATATATTGAACTTTGATAAACTCCATAATCAAGAGTTTTCATCTATTTTTAATTACAATATGTTCACAACACAGGCAATTAAAAATGTTAAAATTCTCATTAAACTCTTTAAGAGTGCTTGCTCTTTTTGAAATTTTGAGTAGAATTAATTTGAGGGAATCTCTTGCGCTTCTTTTTCTTCTTTTATTTATTTATTTATTTTATGATCACCTCAAACGTAGGGGCTTTCCTGACGAGGAGTGCAGAGAGCCGTTTGTGTGATCTTCGTCGTTAGAGAGTGTTTTTTTTATCATTTTGATTTATTAAAGGCATTTTTCGGAAAATAAATTTTGTCTTTCAGGAAGATTTTTTTAAGAATCTGAACTCGTTGAATACCGAGATGAATGACTCAAGGGTAAATTTCACTTACCTCCCCTGAGGTTTCTAACAAATATTGAGAACTCTCCTATACTTTGTGAAATTCTACTGCCCTTTCTTATTTTTCAAACTAATTGTTACTTACCTCCATTGCCGTAACTTTAAGGCTAACGGCGTTAACTTTTTGCGTGAAATGACCCTAGTACCCTTAATATATATTCTCCACCCTAAAAAAACCGTGATTTTAAATAAAGTTAAAAAAAAATGTTTTCCAAAAAAAGTAAACCGTTCTTCATTTTAAAAAAAACAAATTATAAACAAAAAGTATCGAACATAATTTTTTTCAAATAAAATATTTTTTGAATTTTTTTTGTTGAAAATAGTTTTTTGAAGGAAAAAAAGAACTAATTTTGAAAAAATGTTTTTTTTAAATAGTTTTTTGAAATACAAAAATTTTGAAAATATTTTTTGGATAGAAAAACTAGGTTTTGGTAAACCGTTGTACAAAAAAAAAATTGAAAATAGTGGTTTTTACATTAATCTGAAAATAGAAAAAGAAAAAAAGACAGTTTAAAAAAATATTTTCAAAACTAGTTTTGTTTTTCCTACCAAAAACTATTTTTTAAAATGAAAAACAGTTTAATTTTTAAATTTTTTTAGCTCTAGTTTTTTTAAAAAAAAGATTTTCCTTTTTTATAATGGAAAATATATATTAAGTGTACTATAGTCATTTCACGCAAAAAGTTAACACCGGTAGTCTTAAAGTAACGACAAGGGAGGATAAGTGACAATTAGTTTGAAAAGGAAGGGAGGGCAGTGGAATTTTAGAAAAAATAAGGGAGGTCTCTGTATTTGTCAGAAATCACAGGGGAAGTGAAATTTACCCATGACTCTCAAATGTAACTAAATAGATTGACATTTAATAATAAGTTTAAGAAGAAAAAAAAGGGGGAAATTGCAAAGTATTGGTAAGAAAGAAATTAAAATAGCAGTGGCATTGACAAATCTAACTGGTAAGAAAGCAATTACAAGAATTCATGATTTTACTAGGTCATTATTAGTGCATTTTTTTTAACGGTCTTCTACTAGATCTTTATACCCTCACCTTAACAAGTAATGACCTAGTAACTCGATATGACTTGGGACCCCGCAGGCTGTTGTGCCCTCAGTTCAGAGCTCGTTCCGAGCTCGAAAATGTAATATGAATCGTTCACTATTTAGAGTTAGACGCGAACGACAATTTTGTAAAAAAATTAAGTTGATCAGATATCAATAGTTTACTAACCGAATCAAATAATTTTTCCAATAATTTTAAAATTGAATTTGCTATTGCTTTTTTGAATAAAAATGCAATTTGTTTACTGGGTTAACAATGTCCAATTAACTTGATTTTACATAGGATTGTTGTTAACGTCTAACTCTATACAACTCAAATTATGTTTTTGAGGTCGAGACAAGACCAAAACCCAAAGCACAGCAGTCTGTGCCTTCGAGCACAGCATGCCCATGAGTCTCCTCTACCCATACCTTCTCTTGATCTCTCTCACACCAATTTCTAACTTTGCAACTAAAATCCGTGCCAATAGATGTATGAAAAACAAAATTACACACTTCTTCACGAATATGAACTTCAAGCATTCGTGCCTTAATGCACGGAAATTTTTTCAGTGCCGGGTGGGTATTATCCACGTGGTACCCGCTCGGCAATCTGAGCAGTCCAAAACGCGATCCAAAGGTCTAGAAGAGGAGAGAGAAAATGAGGAGAGAGAGTGGTTAGGTAAGAGGAGAGAGAGGGAATCAATTTGGACCGTCCAAAACACTTTTGAATAGCCAAGATCGTGCTCGGCATGGACAGGTGATACCCATTCAGTACCCAATTTTTTTTTTCCTTAATGCACATATTAAATTTATTCAAATCCATTAAAGTGGGATCCACTTTATTGGGAACGAGCGAGGTATTGTAATCCGACGGGGAATAGTCCACTTTGGCTACAAGGAACCTCCCCAATTAGTTTTTGGGAAATAGTAACAGGTGCAACATTGCACTCGTTAAGGGGACCCAACAAGTAATTTTTTTTTTGGTACCCTTAACATGTTCAATGGTGCACCGGTTAGCAAGGAATCATTCTATGGTGCCCCAATGTGGTATTGGGGCACCGGTGCCCCACTAAATTTGGACCATTAGATCTAAAATAAACGAATCTCAGCCATTGGATAAAAAAAAGTAGGTGTTTTTGCCAAAAAAAAATGTGGTTTTATGGTTTTCCCTCCAAAAAATCGCACTTTACTTATCACAAGAACTAGAATAAGTCTACAGATACCACAAAACTTGGATATTGTTACCATGGCAGTTTTATGGTTAGTTTGCTCACCCGTAACCTTATTGCAGTGCATTAGTGAAATTTATAAATACTTCCCTACTCGTAAATTAGGTTCGTACTTACCACAGAATAAGGATACAGATACCACAAAACCTGGATATTGTTACCATGGCTATTAATAATCGACACAAATTTACCACAATTAATTTTGTTAATTCTTACCATGTTGTTTGCTAATACTTACTCTGTAGAAGGGGAACACTAACTGCGATTGAATCACTTCTTTGGTGAAGTGTCATATTCATCTACCACGAATTGTAGCATTAATTGAGTTAGAATTTATCCCACATTGGTTAATTATAACCTTCAAAACTAATATATTAGTCTGGGCGAGCTCCAACAAATTATGTTAGGTTTCTCCATACATAACTTAAACTCTTCAAATTTATCCAAACAAATAAACTTTAATTTTTTGCACTCTCATTTATCTCCTTTCCTCTCTTAAGACCGTAAGAAGAAGCGATCAAAACCAAAAAGACCGTAAGAAATTAGAAATCGATCACCATTAATCAAACAAAAAGAGCCACTAAGGCATCACATTGGTCAAAATTGATCACCATTCATCAAAAGAAAAAGAGTCACTAAGGCATATTCATCAACAATGGCCAAACAGAAAAAGGCCATCAAGGTATGCCAAGTTTGATGAATAAGACCTGAAAAATTAAACTGTGTGTTGCCACCTATTCCTCCAGGGACAGGAGAAACGGGGATGGTCAACACCGGGTGGTGTAGAAGATGCGCGGGCGTGCCAGAAGATGCGGATCTCCAAGAGAAATAAGAGAAAAGCGCCTGAATATACCAACTTCTTTCAAGCAATTGCGAAACTTGAACTAAAGTTACAACTGTTCGTGGGCCTTGAACAAGGACTTCCACAATTGAAAAAAATTACATAGAAGAAAGCGAGAGAAGAGAGGAGGGAGAAGAAGAAAGAGAAGGGAAGAGGAAGAAGACAGACATAGAAGAGGGGATCGATCGACTAACTACGAGAGTTAGGAGATAATACTAAATTTACTTTGCTGCTGTGAGCGTTGTTGGTGCGTGGACCATTGTAATGTTGCACAAAGGTTTGTATTTATAGGCATCATTTGCCTATGTGGGATTCAGAAGAATTTGGATCCACTAAGCACATCTTTTGCCCACTTTCTTCAGAAATCTTCTCCAAAGCTGCCAAGTGTCCCTTTGACTCAGTCATCCCCTTTTATTTGGTGCTGAAATTAACTCCTAGGCCGCCAAGTGTCCCACTACTTCCATAACTACCACAACATGTGCAAAATGTGGGACAACTTGCCATAGCCTCAGCCGTATCTCCTGAAATCTAGGAATCAGTTTACTAACCACTTCCCATAAAAAGTGGTAACTAATTCCTTGGAGGCTTTCATCCCACGTGGCAATAACTACCCACTTTCCTTGATTTAAGCTTCATGTATTTGAAAGAATGTCTTATGCTCTCACATATCGCCACGTGTCAGAAGATATTCGTACCAGAAGATATAGTGCTGACATGGCAGAAGATGTTCGTTCCAGAAGATATCATCAGATTTGGCAGAAGATATCCATGATATCTCCTAGCAATTTGGATGGATCTCCTAGGAGATATTGTGCTTACAAATGTCCCATATGGCCGAAATTAACTATTTGTGATTTTATCTAATTATCACATGTTAATTTTGGCCTCTTGGAAAAAATCATAGGATAAACTTTGCTTCCTACAATTTAGGTAACCACCTTATCATTTTCAAAAAGATGCATTATCTCCTAAATTGTAGGGAATTCGGCTTAGGGATAAATCCGAATTCAAATTAAAAATCTCTTTGGCCAAAATTATTGCCACGTGTCAAAAATTAAAAATTATGGTACAAACACTGTGATATTTGAAAAAATGAAACAACAAATACGAACTGCCAATTGCTTGAAGTAGGAACTTGATTAACATTTATGTGCACAGGCATCCTTCTAGGTTTGGTGCAAACATACAGAAAAGTGAATTGGGCAAGAACTGCCAAATTGAAAAGTACCAATAGACTCCATTGCACGGGTAAATGCTTTGCGTGGTATTAGGTTTCCAAGTCTCAATTTCAAAACAAAAATCCAATCAATTAAAGTACTAATTTGATAATAGCATAATGAGTAAAGTCATAAGATAAACATCACTTGAAAACTTCACACTTTAGACTGTGGACTAGGCGTCACTAAGGCTAAGTTCTCCAATGGATTTTATCAAGATTTGATAAAATCATTAGACTGTGGACTAGGCGTCACTAAGGCTAAGTTCTCCAATGGATTCTATCAAGATTTGATAAAATCAATTGATTTTATCAAATCTTGATAGAATCCATTGGAGAACTTAGCCTAAGTTACTTGAAGAACCAAGGCAAACTAAGGGTGTGTTTTTCAACAGATTTTTGGGATATAAAATCTCACATTTTTTGACACTTCAATCTCAACACATAAAATGTAAAAGTGATTTTATGAGATTTTCATAAAATCCTCCTAAAATCTATAGGAAAACCACTACATTTTATCAGTTGGGAAAACAACTCCATTTTATTATCCTTCCATAAAATGTTCATTTTATGAGACTTTCATAAAATGCACCTAAAAGCTATAGGAGAACAAGGCCTAAATTAGATCAGTCAATAAAAAAATAGGATCCACTAGTGTGGGGCAAACCCAAAGTTATGTCAATGTATCGCTTTCTCATTTAGCGTATCCAGTTATAATGTGTATCGCATATCATAACATACTTAACAAGAGCAAATCAAAGTAGAAAAAGAAGAAGAAGAAGGATCTTCAAATGGGAAAGTGGTGAGGTGAGTCTGCTTTCTGTGAATAGTACGGGGCGCAAAAATGATTGAAGAAGAAGAAGAAGAAGAGGCAGAGGAGGAATTTGGGGGTTTGATTGGAGACTAGGTGATTCACTTCCATGGCAGAGACTATGGCGATTGTGAAGCCATGGATGAGGTTTGAGGAGGAGATCAGATGAAATGAACAAAATTGTAACCGGTGGAGGATGTTAGGACCGTAGAGCACAGTCTGTTTGTGTTGGCAAATCTCATGATAAAACACACATTTATTTGTATCCCCATTTTATCGAGTTGTATTTTACTTATTTTTATTTATAGAGTGTCTGTTTAGGAAATGAAAGGAAGTCAATATATTGTAATTAAAAGATTAAGTTTTTAGGTGGAAGAAAATCAAGGAGACAAGTGCAATCACGGATTTCTATATTCAGCAATTTCAATAAGGGAAGAAGATCAAGGAAATTAAGGGTTGCAATATATAACAACATTTATTCAGGAAATCAAGGTTTCGATATATTGAAGTAATAAGAGAGAGAGAGAGAGAGAGAGAGAGAGAGAGAGAGGAAATGGGGGCACTGGTGCCCCAATACCACTTTGGGGCACCATAGTCGGACCCGAGAGAGAGACTCATCCAATCCGGTTGGACGATCGAAGATGTTTAATACATTTCAACATTCGGCTCCGCTCCGGCTAGTCAAATACTATTTCAATCCCAATAATTACCCTTTTCATGACTCTTTCTCTCTCTCTCTCTCTCCCTCTCTCAAAACTAGGGGAGCACACTCCCGGTAGCCCGCCCAACCCAGCCTGATTTTTTTTAGGTCTTGGGATAAATATTTAGGTCCATAGGGCCAGGGCTGGGTTGAAATTTGAAGCCCATTTACTAAATGGGCTGAGTTTGAGAAACTTCTCTGAAGCCCAGCCCGTCCCGATTTAAATAATATTTTATTTAAATACTATATATAGAGATTGATGGATATCAGAGAATTTCATATTTTTTAGTATTTTAATTGCATTTTAATTTATAAGTCTATTTTTAAGTATTTTTGTAAGAACTTAAAACTTTAAATATATTATTACAGTTGTGAATTGTAATTGTGATCGTTATGGTTAATTAATTTATGTTTATAACGCTATGCTTTTGTAAAATAAATGGGCTTCTTGGACGGGTTTGGAAAATTAAAATTTTATTTGGGTTGGACTTGGGCAAATTAAATGAAACCCGATTATAAATGGGCCGGCTTGGGAAATACACTAATCTCGTCATTATGTAGTATAAGCCCGGTCCGAACTCGGCCCCGCCCGGCATACGATCTGTTGTAAATCAGTTAACCCTAATTCTTGGATTTCAATAGATTGATCAGTGAGAGAAAGAAAAGTGAATCAGTAGCAGTTTCAATCGCCAGCCATGTCGATGTCTGATTCTGCTATGTCGTCTCAGGGCGGCGACTACAGGAGGCAACTTACTCGTGACCGTGAGTCTCCCTTTACTCTTACTTTACTGTTGTTTATTCTTCTGTTTTTTATATTGCGACATGACAAATTTATTTTTTCGAATTCAATTGCCCAGTAGAATATTTTGTTCTAACGAGTCTGCCCCAAATTCAGTTGTCTGGAGGCATGCCATTAGTTTGTGATTATTTTGCAAGCGTCAATATCTTATTATCTTATTACTCTTATTAACGATCAGAACCCCTTACTTCATTTGCTGCCAACTGATTTAATTCTGTTGATTCATGTGTGGGGGTATCTTCATAATTATCTTACTCGGCAAACTTCCAGTCAGGGATTCCTAACTGGAGGTTTTCGGGTGTTTTAAAGTTTAAAAAAATTATTTTTGCAAAATTCGAACTGTCCCAATGTGTTTCAAAAGTGTTTTTAAGGGTCCTCGCGAGAAATCATCAAAAAAAAATACCGGGAATACCTTGATCCGAGCAGTTTTGTGAAAAACTGTTTTTGGATCAAGCCCTTCCCAGTATTTTTTTTTTGTGATTTCTCATGAGGCCCTTAAAAACACGTTTTAAACACATTGGACGGTTTGGATCATAAAAAAAATATCGGGAACGTAGAGGTCCAGACTAGAAGCTTAGCTGCCCTTATCTTACTATTGGCTTTATTTGAATGTATGTTTGTAGGATTATTGTATGACATGCTTCGATCAACCAAAGCCTGGGGACTCGAGATCAACATGGAAGGTATCATTGAGACGTACTAAAATATCACTTTCAGTTTGAAGACTATTCTTTTGCTGATTATCTGAAACATGTTGGAGGATATTTTATGTGTATATTTACCCTTTCCGAGTTGGTAGAAATCCTATTCTAGCTAGTTATTGGGGCAAAACAATTGTTATTTCAAGTCATACCATTTAGGTCTTTTTTCTTCTCTTTTTTTTTAAAAAAAAAAAATCTAAGAACTGTTTCATGAGGTTACAAAGTAAAAGCATTGGACTAAGGCCTAGTTTTTCAAATGATTTTAGCAATCCAGTTGCTAAAATCAAATGAAAAACTCATCCTAAGAACTTCTTTCGTTCACATTCGGCGCTCAAGTTGCCCCATCAAGATGGGTCCCTAGGAAGCTGAGAGAGTCCATTCAAGGCCCGTACACATTACCCAAATTTTTTGTCGAACAAGCTAGGGACAGCCAATAGTATATCTTATATACTTTTTGTAAGTATATTTTCTCCTAAAGTTATTTTTGAATTTATCTGTTGCTAAAGTCGTATCATATCCATTTACACTTTGCACTCTTCCACTGTCTCTTTTGTTCGCATATAATTTTAAACCGGGAATTTTTTTTTTTTTTTTTGGGGGGTAGGCTTCACCACTGGTTCAATAGTCAGGATTTGTAGATTAATATCCTTTTTCCATCTATGTATGGAAATTTAAGTTGTTAAAAATGTTATGGTGGCTGTTCTAAGACTATACGATGTTATTTGTGTTAGATTGGGGTTATTTGGAATCAACCAGGGGCAGAGCCAGCCATGGGCTGGGATTGCCCCCCCCCCCCCCGCAGTTTGAAAAATGCACGGAAAAAAAAAAATTTAATATAAATTAAATTATTTTTTGCTATTTTCAGCGCAGGGTTACTCGTTTGAAATTAAAATAATTGTTTCCAACAAAATTTGAACCAAATTGTTATAGCCCTAACAAAACAAAACAAGCATGACCCACTTATGAAAGCCCATATATAATAAACATATAAGGATAATAGTTGTCTAACATTAGGTTCAATGTGAAAACACTGAAAAATTGAAGAGAATTAGACGACTTCTTTGCATACAGCTTTCATCATAAATATGCCGTGCATTTTTGTCAGCGTTAGATGAAAATCTTAGAGCCGCCCTTGAACTCGGCCCCTCCGGATTCTCAATCCTGGCTCCGCCACTGGAATCAACCGAACAACGATGATCAATGCCTATCCTTTTATGTGGGCAGCTTTGGAAACTAAGGATGACTTGTACATTTTTATGTAAAGAGTTCTAAAGTAGAATGAGCATGATGTGAGGCAAGGCTTGGACAATATTTTCTCGTGAAGGAGACTTGTGTCATTTCTCTCTTGTAATTTGTTCTTCCTAGACGTCACCTTCTTGCTATTATAATCCTGTTGCTCAGTACTGTTGTTTTTTTATGATCCTATTTTCCAACATCCCCTATTTGTTTGAAGCTTACAGCTGATACTCTTCTTACCTCTAGGTGCTTGTCGTGGACAGAGTGACTGTCAAAATAATGTCTTACGCATTCAAGATGGCTGATATAGTAGATGAAGGAGTTTCATGTAAGACATAAAAAGCTAGTCTTGAAAAAAATTTAATTACCAATTATCTACTTTTTATATTTTTTTTGAGGTTTTTGCGAAGTACATGCATTTTTATTGGCGTTACTGCTAAATAATATTTCCTTGTGAATTTGCTCTTGGCTGTTGTTCTCACTGATGTTGTATTACTGAAATAATGCATCCTAATATGCCATGTTGAAGAGAAAAGATAGAGCTACTAACACTTGCATCAACAATTGCACAAACTCTCCCACATATCCCATGTGAGAGAGTTTGCGCAATTGCTTCGTACAAGTGTTAGTGCCTATGGCAAACCTGCATGTTAAAATGCATGCAATGATTGCTTTCTATTTTTTTTTTTTCCATTGGATATCTTCAAGTCTCCCCACTCGTTTGCTATGTCATTGGTGTTATTGGTATTTTACCCTCAAGCAACACGTTAGTCTACTCACCAGTGGGCCTACCAAGGGCGGAGGGAGGAAGAGACAAAGGGGGTCAGTTCTGAGGTTCAAATTTTTGTAGAGATAGTTATAGTTTTGCCCAGGTTTTTGTTATTTTGACCCCACTTTACATCTTCTTTTTTGTCCAAACCTATTAAGAGTTCAAATTTTGACCCCCCTTGCCCAGGTTTTTGCTATTTTGACCCCACTTCACATCTCCTTTTTTGCCCAAACCTATTAACAGTTCAAATTTTTGCCCAAACCTGTAAAGAGTTCAAATTTTGAACCCCCTGGTCAAAAATCCTAGACTCCGCCCTCTGGTGCCTACCAATGTATTTTGTTTTGTGCTGACAAGGCATAATGCTGCAATGATCGGCCATCCTCTTAATAGCAGTAACCTTGGGAAGGGGAAAAGGATAAAAATGAAAACCATGTAATCTTTACCAAATGGACCAATGATTCCCACCATCGTTGTGGCATGGCCATTTTTCATGCTTTGTTGAATGTACAAGATTCTAGGTCCTATGGAGTCGGAACAATTGGATTTTCCACAAGGTGTTTTTTCATGAAATTTTGTAGAATTGGCATGTTGGAGCTTATCAGACATTCTAAAATGCCACCTCCAAAACCTGTATATGAGTTGGACAGCCTTCTCCACTCATTATATGTTTGAGTTAGATGATTTAGAGCTGGACTTTTAGAAGCATATGGACAAAGAGTCTAAATTTAACTATTTAATTGATTCTCCCTATGTGTGTGCCATAAATGCACTTTGTTCAGACAATTCATATGTTATAGATTCGTGCTAGTGGGCTGTTGCAGCTCGCGGGAGTACTGTTGGAGCTTTTCGTACATGTGTTTAATTATCACCTCCAAACAACTAGTATATGAGATTGGGCGACCTCTCCACCTATTGCCAATTGGTTGAGTTAGGTGCTGGGTATATTAGCAATATTTTCTTTATTTGTGTCTATGTAGACAGGCGTATGTTTTTTTGGCTTTCTTTAGTTAGCAGCTAAATCATTAAGAAAGTTATTATTTTTAATTTTTTTTTCCAAGAGTGGATTTTTCTTTTGAAGCGATCATGCTTCTTAATCACTAAAACTAGTATTGTCAAATGGGATTGTTCATCTTAATCTGACATCAATTTATTGGAACTATTGCACTTAAATTTTGTACCCAAAAAAAGCCTATACTTCAAACAGTTGACCTTTATAAATTTACACCCTTAAGACCCCTAAATCAAAACCGAAGAACAATGTTGTGTAACTATCCGAAAATGAAATTGAGGGGGTGCAAATGAAGATTGCTCAAAATACATGGGTATAAGCAAATTGGGTCAAATCTTATCCTTTGATAAATAAGCTATTTCTATTCTAGTATATGTGGTTTCAATTTCCATGTAATTGGCATGTTTACCCTCTATTTTTCTTTTTCTAAAGCTTTATGGAATAATAACACTTGGACACCCACCAGAAGCTGTTACTAACTTCTAATTCTGTCTTAAAGGGTTTAAGATTCAGTAAAATGGGATTGAAGTCATTTTTCATCTTGCTCAATCCATTTCTCATTTATCTTGTGAGTTATGACATTAATTTTTTTGGTAGAAATGCCTTTTGGTTTCTGCTAATGATCGTTTTGTGCTGAAGTTCACTGACTTATGCAAAGTAAACTAGGTTAACAACAGGTGACAAAGTGGATTGTGTGGTGTTAAACATGAGTCACAGAAATGTATTTGTTTTGCAATCTGGGTATACTATAAAAAAGTTTGATTTCTACCTTTTCCTGCAGTACTGGAAGACATAAACAGGCGAAGGCAGCCATTGCCCACCATGGATGCCATTTACTTCATCCAGCCAACCAAAGAAAAGTAGTAATTGTTTCTTTTGCTCTTTCTTATTTATGTATGTTATGGTTATTTGTACTTTATTCTTGCTGTATGTATGGTTTCAACCTTTCAACAAATACTGGTAGTTGGACTTCTTTAGATTCTTTTACCGATTTACTGTACAGTTACGAATCTGATGATTGTTGTGTTTTCCTGTGATTTTGACAATCGGCACTCCTTAGTATTTTGGTTTCCGAATTTGGTGATTGACGACTTGTACTGTGTTCTTGTAGTTACATTACATGTTCCTTTTTCAATTTGCAAAAGTTTTGCATGTTGGTGATGTTTTTGTATATTTCTTCTCCTTACATAATGTAATGTTTTATGGACGGTAAGTTGGTAACCCCCATCCACTATGTTTCTCTCATGTTTTCTTTGTTGTCACGCAGTGTTGCTATGTTTCTGTCCGACATGACTGGAAGAGCACCTCGGTATCAAAAGTACGCGTTGGATCTTTTTCATTTGATACTATGTGCTTTATTTGTTCTTTTGGAGGTTATGATTAGTTTTGTTGAGGTTTTTTGTTCATTCTTATGTTTTCTTTCACCATGTTCTGTTTTCTAGGGCATTTGTTTTTTTCAGTTCACCTGTTCCGCGCGAATTGGTTAGTCATATCAAGAAAGATGGAAGTGTTTTAGCTCGCATAGGTGCATTGAGAGAGGTTACAATTTCCCCCATTCAAGATTGTCCTTATTTCTGTGATTTCATGGAAACACTTTGTATGTGCTTGCTGTTAGTATTTTTAGCATAGTTGTTTTCATGCCATGCTACTAATATTCTGATATGGTGGAAAATTGCAGATGGACCTGGAGGATTTGGCCATCGATAGTCAGGTACATTGTGCTGATTTCACATTAGCAAGACTTCCTGGTCTCTTTTTTTTTGTTGATGTGTTTGGTACATGAACTATTTGGAGGTAGTGGTTTTTGAGTCACTCCTATCTTAATAAGATGATTTCCTGAAATATATCTATCTTTTGCTCCCCTTTCAGGTCAGGCTGAGTAAAATGTGATGAAGATATTTGAATGTCCTAGGATGGGAACAAATTCTTGAATTCCTTTTATGATAAAGGCTCGAAGATTTTGAAGTTTCGTTAGCTGAGGACTTGGATAGATAGTACAAATTAATCCTTACTGAAAGAGTCTCGCAATAATATTGGAAGGTGCTCCAGGATATATATTGCACTTTTGGTAAACTCTATAATCAAGAGTTTTCATATAATTTTTAATTACAATATGTTCACAACACTGGCAATTATAAATGTTAAAATTTTCACTAAACTCTTTAAGATTGCTTGCTCTTTTTGAAATTTTGAGTAGAGTTAATTTGAGGGAATCTCTTGCGCTTGTTCTTCTTCTTCTTCTTCTTCTATTTATTTATTTATTTGATGATCACCCCAAAAGTAGGGGCTTTCCTGACGAGGAGTGCAGAGAGCCATTCATGTGATCTTGGTTGTTAGAGAGTGTTTTTGATCATTTTGATTTATTAAAGGAATTTTTTGGAAAATAAATTTTGTCTTTCAGGAAGATTTTTTTAAGAATCTGAACTCGTCGAATACCGAGATGTTCACTTACCTCCCTTGAGGTATCTGATAAATATAGAGATCTCCCATATACTTTTTGAAATTCTACTGCATTCTCTTACTTTTCAAACTAATTGTCACTTACCTCCCTTGCCGTTACTTTAATGCTAACGATGTTAATTTTTTGGGTGAAATGACCGTAGTACCCTTAGTATATATTCTTCACCCTAAAAAAACCGTGATTTTAAATAAAGTTAAAAAAAAGTTTTACAAAAAAATTAAACCTTTTTTCATTTAAAAAAAAAACAGATTATAAACAAAAAGGATCGAACAAATTTTTTTTTCAAATAAACTACTTTTTTGAAAAAAAAATTTGTTGAAAATAGTTTTTTGAAGGAAAAAAAAGAACTAATTTTGAAAAAAAAAATTCTGAAATAGTTTTTTGAAATACGAAAATTTTGGAAAATATTTTTTGGATAGAAAACCTAGTTTTTGGTAAACCGTTGTATTAAATTTTTTTTTTTTTTTGAAAATAGTGTTTTTATTTCAAAAATTTGAAAATTAAAAAAAATTAAAAAATATTTGAAAATTTATTTTCAAAACTAGTTTTGTTTTTCCTACAAAAAAACTATTTTTTAAAATGAAAAACGGTTTAATTTTTTTTATTTTTTTAACTCTAGTTTTTTTAAAAAAGGTTTTCCTTTTTTTTTTTATAATGGAGAATATATAAATATTAAGGGTACTATAATCATTTCACGCAAAAAGTAAACACTGTTACCCTTAAAGTAACGGCAAGGGAGGTAAGTGACAATTAGTTTGAAAAGTGCGGGAGGGCAGTGAAATTTCAAAAAGTATAGGAGAGTTTTCCGTAATTGTTAGAAACCTTAGGGGAGGTAAGTGAAATTTACCCATGACTCTCAAATGTAACTAAAGAGATTGTCATTTAATAATAAGTTTAAGAAGAAAAAAAAAGGGGGGGGGGGAATTGCAAAGTATTGGCAAGAAAGAAATTAAAATAGCAGTGGCGCAAGGGTATGAGAAGGTACATGGAGGATTTGGATTTGGTGACCTAAATGAAGGGGGTAGGAGGATTTTGGATTTTGCGGTAGCTGGTGACCTTATAGTTGCGAATACTCTTTATAAGAAGCGTGAAGAACATTTAATTACTTTTAAGAGCGGAGCCAATAGAAGCCAGATCGACTACTTCCTTGCTAGAGGCGCAGATCGCTTGTTATGTAAGGATTGTAAGGTCATTCCCGGAGAATGCCTAGTGGCACAACATAGACTTTTGGTGTTAGATATTGATCTCAAGGGGAATAATAGACCGAGAAAAGAAACTAGAAGCCCACGGACTAGATGGTGGTTCTTAAGAGGAGAGAAACTAGAGGTGTTCAAGGAGCGTATGGGCCAAGAGGTGGAGTGGGGAGGAGAAAGTGATAGTGATAGTATGTGGAATACAATGGCTGACGGGATTAGAAGAATATCAAAAGAAGTTCTTGGGGAGTCAAAGGGGAAAGGTCCAAGCTCTAAAGAGACATGGTGGTGGAACGACGAAGGTTCAAACCATGGTAAAAGCCAAGAAGGATTGCTTTAAAAAGTGGCAGAAGGACCGGAGTGTGGAAAATTTTCAGAGGTACAAGCAAGCTAATAGGGAAGCTAAGAAGGTCGTTAGTGAGGCTAAGTTGAGAGCCTACGATGATTTTTATGCTAGACTTGATAGTAAGGATGGAGAAAAGAATATATATAAACTCGCCAAGCTAAGAGAAAGGAAAGCTAGAGACTTCTCTCAAGTTAAGTGTATAAAAGGTAGTGATTCAAAAGTGTTAGTGAAAGATGAGGAGATCAAGGATAGATGGAAGATGTATTTCGAGAAGCTGTTAAATGAGAAACATGAAGGAAGCTTTGGTGAGGAGGAAGTTGATGTCCATAGCGAGAAAATAGAATACGAGTTCTATCGGAGGATACAAAAGTTCGAAGTGGCCAAGGCCTTGAAGAGGATGAAACCGGGTAAGGCCTTAGGACCAGATGATATCCCCATTGAAGTGTGGAGAAGCCTAGGTGACTTGGGGGTGACTTGGTTGACAAAATTGTTCAACAAGATTATTTTATCTAGGAGGATGCCCGACGAGTGGAGGAGGAGTACCTTAGTACCTATCTACAAGAATAAAGGGGATATTCAAAGCTGCAACAACTATAGAGGTATTAAGTTGATGAGTCACACGATGAAGTTGTGGGAAAGAGTTATTGAGCATCGATTGAGGATGGTGACTACGGTGTCGGAGAAACAGTTTGGGTTCATGCCTGGAAGATCAACTATGGAAGCTATTTATTTACTAAGGAGATTGGTAGAAAGACATAGGTCAACGAAGAAGGATCTCCATATGATTTTCATAGACCTGGAAAAGGCCTATGATAGGGTGCCTAGAGACATTATATGGTGGGTTCTGGAGAGAAAGGGAGTGACCAGAGGCTATATTGACGTGGTTAGAGACATGTATGAAGGGGCAGTCACTGCCATTAGATCACCAGCAGGAGAAACGAGTGAATTTCCCATTACAGTAGGATTGCACCAAGGGTCTGCCTTGAGCCCGTACCTTTTCGCGTTAGTTATGGATGAATTGACTAGGCACATTCAGGAGGATATCCCATGGTGTATGTTATTTGCAGATGACATTGTCCTTGTAGATGAAACGGCTAGTGGTGTTAACACTAAATTAGAAATTTGGCGGGAAGCATTGGAGTCTTAGGGCTTTCGGATAAGTAGGAGTAAAACTGAGTATATGGTCTGCAAGTTTAGTGATACCAGAAGTACGTATGAGGAAAGAGTGAGGATCCAAGATCAGGAGATACCAAAGAGGGACCATTTTAGGTATTTAGGATCTATTATTAGTCAAGATGGAGAGATTGCGAATGATGTGACTCATAGGATCCAAGTGGGGTGGCTCAAGTGGAGGAGTGCTACTGGTGTGCTGTGTGACAAGAGGGTACCAACAAAATTGAAAGGAAAATTTTATAGAACTGCCATAAGACCAGCGATGCTTTACGGGACAGAATGCTGGCCTATTAAGAAGCAGCAAATGAACAAGATAAGTGTAGCGGAAATGAGGATGTTGAGGATGGATGTGTGGTAAGACTAGACGAGATAGGATTAGAAATGAAACAATTCGCGAGATGGTAGGCGTAGCACCTATAGAGGAGAAGTTAAGGGAAAATAGGCTAAGGTGGTTTGGGCATGTCTATCGTAGACCGGCGGATGCAGTAGTTAAGAGAGTGGATAGGATAGCTTTGGGTAGAAACGCACAAGGGAGGGGAAGACCCAAATTGACATTAGATGCGGTAGTATGCAAAGATCTGAGTATACTAGGTTTAAATGATGAAGCAACACTGGACAGAGCTCAATGGAGAAAAAGGATTCATGTAGCCGACCCCAATTGATTGGGACATAAGGCTTGGTTTGGTTTGGTTTAGTGGCATTGACAAATCTAACTGGTAAGAAAGCAATTACAAGAATTCAAGATTTTACTAGATTATTATTAGTGCATTTTTTTAACGGTCTTTTACTAGATCTCTGTACCCTCACCTTAACTAGTAATCACAAGCTCGATATGACTTGGGACACTGCAGGCTGTTGTGCCCTCAGTTCAGAGCTCGGAAATGTAATATGAATCGTTCACTATTTAGAGTTAGACGCGAACGACAATTTTGAAAAAAAAATTACGTTGACGAGAAATCTACAACACTTGACTATGTAGCCTATGCTTAAGCACTGGTACACAGAAGCTCTTACTCCACCACCAAAAACTCCAAGCCCTTCCCAGCTTTCTCCTCGATATCGAATTAAAAGTGGTTTCAGTTTCCGCTTTGGTTCCCGATCAATGCACATCCACCTATGTTAAGCTCGCTCATGAGATGTTGCTCGAGCAAGCGGCTTTATTATGTTTGTAATGTTTTATTCTAATAATAATGGGATGATATTGTTCATAAATAACAAAAAAAAAAAAAACTTCACCAGCTTGCTTTTAGATTTGTTACTTTGTTTCAACACAAGACAGATAGGTGATATTGGGCTAACACACAAACCGAATCAGCGCGTAGTGGATTTTTTTCAAGCTTTCGTTTGAAATTTCAACAAGTTCTAAAAATATGTTTATACTCGATTTGTTTAGCAGATATCGATAGTTTACTAACCGAATCAAATAATTTTTCCAGTAATTTTAAAATTGAATTTGCTATTTCTTTTTTGAATAAAAATGCAATTTGTTTACTGGGTTAATAATGTCCAATTGCATTGATTTCATACAGGATCGTTGTTTAACGTCTAACTCTATACAACTCAAATTATATTTTTGAGGTCGAGACGACCAAAACCCAAAGCACAGCAGTCTGTGCCTTCGGGCGCAGCATGCCCATGAGTCTCCCCAACTCAGACCCTCTCTCGATCTCTCTCTCACACCACCAATTTCTAACTTTGCAACTAAAATCTGTGCCAATAGATGTTTGAAAAACAAAATTACACAATTCACGAATACGGACTTCAAGCATTCGTGCTTTAATGCACGGAAAATTTTTCAGTATCGGGTGGGTATTGCCCACGTGGTACCCACTTGGCAATCTCAGCAGTCCAAAAGGCGATCCGATGGTCTAGAAGAGGAGAGAAAAAAACGAGAGAGAGTGGTTAGGTGAGAGGAGAGAGGGAATCAATCTGGACCGTCCAAAACACTTTTAGACGGCCGAGATTATTCTTGGCATGGACAGGTGATACCCATTCAGTACCCAAATTTTTTTCCTTAATGCACATATTAAATTTATTCAAAGCCATTAGAGTGGGATCCACTTTATTGGGAACGAGCGAGGTATTATAATCCGACGGGGAATCGTCTATTTCGGCTACTAGGAACCTACCCAATTAGTTTTTGGGAAATGCTAACGGGTGCAACATTGCACTCGTTAAGGGTACAAAAAAGTACACTTGTTGGGTCCCAACAAGTATATATTTTTTTTTGGGTACCCTTAACATGTTCAATGGTGCACCGGTTAGCAAGACTCTTGGTTTTTTAAGAGCTCGTTGCTGACTTTCTAGCCCATCCATTTGGGACTCGGATTTCCCGTAGTGACTCAAGTTTTACACCCTGCAGCGACCAAAATTGTGGACCCTCTAAAATCTTCATTGGGATCGGAACCGTTCAATTTGTCAAAAATGCTGAGCACATCATGGGTACAAAAAATTAGTATCATTGGAGATTGGTAAACACGCAATTGAGACAAATTTGTCTTACAAAATGACATTGACCCTCCATTTTCGTAAAATAAATGATATCTGACCATATGGATTGGTCACCAATATCCAATTAATTTGATTTTTCACATGAATGATCTATTCTACATTCCCGACAAATTGAACGGTTTCAATCCCAAATACAGATTATAAAGAGCCACAATTGATGTCAGTGTGGAATGTAGTGGCTTAAGTTGCTATGGGAACCCAAATCCGTCCATTTTGTGCAATTTTTATCGGAGTGGCACTTTTAAAGGGGTTTTGGACTTCGTGGGTGTTTAACCCATACATACGATTAGGACTTCGTTTCTAGCAACGTTTTCTTTTTCCTTACTTATTTTGGAAATAAGAAAACTTTAATTGATCTAAAAGCAAGTATAGAGAGTAAGATAATTAATCTCAGCCAACAAAATAAAATATAAAATATAACAGAACTGGCCAAAACTGAAATGTAAATATATAAAATAAAATATTGCCTAAACCATGTTCCAAAATTTTAATTTTTCAGTCTCGTTTGATGAAAAAGTAACATTTCGCATTCAATGCACGGAATGGGACAAAGAAACAGCATACAGCTCTACACAAGGAGCAATTACAGTTATCTACTTTCACCAACTTTTCTAACAGACAAAAAAAATACAGAGCAAAAAACAGAAAAACCTATCTTGTGGCCAGTGCTGCCGGAAGATGTTGAGTTGAGTATGTCGATTCGATTAGTGGAGGCGTTTGGCTCCGATACATCAGTTAATCTTGGGCTTTGGACGTCTTGGCCTCAGCACAAGCCAGAGAACGATGAGGACAACCAAAAAAGCAGGAATAGTTGTCATGTCAAACTTGACGTCCACTTTCCTCTCTCTGGTGCAATGAGTCGGGCGAAGATGCGTTATGGTTTCGTTCACATAATCAGTAAACCTGCAATAGACAAAAAACAAAAACCCCAAAATAAGCCAATGTGAGAACAAATATCTACTGATCAGTCAATTATTTGCATGCCAGATGTGCACAAAAAGCTATGGCAATCAAAACCATAGTTCAATTACTTCCTCACTTCTGTAAAATCGCTTTGACAGTTAAAAGAGTTGGGTACCCCTTCCCTGTCTTTGTTTCTATTGCATTCTATAATTGCTCCTTTTGCTTGAGTTTGGTAACATTGCCAAATTTCTGCTTTCTGTGAACGAGTGTTTAACTTTTTTCAAACACGATAGAAACAAGAAACATGTTTGGTGCACACATCTTCTGTTCAAAACATTGTTTCACCTGATCTGGAGGTATTTGCCAGAGGCAGAGGGAAGATGAGCAGAGGGACGCTGAAGGTTTCACATGGCAGGGTGTGGGTAGCGGAGGGGGTGGGTCAAAGCTAGTGGAAAGGGGCGTCCCCTGTGGCTGAAGCGGCGGAGGAAGGAGCGAGTTCCCAAAATTTCTGAAAAAAGAAATGTTGACTGAAGGGTTTCCAAGATTAGCCGAAGTATGGTGTGCCGAACATTTTTTTCCTTCTCAACTTTCCACCCATTAAATTACTACAAAAGAGCTTGAATGCCAATACCAACAAATCTAGAAGATGCTTTAGGTTTAATCTCTTCACTAACAACAAAGCTTAGTTGCAGTCCCTCCCTTCCTATAGGAATAGAACCCAATGGTGAAAAAACTACAAATTTCCCAAATGTTCCTACACAACGATGAGGCTAGAATAAATTTGTTTCAACAGTCTATTATTAGCAAGGGGGCACTTGACAGTAGGGCCACTTAAATTTGTTTCATCAGAACAGAGATGTCGGGTCATTGATAGACCTATGGTATGTATGTTTTCTGTTTTCCAAAGACCACGCCATTTCCAAATTAATCAATCTTTATTTCACAACGGCCTTTCCATAATGAATCTCTCATTAATTTGCCACTGATATTAAGGCAAATTCTCAATCTTATTACCTAAATACACATGAAATCTAAACGACGACTGATAGCGAATGCCTAAACTAGGAAAGAAAAGATCATACGACTATCAGGAGACCATACCAAACCCTTTCAATTCCAGGTCTACTATCAGGATATCCTCATCTTCGAGCCACTACACCAGTAACTTTTCGGCATAAAGAACCTCCCCCAAGATTAATTTCTCAAACCTGATTTTCAAGTTCTCAATGATCAAGGCTGTCTAACTTGTCGATTTCATTTGAACATCTGATTCTTCATCTCTCCCCAATCCCCAGCACCTTTAATATCTGTTTTTTGTGAATCAGATTTCTATGTTATTATCTTCATTTTCTTTATCGATTTACAGCCACAAGATGCTCAAAACACTGTAAGACACATGATGTCCTAGCCTCATATCATCTAAACTCAAAGAAGCAAGACCCTATTTAAAAGGTCATTCTCTAGAACCACAGGATTAAATGGGACCACTCTAGGTACCTCCCATCTAGCATTAGGCAATATTTCTTCCCATCCCAAGGGAAAAATCTATCCCATTTATTGCATACCAAATCCCTCAAGCCATTGACCAAATAAAATCTAATTCAACAAATGAGGACCAATCCCTTGTAAAATCATCAAAACAGCACATGTTCCGAGTCACTCTACTCCCGTTAAGTTTCTCCGCACCAATCTATTCACATCACTTAGGAGAACATAATTAGCCACAAAAACTACCAAGTTACTTCCACAAAGGTTGCATGAATTGCAGTTGAGTAGGATCCTAGACGATCGATAACTCCTGCATATAAATTAGAAAATATCACCAAATCTCCCCATTAAATTCTCTTAAATCATTCTCCTCGTGATCCTATACCTCCCCTTCAATTTCTTGAAGGATCACAATGTCCAGACTATTTCTCAATGAACTTCTTTTTCTCCAATACCTAAGCCGTCTAACATATCAACTTACTACCATCATCTATAATCTTCTCTCGCCTTGAACTCCTTCAACCGGATATCATAATTCTGGATACCAAGTATCTCAACTCCCAAAGATGAGTGAAGCTGCTCCAATTGCTGCCCTTGCCATTTTTACAGGCGTATCCATCTTATTTTTACTCCTCCTAGCAAACACCATTCGTGCCTCATTAAAACTAGCTACAGACCGCCTGTTTTCTCTAAAAACCTAATTTACCTGTCCTCTTCTTAACTATGGGAAACCAAAGAGCATTTCTACACACATTCAACAATGTTTCATTCAATTTATGTCATCTCGAACCCCACCCCTAAAATTCTCCTCCACATTGTTGCAAACTTCCTGCTTCAGCACTCTTACCGGCGTATAGTCTTAACTATAACCTCTGGGCAGCAAAGAACAACAACATTTCGACACTCAGATCAATCCGCGAGCCAAACCATCCCCCATTTAAACACCATAGTGAAGTGAAGACTCAAGAATAACCGCCAACCCCAAAAGGATGGAGAGTCTTCCAACCTGCCTATACTATTGTTCTACACTCCATCATGTATGCCTAGCAGCCACTCGAATTTCTATGGTAGTAGGAAAATCCCCCCCCCCCCCCCCCCCAATTGCTTGCCCGTACTTTTAGGCCCTCTATGTTAGACTAACAATGAAATGATATATAAACATCATTGGTGCAACCATGCACGATTAATAGCGACGGGATTAATAATACCACAACTCGCGTCGTATTGTTTATCTTATTATAAATGGGACATCATTTCCAACTGATAATCCTAGCGCTAGCAGCAAAAGTTCCTACCAACCAACCAACCATTGGGTTTGTGATCCCCTTGGATTTGCAGTCCATGAATATCTGATACTTAAATCTGGACAGACAAACGGGGCCTCGGGAAACTACCGAAGGCTCCATGTTAGTCATTTTGGCAGGAACCACCAATTACCTTATAGGACACCTAAATATGGAGAACCTCCCTCTCCGGGAGCTTGCCCAACGCTACATGGAATGAAGTGTCATGGAAAGTCTTCATCTCTAGCCAACCCCAAGCCTACCCTAAGGAACTTTGAGGTCTCCAATAGGAAGATCAGAAAACTCTCCCAAGTCCCATCACGTCTCTCTCAGAATGAATGACTGACTGAAGCACAGACTAAGTGCTTTTTTACTCGCGAATATCAAAGTTCAGATGGTCCTACAATGAGCCCATTCGCTATGATTGCACACAAGTACCACAAAGGCTGATATTTAGATGGTCATGACATGATAATGTGCTTGGCAAGTGGTGTTGATAGGTCATAGACACATGGCCAGTCAAGCGATCCAACTATGACACTTGGGAGTAGGTTACATAGGAGATAAAGTCACTGTTATAGCAAAAGTAGCACACAACATTACAAAATTTTACACTATTCTACGCTTCTAGTTTAGAGGTGATAAATTTCAAACTGATCACTTCACTAATTTGCCCTATCAATGGCAATAATGGAAAACATGTATTAGAAAAAATCATGCACAAGTCTTGTAGTTGCTAACCCTTTCGTTGCATCCTCCAGGGATAACAGCAGTCTCAAGGCATCCACATAGCGCAGTTCTCCAGTAATAGTTGAAATCTGAAAATATACCAAAATGCATGCCTATCACTTTGCATAGATTAAGTAGTTCGACAATCTGTGGGAAGTAAAATAAATATGGAAAGGTGGAAATGGAACATCTATTGACTGGAAAGAAAATGGTAAGGGTTGATGTACAATGCACTCACTCTTCTCCAAAGGCCAACCACATAGTTATACTTGTTCATGAGCTCAAGCTCCCGGGAGTGGAAGAGTTTGAAAGTTTGCTCAGCTGGTTTCCGTTAAGTAGATGTTACTTTGATTAACACAACTAGCAGTAATCTAAAAAAAATTTCATTTACAATCAGGAAAAATTATTTAGACCAAGAAGCATTCCTCAGCATCACATGTTAGAAAGTGTCTCATCTTGGAAACGGACTCAAGGTTAAAATAGCTGAATACTGAGGCAAGTGAATTAACCAGACAGATTCTCAGAGGAGGAAATTGTTACAACAGAAAATACTCAGTTACATAGAAAAACATCATATCAGCCTGACAATAGAAGTAGATCGTACTCCCTTCATCCCTTATTGTTAGTCCCTGTTGGGTGTTCCAACTTTTTACGAGGACATGCAATAAATGCACGTCTCTTTCAAAAGTTAGCTTTGATTTCCAATATTGCTCCTCAATTCTTGCTTTTAACTTTTAAAAATATTTATGAGAGTTAAGACTTAGAAGTTTAAACTTCCATTGCTCGACTTTTCAAACACCACCACCACCACCACCACCCATGTAATTCCCAATACCTAGGGGAATTAACGGGAAGGACTAGAGACAGACTAACCTTCGGCAATATATGCACAGAAGTGACTGCTCTAAAAAAGTTTTAATACCGAGATAGCCCCCTGCTGTACCTCAAAATCAAGGTACATTATGCCATGGAACCATGCCCCCAATTAAAGCCTTAAGGCATCAGAGAGGATAGGCCTAGAGACCCGATTCAATTTCTGTGCTCATTGAAATATTTCAAACTACAATAGAGAAGAACATCAAGAGATGTATGTAGGGAGAACCAAACTGCACCGTTAATTAGAAATGTTGTTGTAAAAGATCAGAGCTCCAAACATTTGAACAAAATAACCCAATTTAAGTTCTGAAAGCAAAAGTATATCTACTTAGTTTGTAAACCGAGTATGGTGTAAAAAACGGGTAGTCCTTTTTCATCCTGTTAATGCAGCAGAATAACTTACCAAGCTGCACAGGTTTTATCAAGCCCATTTCACTGGCGAAGCTGAAATCTTTTAGTTCGTGGAGGGACCTTGGTTACCATGACAAGTAGAATCTTATCAATGAATCTAAGATCATTGACGCACTAAAGGGAGTACTCCATTATTGGCCTTCCATGTTGTTCTCAGTAAAAGTCATGAAGCAGCTTACCATAAACGAAAGATACATGTTCCACGACAAGAAGATACTACCATAAAGAAAGGATACAAGTTTGTTCCACGACAAGAAGATGAATGGCTGCATTGACGAGTAGTATAGACTCCTCAAGAGCTGTGAGGATATAACTCCGAGCAATTGTGTCCGACTGAAACTGTGATATATGCCAACCCTGAGAAGTAACGGACAACGGGTTGCAACCCACCGACCATATCCAATCCTGTTAGAAATGAAAATAGTCTTTAGATGGTGGGGGGAAAAAAAGGAAAGAATACACATCTGTGTGACTTTTTAATTTTTTTTCATTTTGTTAAATCTTAGTAGGCCATTATCTTGAAGCAAATTGTGAGATAATTCGTTAAGAACCATAAATTTGTGTTTCAAGTTTTTCTCAAGATTAACGCGATATGTGCAAACCATGTAAAAACAGTCGATATTCAGAATCACCCCACCAAAGCTCAGCACAACAGGAGTTCCATTTTCGTAAATTCTCTCATTATTTAAGAAGCAGAAACTAGCGTTTCAACATAAACTCCACCTTTGAATTTCAACATATGGCGTACCTCAATTGCAGTTTCATGGGCGTGGCTATATACAAGATGAAGAGGAACCAAACCAGCAAGATGTTCAGCAACAGCAGCCAATGCAGGTTTAATGGGCCTCCTGAAAACGTATAAAAAGAAACAAATGAGTCGATCTAATTGTCTGCAATGGCTTTTCATAGCTACATGCAGCAGTATTCAAGGTGAGCTAAATAAAAAACAAATTCTAGTCTGTGGTCTGTTCTTTACCATAACACTATACTCCTGATTGCACTATAAACCTAAACCATTTTGGCGCTAAATACAAGGGCAAAATTATCTAAACTACAAAAGGTAACATGCCCTAGGTCGGAAAGCAACAGAAAAAGTTCCACCTAACAGACAAGCTAGTTGAGCATTTTGTCTGTAAAATACTAGAGCCAACTGTATCCAGACACTGTCCAACATATTACCACCCTTTTTACCCACTCCAAATTTAGGGAGACTACAAACACAAACTTCAACAATAATGTTCATCTCAGGCCAGAAAACTAACACGATGTGAGGTGGATTGCTATATTATTCTTAGAAACGCTCAAGACCATCTAACACAGGCCATAGACAAGTAACAAACCAATGTGAGCCAAGTCCAGTTAACACAAATTAATTCACTCTCTAAGGCAACAGGCTAGTGCGATGCAAAAAATAAAACCACTTAGTTAGAAGTCTCATGCATGATCACTAAATGAAAATCCCCTCACGATTTACACCTTGTACTCAAAGCATTTTCAAAGCTATAAGATTCAGTTGTTCCTCTGCATTTCAATTGACATTACATATATGCAAAATTGTTATGAAATAAATTGCTTGAGGACCAGACAAAAAATTGTCATTAGGTAATTGAAGTTTCAACCTCAAGTCCCACAAGACTGAACGACCATTACATTGCAGATGGCTTTCCCAGGATGATTGTTCTGACTGTACAACGATAACCATGTCTGACAGCGCCTTAGCCTGATAGTGCTTATCAACTAATAATAGTGGATCATTGTGAATAAACCAAAACAGAGGTACTTCCAGGGTCGATCTGCTATGAGCATGGGTCCCTGCACCATTAAACAAACAATCAAGACGGTTCAACAATGTGCAATTATTCATCTGCATGGCACTAGTTTAAAAAGTAGTAAATGACACAAGGATAACAATTCATGGCAACAGCGACAAGCTAAGAAGCATGGATACGACCAACACGAACCCATGAATTTCCAAAATTAGGACACCAACGATTTGGGTTCACCTTAAATTTTATTCATACATATTACTATAACTTGGTAAAAAACCAAGAAGCACGGATACGACATGAACATGCGGATCCCTAGAAAAATCCTACAAAAATGGGGCATGGAAACGGCTAGGAATCCTCAAAGAAGTCCTATAAAAAATTTCTCTACAAGTTTCTAGTGAATTTAAATTAGATTAGCAGTAATTCATTCTTTCAACCTTGTATTTCGCGATAGCAAATCAAATTCAAAAAATAAAAATAAAAATAAAAATAAATTATGATCACATGTTGAGAAGTCTCTCAGAACATTGATCAAATATTAGTTCTTTTGTAATAGACACCAACAAAAAGTGCCATTGCAAAGAAGTGGGACCATACAACACATTCAAAAAAGTTTCGTACACGTCTGAATAAGAATTTTCGTCCATAATTATGGACAAGAAAACAGCATTGGATACGCGACCAAGACTATCTGCAAAGCGTCGGCCACGAACATGTCGACATCTTTTAATCATCTGTCCCTCAGTTCAAAAATTGTATTGTATCAACCTAGAAAAGAAATAACAAACAAGTGTCCAAATTGAGATTTTCCTTTACTAATTATGGACACGAAAAAAGAGTGTCGGACACTTGTCCGAGGGAAGTGTTGGCATCCGACACGTGTCACGCACGAACACATCACCTTCTATTAAGCATCCATCCTTAGGTCAAACATAATTTTCTATAGAACTTTAAAAAAACGCACAAACTCGTGAACATATAAAATAAGTCACAAACAAGTATTCATAAACTAAACATCTAATGGCAACTTTAACCTCGGCCCAAGCCCAACTTTCTAAAGTTGTCTTCTAACCTCCTGATGTCTTGCTAGCGTGGCTCGGCACGCCCCCAAAATGGACACATATTTAGGCATTCCCACATGTGTTGCGTAGTGTCAGTCAGACACTGCTATGCTATCCCGCTAAACATGTCATGCTTATAGGTGGAAAGCTATGATGCCACCTCTGACTATACAAGTGAATCATCCTCTCATGAATCCCCAATATCAGGCTAACCACGCCTTGTGGGTAGCTGAGTTCTCGCTCAAATAAACCCACTTTTTTTTAAGTACCCTCATAAGAGTACAAATGGATTGACCAAAACCTTAATTTTTTTAGTATCCTTTCATTAACTTATTCCAGTTCTCAGCAGCCACAGTCAGATGCTAGGTGCCCATCAGCACCAGTGTCGCGTTTGAGATCTTATAAATGGACCAAATTTGTTTGTTACGCAAACCAACCAGCATCTGTTCATCAGCCCCAATCTGATATTTAAGAAACCATGCAGTATGCACTTATAAAAAAGAAAAACACCATAAGAAACAGGGGAATAAAATATCTTGCGATTTGGGGAGACGGCAAAAAACCAAATGAAATTAATGCAGTAAAGAACCTTTAAGAGAACCATGATCGTTCATCCTCTGCAACTGATGCTGGAGAATGGACGAATCGAGAAAGGAACGAACAGTTTTCCTATATGTTCCATTGACAAGCAATACAGGAACAGCTGCAGCTCTCCGTGACACAGAAAATGCCATAGCCAAAGCAGGATCCTCTGACAGTGCTAACCTACAAAGCTTATTAGCATTAATCCAGCTTTAACCAAGTAGAAAAGGAAACTGCAGTTCTAAGTGATCAGCAGGAATTACATTCTAATCAGTGTATCCTGTAAGAATGCACTGAAAACTTGTACGCAACAAAAAAAATCTAGAAATAGATGGACTATACTTGAAGAAGTGAGCAAGACCCAATCCAACCCACCGACCAGATCCAACCCCACGGGTTTCGGGCGGGTTTAAATACCATAGGGTCATGTTCAGGTTGAAGCCGGCTCGGGCGTCGGGTTTGGCGTCTTGAGTTTCGGGTTAACCCGACCCAACCCGATCATATATATATATATATATATATATATATATATATATATATATATATATATATATATATATATATATATGCACTTCATCCACGTAATATATCTCAGATTTGTGCTCTCTCTCTCTCTCTCCCGGCGTCCAGTTTGGGGTCTTGAGTTTCGGGTTAACCCGACCCAACCCGATCATATATATATGCACTCTCTCTCTCTCTCTCTCTCTCTCTCTCTCACACACACACACACACACACACCAGCCTCCACCATCGACGATGACGACGGCCTCAATCGTCTATGACAGTGGCGACAACACAGACGACAGCGGTAAAACTCCATAGCTGAGACACAGACGATGACGGCAAAACTCCATAGCTGAGACACAGACGAAGTGGCAAAACTCCATAGCTGAGAAGTCCATCACCACTTTCGGGTTTGCATGTACGATGTTTGTTTAGTCATTAGTCCAATCGACCATTTATATTTTATACAGATTTGTTCTAGCTATTGCAAAGTCTGTGATGTCTCTTAGTGTCCTAGTGTAGTGAGATCTGTGTGTGAACTGTAGTCTGGTATGACTTGTAATTTTGTGATGAATCTGTGTGTGCGCTCTCCTGCTCTCTCTCTCTCTCTGACCTGAGATCTGGAATTTAGGGCTTCGGGCAACCCGACCCGATCTGACCCTGAAACCTGATGTACCCGAACCGTTTGGTTTATAGGCGAGTTGGTTTGGTTTCGGGTGCCGTTTTTCTCAACCCGGCCAAAAATGGACCAGACACGAACCTGACGCAAACCCGACCCGTGCTCACCCCTAGACTATAGTATCAAAGCCTGTAGTATCTGTTGAAGAATTTTGAGGTTGATCATTTTCTCATATAGGATGTAGAAAAACAATGTAAATGTTGAACTGAACGGGGTGGGACCGAGTTAATGCTTCAGATGCTGATCCGTGTGCTACTGTGTGTGTTAAGCCATGCTGATCAAGTTAAAGCGTCTATTGTGTTTTGGTTTCTAGCTTGCTAGGAATTCTAGTCAAGATGTTTGTAGGGTTGCTTTCCCTCATGTTTTTGGTTGTTTGCTTAATGAGATCTTAATTTACCAAAAAAAACAAAGTAAATGTTGATGCAAGCAATAAGTCATAATTAACATAAAATAAATCACTTTTATTCAAAAGCATATAACATGATTCTAAAAGTGCATAACATTTTACGATTTTTTCAAATGAACCATGCTCGCCACAGCATCCTTAGAAGTACAACATGCAAGCCCATAAAGAAATCAAAGTTCTCCCCCCTCATGGAGCCAAGTTCCAACTCATCCGGAAGCCACTAGAAGGAGGCATTGCATTCTATTAGCTACTCATAGGAATACCCGTAAAGAAGATCTACCTAGGAACCCTCGTCTCTATAATGTATCCCACCTCGCTTGCCATTTAGAGCAGAAGCATTTCAAATTTCTGAATTCCAAGTATTAACTGGTCTTTTAAGATCTACTAGAGTTATTTTATCGAACAAAAATACATCTCATATTGGATAGTCTTCTTCTAGTCCATCTGTTCCTCCTCCATGGCCAATCTAGTTTGAGACACTGGATTTGAGTCAACTTAGATAATTGCTTTGGTATGTTTATAAGCAAACAGCTACACTTTAATATGTATCCATGGAACCAAGAACTAAAATTTCATCATTCCAATGGTTTGCCCGTCAAAAACTACTATCTCATTTTAGTTTCTTATGAAATGAAACATTTTTGGCTTTTTCAATGAAAAAAATTCAAGTTTTCAATGAAAAGTCCAACACCACCAGTATTTTACGACCACTGGTTTCTATGTGAATACAATTATCGAGTATCCATAGAATAATTCGGAACTGTTTCCAAAAATGAGGTGTTTTCAGAAT
Source organism: Vaccinium darrowii (assembly GCA_020921065.1). NCBI lineage: Eukaryota > Viridiplantae > Streptophyta > Magnoliopsida > Ericales > Ericaceae > Vaccinium > Vaccinium darrowii. The sequence goes on along the minus strand of CM037157.1, from coordinate 32,368,244 downwards.
ACTTTACTGATGCAGTTTTCAAGAACAGTTTGCCACACAATATTCCAATATCATTTTTCTTTGGCTTGTTGTCGGGAATAAAAAGCAGTGTTTTGTGAACAAAACCGAACTAAGCACTGAAAAAAACACCCAAATAAAGTACACAAGTTTTGAGAGTGCCTTGCTCAGTTATAAAACACTGGCCATAAATGAGCTCCCAAAAAAGTTAAGGGAAACTGGGAAATAAAATCATATGCTGGACCCAGAGCAAAAGAATCTACTCTGACCATCTGCAACAATTCTTTTTACTTTATTAAGTCAGAACGTGTGAAAACGTAAAGGATAGGAAAAACTAAGGTGGGAAACACATACATGTGCGGACTGAACATAACTTTCTGAGAAGGTAACAATAAAGAGGACAGCCCCTCATTGAGAGTCTTGACATCCACTGGCAGTTGTTTCATACTTTTCAGTTTCTGCAAAATTGTAGTTGCAAGTGTAAATAATTCTCCAAAAAAGAGAAACTACTTTTACCTGATTACCAAACATCAGACCTCCTGCGTGATAAAAAACAGCTGAAACGATATCTTCTCATAGTGATGGAATGCCCCATCAGCCATTGAAGGGGCTATGATGTGTCTCATGGACCCCCACAAAGTTGCACCTAGATGTGCAAGAAAAGAATCGCGTGCAACTGTGTAACTTTGGAACTCCTGCACATAGATAATGTGACATGGGGAAGAGATTCAGTTATCGGATGACAGGAAGAGGAAGATCTGGTAACAGTACGTAGGTCCAGTAAACTTGCAGAGTAAATGACATGAACCATAAAATTGTAAACTGACATATCCCTCAAACCAAAAGCTAGCTCGGTAGCGAGTCAGGCTCTCAGTGATATAACTTCAATCTCTAGGTAGAATCTTCACTCACCATCCCTCGCTTTCTTCCTCTATAACATTATCTAAACTACTTCCTCTTGCTTTAGATATGTTGGCTTTTTCCCTTCTTTATTTATTATGACATCTTTTTCTTTTTCTTTTCTAGGGGGCAGCGGCGATTTTGTTCTGTATTCATTCCTTCAAGTTTTCCCTTACTGCATATCGAAATCGGAAGTGCAGCCTTTTGGCATCTAGATCCTCTCTCACAAGTACTTTCAACATGCCTGGATTGAATTACGATAAAGCAGCTTACCTCTTGAGTATCACTAAACAAATTCCAATTCTCCATTCGCTTTAGAGCATCCAAAGCCTTTCTCTTATGGCTTTCATCACTTTCCTCGCCTTCAAAAGTCTTTAGCTCTTTTTTCAAGTCTTCCATCCTCTCGTCAAGCTCTAAGCATCACAATCCACCAGTCAATTGTATCACAAAAGCAAGTAACTAAACAACCATCTCATAATTGGACAAAATAAGACATGAACAACCTTAACCTAGAAGCTTGTGCAGTCAAACACATATATAAATTACCTTCACAAAGAGCAAGCTTGACCTTTCGTCCCTTGCAATGTTTGAAAGAAAAAAGCTCATATATGTCAATCTCTGCCAGAAGGATATCAATGGCCTGGTGATCTTTCTGAAAAATTCAATGCAACTTATATAAGTAGTGGAAAAAATGAAGCCTGACTGTTCACTAGAAAGTAATCACACAAGATAACTTCTATTTGTTATAATTAACTACTAGTGGACTAGTTTTCGCCCCATGTCGTGAAACAATAAAAGAATATGTGCTTGCGAAGAGAAGCAACTCATGAATTAGCCAAGCTGAAGTCAAGACCATGTACGTTTGCAAATGCCTTTCTTATTTAAAGAGGAATAGTGACCTAGGATATAGAAACAAGGTAATTCTTTGATGCATTTTTTTTCTATAGCTTATTGCTATCCCTCTCAGCATAAAGCTGACATCCCCGATCGTCTCTAATTAGATGGTGCCCCTAGTGAACTGGATATAGCATCCAGTAGACCACAACTTCAACTTCAGTGGTCTAGGATTATAAAAACAACTCCAGCCATGGAAAGCCTTGGTGGGTTAATTTCCTTCCTATACTGACACCGCTTCCATTTTCCTCTCTTTTCTTTCATCAAGTTGTTCTTCTTTCTTTCCGCTCCACGCATGGCCTGTGGAACTCAATCCAGCTGTGTTTCTTTATGAAGGCAGCTTTTTTCATTCGCCCAATCAGAGACTGTGGATTGGAAGCGGCAGCCTTTTTTTTAGATTTCCACAAATTCGGTTGGATACCTTTCACGAACACTAACCGGCAGCAAATACCAAACAAGTGAGAACCAAGACCTCAGCTACCAAGCATCTCAGTTTGCAGATAAACCAGCTATTCCTAATTGAAGAGAGGAAATGGGGCAAAACTTCCGCTTCTAAGATTACTGTGAAACCTAAATACTACCATTCAGTTCCACCACCATCTCATAGCCATAACTTCTCTTGGTGAACTTAACACTCAGTCATTAAAACATCACCTTAGATTGGTCACTCAGTCACTAAAACACAAATAGGCACAATATCTCTTTCAAGCAAAGAATGGGGGTCAATCGAATCATGAACCAGCATACCGCTGTCTCTGGAAAACAATTACAAGAAAATTAAAGAAACCAACATAACCTATTCAGGATACATACATCACCAAATACAGCAAACTTTTCCTGAATTGCCTCTTGCAAGCGATCTTCAGCTTCGTCTTCTGAAATTTCTGCATGCCACAATTTACAAGTTCAGTGTATAGAAAGAATCAAAAAACAGACTTAAAGCGATCCAAAAAATAATAGTAATAATAATAATAATAATAATAATAATAATAATAATAAAATAAAAAAAGTGATCCATAATGGATGCATCATAGTTGCACATCATGGAGAATAGGCAGGAACTAACTCATGGAGTGAAATAATCCAGAGAGTTACCAAAGAAACTTTAAACATAGCTCCTTTTAAAAAAAATTAAAAATCAGTTCTATTACGATGATACCAGTATATATCAACAAAAAAGTACAATATTTACGATACAAGGTCATGTTACAGTTTTCTCACAACATTGAAAGATTAGTTATGTACTAATACCAGTATAACTAGGTCTGTGACACCACCACTGACTAATAAGATAGCTGCATGCATCAGTTTTACAGGAGAAAAAAATGATTGTTACAGGAAGATCTAAAACCTGCAACTGCACCAATGGTCTTTCCCACATTCGGTAAGCTTAGTTCTGTGCGTACCCCTTCTCCACCAACAGCCGGCCCCCATGAAAAAGGGCCTGCACTCAAATCGATAAATGCCCACCTGATAACGAACAAATCAAAATGAAGCTTCACATAAAAAAGTGACAAAAAAAGGGAAGCAGAGAGTGTTAGAGAACCTGTCATTTCCAATCCAGGTATCAGTGAGACATTCTGCATGAAGACCACTAAAGTCCCCAGATTTTAGAACCTTTTCCATGAGAACCTTCTGATCTTTGTTCTTCCCATTTAACAGCTTGAGCCCCAAAAAGAAAATGCATCAGAGGGGAAAGAAATTCAGAGACCGAGACATTCAATTCTTTCTTAGCTTGGCTCGTGTATCTAAGAGATAAGAAAACAAGACTGTGTACCTGTAAAACCTTGCTCTGAACAATATTAGCAGTGTCCTTCCCTTGATATAGCCGCTCAACATTGTTTAAGGCATCTTGGCATATATTGTACCACTCTATCTGGAAAAATAACAAGCAAGAAATAATAATAATAATAATAATAATAATAATAATAATAATAATAATAATAATAAGCACATAACAGTTTTAAACAACAAAGGAGATTTGAACAATTAAAAACAGCCACATTTTCAAAAAGAAGCTGGCATAAACTTCAAAAAAGAGTTATGATCACTATCGACAAATGTCAATACATCCCACAAGACTTGTACAGAAAGATAATCATCACCAAAATAGCCAAAAAGACCTCAAAACATGGAGAACAGTACACAAATCACACTACATCACAGTGAAGTAGAAGATGGTCCACCACCCACCAACTATCCTGTTCTGCAATCCTACAATTTGCCTCAAAGCAAATATGAGCATCAACCCCCCTCTACCTGAGGTATGAACAGTGCAAATTGAATCGAATACAACAGGACAACAAAATCTGCCATCCAAATATATCATTTAGGAAGGTTCCTCATCCTCTGTCTCCAGAGCAAGAAAGACTACTATGGAACAAACGCCCTATTCGATTCCCTCAACATCATATAATGTGGACCTAGAGAATCGTCCATCCCATACAAAGGCTAAAGAAACTCATCCAGGCGGATTGTTGAAAAGATAAAGAATAAGGTTGCCCCTCTTTCTAACAGCTTAAGCTTTTAGATGAGTTGGTGGTTAACAATCTAATATGGTATCAAAGCTAGGCTTTCACAGGCTTTTGGATAAGACACTGTTAATTGGTTGCCCTATTGATTATGCCTTAAGTGCACCTTTTTTGCTATTTGTTGTGATTCTTATGTTATGGATCCGTTTGTTTATCTCTTCACGTGTGGGTCAAGGGTCGCACATTGGGGAGAGTGTTAGAGCTTGTCACACATTGGTTAATTATAACCTCCAACTAGTATGGTATCAAAAGCTAGGCTTTCACAAGCTTTTAGATTGCCCCTCTTTCTAACAGCTTAACCTTTTAGATGAGTTGGTGGTTAAAAATCTAATATAGTATCAAAGCTAGGCTTCACAGGCTTTTGATAAGACATTGTTAATTGGTTGCCCCGTTGGTTATGCCTTAAGTGCACCTTTTTTGCTGTTTGTAGTGATTCTTATGTTATGGATCCGTTGTTTATCTCTTCACGTGTGAGTCAAGGATCGCACATTGGGGAGAGTGTAGAGCTTGTCGCACATTGGTTAATTATAACCTCCAACTAGTATATAAGCCTGGACGGCGTCTCCACTCATTGCCAATTGGTTTTGAGTTGGATGTTTTACCATGGTATCAGAGCAGGCAATAGATCTAGTGTTCGAACCTCAACGCCTATCTAATGATTAAAATTTACACGCATCTAGCCTGCTCATGGAGGAGAACTAGCTACACGTGAGGGGACGTGTTAAGAGTATAAATAATAAAGTTGCCCATGTATTTTAAAAGCCCCAAGGCACATTGAGGCAATACCCAAGAGCCTAGGTGTGAAAGCCCACTCTTAGTCCCACATCAGTTGGATGGGGGAATTTAGTATGATATATAAGGTTTGCCCCCACCAACTTGAGGTTAACCTTTTAAGCCACGTCGTTAGACTAAGAGTTAGCAGGACAGCTGGGGCGAGTCGTTACTAGTGGTATCAGAGCACAACCTCGGTCTACATGGTGGGGGCCACATCTAGAACCTGTATGAGCCACCTCTTGAATCCCAGAGTAGAAGCGAAGTGCTACAAAGAACTAAGTGTTACATCATGGCCACCAGAAGAAGGTTGTTGGGCAATGCAACGTGGACGTTGCATCATTTGGTGGAGAGATTGTGAAAGCCCACTCTTAGTCCCACATTGGTGGGATGGGGGAATTGAGTATGCTATATAAGGTTTGCCCCGCCGGCAACTGTTAACTTGAGGTTAACCATTTGAGCCGCGTGGTTAGCCTAAGAGTTAGCAGGTCAGCTAGGGCAGGTCGTTACACTAGGTATTGAAGCATAAGGCGAGGCACACACTATAGTGAAGCCAATTGTAGGAACTAAGTAGGATATACTACATCAGGTGACCAGGTCACATAGTCTCAACAAACATAACATCTCCAATTGACATCAAGATTAATGAACAAGGTGCGTGAGATGCACTACCAGACTATGGTTATCCATATCATTATCGAATAAGTAAAACCATCAATCCCAGTCAAAAGATTAAAGATGCTTACCAAGGCTTTCATATTTTGGCTTCCGTACCACTTCTTTATTCCATTTTTTCCTCTACATAAGGAAATTAAAGAAATAGGTATTTGAAATGCAGGTCCCTTTTTTTTTTTTACAACTAAATTTGCCTCTCTTTTTTTAACGTAGTTTGAATTAATATGTTAATTCGTTAATCAACAACTTGCTAAATCTGGTTAATTGGTTGATAATATAACTAACAAACAACTTATAATTGTTCAATTTCTTGATTTAATTTCGAATCATTCGAAATAGTTGATTTAGTCAAACTTAGCAAAATGTAATGAGTTGTGTAGTAGCTATCTTATGTTAAAATATCATATGCATTGGCTGGTCCCATGAAAAATAAAACATGAAACAAGTTTCTCATACTAAGAAAAATCAATGCCTTGTCTATAACTCGTATCTCATTTATACAAAGGTTGTGCCTCGCTCAAGCCTGAATGCCTAGCCCCACGAAGTCTCGCCTTGAATTCAGGACTTTATCATACTCCCTCTGACCTCCATCCCATAATTTTAGCCCACTATTCCATTTTTTGATGTCCCATATTCCATGTCAACTTTGACAAGTAAAGTTGAAATTTTTCTAAAATTCTCTCTTTCGCCCTCTATTTCAAAGTGATTAGTAGCTCCCCATATTCAACAAAGGCCCTTTCGGTAACTTGTACCTGTCAAAGTGCAATGATGATGTTCCCCTAAATAGTTGAATTCCCAAAGAGGGACTAGAATTTCGGGACATTGTATTCATTGACAATAGAGGATAAGAAGTTTCCATATGTATATTGACACATGAAAACCAAATCACTCCCTGCCTCCAAGAAAACATCTTGATAATTTTAACTCAGCACGTGTGCTCTTGAATGCACATAGAAAGAGAGAGAAATGAAGAACAATCATCATTCAAAGTATCTAATATATGCACGCACAAGCCGAAAGAATACTTACTGTATCAGTATCTTCAGTTACTGTCCATGCAAATTTTTCCATCGGATGCTTTTCATATAAAGGTCTCTTTATCGTATCAAGAGCTGGCAAAATATTAGCTATTCAGGAAAAAACTGATTTGTAGAACTCTTATCCAGTGAATATTTTCCAACATCATGAGAGATAAATAAAGTTGGAAGACATTGGATAGGTTTTTACCAACAAGAACACTTTCCGCAACACTTCCTGACTGTAGAATTCTTGCTTGCAAATCCTTATTCTGACAAATAAACAATTAGAGTTTGCTCTCTAGAAGACTATAAAGGCAGCAAAAAAGAAGCAGAAAACAGCAATGACTTTCCTTTTGGGTAAAGCAAAACAACTAGGAACTCTGGAATGAAGTCTCCATAAAATCATTAAACAAGCAAATCACACATGCGCGCGACTTTCCTTTTTGGTAAAACAAAACAGCTAGGACCTCTGGAATGAAGTCTTCATAAAATCATCAAACAAGCAAATCACACACGCGCGCGCATGGATAACTCCGAATGAAATTAAAAAATACTATATGCTGTAGGAACTCTAGGTTCATCAGACGCATCATAAGAAAGAGAAAGGGAGATGAAACTCATGAAAGGAACTGGAAAGTACCTCCTTGAGAAAGTCTATTTCTGCCTCTGATAAGCCTCTCCTGCAAGAGATAGATAACAGTAAACACAAAATTATCCACAATATAAACCTGGACTTATCTAGAGATTAACAAGTAACACAATCGTTCCAACGATCAAGGGCATGGGATGAAACATGGAAGAAAAGTTGGGCACAACATTATTTCCAACAATCAAGGTCATATGACGACACATAGGAGAAAAGTCGGTGTACCCCTGCGTGATCTCTATCCATGTAGTTATTTATTTGGATCAGTTCAACATAAATTACATCTTTGAAATTTTCCTAAGCAAAGTTAGCACTTAGTTTATCATGGCAGTGCCCTTCTATGATATCAACAATTGGCCAAATAAATGCATCGCTATGTTGAGAAATATGGCAATGGCAACAATAAGGAAGCAAAACATTAAATAAACCACCCCCAGAAATAACTTCATGCAGATGAAGAAAGGGAGATAATGCACAAATTTAAAATTGTAAAGAGCATTGCCCCTCGATCAGCATCCCGAAGATACCTTTCTTTCCGCCTGGTTCTAAGAGATTCTGAGCGAGAGGTCAACAGTAAGCTTTAATGTTCTTAAAACGAAAAAAAATTCCTGGCAGTTTCAGTTTCATTACCAAAATACTCACCGATATCCATATTTTGCTATCTTCATGTTGCGCTTGGGATTCAGAATGAAGATATTATAAGCATTTTCAAGCTGTAAATATTCAACAAGGCTGGTGATGATAACATCCATCATGCCCACATCAACTTGCCAAAGACCAGCCTCATCGCTTCAAATACAAACCAAGTGGAGGTTGAATTAAAGCAAAATACAACAAAAGATATTCTTCTTTCTCTCTTTGCTGTAAAATCACACATTAATAATATCTTCAGAAGCAACGGGGGAAACAAAGAAAAAAGAAACTCATACAAAATCCAAGCTTTGTGTTAGACTGAATATTCATGGTACATAGATTGAAGAATGTTCAAGAATAATGATACTCAGCAACAGGAATCGTAATTTGATTACAATTACATAAAATAAAATAAAAAAACCTTAAAACCTGTACTACATGATAAAGTGGCAAGTACGTTAGGTAAAAAGAAAACAAGGAGTATAACTGCAATGCAGCACAGCGAGAAAACTTTCACTACAAAATCCTACGCAGAAAATACGAGTGTTGAGATTTAGGAGAAAGAACAACATGCTATATTGGATTCTTAAAATGCAGAGATATAGCAAAGTTTTCCTTCTAATGAAATTGTGGTGGGGGAGAAGGATACATGTAAAAATTCCTAAAATGTTTTGATATCACCTGAATCATGGCATTTGTTCTACATGATCTCAAAAGTTAAAGTTCATGGACGATGAGGATTTTTAATCAACTTTTTTCACCTACTGTGGATCCATTTATCAAGTAAAAACGATCATTTCATTGAAATTTATAAATACTAGATCACTTGTATATCAATATAATCTACTTTCGACCAGATCAGTCATCAATGGACTGTTCTCTCCTGATCCAGAACCACATTCCACATTTCTAACCAGGAAGCCGGCATTATTTAGGAGTCTTTTCATCATTCTAATTAATACTAGCTTGCATCAGTCGATTGGGTTACTCCCATTTTGTCCATTGAAAACATGTCCTCTGTTGAGTTAGAAGCATACAATTATGCAGAATTGTGCACCCAAGCTTTAGAATACTTTTCTTTTTTAGGGGGCAATAGAGCTTATTTATTGTTTCAAATAACCTTAGTAACTTGTTCAAACCATCGTAAGCTATTCTTCGCACTTTGTACCCAACAGAACTTATACTCGATCTATATTTGAGGGTGCCTCCTAAGTACCTTTTCATTCTATTATTATCTATCCAAAAAAAGCCCAAGTGAAATAAAAAAATGCAATGAGAGTATAAACAAAGTTGCAAAGATCCATTTACTCGTTAATCGTCATCCTCCGTTAACTCTCAGACTAGTATAAAACACCACCCGTTAATGCATCATCTCTTAAAAAACACAACTTATTTGAGTGCAGGAAGGAAGCCAAGAATTGTTTTTAAGGGGGCCAAGACAATTGTAGCAAAAAATGGCTACAGTTTCAGTGCTAACCACCATTCATTGGGTGAACAAGGCTAAAAATACTATTTCGATTTATACATTCGCCAATTTGACAAAGTTTTCTAACTTTTCTCTATTTCCGATACACTCTTTGTACATACACCTGGGTTACCCACCACCAATCTGAGGGGTGGTTAGCATTAAAAAAGACTGATTTTTACCATCATCTCCAATAGATAGAATTGATGTTGTCACATCATATGGAAAACAAGTGGGCTCATGCCATGCTTATAGAGTAGTAAATTGTGGCAATAGAAAAAGAAAAAAAAAACAAAAAACAAAAATCCGAGGGACAAATAAATAGTGAAAAAGCTCATAAATTATCAGATAGGACACCAAGGTTCTCTAAACAACAGTGATGAGGAAAATGACACTTTACCTGGTATCTAAAACATCATCCTTCCGAGCTAGTACATTGATGGCACGCTCAAAGGCAGAAGTGACTTTTTCGCCCATTTGAATGGCATGAACTGAAAAACTACAGTGTCCACAATAAATCATATTCCAATGAGTAAAAGGAAGGGGATTTGCAAACTTCCAAGTTGAAATGCATAATTCCTCGAATATTGAAATAAAATAGCAATTGGAATATAAAAGAAACATACTTATAGTTAATGTGACTAATGGTAGGAAGATGGTGGCGTTGTTCTTTGTCTATGCTGATCTTGTAAAATTGGGTAAGTGCTTCCCCAATCTGCGGAACTCTTGTGTGTTCAAAAATGTGATCAATTTTCGTAAACCAGCGCTCCAGTTCTTCAGGATGTAGCTTAAATTCTGAAAAATAATAAAGATGAATTAAGAAGCCACTAAAGAACACAAACGCTTGAACTCAAACCAGTAATTAAGCACTTGGAAGAACAAAAAGGGTATGATTTACATACCTTGGTTCCCCTTCCCTTCAAATCCTATAAAAATAAAATTCACTGGGACAGGTAGGTACATCGATTCAACCTCCAAAAGCTGTAGATAATTCGCAATATTACCTGAAAAATTTTAAGAGAAAATCATGTATCAGAATGTCTCTTTACTTACTCAAGTAGAATTCATGCCACCAAGAACATTATCCTCAGCTCTACTATGTGAACATCATAAGAATAACGAGCATCACATTTCATCAAGCAAAGCAACAAGGAGCCAAAATACATAGGGGCTCTTGGGACAAAGTTTCAGCACCAAAGTGTACGAGGTCTAGTTTTTCAGGACATTACTTGTTTCAACAAGGGCCTGATCCCAAAACAATTTTGAAGGTTCATCCTATACTCAAACCTGTTTCCATGAAACAAAGTGATAGATTGACATATAGACATAACCACAGAGGTCAGGAAGATCGAGTTTACAACTGCTACTCATCTGATGCTCTACTTTTCTAAGAAAACTGAAATTGTTGCATTGGGATTGGAATCAGAGGAGTATAACAAAATCAGGGTAACATATCTACATGGAAAAAGTTTAGGAACAGTGGTAATACACAACCAAGTACCTGCCTTTGTGTAATTGTCAGCTCTTGCTCTGCTAGGGATGGAAGACTTCAAGTCATCAAAATCTGTATGCATTTCTAGATAGTGTGACAACAAAAATACTAAGGAAGCCCACTGCGTGGTAATCTGAAAAGGCAACCAAAACATATTCACTGGAATAACTAAGATGTAGACGTACCACTGCGTATAACAGCCTCACTCCAGAACTTACTCTTCTCTTTGAGATTAAACAAAGAAAACACCGATGACCTCCCACTTTTTCGGTTTCCAATCGGAGATCCATGTGTCCATGCTGCTAGGAACTAATAAAAATTATTCAAACAATTAGTAAATAACTTGCCCTCTGTGAACTGTCCACAGAAGAAAGCTAACTAAAAAAACATAACTGATTAGAAGCCTTGACAGGATTAGTGAACATGTAAAGGCAAAATAACCCCAAGGGTTAGGCATGGCTGTCAAGGCCTGGGATTTAGGCGTTTGCCCCCTCCTAAACTCGCGGGTTCGAAACCTCTCCAGTGCAATCAACTCCTTTTGGGCCGGTCCATAAGGGGCTTTGTTCCGGCTTTATTGGACCTCCGTTAGTGGACAGTGGGATTGGCCCACAGGATAAGTGTTTTCAAAAATTTTGGACCATGCTTAAGGAATTCTCCCAAGTGTTCTCTAAAGCTTCCGAATCCTGCGTCATGCCTCTCCCGCATCAAGTTTACCGTCTTCCTACGTTCTGAATCTACTATCAATTATATACCTACCGAGATGCGCATAAGCTGGCTGACACCTTGAGTGATCAAAAACTATATTAAACATGTAGTGGCAAAAGCCAAGTTGCTTATTCACCCAGTGGACCTCTCTCAATGTCCAAGAAGCAAATGTTATTATCCTCTACCCTCCCTTAGGTGTAAACGAAAGTGGAAAAAAAGGACTGAGAAAAACAGGTAATCAAACACACAAAATGACAATCCATTAATCCAATCAAGCAAAAGAAAGCATAATTTAAACCCTAGGAAAACCATAAACCCGAAATCAGAGATAGAGAGTATTAGATTACCAAAACAGAAAGAAACAGTAGAAGGAAGAGACGATGTGTGTAGTGACCGGACTGGATCACAACCGGAACTGACATGGTCTCCGGCGGCAGTAGCAACGGATCTGCCAGTGGCTAAACCCTAGTCGGAAAGGTAGTCAGATACTGCTGCAACGTCGAGCTGTGGGCGGAAGACAGCGGAATTCACCGGCGAAGGAGAGACCCGCAGCATTAAGAACTGAGCTGACGGGGGTTTACGAGCCTGAATGCAATCGAAAAGAGAGTCTTCGCTTTGGTCCACCGCATGGACTGGACTGGACTATCCAGCCCTGGTTTTTGGGCCCATCACGTGGGCTTTTTTGAGCTCCTTCTTCTTCTTTTTTTTTTTTTTTTTTTTGGGCTCAGTTTTTTTAGGTCATTCACAGATAAAGAAAAATGAACTGTTTCTTTTTTCTTCTTCTTTTTCTTTTCTTTTTCCTTCATCTGAAAAAAAAAAATGTACCCATAAGACTCCATCGCAATTTTTCATGATGATGAAGTATGGAGAGTTGGAGACTATAGCATACCAGTGGTGGCTGCAATCCTACGATAAACCTTCAACAAATCTCCAGCCTGCCCCTTGTACAGAATTGAACTTACTTGATGGGCTTGAGTGCTCTGCCTGGAGGCTTGGCCTAAGCGCTCTCCCTGAGAACTCAGCCTGAGTGTTCCGCTTGGGCGTTTTGCCTAAGGGCTTTGCCTAAGGGCTCCCCCTAAGAACTTCACCTAAGGGCTCCGCTTGAAGTTCTCGCTTGAGACCCTTTCTTGAGAGTCTCGCCTAAGCGCTTTGCTTGAGCCCTGAGGGTTTCACCTAGGCTCTGCCTGAAGCCTTTGTCTTACCTACGCAGGTAGTAACGTCGTTAGCGCCTAACCGGACGATAGTTCGTCCGGTAAGACATTCCGACGATCTAGTAAGAAAGGAATATCGGAAAAGAAGGTACAGAGAAGTATTGAAAGAATGATGTGCGGCGTAGAGCCACCTATCATTTAGGGTTTATCGTTGTACCTTTACAGAGTTTCTTGACTTGCCCTCCAAGTTCTCTCATGCCTAGCATGTTCGGTAACCGGTCGGCTAACATCACACTTGACGTATCAGATAAGAGCAATTACACACATAGGCTGAGCTGCCTTCTGAGTGAAACATGTGCCATACAGGCCTAGACCAGCTCGGGGAGTGTTTGAACTCACTGGTTCAGCCTAAGTGGTATTATTCGCTCCGATTTTGATGACATGAAAAGTAGGTCCGAACCAACCGGTCTGGGCCATTGGTTATGTTTGGCCACGTACTCCGGTTCGGCCATATGTTCCGATTCAGCCACGTGCTCCGATTCGGCCACACACTCCGTTTTTGACTATGTGCTCATGTTCGGATTGTTAATTTGGTCCTGTCTTACTGATGAGCCTGGTAAGTTATTGGTCTGTTAGAGTGTTAGCCCCTTGAGAATTGTATAATTAGGCTCACTACAATATCATTTGTTAACAAGATAGGTTTTTGAGGAGGTGTAAAGATATACTGCCTCCGTCCCAAATTGCTCGTTCTTTTTATAAAATGTGCATTTTGCATGGAAAGATTAATAAATTTATGAGATCTTCTTTTAAGAAATACTATTGATACATGTATTTTATCTTCACAGCATGGGCTGAACTAGGATTTTAAGTTGGCGGGGTAAAAAATTAGACACATATGCAAGTTATTTTTTCTATTTACTCCTACAAAGAAATACTAACAAAAGGTGAACTCTAACGTAAATATACATTGATACATGTATTTTTACTCTATAACTCGTCCCAATGACTTGTTATATTTTTACTCCATTCCCCTTAATCTTTGCATTGATTAATAAATTTTTTTGCCGTTCAATTTTTTTTTGAAAACAATGTACGATAACCTCATTTGTAAAACTATCTACTCTGAAAAAGAAGAAAAAACTTGACAATTCTATGAATTTTAAGTAAGTTAGGGCAATTTTTTAATTTTTGTAGGGGCAAATTGTAAAATTTAGCTCCAGAATATTAAAAATCCTTGTGAGAAATTGAAGTGTGAGGGGTCAAGTGACCCCTCTTGTCTCTAGGTAGTAGCTCCGCCCATGCTTCACAGGATTTCTGGTGGTGACTGAATATCGAGGCGGGTGGGGATAGACCCATACAAATTCTTGATATACTGGCACTAGCGTATTGATTATTAGGCCAAGTTAAACTAGAATATATAATCACTATTTCAACATGAGTGAGATTGAAATCCCATGGTTTTCACCACAGCCATTTGAAAGATGTTTTTCTTGCATTTTGTTGTGTGTTGTGTATTTTTCATGCTTTTATACTCAGTGGTATTGGCTCTAACTTTTGGTTTTATATTTTATTTTTCAACTTCGTGGCAGTTCATTTGCAAAAATTTTAAATGGCTCATAAGGTGAGAATTGAACACTATTATCTTACTTTTTTTTTTTTGGAAAGTTTATTGAAAACAAATGTTGTATTTGAATCGTTATTGTATGTTTTTTATTGCTTCCCAGGGACATTAGCAAGGGACCAATGTAGATATTCTCCTCTTATTGCAGTGACGTCATGTAGGGAAGTTTTGGCGAAAATGAATGCGAAGGGGGTGGTGGTTGGGGCGCAATTGTCTATTGTAAAGAGATTTTTGACCAATGATAGTATTGAAGGTTAGATCTGTTTCAATTTTCATTCAATTTTCATTCCGTAATAATTTAGTAATTGTGTGTTTTTAATCCTCTAAACTTTGAATCGTAGAATTTTTGTCGACATTGTGTTGCGGCCTAGAATCCTTTGAAGGTGTTGACTACGGGGAATCCATTGGGGTCTCCCTCAAAGGGATTCACTCAAGAAGCCCAAGCCCTAGGAGGCCATGCACAAGGTTCCTATTTATAAAAAAGTACAAAAAAGAAGAAGGTTAAAATCCTAAAAAACGAGCAGCCACATGTAATCCGTACGGAAGTTGCCCAAGCCCTAGGAGGCCATACACCCCTAAATGTATATCAAAATTTTTACTCTTCAAAAACCGATACTGATCGGGACCAAACCTAAACCGACTGAACCCTGAACTTTCTGGTCGATTTTTTGATCGGTCCATCAAATTTCCTCGGTTATATTTTCACCCCTACGAGTAGATATAATCCATTTGTTACATCACTTTCATCAAGTAACCGACATGGTTGAACTGCCACGTAATGGATTCAAGTTTTGTGTATAATTTGATACCGGAAAATTGTAGTAGTACATCACTTTCAATAGATTCTGGATAATGCTTTTCAAAAGTTTTAGTCATCGACTCATCGCCAGAGCTGAGTGTGAGTCACCTTGAGACACTTTTAAGTACATCATAGAGGGATTGAAAAATGTAGGACAGAGTACCATGCCATTATTTTTTGATAATCCAGCTGTCTGGGTATGCAACTCAATTAATTCTGAGGGACCATAAATCCACCGTCTCCAAGCGGGACTCCAGAGCTGGAGCAAACGCTTTTTATAAACCGGTTCCAAAAGAGTTGATGGCAATTAAAAGATTTTACGTATAAAATATAAAAAACACTGTCTGTAATACCGACCGTCTTGAGCTTAACTCTATGGTCCTTAATAGTGAAACCAATGACCGAATGAAGATCGTCATTCTTTAGCGAACCATCATTGTTCACTCTTGAGCAGGGATGGAGGGACACAGGGACAAGGGGGGTCACGTGCCCCCCAGTCAATTTCTTTTTTTTTTTCTTTTTTTTTTACAAATAACGTAAATCAAATCTAAACAAAAAATTGAGGAGAATTCCTAGATCCGTCCTTGCACCAATCCAACCCATCACTGTGGAGAATTTCTAGATCCGTCCCTACGCCAATCCAATCCATCACTTCACTGAGGTGAGGAGGTCTCTCACTTTCAATCTCTCTCAACTCTCGGTCTCTCTCTTTGATATGATATGGATAATACATATGTTTTTCTTATCTAGACATACATATGTTGGTCTACATATATTAATACATACATAAATATTAATATATAAATAAAATATTTGAATGTCAGTTTCCAGTTTCTCACATTTTCTACTTTGAATGTTAAGTTGGGGTTTGTGACTTTTGTCCCATTCTATATTGTTTGTACGGAAAATTACTTGTAGACATTTTAGAAATTTAATTTTCGCTGGGTCTAGGGTTGAAACTTAATTCCTACTAGGGTTTAGGCACTTTGAACTTAAGCACTTTGAAAGAGAAAAAAAAAAAAACCAAAATGCCCCCGGGAGGAAATTCTTTTCTCAAAAGTGGACTTAGTGGTAATTGTCCCTTGTTTATATACAACCAAAGTTCCTTTACAGATTATTCCAAATTCCAAGTAGTTAAAATCATTTATTTGAATGATAGGTTGGGCTTTTTAATTAGTGCTTTTTTATTAGAGTTTTGATTAGGGATTTTTTATTGAGAGTTTAGAGTTTTTCAGATACATATGCTGATGCTGATATACAATATGCTAATATTGCATAAGGTGAAAACTGGTTTGTATTGTTTTGCTACGCTTTAAATTTTTGTTAAGCTTAGTAAAAATTAATGCCCCCGCTGTGTCAGAAATTCCTAAATCCGTCCCTGCTCTTGAGGTGACTGCCACTTTCCACGTCATCCATACTTGTATGTTACCACTTTCCACTTCATTCATGTATTTTGTCAGCCTTTCACCAAAGTAGTAGTACTAACTAGTACCTACTTGCACAACGGAAAAACAATGGGGACAGATGGTTTTGTACAGACAAGTCAGGGGAACCCACTTGTGGGGGTTCCACACGGACAATCCGAGCTGTTCAATCATCTTAGAATAATTTTTCGAGGGGTTTCACGAGAAATCAGTTCAATCGGACATGTGTAAGTGCTTGATCCAAAATCTCCCTTTTTCATTCAAAACTTTTTTTTTGAATGAAACGGGAAATTTTGGATCAAGCACTTACACACGACCAATTGAGCTGATTTCTCGCGGAGCCCCTCAGAAAATTATTCTAAGATGATTGAACGGCTCGGATCGTCCGTGTGGGACCCCCACAAGTGGGTTCCCCTGACCTATCTGTACACTGTTTGTACATATAGATAGGTTCCTTGCACACAAAAAAAAAAAAAAAAAAAAGGGTAGTACTAACTGCTACTATAGATCTACATGTATATTGTCAAACTCTCGTGATTTAGGTTGAGTTTTCCGTTTGATTTTAGCAAAATCGACCCTAATTTTAGTAAATGAGTTCACTAGGTGCTAAAATCTGGGTTGATTTTAGCCTGGTTGATTTTAGACTAAAATCAATCCAGATTTTAGCACCTTGTGAACTCATTTGCTAAAATCATTTGAAAAACTCAGCCTAGTCATTTGGCAAAATAATTAATCCAGTTATTTTTTAATATTTTTTTCTCATTTGGTAATTTTGCGTCACTTTTTAATGGGTTATTGATTCGTCTCTGCGAGAGAAATACAAAAAAGTAAAAAAAATATAATTAAATTTTTTAAAACGTTTAGTAAAGAAAAAAATAATCCAAAATTTTGTGGATTATTGGATTATTTTTGTCTTTTTCACAAAAAATATTGTTTGGTTAATAATTTTTTACTTTTTAGATTTCTCTTTTCGAGACGTATCTAAAAAAAAAATCGACATAAAAATAATAAATATAAAAAAAAATTGAATAATAAAGCCAAAATAAGCTAGATTAATTATTTTGCCAAAGGAATGAGTTTAGGATTGGATTATGTATTCATTCATGGCATACTTGGGCAAGATAAGATAAGATTTGAAGTGTTACTACTGTTTCTCGAAGTCCAATTTGTTCACTCTCTGTCCCTCTCCCAAAGAGGCAAGGTCCAAAGAGGTTGAACGTTACCCTCTTACTTCCGGTGCCGACATCAATGATAATACCCCTTCATATTGTTCCAAATGATTTTTTAGAAGGGCATGCAAAAATTCAGATAAAATTGGACGTCGGAGATTGGTTGAGCTTTGAGCTCCAAAACCATTTTTTTTTTTGGGTTTCCAGAATAAAAAATAAACATTTTGAGCTCAAAACTCAACCACTTTCTGACGTCCGATTTAGCTGAATTTTTCATGTCTTCTAAAGATCATTCTGAACAACACGAATAGGTCCGATCATCGATGTCGGCACCCGAACAAAATTGGACTCCTGTTTCTTGTGGATGAGGCCTCCTTTGGCTAAAAAGAAAAAACTGGTTTTTTGTTTTGTCTTTATTCAAAAAAAAATTTGCATTTGTTAGTTTTGCGAAAACTATGGATTCGTCTCATCAAGACGAATCCAAAGAGTATAAAATTATGGTCAAAAGTAATAGTTTTTTGAATAAAGCCGCAAATAAACCAAAATAAACCAGTTTATTGGTTTAATTTATTGGTTTAATTTTGGCTTTATTAAAAAAAAATTAGTTTCGACCATAATTTTATAATCTTTGGATCCATCTTGACGAGATGAATCCATAAACCACAAAAATTTGACACAAAACTAACAAATGTAATTTTTTTTTTTTAAATAAAGACAAAGCAAAAAAAACAAAAAAAACCCATTGATTAGTCCTGGAATAGTTTATCTTAACGGGAATGTTTCTTATTGAAATCTTTACGGGAATGTTCATTTTAGGACAAATGTTGTGATAGGAAGTCCCTTGTATTGGGGCCTTGACAGTGGTATACATGTACAACAACCAGCTTCAACAAGTATCTAACACATTCACATGGTGTATGGAGCTCACATATATTTGAGTGTGAAATGTGTATGAGCTCTACACACCATGTTATTGTATTAAAACTTGTTAGAAACTTTTGTTGTATATGTGTGAATATAAAAAATTTGTTCACCACTTAAAAAGTACTCCATGTGAGTTGAGAACATACCCTTAACTCTTTCTCACTGATTGGCACATCAAGATCAAAACCGTGGGGCTATTTTTTTTTTTTTTGATCGGCAATAAATTTTATTAAAACGGGGGAAAGGGAAGGGGAATCCAACCAAAAGTTGGAAAATACACCACAAAGGCCAAAGCCCAGCACACCTAGGGTCTAAGCAGATACAAATAATAAGAGCAAAAGAAAACCCAAATCTGCAACCCAAATCAACACTAAAGCCCAACACCACAAAAACCAGCCCAACCAAGGCCGGCCCACCCAAACCAAACCCTAACCCAAGATACACCGCACCCCACCGCCGCCGCACAAACCACCGGAGCATCACCTCGCCGTTAAGCAACGCCAGCCACTCCCAGATGTAGCGGCCGGCGGGGAGCACCGGCCTACGAACCGACAGGAGGAACGGAGAATCCGAGGCACGGGCACACCACCACCGAACATCAGCTGCACAGACACAACGAAAAAACCCAGCAATCACGAACAGAAATGAGATCTCCGCAACCGGATAACACACAAAAGAAGCCAAGATCCATCCAGGCACTTGAGCAACCTATGCATCAACCATTGGAGATCCATCCACCCCTACACGAACCGCCAGCCTCTTCACCGCAACTCGCCGCCGCAACCACCAGACCCAGCCATCACCACCATCAATAAAAGCTACAGCCGATCGTTTTCTGTAAAAGAAGGTGGGAAAGGCGAAGAAACATGGAAGAAGGTGAAGGAAAAGGAAGGGGAGAGAGAGAGAGGGGGGGGGGGGGGGAGGGGGAGCGGCCGGCGGCGGCGCCGCCCCCCAAAACTGAAACCCTAGACGAAGTTTTTAGAGAGAGGCGGGAGAAAGAAATTTTAGAGAGAGAGAGAGAGAGCCGGATCCGGGTCTACAATCCTAACAATAACCGTGGGGCTATTAGGGGCTCCTTTGGGTGAAAAAACCAGCTTGGTTTTTTGTTTTGTCCTTATTCATTTTTTTTTTGTTTGCATTTGCTAGTTTTCGGTTGATTTTTTTGTGGTTTCTTGGTTCGTCTCGACGAGAGGAATCTAAAAAGTATAAAATTATTAGCCAAACTTAAAGACTAAAAATAGTCTTTATTCACAAAACTTTAAGTTTGGCTAATAATTTTATACTTTTTAGATTTCTCTCGTCGAGACAAACCAAGAAACCACAAAAAAATCAACCGAAAACTAGCAAATGCAAAAAAAAAAAATTTGAATAAGGACAAAACAAAAAACCAAGCTGGTTTTTTCACCCAAAGGAGGCCTAGGTTTCAGTTTAATGACCAAGGGTGAGTTTTCCAAATGATAAAATTTGAAAAAATCAACATTTACTAAAATTACCAGTTGATTTTATCAATTGAGGAGAATTTTTGCTAAAAACCGTTCATTTTGCATAAATTAGATTTTTGTCAGTTTTAAAAAAATTTACTTAATTGGATATTTATAGGTGTTTGATCAAATATTATAGTAGTTCTTGTTTTGGTCCAGAATTTAGTCTAGAATATTTTTTTATTAAAATTGGAATTCTAAGCTTAAGTAGTTACATATATCCAATTGAGTTAATTTTTTAACAATTGCTCGAAAAAAGAGACAATATACATGGCCAATAACAAAACTTTTACTCAGTTTTATATTTAAAATTGAGTTTAAATTGAAGAAATTACCAAAAACTACTCGATTATCAAAATTGAGAGTAAAAGTACAAATAAGAACTCCTTAAATTCCTTCCTCAAGTCTCCAGATTCATTGGAGATAAAATCTTCCCCCCACTTCATTTGCTAAAATCACCCACTTGATTTTAGCAAATCTCCATTTTATCAAATGGAAAACTAAGCCTTAATCCAATTCCTTCCTCAAATTTCCGTTCAAATCGGGCCTTGAGTATTGAACCCCGACATGCCCCAAAACCAATACGTGGTTTACGTGAGCTTGAGGCCATGTTCCACTAACAAAAAACTAGTTTTGTTTTAAATCAAAAACTACTTCATTCCACTAAAAAACCCCCCACAAAAAACCAACAAAAAAACCACTTCATTCCACTAACCTAAAAAAAACCAAATCATTGCACAATCAAGTACATGTACTTTAACCATGTAAAATTACGAATCTACCCTCCCTTAAAAAAAAGAGAGCAATAGTTGTTTGGGTAGAAGGGTAAATTTGTAATTTCATAACACAACTAAAAAAACCAAAAAACCAAAAACTTGTTAGTGGAACTAGTTGGTTTTTTTTGAAAAACTAAAGATAAAAAAAAAACCAAAAAACTAAAAAACCAATTAGTGGAACATCCCCTGAGTATTGTAATTGGTAGTATCTCTGTTCGTGTTCGTCGATCTATTTTCGGCATTCATATCATATTTTAAATTGTCCATATCTATCAATTTATAACGAGTTTCATAATTTTGAAAATTTCGTTAAATGGAACTAATTGATATTTATCAATGCTTATTTTTAGAGATTTGCATTGAAAGTTGTGTACAATTTTTCAAGTGATGTGAAACAGTAAAAGTTGACAAATAAACATAGAGAGGAGGAGCATATAAGAGTCTGCGAGGAGTACTACAAAAACAGAACCCAACGCGTAACTAAGTGATAATATGGATATGCTGTAAATTTAGACGTCCTAAATATGAACCTTGGTAACTTTTTATAGCCAGGCCGTAAGAGTTTTTCTTGCGAATTTTCATTTCTCTACATGGGTGGTCTACTTTTGACCAAATTAAAAAAAAAATTAGTTGAGTTACGGGCAAGTTAACCAAAACACACTGCCAAATTTTTATATGTATACATATTTGAAATCTTCGCCTTGAGATCTAGGGACGAAGTCCTAAAATCCTAGTAAATCGGATGGTTGGATGGTGTGCAATACAATGTTTACTTCTCCAGTAGAAGCCTAGGACCCTGACCTTGGGAGTTCCAAGAGTTCGACTTTTGGAGGAATATTTGTACTCTATATTTTAATACTCCAAATAAGGGGGTGTTTGATAAAGCTGAAAACTGAAAATTGAAAATTAAGTACTGAAAATGGAATGCTGAATTTGTTAAGCTAATAAGCTGTTTGATATGTACTGAATCTTAAACACTGAAATAAATAAGTTGTTTGATCTGTACAAAGAGTTGAAGTATAAATTCACTAATTTTTTTTAACTTTGTCTTTTATAAATTCATACTGAAATGCATAAATGAAAAAAAGTACATTTATTAAAATAATAAAAATATACAGAATATTGGCAAGATGGTGGTATAACGGCGAATCCGGGGTGGGTGTTGTGCGGTGAAACGACGTAATTTTTGACACACCTCTGAAGCTTCCAAAGACCTTGTTTGGAAGAAGGAAAAAGCCACTACAAAGTGCCTAAACCCTAAACCTTAAACCCAAAGTGCCTAAACCCAAAATGCCTAAAACCACGATATCCTACCCCAAAGAGCCTAAATCCCCTAAAATTGAACCTCAAAATTAACTCTCCAAACAAGGCCTATTGAAGTGTACCAAGAAAATGAACAAAATTATGTCGTTTTGCCGCACAACACGACGCACAACATGTACGGCATAACACCTCCCCCGAATTCGTATAACGGCAGTGATGGTTGTTCCATCTTTTAATACTTTGAAACCTTTTCGAATTCCCAAATATATTTTTTTCCTTTTTCAATTTTTTCTGTCAGTAGAAGTATCCATTTTCAAAATTGAGTTTTTTTACTTTTTATTTATAATTTGAATTTTCGTTAAAAAATTATGGTACCATTACATTTTTCGCAAGTAAAAAGTTTTCACTGTTTCGTCATTATTTTTTCATCAGTATTTTTTCGTCTTTAATGATTTTTTTATCAAATGTTTTATTTATTTTTGGATGTATATTGCGTACTTCTATTTGAAAATTAATTTTTTTGCTAAATTGTTGAAAAAAATTGATTAAAAACGAAAAGTTACGCAACCATGTTATTTCTAAAATTTATTTCAAAATTGACAACAAAACAAGATGTTATGTCTAACTAAGAATAAATTAAAGACAGAATAAAATACAGATATACAAAACGTGAAATTCACTACCCTTTATTCTAACCGACCCTCTGGGGTCCTGGACTATTCTTTTAATATTGCAAAGTGGAGAATTTATTACGTGTACCACATTTTTCAAGTATTTACACTCAGACAGAACATGTTCTCTCTCCTTCTTTACGAGCTATGCACATCTCTCTCTCCTGTCTGATTTCAGCAAGCTTTCTGATCGTATGAAAGCTGAGTTGGGCTTTTGGATTCTTCAGCTCACCGCTTACTCGAAAATAGAATCCTTTCCTTTTCCCTTCTATGTGCTCTTGCTTCCATTTTACATAGCTTAATTTTTCTGATGCTTTCTCTGATTTTGCTTGTAACTTTGTGTGTCGATTCGTATTTCCTTCCCTTTTATGACTACTTATGGTAGATTAGCTCTTTCTTTGCTTGTTTTCCCCCAAACCCAACTCATATTTGGTACTAAACTTATCCCAATCCCATCTAGATAATCTTTTCCCTTTTTTCCTGCTCTCTATTTATGTTTGTTGGGTTTTACCCAACTTTTTATTTCTTGGTTTTTTTCATTTTCTCTTTGAGAAGTTTCTAGTGTTTCCAGTTCAGCTTTTCTGGGTTTCCTTTTTTTCCTTGCAAAAAACTAGGTTTTAGCTTCAAATAGATTTTCTTGATCCATTTTGTCTTGTAGATTTTGGTTGAAAACCAAATCTGCCTATTTTTCTTTACTTGGGTAAGTGAAAAAAAAAAAAAAAATTATGGGGTGGTTTTCAGTGGCTCTTGGGGTACTATTAATAGTATCAATAAGGATGCAATCAGTGGGCGGGATTGGAGCTAACTGGGGCACACAGGCAAGCCACCCGCTGCCGCCGGACACGGTGGTGACGCTGCTTAGGGATAATAGGTTTCAGAAAGTTAAGCTTTTTGATGCTGATTATGATGCACTGAGAGCTTTAGGAAAGTCTGGAATTGAGGTTATGGTTGGTATCCCAAATGATATGCTTGCAACTTTTGCTGGAAGCTTGAAAGCAGCTGAAAAATGGGTTTCCAAAAATATCTCTACTCATATCTCCACCAACAATGTCAACATCAGGTAAACCCTTTGGTTTCCCCAACTGCTGTTATTTAAAAATTTCCTTTGTTTATTGGGTCTTGGTTTGTAACTTGACTAGCTATTATTTTTAAACTTATTTAGACCATGTTTGGTAGCCAGACTATATCGAATGGATTGGCCTTTTTTGAAGTAGTTGTACGTGTCCAATGTAACAACGTTTCGTAGTATCCGATCAGGGAAAAAAATAAGGTTTCGTAGTAGGATGGAGGTTGGGATTCAGTCCAGACCAGCTACCATAATACCTCATTGTGAGAAAAGAAAATTTCTGTTGAAGAGAAGCGAATGAAAGGCTTCCAATAAAAATCACAATTGTTTTGAACGTTTTATTTTTGGAATGGAATAGTAACGGAATCTCATGCAACAGGATTAAACCTTATTCCAGGGTATATGCCAATCCTATTGATCAAGGGCGGAACCATGGTTTTGGGGTTGTGGGGATAAATTCATATAACCATAACTGCATGAGTCGCTAGGAATTTCTTAACTATTTTTAGTGGGTTATGAAAGATAGTTTTATAAATTTGAAGGAAAAAAGGGCTTCATGTTTCGCAATGAGGGTTTTGTGAATTAGTGGAGTCAGCTGACCCCTCTTGCCACGTTTTTGCCCATCCCATCGAAGTTTACATTGAAGTAGGGGGGAGGAGAGGAGGGGAAGGGGAGCAGGGGGTATACCCTATATAGGGTATTTGGACTTAGAATGGGTTTGTCCCTCTCCATATCCAAAGACAAACAAACAATTGGTGCAACCTTACTCCAATCTAATCCAGTCAGGTCCTCCCATATGTTGCAAACTCATCTTACTACCAAACATTGCCTTGACACTTTGACCATGGTCAACTTAAGAGTGGAACCCAAAATGGTTCGTTGTAGTGAAGTTCCTAAACTGGATGTTATTGCTATACTATGGTGTGGACCGACTGGTTTAAGTCATAAGTTTGACTGCTGAATAGGATTGAAGGTGGCACTTCCTATTGGCTGAGGTTTGGTGGCCAACGCCAGTTTGACTTCTTAATTTCTTTGCTTGTTAGACACAAATACATGAGCACTTGAGCATTATGTTAGTGAGGTGTATGATTGTAATGTGGTTGGAAAAGTGCTATTGAACTTTAGAAAGTCTTCATGGGTGTCCGCCCAAATACTGGTTCTGTATAATAACTCGGGTTTCTACGTGAGTATTGCTGGTTTTTATGTATAGATTTCAAGACAAGCTTCCTCTAGGTACTTCTCCCGTTATTCCTGGGAAAAGCTTTTGTTGTGGCTTTTCCACTCTTATCTTTCTTATTGTTTCTGTTTTGCGGTTGTTGATGTTACTTCGGTGGTATTATTCTTGTCATGTTTTAGCCTGCAGTTCAACTTGATCCATTCATAATTGAAAAAATTGCAAGAATCCCAACATGCAATGAGCAAAACACAAGTAGTGGTTAATTCAGTGTTTTTTTTTATTTTTTTATTTTTTATCTTTGATCTTTTATTTATATTGAAACTTGAGATAAAGTTTGGCAGGTGGACTATATTTGTGTCAGCAGACAGTGAGGAGAAAACTCTGTAAATCACTGCTTTAAGTTCTCTGTTAATGGTCATTTCTTGTAAGCAAACAACTTATGACACAGCAATGAAAGGAAAATCCATTATGTCTGTTGAAATAGGCACTTGTTGATTGGCTAAACTGATACTTGATTAGATTTGGTGGTTAAAGTGCATGAGTTTACTCTGCTAGGATCCGATTCACACCTTTTCCTGATTTCTCAGACAGGATTGTATGGTCAAATATTGAATACAACACGAACAAAAAAGGGTCTGCTGACGAGGGCTGAGTAGCTACACTTATCTGTGTGGGTTCAAATGAACCCACTGGATCTTTGATGTTTTTTTTTTTTTCCTTCCAGATGTGTAAGGTACTATGTTAAAGATACTTGGGTAGCTTTTATAAAATGGCCTCGATGAATTTTTTTTCTCGAAAGTCAGTATTGTTAGTATAGTTAGATTAGCACCTTAGAAGAGGAGTTGAACTCATGGCCTCCTTTCTCCCAGCACCTAAGTGCTCACTTGATGCCATTGGCCCAAAGGCCTCTTGGCAATGGTCTCGATGAAATTGTAGAAGAAACCTGAACAGTGGGGTCAATCTAACAAGTGGGGAAGGAATCCAAAATTGCGAATGCAAACAAAGCCTATAATAACTACAGTAGATGTACTGTGGACAGTAGTTCCGTTTGAACAATGAACATGAATTAGAAATGTAACTTTCTTTATTCGCTGTCCTCTTAAAAGTAATTTCCGTCCGTTCTTATCTGGTTCAGCAAGATTGAAGCTGCAAAATGATAAATTGTGAAAAAAGGGGAAGCATGAGAAACTTGAAGAAAGGTCATCAAGATTTTGATTCTAGATGTGGAATAAGGCAGCTTTTGTTACTATTTTACAATTTCTTGTAGAATATCATTTTGGAAATAGTTTTAGTAATTAACCCTTCTAGCTGGCAATTGAAAGTGCATCAGGGGATTTGGACGATTCTTTTATGCAAATTGAAAGGGAGTTCAGACCCTCTTTGGTGGATGATCATAATACTGAGCTGTCCATTTTTCCCTTTTGAATGTGACCACCTCAAGGACCTGTCTATCCAGTTTTTAGGTCCATGCATAATTCTAACAGGAAGAGGTTCGGATGCTGATTTGTGGTTTTGGGAATAGACAAGACGGGTTCACAAGGTTTGAGAAATAGACAAGAACCAGAATTTGGTTGATCTTAGTGGTAGATTGAAGGTGGTTCGCAATGTGCTCAATTAGGATGAGAAGTGGAAAAGCAGCTGCCTCATCGTAAAATTGTAGCTTTAATATCTCGTAGTATGTGCTAAAAGAATGGTTATCCGAAGAGATAATCTAGTTGACAGCAAAAAAGATGTGGTTCCTTACTCAAGAGCTTGATAGGTTTCTAGATTCTAGGGGCAACATTCGAATCTAGATTCAGGAGGCAGATGGGATACCATATCCCGATTATGTGGTTTGTGAGAACTTTGTCTGGTTTTAATTGGGTCCCCCGCTAGTTGACGGTGGGATTGGTCCCCGGATTAGTCGGTCCTTTGGGCCGGATACCAAGTTACCATAAAAATCTATATTTTTGTTCCGTAGTTTTATGTGAGAAAGAAGGTAAAAAAATGGAGTATTTTTGCATAGTCGTCATAAAATTTCACCATTGAGAAGATATTCAACTAAACAATAACGAAGGAAAATTAAGCGTGTCAGGATGACAACTGAGCACTTCATGCTGAATAATATTCTCCACACGAGACCTATAAGGAGATCTGTTCATGTTATGGGATTTTTGCTTGAATTTGGATGTTTCGACTGATCTGTGGATGATCTAAAGTCAGATGTGGTCATACTTAAGCATATAACCACTTCTACCATTTGGAAAAATTGCGGTTATGCATGAAAATGATGCTTTAGTTTGTTGCCCAAGTAAAATCATCTACAAAGAATTAAGCCATTTTGAGTGAACTTGTAACAGTTTAATTGATTCTGTAAATAATAGGCTTTCAGAGTCATGTTCTTCGCATTGTCGTACTTGTCAAGAAAATGTTGCTATTATTGTAATCTCATGTTAGGATTCGCTCTGCAAAATGCGTGGAAAACTTCCATTTTAGAGTAAACCTGTGGCACATGCTGGTTTTTATTCGTGCTTCAGAAGGAAAGTTCTCTCCCCCTCTCTTTCACTTTCTATATGTACGTCACTTTTGCTTCCCCCACTATATTTCTAGTGGACATATGCATTGCAAATACCTTTTCGTGGAATCATCACCTGTTAACTATCCAAGGCTGTCTTAGCCTCTTCTGGTTTTCCCCATACATTGATTTGTTATTGTTTTGTCTCGGCTTTCTCATAAGGGATGCTGCAACATTTTTATGAAGTATCTTCCTAATATTTCCAAAATGCTTTAACCATGACTTCGATTATATAAAATGCTTCTGGAGAACACAGACGTTTAAAGCAAAGATTTAAGTTACGTGCATATCCACAGCTCATGTCCTATGTGCCGAATTCTTCTGCTAAATCATCCTTTTCATCATTGTTTGAGTTTGGATAATGATGCAGATCTTTTTTTAACACTTGAGAAGTACATGGAGGTTTAGGCCTTGATCGGTTTGGTTTTGGGTTTTGGGTTTTGAGTGGAGAGAGAAATAGGGAGGGAGGGAGGGAGGTGATTGGAAATATAGGATAATGATTGGAGGGAAATAGGGGTACAAAAATTTAATTTTAATTTGGGTCTTGAGACCCCAACCAAACAAGGTGTTAGTGATATGTTTAACAGTAGAAACTTCAGTAATGAAAATTACACCAGTTTTACTATGATTTTCAGTTGAAAAAGTGACTGAAACTTTTCCATCATTTTACAGGTATGTTGCTGTCGGAAATGAACCCTTCTTGAAAACATACAATGGGAGCTTTCTCACAACCACATTTCCCGCTCTCCAAAACATCCAATCTGCCCTAATAAAGGCCGGTCTTAGCAGTCAAGTGAAGGTGACAATCCCACTTAATGCCGACGTCTATGAGAGCTCAAGTGGCCTTCCATCTGGTGGCGACTTCCGAGCCGACATTCATGATCTCTTGCTTGCCATTGTCAAGTTCTTGAGCGATAACGGTGCCCCTTTCACCGTCAACATCTATCCTTTCATAAGCCTCTACACAGATTCCGACTTCCCAGTGGAGTATGCTTTCTTCGACGGTAATGCATCACCTATTAACGATGGTGGGACAAACTACTACAACATGTTTGATGCGAATCACGATACTCTCGTGTGGGCCCTGCAGAAGAACGGGTTTGGAAACTTGCCCATAATTGTCGGAGAGATTGGGTGGCCCACCGACGGGGATATAAATGCCAACCCTACCTACGCCCAACGCTTCAACCAAGGATTCATGTCCCATCTGTCGGGCGGGAAAGGAACGCCAATGAGACCTGGACCCATCGATGCGTACATGTTTAGCTTAATCGACGAGGACGCGAAAAGTATCGATCCAGGAAATTTTGAACGCCACTGGGGGATATTTGCGTACGATGGAACACCAAAATATCCGCTAAACCTCGGTACAACAAATTCAAACTCTTTGATACCGGCAAAAAACGTGCAGTATCTAGAGAAGAAGTGGTGTGTGATGAAGCCGTCGGCGAAACTCGACGATCCGCAAGTGGCTCTCAGCGTGAGCTACGCTTGTGCACTTGCCGATTGTACGGAGCTAGGGTACGGGACGACGTGTGGAAATCTTGATGCTCGTGGGAACATTTCTTTTGCGTTTAACAGTTACTACCAGAAGAATAATCAGCAAGACGAGGCCTGCAAGTTCCCTAACCTTTCCATGGTTACGAAAACAGATCCAAGTCCTTCAAATAGTAATTGCAAATTTGGGATTATGATCCAGCCGTACTACGGTGGCGCTGAGAGGAGATCCGGACGTATCGGAAGAACATGGGTGTTGGCAGCGGCAAGCTCCATTTTCTTGTTGTGGACAATGTTGTAATCTCACTCTTATTTCAGAAACTGTCTCATTTGCCTCTCTTTAGGAGTAGTTTTTTTAGAAACTTGAGTGGAATTGGTGAAGGATTGATGAAACCAGAAGCATGCATGTTTGATGGTCAGTTTTGCAGTCTAGGCAACCAATTCATACCATGATCAATTTGCAGGATGTAATGTAATATTGCAGTGTATGGTGTATTATGTGCGATTGATGGAGTAATTGGGTGGTAAGGAGAAAATTTTCAGTGCTGAGCAGGTATCACATGGCGGTAATTGGTGTACATCTCGGCCAGACGGTCCGATGTGGCGGTACTCGGTGCACATCTCGGCCGGACGGTCCGAAGTTTAGTAAAAATCTAGACCATTGGTTACTGAGATGGATGGTTGTTGTGATGGGGTGTTACAGATACTACGTCAAACACCACGTGGTGTACACTCAGCATTGAAAAAATTCTGTGTGGTAAGGGCCTTTTCGGTTTGCATTGGTTATTTTCTCTTCATTTTTTGGTTAATACGCATTCGGTAAGGGCCTTTTCGGTTTGCATTGGTTATTTTCTTTTCATTTTTTGGTTAATACGCAGTCGGTACAAATCAAGAAAATGTGAAATCAATCGTTTTGGTTTCAAAAAGTCAGATGCGTAAAATCACTGCATTCCACATATATGCCTTACAGAGCTGCAAACAAATTTGAGAAATGACAATTGTTTTCTTAATAAGCAAGCAGAAACATTAGTTCAAAGGAAAAAATTGGAATCTGGATGTGTTATACCTGTGCAACTTGGTGTGAAGAAAGTTTGTGAAGCCTGATTCAATTTTAGTCGTGTTGACTATTTAAGATTCAGGGGCTTCATCCCACGGTGTGCGCTTAGGGCAAACCTTATGTTATGAATACTTTCTATACCCAACAACAGATGTAAAATGAACTCTCTTTATTCGAAACTTGTGCAATTTGTTTGTATATTGTGGAGCCCTCTTTCTCAAATGGTTCTTTCGATGATGATCGGTGATGAAGATGATGCTCTCTCGCTCAGGTACAACTAGACTTGCACACTTAACACATCGTTAGCATCGGACTGGACTGTAGAGTCCAGAATGGCACTCTGATGGTCAAGTTAGTAGAGGAAGAAGACAAAGTGTAGATCTAGGGTTTTAGAGGAGAGTTGTGCGTACCTCAATCATCTAATGAAGGTTACTTTTTATAGATGAGTCTTGGCTTGCTTTCCAAGTATAGTCGTGCCTGTCACGCGACTTAACTGCTCGGCTGACGTCACGATGACGAGCCCGAGAGCATATACTTCGAGCACATGCCTCCAGTAAAGTCATGACATGTGTCGTAACCGTTCGGGTGGCGTCATTTGTCATGATCACAGTTTGTTACGCGCACCTGCAGCATTAACTTCTTTGTTGAGTCATCCCCTGGGATGATTCTTGTGACGAGACTAGCTACTTGACCTCTCGGTCAAGCCAATCTCGGCGTCTTCCTTTCATGGTTTGGGCTTGTAATGACCTTTCAACCGAAGGGTCCCCAGACGGTATCCCTTCGGTCACTCATCTTCATAAGAACAGCCTGAGCTTCAGTACCATCTGTAGCATGGAATCGGAAGGTCCCTATTCACCGAATGGTCCCCAAAAGGTATCCTTTCAGATTTTTCAATCTAGACCTTGCTGGACAAGGTCTGCCAGCTTCCTGACACTGCTCGATTTATCCGGACCCCCACATATACTCAATTACACATTTACAATATTGGAAAACCACGTAAAAATTCTGTCTTTGCGATTATTTTTTATGTTTTTTATGTTAATGTTGTGCTTTTGTTATTGTGGCCGATTTTGTCAACATTTACCTGCCATTTAGAGGATGCAAATGACACCATTTGCACTTCTTTTGCGAGCACATTCTATCAATACACTTGTGACACATCACATGGTATATAAAATATGGTCACCAAATGTGCTTACCATAGCATTGCTCTTTTGTTTTGATAATGGTTTCCCCAATGAAAGTGATAAAGTCCAACAGTAATATCAAGTAACCAAAACGTCACAATCCCAAAAAAGAAGTTACCAAAACGTGAAGAAACATAATAAAGTGCTAACACCAACTATGCAAAACTATGGAAACAGGGTCAGAGCCGGCCCCAATGTTTGTTTAGGTTGTCCAAGCCCAACAGCAGGCTTGATTGCCCCACTTAAGTCATACAACATAAAAAGATATTAAATTAAAAAAAAAAAATCAAGGTTGCGTTGTGCATTTAGGTTGAATTATATCAAAATGTAACCCCGGTTATAGTGTTTTATGATTAACACGATCTGATTAAAAGAAATCAACTTCTTCTTGCATTTTTAGAATCGGTATTAGATTTGGATCCAATCCGGTCTATTAACAGGCCTAGAATGAAGGTAAAATTTTTACCAATTTCAACTTAGATAAACTTAAAAAGATATGATTGTAAGAATTTAAAAAAAACAAATAAAAAATGTTTGCTTCATACTTGAACTATGATGTGTGAAAAAAATAATAAACCCAGTTGATTTTTTTTTTTTCAAATCCCGCCACTGGGATAATCTTTTTAATCAAATTTAATGGTGTACAAGTTAAATGAAAATTTCTAACAAAAGTAATTTAGTAATGTAATTTTAGTTTTTTTTTAAAAATAGAGAAAACAATAAAACATGGTCGAGGGCGTGGGGAGTCGAACCAACGCTGACGCGCATTGGAGGCATCAACCAACTGCCATTAGACCAAGAGCAGACTAACGTTTTCTGGGGAAAGTTTTTATATTTATATCTAACTTTCAGTTTTTTTTTTTTTTTTGGTTGCCCCAGCCCAGGGGTTGCCCAAGCCTGGAGGCCTGCAGGGTTTACCCTTGGGCCGGTTCTGACGGGGTGTTGTAGTGCACTCCCGGTAGGTCGTGCATAAATTACAAAGGATCAAACCAAAGTCGACTTACTTCATAGGAGTATATACTAAAAATCAACAGGTACAAAAAATAGGACAGGCTATCACTATTAAACCATCTCGGGTTACGTACATCGTTCTTCAAGTTGAGGGGTATGCCCGTCATTTATGCATGAGCTGGGGCCAATTATGTAAGAATCACAAGTTTAGGGGTCACAATGTCGTAACAGTTCACAACAGTGCAACTTAGCCTGCTAGATTTTCCGACCGGGTCAAGTTTGCGGCCACAGGGTTAGAGTCTTTTGCCACGACGTTAGAGTTTGCAGTCCCAACGTTTGAGTTTGCTCCCACAATGCTTGAGTTTCTTGAGTTTGCGGCCACAATGTTCTAGTTTTCTTTCACAATGTTCAAGTTTGTGGCACGGTGTTAGAGTATGCGGCCACAGTGTGGAAGCAAACTCGAACGTTGTAGC
This sequence comes from Vaccinium darrowii, assembly GCA_020921065.1. NCBI lineage: Eukaryota > Viridiplantae > Streptophyta > Magnoliopsida > Ericales > Ericaceae > Vaccinium > Vaccinium darrowii. Next base: position 32,335,275 of record CM037157.1, on the reverse strand, counting down.
CCCATTTCGCATTTTGCAATCAGAACAAGAAATCTGCATTTTGCAATCCAACTGGAATTAGTTCTTGAGTTTAATCCAATGAGCACAACTATTTAAGACTAGAGTTGAGAGCTAGGAGTTCTGTGGTAATAGAACTTACTTCCCAATCTGCACTCACTCCATTAGAGTGGTTTCGATTATTCGAGCACAACCAGACTCATTACATACAATGGCAAGCCTGAGAGCGATTTCTGAATTCATTTCGACGTTTCAAAATGGACCAGCAGATGTTAGCTACGCGGCGAAGAGAGTTTTCAGCTGGTTTTACAAACGATTGCAACTGAAAGAAGGAATCAAACCAAGGAGCTGAGACAATTTATTCCGACAGAAGAAACAAAGTTTCAGACCACATAACTTGTGATCTCACATTCTTGTGCAGCTGTGCTGTCTATAGTTTTAAGGAATCCAGCTACACATAAAGTAAAGGGCAGATATGGTTGAAACTTAAAACTGTTTACTTGAAATAAAATGCACGTTATACGAGAAGGGCGATTTGGATCATTAAGTGTCGACGGCTCGGCAGTGAGGTTGACAACAGGAGTTTAGAGGGATATGGAGAGATGAAGTACGGAGATGAGCTCAACCATCTTTTCCAGGATGGACACAGCAGAAGCAACTCAGCATAACTACGAACGGCGTGCAGAGCCTTCAAGCGGTTAACCACTTCCCCCATGGCCGGGCGTTCGTCTTCCATCTGCACACACCTTATTGCCAGCTTTGCGAGTTCAAGTCCATCACCAGCATCAAAACCTGTTTCTGCTGCAAAGCTTACGTGATCAAGATCAGGTATTCTTGATTTCTCAAACCCAGATCTTGTCTTTTCTGCAATGGATATTGCTTCGGCTAATTCGTCAAGAAAATAAACGATCTTGCTATTTTCCTGATATTCTAACCCATCAACATCACATTTACACAAGAGCTCTAGGAGTACAATGCCTAAAGAGAACACATCGGTTCTATCCGTCCAGATACCTGTCAAAAACATTTTCAATTTTCACTAAGAAAAAATAAGTGAACAAAGATGCTAAACTTGACGTGCGAAACAATTTCTCAACTTGGACACAAACGACGATAATGCGAAACGAAAGGAGTTGCAGTTTAAAATTATGGGAACACCACAAAGCTCAGTTTGCAAAGAACATTTTCCGTATCACCTCACAAGCCATGTAGGGCAATCAGATTAAAGTGTTCCATACATGCTATCTTAAGCGCCTATTAGGGCCACGTACTCTGTCATTGATCAGGCAATGCCAAAGGCTTTCGATCATTTCGTTTGTAAACAATTACAGCACTCTTACATATCCCAATACTGTTCTTGACTATTTGCAGGGTTACAATCTAACATGACACATATTCCTGACGATCCATGATTTGAATATCTTAACCAGTTGATATATACAGTTTTCTTCAACTTCTGTCCAGTTGTTAAAATATCGAGTAGATTACATAAAGTGAAAACAAGTTAAACATTGGTGATTTCTGTCTGGAATTGGCCATTTTCACTCTTCTAGTGAAGAAAATGTAGCCACCATAACTTCCATAGTTTGGCGAGCAAAAGCAATACACCCTCCGTCCTATATTTTCTGAGAAGTTGAGTTTCCCGTACATGGCAACATGGGACCGAGAGAGGGAGCACAATGTAAGATAAAGTTGATTGGTTGAGATGCCAAATTGATACACCCTCCGTCCTACATTGTTGGTCCACAATTCAATTGGGGGATGTCTCAAAATATTACTCTGTGTTGCAAAGTAAAAAAAAGAAAGAAAAGAAGAAGAGTTAAGATTCACAAACCAACTCTCATTAATGAAGAAAAGAATCTAAAAGAAGAGAATATGGTTATCTTGAAAATCTAATCAAGCTTTCTGAGAAGTTGAGTTGACATAGTTACCAGACAGCTTTACAAGTGTATCTGTGTAGCCATAGGCTCCCAAAGGTAACAGGAATAGACCTTCATTCTTCTTACCAATCTTCCCACCGGTTAGCATTCCAAACTCAAACAAGACAGGGTTCAAGTCCTATGAATCAAAATTGCATGAAAGTTAGGAATCACAGCCCAATAGGAAGTTTAAATGCCAAAAAGCAGTATAAGACGAAAAAAAACCACATTAACCTGATCAACCATTATATGAGCTGCAGAAATGTTCCGAACCAAATACTGAGGTGTCTGGCCGTGCAAAAATTCCAGGAGACGTGCAAGTTGAGTATTACCTTGATTCTGTCCATCCATTTAAAGGTCCCTGAAAATGTATGAGTCGTAAGTGAACAAAATACCAGTACGATTATGGGGAAGACGTAGCAAGAATACAGACCACAAAAGTACTACTCACAGCTCCCCAGAATGGAAGAGGTACACCTATAATTGGTTTAGAACTTGTTGTTATGTCAAGAAAAACTGCACTTGGGAAAGCAAACAATACCTTCAGCTATCACATTGCGTACAGTATCCAATGACTTAAGATCATAGACAACACCCAATTTACCAACTTCATAGCAGCAACCCATCAACTTTGCCTAGTTCGGATGGACAGGTAGGCTAGGAAGCGTTAGAAACGTGATTTCGTCCTGTGGGATGAGTCATTTTATTGCCAGTTAAGAACTTTCCTAAGAGAAACAAAAGTATCCATATATGAATTAAAAGGTCATGTCAGCTACTTTTGTAAAATCGGAACACATTATCAGCAGTTGCAGGATGGGTTTCTTCCCCTTTCATTTTCAGCGTGTCCACCCAAACCTTCAGCGTTACATCTTGTTCCTGCATCTCATTCCAACCTTGTGGTATCTTACCCCTGTTAACTTTGCAAAGTTGGGTTCTTCCAATAAAATTTCTTACATCAAAATCATCCGTGAGCAGTTGCATATCCTTGTAGGCGAATCGTTTTGGATAATCTCCCATGTCAAATCCGTCCCTAAACATGTTCAGCACAGAGAGTGCAAGAGTAGATGAAGATAATCTTAATCCTAATAACTCCAATAAAAAAAAAATCTAATCCTAATAACACCTTTCAATTATAATTCCATATTTCCATGGTATCATGCAGGCAGTAAGTATAACATTGTATGATAAGATCATAAGGAGAACCAAGAACGTATTCTTCTAATATAGAATGGGAGAACACCTATTGGTGTGAACAAAATTTTTGAAGCAATTTCATAAAAGTAAATTCAACACTCACTTTCCCACGCCACACACATAGTGTGCGCCCAACTTCTAGTAGACAATATTTTCAAATCGAAATAAGTATCGTGTACATTTTTTCATTTAACAAATTGTATTGGATCGCGTATCAAAAGATAAGTTTTTTTTTTTGAACGGCAAAAAAATTTCATTAATCATCGAAAAAGAACAATGACTAATAGGACACGGAGAAAGCAACAAAATTCATAGAATCCAGTGCCTAATCCGAGACCCAAAACACGATTGGCAAGGAGCCAACCAAAATGGGCCAAAGCCCTCACCTAATGGGCCATAATGCCCAGGATAGAAAAAAATAACAGCCCAAGGAAAACCCTAAATTCCTATCAGCACATGCCACCGCACCAACCATCATCACCCCAGAGGATCATCAATATCTGAATTCTTCAGTCGTGTTTGCCATTTTCGATCAATCATCCGTAATATGCCATCAAAACTGCCTCCCCAAGCACATGCCCCTCAATTGCATCCAACAGCATCTCCTTCGTCACCCTGCTCCCAAGATGCAACTCCTCATCTATCAGCCCATATCGAACCCCAACATCATCCATCGCCGCCATCATCGCTGCCATGCCCAACGCACCACGACCATCCGTAGAAGGACAAGCCGCTGCCACGCCATCGCCGGAGACCCGGGGAACAAGCCCCTGTATCAAAAGATAAGTTAACAATAGTTATTACATAATTTAGTAGTTATGCCTAACAAATAGCAACAAACTATGCTTATATTAAAAAGAATTAATTAATATTTAAAATTTCAAGTCTCTCAACTGGGTCTACCACATTGAGGCTTTCTACCGTCTTATTTCTAAAAAGTAAAGAAGAGCTCTTATATAATTCATGCAAAACACAATCCAAGTATGGTTCATAGTTTCTCTCTTCTATTCAAGTCTTACCACGTTGGGTTCAAGTACTACTACGTTGTGGTAAGATTTTTTTCAAATAGTTTGAATGTTGTCAAAATTAGATCAAATGATTCAAGTTCATGGGTTTGGTTCTCCTTCTTAAAATAAGATCAGACTTTTTTCCAATATAGGGTTAGCTTCTTAAACGGGATCCGGGACTCCGGACCTCCATGATCCGATCGTTTTTTTGACGATCCGAGCCGTCCAATGTGTTCAGAAGGTGTTTTCAAGGGTCCACGCGAAAAATCTTCAAAAAAAAAAATACCGGGAAGGGCTTGATCCACGCAGTTTTTGCAAAACTGTAAAACATTGCAAAACAAAAAAAATACATTTTTTCTTATTTCCGGGAGTCCCAGACTAGAAAAGTACCGTATATGTATGTATATGTTTATATCATAAGTTATGCAATCGTATCGTAGGATTTCTCTAAAAATGATACGGGGTGGGATACGCATGCTTTTCCGAGGAGGATGAAACGAATCGCAGGTACATAGTGTATCATCGGTTTTTATGAAAGGAATTGAACAAATATACAAAAATGGAGGATGAGTGGTTGTTTGGCTGAGTAGGAAGAAGGGATGAATTGAAGAACTATTTGAATTGCATACAATATCTTATTCGAATACTACATAATAAATCAAATGAGTGTGAGAGAGAGAGTGAGACTGCAGAGGAAGTGAAGAAGTTGTGGACGTTGTTGCTTTTGCCGACATATTGTAACTGAAGACGTGGTCAAAGATTCACAGGCGAATGAGAATGTGAATTCTGCGTGGTCTTCAAAAAGGGCCTCGGATCTGTCCCTATTGCTGTCCCACCCCTTTGGCTGACACGTGTCCTCTCTCTAACCCTTGGCTTAACTCTGCCAACTGGGAAATATTTTGGGTACCGGGCAGGTTCCACGTGGCCTACTACATGGTACCTGAATCGTGTATCCGGCCCGTCGAAAAGTGTGTTGGACGGCCCAGATTGAAACCTTCTCTCCTCCTCTCTCCTCTTTCTCTCTCCATAATTTGGACTGTCTAAAATTGAAATGAACGGCTGGATCATGCACACGGATAACCACGTGATACCCACTCGGCATTGAAAACTCCTTACTGGCTGTCCCATTGGCGTTTTCCATCAACAATAAATGCATTTTCCCAATCAAAGGAGCCTTCAATTCCTATTCCTTAGTTTGTTTGTCGCAAGGATATGCCTGCCGGACCCGGGGGCATGCATCTGGGTCGTCCGTGCTCGGCGATGGACAGCTTGGATTACATCTTGTCCAAACACATCCGAACCGTCCGCTGCCAAACAAATCCGAGCCGTCCATTGCCGAGCACGGACGCCTCAGATTGGGGACAACATCAGGGACAACACCATCCCCCAATTCTGCCTGCCCGGGTTTGTTTGGAATTAAAGCTTTGGACTTGGATAGCTTATCACGATTAAACCATCTCAGGTCACATGCATCGTTCTTCAAGTTGAGGGTATGCCCGTCATTTATCGAGCCACATGTGATGGTGCCAATTATGTAAGAATCACAAGGTAAGGACTAAGGCGTCACAATGTCGTAACGGTTCACAACAGTGTGGCAACGTTAAGTTTGCGGCCACAGGGTTATGTTTGCTGTTACAGGGTTAGAGGTTTTTGCCACAACGTTAGAGTTTGCGGCTCCAACGTTTCAGTTTGCTTCCACAATGCTTGAGCTTCTTGAGTTTGCTACCACAACGTTCGAGTTTGCTTCCACAATGTTCAAGTTTGTGGCACGTTGTTTGAGTTTGCGGTTACAATATTAAAGTTTGCAGCCACAGTGTGGAAGCAAACTCGAATGTTGTAGCTGAATTTTGCATTTTGCCATTAGAACAAGAAATCTGCATTTTACAATCCAACTGGAATTAGTTGCAAATCGCGGGGAGGGGAATACATCTAGAATTAGTTCTTGAGTTTAAAGGGCCTGGGGTTTGCCCCCATTGTTGTCACACCCCTTTGGCCGATTCGTGTCCTCTCTAACCCTAGGTTTGACTTTGTTGGCTGGCTTTCCCATTGGCATTTTCCATCAGGGCTCGATTGGATGAGAGATTAATTTCGGGTGGATAAAATTTGGAGGGGGATAAGATAGTAGGAGGTATTATTTTTTCAGAAAATTGGCCTAAATGCCAAGTTTGAGGCTTTAAAGGGTATTTAGTCCAACTTAACTTATTTTAAAGCCTCCAATACATTAATGTGAAATTTTTGAGGGTTCAAGAAAAATATTTGATACACATTTTGGAGTACTTATGAGAATGTTATTGGATAAACAGAGACCGCGGTTAGTCTCAAGGTAATTTATTGGAGCCAATGTAAAATTTTTAGAATTTTCTGAGGTAGTATCTGGACTGCACGGTCGAAACGGGGCTTGTTCTCACCCACACCCAATCATTTTCCCCTCAATAATTCAGTTGAGGGGATATTTTCCCCTTAAAGAGATCAGTACGTAGAAAGAAAAGGAAAGAAGAAAAGAGAAAGAAGAAGGGAAAGGAAGAGAAGAAGGAGAAGAAAGAAGAAGAAGAGGAAAGAAGAAGAAAAATTGGGGAAAACCCAAATTGAGGTACGAATTGAAGATTAATTTCCGAAATTCTTAAGCTATGATGTTCATATACAAGTTAATTTGGTATTTTGCATCTCATAAGAATGATTTGGGGTTGTTTTTACAAAAATTCGTGAAAGGAAGGTGAAGGGTTCACTGACTGGTTTTGTGAAAAACCAAATCTGCCATGGTTTTTGGCGAATTTTAAGACATAGTTCCAAAAGTTGGAAATTTATGAGATTTTTACAGTAGCTACCCATGGATGTTCTTTATGTTGTGTAAAAATTTCGGGGTTTAATTCGAAGTACAGAAAATAAGAAAATTCGTGAATCAATCTGCTGTCGGGTTCGTGTTTGGGCAGACAGCACTGACACATCTTGGGAAAAAGGTTATAACTTCTAGCTCGGGTATCCGATTGGTACCCCGTCTTTTGATTATGAAACTAGACTCGTATACCTTCGAAACGATGTATGGGTTGTGCCTTAATTATTTCCAGAGAATAGCAGTTTTTAATTTGAAGTTGGGGAAAAATCTGTTTTGGGGAATTTTCAGCAAGTTCTGGTTTTGTGTGGAGGTTGTTTAAAAATAGTTACGGAGCTCAGAAAATTCTGAATTTTGGATATGATGATGAAGTGTGATTCTGGAGTTTGTGGTGAAAATTTCGTGGGAATCGGATAAGTAGATTAATTCTGAAAATTCGTAGAGCGCAGCACTGTTGAGTTGTAGGATGCATTTTCATGCATTTCACTTGCATTTGGGCATGAATTTTGGTGGTGAGTCTTATGAGTGCTGTATATTTGGTATATTAGGTGATGATACTGTAAGATGGTCATGGTGACACTTCTGGTGCATAGAGGTTAAGTCTATGGCGGAGTTGGTCCTGTTGTGACAGGTGAGAATGTACAGCCTCTATAATAAATAGAAATGTGTAGTGTTTATGTGGTGTTTTCAAATGTGTGGTGTGATTATTGATATTTTGAAAACTCTCCTTGTGATTTTTGTATATGTTAAAAGTATTGTGTTTGGACGGATTAAATGATTTTCAGTGATGGATCAAATGATTTCTGGTGGGTGAAAAGAGAATATTTTATGCCTCTTGTGCCAATGTTTAGTTTGCAAGGTTGGCAACTTGCATTCGTGGGCTGTGCCATCTGGCTGTGTGCCAGCATTTTAGCCAAAAAGTTGCAAGGTTGGCATCTTGTAGCGTGGGCTGTGCCAATATTTTTGTTTGCAAGGTTGGCAACTTGCATTCGTGGGCTGTGCCAAATGTTTGATGTGCAAGCTTGGTTGCTGCTTGCCGGTAAGCTTTGCTTACGTTGTGGTTGCACCTACCATTGGTGATAAAGAATGGCCCTCGTCACCGCCACTATATGTGAGCCTGTGAGCGAGGTAACGGTACCGTCATAACTCCCGGTCGTGAGGTTGGCGACTCGTTGGCACATTGGGTAAATTGATATGATATTATTTTATACTGTGAAAGAAAATGTGAAATATTTTGCAAAACTTGCAGAGGTGTGTTGATGAAATGGGCCGGTGGGCCGTGTTTTTGAGATGAGCCGATAAGCTGTATTTTTTTTATAGATGGGCCGGTGGGCCGTGTTTTGAGATGAGCCGGTGGGCTGTATTTTTGAAATAAATATGGTGTGCTGTGTTTTGAGATTAAAGTGTGGGTGTGATGCTTTAAAAATTGTGATCCATCTAAATTGTTTAAGCAAATGTGTTGGCGTGTTGTTTATACTTCCAACCATTTAAACACTTATCATTTCCATTTATTATGTTGCTAAGGTACATTCTCCTGTAACCTTTTTGGTTGCAGATTTCCAGTTGAGCTAGACGTCGGTCCACTACAGTGCCAGAGTGCTAGACAGGTGTTCCTAGAGGTTGTGTTCTGTGATTTTGTCAGTCAGTGGGTGATGTGGATAATCAGTATTTTGTGGAGTTAATGTGGTCGAGTACATGTAAAATGATTTTGACTGTACAGTTGTTGAGGAAGTGTGAACACCTATTTTGGTTATGGCAGTTGAGTTTGGTGTTATAATATCTTTTGTTTGCATTCGTTACGAGTTGCAGTTGAGCTTTGTATAATAGCTTTTGTGAGTAGCCTAAAAGGCGTACAGGTGGTGACAGGTGTCCAGTCACTTTGTGCAGGTTATATCCTGCCAGAGTGGGGTGTGACATAAACACTACCAAAAATATTCATAAACACCACCATAAAAATTTACTTATTTTGGGCCATCCTTTTGAACATTATGCCATCTTTTTTTACTAGAACAAAATTTTTAAACACCACTAAAAAAATTATAAACACTGTAAAAATAAGGCACTTTTTCCGTATGAATGACAATTTAGTACTTTGAAGTGAATAAAGATAAAAAAAAAAGGATGTGTTTGGGGACAAAAAGCGGGTGTGAAAATCATTTCCCTTACAAAATTTATAATTTGATGTTGGACGGTAACAAAAAGAAAAAAGAAAAAAAAAAGGAAAGGTTTTGTCACTGCGCCAACATTCTTTTATACGCCTGATGACAAGAAGGGAAAAAAAAACATTATTATACGCGATTTTTATCGGTACAGTCACAATAACAATTTTTTTCCCAACATTTAAGAGTACAAGGATTTCTTTGAAAGGTGCTATTTGTATAGATATAGAGAAAATAATTAAGCAGGTGTATTCTCCCCTTGAAAAACCCTTTGCCCTTTCCATACAAAATATCCTTTTCCATCCACCAAAATTACCAAAAACACCAACAACCAATGGACTCTCGGCATTATGACGCACTACTCTGCGACAGTAGACTGTACAAAACCTCAGGCCCTTTCTCTCTCTCTATCTCTCTCTCTCTCTCAAAAAGCCCTTCTCCCCAGCTGCCTTGCCCCCATTGAAACCCTAAACGGCTACACCATAAGCAGGTTTGTCTCTGAAACTGTACCATCTCACTTCTTTTTGAGCATTAGTCGTTCTATATTTCTTTGATTGCTTCATATCCTGGGTTTTAGACAAACAGTGAGTTGCTGAAAAGAAATGTTCCGTACGGTGAACTTGCACCTATTTTTCTCTTGAGAAATCTCTGTCTCCAAATTTTAGTTTCTCTCGTCTATAGAATCAAAACAAAACAGAAGAAGAAAAAGAAGTTTTTCGCGACCTCAACTTCTGGGTTTTGTTTTCTCAAGTTGTGTTAATGTCGGTGATCTTGTTTTCCTTGTAGACGTTTGAGTGGAATAAAAGGAGGAGTGTCTTATTGGGGAGAGAGAGAGAGAGAGAGAGAGGGCGTGTCTAATATTAGAATCTCTCTCTCTCTCTCTCTCTCTCTCTCTCTCTCTCTCTAATAAGACACACCCTCCTTTTATTCCGCTCAAACGTCTACAAGGAGCACAAGATCACCGACATTAACGCAACTTGAGAAAACAAAACCCAGAAGTTGAGGTTGCAGAAAACTTCTTTTTTCTTCTCCTTTTTTGTTTTGATTCTGTAGACGAGAGATAGGGGTGAAAATTTAACCGGGAAAACCGAACCGGCCGGAAAAACCGGCCGAAATATTCGGTTCGGTTTGGTTTAAGTATTACAATCGGTTCGATTCGGTTTTTATATACAGAATATTTTAAATTCGGTTCGGTTTTCGGTTTTTATGGGGTTTAAACCGGAAAAAACCGAACCGAACCGGATATAGAATTGCTGCCCTTTAAATTAAATCGTAGCCGTCCATTTCTATTTAATCCTAGCCGTCAATCACATGTTATCCCCTTACCCTAGTTCACGCCGCACATAGCAGATCTAAGATGCCCCTCTCTCTCTCTCTCTCTCTCTCTCTCTCCCTCCTCTTCTCCGTTCTCTCACCCAAAACGAAATCAATTCCACCATTGAAGCTCACGCCTTTGAAGCTCTAATTAACCAGAAGCCCGTTACTCCTCTCTATTCAAGAGCCAACGATGTTCATAAGCAGTCGAAGAAGAACTCTCCCTGTTCGAGTCGCCAAGCAATCTGTTCAATCGGTTTTCCGACCAACGTTCAACTCCCAGTCTCCCTCGTCAGGTGCTACCGTGCTAGTGTGTGATACAGTGATAGATCCAACTTCCCATTCTTGTATACTTCTCTGTTCCGTTCATTCTGTTTGCTTTTAATTGTACTTTTTATGGAACTGGGCAAGTAATAGATAAATTAATAGTATAATTCTGCATTTTTCGCCAAATATATGTGTTGTTTCATTCTTTTATTCCATTTTCTGAAGCTCAAATGAGCCCAAAACGCAGAACCGAAAAAACCGAGAAAACCGACCGAAACCGAACGAACCGAAACCGAGAAAACCGATGTCATTGTCGGTCGGTTTCGGTAGGTAAATAGTGAAAACCGAACCGAATATTCGGTTTTTGAAAACCGCAAAAAACCGACCGGACCGAACCGCTTTCACCCCTAACGAGAGAAAGTAAAATTTGGAGACAGAGATTTCTCAAGAGAAAAATAGGTGCAGGTTCACCGCACGGAACATTTCTTTTCAGCAGCTCACTGTTTGTCTAAAACCCAGGATATGAAGCAATCAAAGAAATATAGTACGACTAATGCGCAAAAAGAAGTGAGATGGTATAGTTTCATAAACAAACCTGCTTATGGTGTAGCCGTTTAGGGTTTCAATGGAGGCAAGGCAGTTGGGGAGAAGGGCTTTTTGAGAGAGAGAGAGAGAGAAAGAGAGAAAGGGCCTGAGGTTTTGTATAGTCTACTGTCGCAGAGTGGTGCATGATAATGCTGAGAGTCCATTGGTTGGTGGTGTTTTTGGTGGATGGAAAAGGATGTTTTGTATGGAAGGGGCAAAGGGTTTTTCAAGGGGAGAATACACTTGCTTAATTATTTTCTCTATATCTATACAAATAGCACCTTTCAAAGAAATCCTTGTACTCTTAAATGTTGGGTAAAAAAATTGTTATTGTGACTGTACCGATAAAAATCATGCACTACCTTCTAATACATTCAAAACCCTCTTTATCGATATATAATAAGTTTCAATCCATTTTGAAATGAGGGAGATGCACGTGTTTTACTAAAATGACTTGTTTTCCCAATCTCTTGAGGGTAAAATGGTCATAGATTTTGATGTATAAATTATCTTGGGTTCAAACCACTTGGGTTAGAAAGTAGACTCAACCACCTTTTCAACACTTCTGCAGTAACTCACTAAGAGATAACTCACAATGTTATCACAAGTCTCTGTCCCCAAGTCTAAATCATCGAGGGTTGTACACCGTTCTGACAGTATACAAACACCGAGGATCACAATTACTTCGAATGCTAAGCTGTGTACTAAATTTTTTTACCTAACATAATGTTTTCTTAAGACATTCCACCCAAGGTATCGACCACATTCTAAATTACAAAAAAAATACCACCCAAGGGAATCAAAATCTCTATTCAAAAGTACCCCTCTATTTTTCAAGATCATTGCAAGTCACATCCACAACATGAACCCCACACTTTTGAAAGTAGCACCCTGCATAAATTTAAGTTCAAAACTTTGCTGGATTTAAGCCAAGAATTGACGTGGATCACACACACTCACACACACACATTTTCACAATTATTCTCAAGGCGTAGTTCCAAACTTCCAACATCCTTTGCTACTTAACCATTTCACACGGTACACAAATCGAAAGAACTTTAAGGGACCTCAATTCACAACACCATCGATAACGTGCCATGAGAGCAAAGGAACACCACAGCCAATAATGAAGTATACCTATTCCTACCATCTCAGAAATAATTTTAGTGCAAAAAAAATAAAATAAAACTCCCATCTTTTTCTCCTCGTGATGGTAATGGGGGCGCTCATCAGAAACAAATGAAGGTAGCATTAGAAAATTGTTGCAAAGTGTTGGCCGCAATATCCGTATAAAAAATACCTTGTCTTCAGCACCAACGTAGTGATAAGATAGCATAAATTAGTTGAAGCAAAAAAACTAAAGTAGTTGAAATCATTCTCAATTGTACATTGTTGTATCATGCTCCAGCCTCCACATACACCTATGCAAGTGTGTCTGTATACATATTTATATGTCATGCCAATTCTGGTAGTAATATACTATAGAATGTACGAATTTCTGCACCAATTTTCAGCCTTCAATTCCTTTTTCTTTTCTTGTTTTCTTTTATATGTTGTGTTAGGACCTTATCCACTTTATCATGTAGAACTCCAAATACTAAGAGCCCTAAGCTAGCAAGTAGCTTGTCAGACACATAATCAAGACATCATTCGGTTCAAAAGACGTGTACTATAATAAGCATAAGAAAAACCAAACATGCTCTGATCAGGACAAATGAAGAAAAAAAAAAAAAACATGCTTTTCAAAGCACCAAAACATACGAGGCACATCAAATCGGTACGCAATCAAGCTAATCTTATCCCCAACTTGCTAATATTGTTTTGCGATTCTAGTATCTAATCTTACCATCTATTTTGTCAGGAAGCGTTCCCCCTGATGCCAGCTAGCTCCAGGACCAAGGAGAATGATGTCACTATCTGCCACCGTCCAACCAAGTTGATTATGTTTGGACGCCTTGGAAGTTGCTGCAAGATATTCAGTTCATTCTGAAAAACGAAGTTCATGTTTAATAAGGTGCCCATACTAAAATTTTAAAAGTGCTATAACTACCACGTATATTTCAGGTGAAACCAAATGTGCACAAACCATAAGGAGGTACCGGAAATTGATGAAAATCTTCTGGACGGAGTTGCCTGGCTATTTTAATAGCAACCTGCTGCGCCGGAAGATTGAAAGCATTGTCTTCAGGAATGTTGCCGTTGTACACTTTAAAGAATCGCCTAGGTTCTTCCGGTATCCATGTGTAAAGGATACCAAATCATCAGGTGTAAATCTTACCACCATTTATGCCCTATAAATAAAATGAATAGAGAGAGAGGATGTCTGAGGGAGACGCTTGTGGGAATTTAAATCTAAGTCTCATCAATTGCAAATGGTGGTAAGGAAGGAATGTACACATCCCTAAACAACAAGGAATGTGACCGATAAAACAGCAATGAATGTACATATCCCTAAACTGATATAGACTACTAATCAAGAGTGAGTGAGTGCTATAAAGTGAGTGAGAAAATAAGGGTGAGTGATGTAGAACAAGTAGCGGCCCAATTCTATGATCAATTGGACCGGTCAAAGCTTAAGAGGCCCAAACAACTTCTAATTGAAAATTGCCAATTTCGGCAATTTATCGACGAGCCCGGAATAGGCCCAAACTTGGTGGGCTGAAGCAGAATCATGCTGCGATCAAGACTCACGACCCTAATCGTGACTGATGGTGGATTTCGGCCAAATTCATTCGTTTAGGCCTTCAATTTAGTAATTTTGCTATTTTAGGTAATAATTAGATTACGAATTACTCTTAGCGTGTAATTCCGTTTTCGTTGTTTCCAGTTGGGAATTTCTTATTTTTCTTTGTAGTTTTCAATTTTGGAAGTTTCCCCAATTTTCAGGATACTTTATTTTTTGGTAAGTTTTTGCTAGGGTTTGCTAGTTTTCCCTATAAAAGGGCATGTAACCTCTATTATTATTCAGCTTTTAATCAAATATAATTCAGAGTTATTTCTCTTTCTTCTTGTGGAATCAGGAACCTCGTGGATTCGAGACCTAATTTCGTTTGAACTAGTACGCAACTAGTTTCTCGTGAATTCCGCTGCGTCAGTGAGGGCATTCTCAATCACTCTGCCCTGAGCGAACGGCTGACGATCAGAGAACATCTCAGAGGGCATCAACCATCATCAGAAGGTGAAAAACCCAAGCCCACCCTAGTAGCTCTCTTCTCTCTATCAATTTGATACACAACACACATATGCAAATCATGCATGTTGTTACTTTTGTAATTGATGAGACTTAGATTTAATTCCCCACAAGCGTCTCTCTCTCTCTCTCTCTCTCTCTCTCTCTCTCTCTCTCTCTCTCTATTCATTTTTATTTTGTAGGGCATAAATGGTGGTAAGATTTACACCTGATGATTTGGTATCCTTTACACATGGATACCCGAAGAACCTAGGCGAAGGTCGATTCTCTAAAGTGTACATCGGCAACATTCCTGAAGACAATGCTTACAATCTTCTGGCGCAGTAGGTTGATGTTAAAGTAGCCAGGCAACTCCGTCCAGAAGATTTTTGTCAATTTCCGGTACCTCCTTATGATTTGTGCACATTTGGTTTCACCTGAAATATACGTGGTAGTTATAGCACTTTTAAAATTTTAGTATGGGCACCTTACTAAACATGAACTTTGTTTTTCAGAATGAATTGAATATCTTGCAGCAACTTCCAAGGCATCCAAACATAATCAACTTGGTTGGATGGTGTCAAATTCAACAGCCTGCCATGAAAAAGAGATCATGAGTATAAAGCAAAAAATCAGCCTCATAGAAGGTTTTCTAGAATTTCAAAAGGCACAAGTTGTAATATGTAACGTTGATATGCTATGAGTTGATTTAGTGGTTGCGTGAGGGAAGGGGAATATTAGGTCCCCCCACCCCACCCAAAAAAAAAAAAAATTTCTTCAAAAAACTATAGGAACATACAAGGGGTCCTCATACGCTCCCTTAATGGTGACAATATTCTTGTGACCTGCCAAATGCAGGTCTAACCGTCCTCCAATGCAGGTTAGAACCTAGCCTATAACTCCAAGACCCTAGCTTAGGACCCAAGCAACCTTCTTTCCTATAAACTGAATCTTCACGGGACATATATTTGAAGAATCGTAGATGAACTTGCAAACATTCCCAACTCCTCTATAGCAATCTACATTCCCACTCACTTAAAAAACAACTTTCGAATTACAAACCAAATTAGATTTGAAACCACAAGAATAAAAAAGCTCCAGACAAAGTGATATACTTGAGTCACTTAGATCCACAAGTTTATTTCGAGAAGAGACGACAACGGGAGAGATGGAAATCTGGAACTAATCGTAGAAAACGCACAAAGAGAACCGTTCGACTTTCGAATACACGTGTTTATGCATATCTATGTCTATATGCTACGCCCATGAGCACAAATCAATGCATAAACTAAATGTAGACAACAACAGAGAGAACTGTTCGACTCTCGAGTACAACAAAATTAAATTAGGGCAAATCGGAGGTAGGTTTCCCCTTTTGTGCCTCTGCACGAACGGGGAGTTCTTACCATCCTCTTCTGCACAGTAAAAAAAAAAAATCTAAAAAAACCTGGAACTCTTGGAAAATCACCGAAATTGATGAATATGTAGTGACGGAAGAAATTATTTCGAGTTTCATAGCTTTTATTTGGAATGGATCTGAAAGTCGTGCACTCGCCTCTTCGATGGAGGCTAGTAGGTGCAGTGGTGGTTGGATATGATCTGAGAGAGAGGTGGAGCTGGAGAAAGAGAGAGGGAGAGGCGCAAAGAAGACGCAGAAGAAGCAGATGGCGTGCGGTTCAAGTGCAGTGGCACAACTGTAAATTCGTTGATGGCATGAAAGTAAATAGAACAAAATTGCAAGGGCAAAAACCAAAAAGAGGGCACTCACTCGATTTCTTTTTTTTTTTTTGCCATCAGCGAAATACATCAGCAGTTAGTAGTCAGTTAGTTGTTAGTAGGGGGAAGGGGGGAAACCACCACAGAAGTGGGGCGGCCAGGACTCGAACCCTGGCCAAATGAATGGGGCTAATGGTGCTCTACCAACTGAGACACCGCCCACATTCCACTCACTCGATTTCACTCAAGCCTATTCTTTAGCTTTTGGATAGATGGCGCTATTAGAATTGGATGAATATGAGAATTCATGCAAGGCATGCAAGAGTCATTCTCACCTTTAGAAATCCAGGCTCTATCTCGTTAGGCCTTCTTGAATGAAGTTCATCTCCTGTAGCATTTTTGTGGAGTGTGTGGGAGATATTTGCATAATGCATTTTGCAAAATGAGTAATGTTTGAGAAATATGTGAAGAATACATTCTGTAGGTCTTTTCGTTTACCACCTTCTATATATAGTCCACCTACTTCAATTCACAAGTAGGATTGATTTCATCCAATGGCTATGATAGAACTTCCAAAATATTCGTCGAAAATTTCTGGAAGGCTTTGAACATTTTACCAACATCAAGACTCTTCTAGTGCATCAAAAATTCTTTCTTGTTTAAGAATTCTTAGAATTCTCAAAATTTCTCCGAGGTTCCACATTCTTAAGTATTCAAAATAATGTGTTATAGAGATATTTTATTGGGTTATTTACCGCGAGACCCCCTTAACTATACATTTTTGTCTCGAACACCTCCTACAAGAGTTTTGCCCACAACTTGACCCCCTCTGACTACTAAACCTGTGCCCGAGAGTCTGAGATCCTTTCCGTCAGCCTTCCGTCTAGATCCGTCATTTTTAACCTAATTTGTTACGAAAATAGTTTTGGGTTTTTGTTGGATGTGAACAGGATAGCTTTGGATCATCATCCGAGGTTCTCTTTAGATGAGCCTTTTCTATGGTTTTATGATAGCGAGGACGATTCCGCGGCTAGCTCCTATGCAAAACAGTGTAGATTGTTCGAGCTATGGTTTTTTTTCCGATATATACCATATTTTCATTTTATTAAGTTAAATATACCTTTTATCAAACTAATTTTAAAAATATACCATCCCGCAGATGGCACATGCGGCATCCTATCTGGCTAAACCATCTTTGTTTCTTTTATTTGATTAAGTGAAAGAGAAATGAGAAAGAAGTCATCTTTGTTTTTTTTGTTTGATTAAGTGAAAGAGGAAAAGAAAATATGCATTCATGGAAGAGAGAAGAAGAGAAAAAAATATTTAGTTTTCACTTTGTTTTCCACCCTCCTCTTTTTCCTTTCCCCTTCTACTTGGAAACCAAACAAAAGAGAAGAATTTTTTCTTTTTAAATTTTCCTTTCTCTTCCACTTCTTTCTCTAGCTTCCCCAACTTTCAAACAGAGCCTTAGTTATATTGGGGTCTTGAATTTTAGGCATTGTTTGTAACTCGGAGATGGAAGGACAAAGTAAAGGGAAATGAGGAAAATTAGATGAAAAGTCAACAAGAAATTGAAGAGAAAACTAAAAGGATTTTGTTAATGTGTCCCTAAGACGCATGATAAAGTTCATTAAATGAACCTAATTAACTCCTTTATTTGTCATTGTTTGCATGGGAAATCTAAGTTTTCATTAACTAATTTTACTATTTTTAACAAAAGTGAGTTGATATTATGTTAGCGTAGTGGATTGTTTAAATTCAAGTAACCGCATTTGCAAGTGGTGGCGAGTTCATGCGGTAATAGATTAGGAATGACGAATTACCAAAAAAATAATACTCCCTCCGTCCCTTTTTAAGTGATCCATATAGGAATACGTGCAATTTCAAGCCCCTAAAGAATATATTTCTCTACATAACTTTTTAATTTGTTTTATACCAAATTAAAGTGCTCATTGAGTACTTTAATTTGGTGCAAAAAAAATTTAAAAACGATATGCGAAAGTACATTTTTAAACGTTCGCAAAAATACACATTTTCCAAGTGTATCACTTAAAAAGGGACGGAGGGAGTAATAAATAACCCTATTTGTTTGTGGCCTTATTTGTTTAAATCTATGATTTCATGTTCAATGCTTCAAGGGCTGTTAACCCATGAAGTATTGATCTTAAGTTCGTAATCTTTTTGTTTTTAACTTGTACAATGCTCTCGACTACCTCTAAAAGGTGAATAGGTATGACTATCAAAGTGAATAGAATTAAAAAATAAAAAAAAAATCTAACAAAGAGCTCACCACTAAGAAAGGAAAACACCTAGGTGCATCTTTGACCATGAATAAGTATTGAGATTTGCAGAAGAATGGGAAAAATAAAGCAAATACAAGAAGGTAATGAAGTAAAGATGCCAAAAGAACTTCTTGGATTTCCCCAGTACTTTCCTGTCCTTGGAAAATCCTTCAACAATTTTATAATCCAAAAACATCCTCAGCATTGGCCAGAAGCCTGGGGAAAAAAAAAAAAAAAAAACTGAGAGTATTTGACCAATTTTATGATTAACTTTGATCCACTGCACAGTCTGAGTTACCCAGCTCTCAGTAAAGTAAAACAGATAAAATTTATGTTAGTTCTGCTATATGATAATTCCAGATGAAGCTAAACTCTCCCACGGCCAAGGTGTTTCACATCACTTGAATCACATTCCATGGACCTCCCCAGTTTAGAGTATAGCGTACCAGATTCAAGTAGATCACTAATAATTCCCTTATTTCAAACTTACTTGTGCATGCTAGCTTTTTGGCGTCTGGTTTGGACATCGTCAAAAGAATTCGACACTTTCTGGATAGAAATTTGTTGCTTTTCCCTTAGGCAGTGTTATCAGAGATGAAAGAAAGTGTATAGGGTGTTAATAAACCCTAACACGAGAGAACTTTATTTATATTGTTACGAGACATGTTACATAATATAACTAAGCAATGTGGGACAAAACATATAAACTATTCTAACACTCCCCCTCAAGCTGGAGAGTAAATATCAATAAAACCCAGCTTGTCACAAAGCAACTCCAATCGTGGTTTGAACAATGGCTTAGTGAACATATCAGCTAACTGGGCACCAGTGGACACAAATGGAGTAGCAATCACTCCACCAGTCAACTTTTCTCGTACAAGATGACAATCTACTTCAATGTGTTTAGTCCTCTCATGAAACACCGGATTGGATGCTATATGGATTGCAGCTTGATTATCACAATACAAATTCATAGGCACCTGCACAGGAAATCTTATCTCTTCAAGAAACGAACGTACCCACACAACCTCACATGTCGTATGAGCCATTGCTCTATACTCCGCCTCAGCACTAGACCGCGCAACTACTGTCTGCTTCTTACTTTTCCAATTAATAAGGTTTCCACCAAGAAAGATACAATATCCTGTAGTGGATCTCCTATTAGATGGGTCTCCTGCCCAATCAGAGTCAGTGAAGGCCTCAACTCGCAAGTGTCCACTAGCTCTATAAAACAAACCACGTCCCGGGTGAGCTTTGAGATATCTCACAATTCTTAGAACAGCCTCCCAGTGTGGAAGGCGAGGAGCCGACATAAATTGGCTAACCAAACTAACTGCAAACGAGATATCTGGACGAGTAATGGTAAGATAATTCAACTTCCCAACCAAGCGACGATACTGATCAGGACTAGAGAGCAACTCCCCCTGATCAACACACAGTTTAACATTAGGGTCCATAGGAGTCTCAACAGGCTTTGACCCCAGTAAACCCGTCTCATCTAAAATATCCAACACATATTTCCGCTGTGATAGATTAACACCATGCTTAGATCGCGCTACTTCGATACCCAAGAAATATCTCAATTTGCCTAAGTCTTTGATATGAAACTGATGCTGTAGGAAAAGCTTCAACTCATCAATACCTGTCTGATCATTACCAGTAATAATGATATCATCTACATAAACAATCAATAATATTTTCCCTCGGTCAGATGTGAGAGAAAAAACAGAATGATCAGAATGACATCGCTTCATGCCAAATCGCAAGACAGCATCACTAAACTTCCCAAACCAAGCCCTCGGAGATTGTTTAAGCCCATATAGAGCTTTCTGAAGACGACATACCTGAGAAGACTCCCCCTGAGCAACAAACCCCGGTGGTTGCTCCATATAAACCTCCTCAACAAGATCCCCATGCAAGAAAGCATTCTTGACATCCAACTGAAACAAGAGCCAGCCAAGATTAGCAGCAAGGGAGATAAAAAGGCGAACAGAGCCAAGCTTGGCAACGGGGGAAAACGTCTCTGCATAATCGACACCATAAGTCTGGGTGTAGCCCTTAGCTACAAGACGAGCTTTGTAACGCTCAACAGTCCCATTAGGATGATATTTCACAGTGAACACCCAGCGACACCCAACAGTAGTCTTTCCAGGAGGAAGAGGGACCAACGTCCAAGTATGATTGCTATGAAGAGCAGACATCTCCTCCTCCATAGCTGTCCGCCACTCAGAAATAGACAAGGCTTCGTGAACAGTGTTAGGAACAAAAACAGAAGACACAGAAGTAGCAAAAGCACGAAGGGATGGAGAAAGATGTGCATAAGAGACAAACTGAGCAATAGGATGATAAGTACCACAAACACGTTTACCTTTGCGGAGGGCAATGGGTAAAGAATCCGGGGAAGAAACCGGATCAACAGACGAAGGAACGGGCGATGGAGCCGGATCTCGTAACGGAGGAGAAGAAGGAGTGGTGAGCGGAAGCGGAGCCGGTGCATCTCGAGGACGGCGAACATATACCTGCAATGGTGGTGGAGGCGGTGGGGGAGGGGGTGGGATTGGTCCCTGAACCGGCAAATAGGCTGAGAGGTCCTCAGAGAAAAAAGTAGGGGGGTGGGGGGAGATGGTGTAGTCTGACTAGCAAAATACGGTACAGACTCATGAAAAGTAACATCAGCAGACACAAACTGACGACGAAGGGTTGGAGAATAACACTTATATCCCTTTTGAGTACGAGAATAACCTAGAAACACACACTTGATGGACCGGGGATCGAGTTTATCCCGGTCACGGTCTAGGTCATGAACATAACACGTGCACCCGAAAACTTTAGGAGGGACAGAATACAGTGGGCAATCAGGACACAATAAAGTATATGGTATTTGACCCCCTAAAACAGTAGATGGCATCCTATTAATAAGGTAACCAGCAGCAAGAACCGCATCACTCCAATAAGATTTAGGCACATTCATTTGAAATAAGAGAGCACGGGTGACTGTCAAAATATGTCCCAATTTGCGCTCAGCCACTCCATTTTGTTGTGGAGTGCGAGCACAAGAGGACTGATGCAAAATCCCATGTTCATCCAAAAATTGTGACAAAGCATTACGAAAATATTCGCGAGCATTATCAGAACGAAAAATGCGAATATCCACATCAAATTGTGTTTTTATTTCCTCGTAAAAAGATTTAAAAATGGAATACAACTCGGATCGTTTTTGCATTAGATAAATATAAGTAGCCCGAGAGTAATCATCCACAAAGACCACAAAATACTGAAAGTGAGACCGTGATGGAACACGCATAGGACCCCAAACATCTGAATGTACTAAATGAAAAGGACTCGACACACGACGCTCTTCCCTAAGGGGAAAAGACACACGACGATGTTTACTAAATTCACACACTTCACATGAAAGTGACTCAACACGACGACACGACGGGACCATCCGTTTAAGGTTCTGAAGAGACGGATGATCGAGACGACAATGATACTGGTAGGGTGAAACTGTGGATTGGAATGCAACAGAGGTAGTCTGCTCGCCATCTAGAAAGTAGTATAGGCCACCACGTTCAACTCCACCTCCAATCTTCCTCCCCGTTTTGAGATCCTGAAAGACACAAGAATCAGGAAAGAAGGTCACTGAACAGTTTAAAGCGTTGGTAATCTTACTAACAGACAAAAGACTAAAAGGAAATCGAGGAACATGTAGAACAGTATCTAAAGAAAGAGATGGATTTAAAGTAATAGAACCCAAACCAGCAATTTGTGTGGTAGAACCATCAGCCAATGTAACACGAGAAGAGGTCCCAGAGGGACGACAATCAGACAAGACAGTAGAGACACCAGTCATATGAACAGAAGCACCAAAATCAATGACCCAAGGAGTATGAGAAGCAAGGTAAGCAGAATGAGGACCTTTCTGAGCGAGCGTAGCAGTGGAGGCAGAAGTCTGAGTAGAACGGTAGTGCTGAAATTGTTGATACTCATCTTCTGGAATAGTAACTACACGAGGGGCGCTGCTGGAAGAAGCCTGTGAACCATCATCCTCGGAAACTGTGACTTGGTGAGCGGAAGGGCGACCATGAAGATCCCAACAATAGTCCATAGTATGATTATTGGCATTGCACCAAGTGCAGTGCCGAGCCACTTTCCCACGGCCTTGACCACCTCCTCCTTGTGCACGACTTCCACGGCCAGAATCACGACTAAAGCCTCGGTCAGTATCACGATTAGAACCACCACGACCAAAACTACCACGGCCTGTATCACGGCTAGAACCACTACGACCAGCTCCCCCTGATGTTGGGCCACTACGAGAATAACCACCACGAGAAACAGTAGTAACTAAAGCTGAACGGTCAGAAGGCAACTGAGAAGCAGTCATAGAACCAATATCAGAAATAGTAGCCTGACGAATACGACTGAAAACCTCACCAAGAGATGGTAACGTCCGTTCTCCCAAAATCTGCGAACGGACTGAATCATAAGTAGGGGAAGGCAAACTAGACAGAAATCGAGCAACAAATAGAGACTGTCGCTGGCGCTCCATAACCTGAATATCTGCAGAAATAGGCTGAGAAATCTTGATCTCCTCACAAAGACCACAAAACTTAGCATAATGGGTTTCTAAAGATTGCTCAGCCATGGACATAGAGAAAAATTCCTGATGAAGATCATATGTCTGACGAAGATTATTAACCCCAGAAAACATCTCCTGTGCCTGTCTCCATACAAGCTTCGCTGTGGGTAAAAACATCAAAGGTCCACTGATTTGGGGCTCCATAACATTCCATAAGTCGGAGCGAATGCGAGCATCCTCAGATTTCCATGCACCATACGTTGAACTGGTTGCTGCAGGAGGATCATCAGTGAGCCACTGTGAGGTTGACTCACCCTCAAAATAGACTTCAACAGCCTTGGCCCAGATAGCATAATTTTTATCATTCAAAATAATGGAAGTAATAGGCCTCTTGTCACGATATCGAGGAGAGCTGGAAACACTACCAATAACAGTAGAACCAGAGGCAGCAGCAGAAGCAGACTTATTTTCAGACATTGTACCAAACAATGAAGAAATAAATAACCAAAGTAACCACCAACAGATCAAAGGTCACCAACTACCAAGCAATCAACCAGCAAACTTAACACCAGCCAACAACCCATTGATCAATCAACAACTTTAATAATAAAACAGGTAGCGACAGCAGAACACCCATATAAAACAGCAACAAGAAATCTATATGCCAACATGAATCAAAATATAACAGCAGAAGTCCATCACAAGCCAGAGATACCATAAACAACGGACTGACAAGATTTCGACCACTGGCCAAACAGCATCAGATTGATCGAAAGCACCCAAACAAGCAACAGATCGGAATACCAGAACAGGGGCAGCAAATCTTGAAACCCAGAGTCAACATGTGTCAACGCGAACTAGATAACCAATTGCAGAGGCTATCGAATGAGAAGACCAGAAATTTCGAGGGCTGGGTAGTGGATTTCAGGGTCAGATAAGGTTCGAATAGGTTCTGTTAGGGTCGTATAGGGTCGTAAAGGGTTTATCAGGGTTTGGTCAAGGTCGTAGAGGGTTTCACAGGGACCGAACAGATCTGGTTTGAGGTCTACAGTACTCGTTTGAGGATTTCAAGTACTAATTGAGGGTTTTCGAACACTAATTGAAGGTTTGGGTTCGTTTCTGGTTAGAAGGAATCGATTAGGGTTTTCTGGATTTTGGGGATTTCGATTTAGGGTTCTCTGGATGGCGATGGGTTTTAGGGTTGTCGATGAAGATGACGAGATGACGTAAGGAAGGGTAGAAGGTGACGTCGGCTATTGGCTATGGTAATCGATGAAATTAGGCTAGGTTAGGTTTTGGATTAAGGGTGGCTCTGATACCATGTTATCAGAGATGAAAGAAAGTGTATAGGGTGTTAATAAACCCTAACACGAGAGAACTTTATTTATATTGTCACGAGACATGTTACATAATATAACTAAGCAATGTGGGACAAAACATATAAACTATTCTAACAGGCAGCTGCAAGACCATTTTGTCCGACATACTTTCAGACAAAATTAAGATTATGTTTCTAACTGTTGTTGCGATTTCATGATCAAGTACGATAAGATCAAGCACCAACAAGTTTATCACTTCAGCGAATGAATATACAAGAACTCGACATAAGTCACCGGCGGATGAATACTGGAGGCATGCAACTATATCCAACCTGCCAACCCAAATCTTTCGGCAACATTGTACATCACCAAGTCATCCCAAATATGCCCAAAGAGGCGCTCCCCTCCAATGGAAAATGTGAGGGCCCATGATGAGAGGACAGCTGCAAACACCGTGAAACCAATTGCTGATCCAACGACATCTGCAACAAAAGTATGTTAAAATCCTAGAAGGGAAGGCATTGAAAGAGGATCAAAATCCATGACTCCATAAAAGATGAGAGCCATTGGTAGACAAATAAGTGATGGAGGAAAACACAATTAAGGGATACAAGAAATATCAATGACTGAATTAATCAGGAGTGCTGTCTTGGACAGTATTTAGCCATAAAGTCTGATTTTTCTAGCTTTTGATAAATTTAACCATATCAATTTAACAGACAAAAAAATAGAAATAAATAAAGATTGTAAAAGTATAAAACTTGCAGGGTTTTGTCATTTCTAGATGAAAATGAAAAACAATGTTCTAGTTTACCAATTTACTAGGTGATTCATTCAAGATGATTACTTTTCTTTTCTTCTCTCTTTCGAAGGTGACAAAGCTCTGGTTTCAAATGCTGTGGAAACAGAAATTGAATTGTTGATACCAAATTGAATTCTAAACAGCCAAAATAGCATGGTAGATTGTCTCTTCTCCTGATGCATTTTTTGGATGCAGCTTGAGAGCTCAATTGACTATTTCCCTTTTTCTTTTTCTATTGAATTTTGAGAACTCAATTGACTGGATTAAAGTTCAATCTGCATCACCGTATGAAAATGCTCCCAAAAAGCACTCAACTCAAAAGCCACATTGATCCTCCTATTTCCGTTGGTGTAAATTCAAACTATGAAAAAGACCAGTGTATCCAAATCTTAGTTGACAAGATCGTCCATGCAGCATGCACCATGAGAAATGAAACGAGACACCATTGCATCACAACACAAGGAGGTTTTCGAAAAATCACAGGAGGCTGCTTTATTACGTGGCCAAGGTTAAAGGGTGAGCCAATTGAGAGATATTTGTCGCCAGCATTAAAAGAGGAGTGAAGTTTCTTAGGCCCGATGTTCTTTATTTCTACTGTCTGCACTTATCACCACCCCGAAAACACCTTGAAATTCGGCAGTGTCGATAAACCAGAGCTGTTGAGCTGCCATATAGTGACTGAGAATCAGCCACAACCTCACATACTTGTGATACTTGGCTGATGGTGTGGCCATGCAAAGAGCTAGCCCAATGGCGAAGCGATGCCAAAGGACACCACTGAATGAAATCCGCAGGATGAAACAAAGATTTCCCCAAACCATTGTTGACAAAGGAAAAGCTAATAGCCATTACAGCCCACACATAGTTCATGGGTAACTTGGAGTTCAGCAGTAAATAGTTCATTGCTATTCAATCATTTCTCAAGCGTGGGAACGCTGCAATAGTTATAGCTCCATTACACATCCCTTTTATTATACCACTTCAATATATCTATTAATGATGCCTTTATTTTTGAAAGCCCGTGACATCAAATCTCTAAGGACTATCATAGAATTCCTTGGAGACAACAGAAACCTAATTAAGACATTTTCTTCTTTTCCCTCACCACTCTATTTCTACACGGCAATTATAAATAGCTACCATTGTTATCCTCTTATAAGATACTCCCTACACATTCAAGTATTAACCTACTACTCTCTCCCAGAGCTTCATGGCACCACAGATAAGCTTAATACCCCTGCAGCTTTACAACTTCCGAAAATTTCCTTTATAGCAACCAGAATTTTCCACAAAATAACTTTCTCAACCCACACACGCATTCATATGAGGTGCACCTTGAGACCCCAAAAGAGATGGCTTAAATCTCTCTATATTTTCATCTTCCTCAACAGTGAATGGAGTATTGAGTTCATAACCTAATTGTACTTGATATCAACTTTGTAATCTCCCCGCCCTAACACTTTTCGAAATGCTAAGTATAATTTGTATTCACAATATGAAAGTTTTAGAACACAAGTTGCATAAAAGGTTAAACAACAAGCCATTTCAAATTGGAAACTGTATCAGGGTCTGGATTAAAGCATGCCCTCTCTCTAGTCGAATATGGACCCACATTAAAAAAATTCATAAACACCCCCGAAAACATTGCCCCGCTCCGACTTAAATCTACCTCACACGAGTTTCACCCATAAAGAAGAGACCTTTTGCTAATCAATTTTTGAAGACCATTCTATGGCTTCCCAAAAATTACATTGTGCCATTAATAAAGGTTTTAATAAAAACTTCAATTGGAGACTTCATATCAATTGAAACTTTGGGTAAAGAGCTTCTCCAGCCATTACCCTTTTTAGACTCGGAACCAATATTTGCATAAAAACCTCCTAAACTCACCTCACTTTTTACCCAAATCTACGGAAACTCCAATTTCTACTCAAATTAATGCTTAGAATTGAGTAGTTTGTCCTTTGGAGTTTGGAGTGCTTCATACCAAATGATACATTTTCTGAATTTCAGAAAATAGCATGGAACTGGCAATGGTAAGTGAGTGTATTTCCGACTGCATAAACCCTGAGGGTTAGTCCGGTTGGTTGGTGGTGTGCTCCCCACACCATTGTACATGCTCGACTTTGGTGGCCAGGCCACAAAAAATTAATTTCTCGTGAATTCCCTAGTCCTCCCTCGTCCTGGCATGCCTTTGACTGGACTGAGGAGTGATTAGTCGACTAATATTAGTATTTTTCCCTATGCATAAACATCCCTAAATTTTAATGTAGATACTTAAATATAGGTATATGGATACACGTTGATGTAGATACAGAACGATAGAGAGGGGAAATGGGGGTGTTTGGGAACTTACAGCGGCGAAGAAGAGGGAAGGAACGGGAGTGGCGGAGGACAGGCCAGAAGTAGAAGCAATTGACCGCCCAAAGGAACGGAAGGAGAAAGAACCCAAATTTGAAGAATCTGCGTGCGTATGAGATCGATTCTTCCTCCGATAGACCAAGAGATCCGTCGACGGTGGGCCACCGAGGGCGTTGCGACGATGAATGGAAGGAATTAGGGTGGTTGCTGTTGTTTTCGTTGTTGGTTGTGTCTCGATTGGTGCGAGGAAGTATCAGTTCTGCTGCTTCAGATCGGTCGTTGTTCTCTGATCTCTCCATTCGGCCCATTAAGAAAAATCAGAGACTGTTTGAAGTCAGAGAGACAGGGCGGCTGCCGGAGTAGTGACCGGCGGCGGAGATGCAGGAGAATGGCCGGAGCAGTTGCCCGTGTCGGTCGAGTGGCCGACGCAGAAGAGGAGGAAGCAGTTGTAAAGCCTTAGCTACTTACCACTAGGGCTGTAAACGAGCCGAATCGAGCCGAACTTTAAAATGTTCAAGTTCGTTCATTAAATTTTTAAACGAACTCAAGCCAAACTTGAACTCAATGAAAATTTGACAAGCCGAGCTCGAGCCGAACTTTCCTAGGTTTGAGTCGAACTCGAACTTGTTCACGAGTCTTAACGAAGAAAAAATATTACATATTTATGCTCTAATATAAGTCTAGAACTTCAAAAAAAAATCTATTATGTACATAAATAAGTTCATACATGTATAAAATTATAAAAACATACCAGTAAAATTTAAGTTAATAATACTTTTATTGGTTTATACAAGTAAAAGTTATAAAATTTTCATTATGTATATGTAAAAGTTTACACATATCCAAGGTTATATATGAAATTTTTATGAGATATACATATATTCCAAGTTCGTGAGCCTAATCGAGCCAAATATTGTCAAATTCAGGCTCGGCTCGTTTATTAAACGAGCCTAAAATTGAGGTTCATGTTCAGTTCGTTTTGCATCCGAATTGAACTTGAACGAGCCTTTACCGAGTCGAGCCTCGAATAGTTCACGAACGACTCAGTTCATTTACAGCCCTACTTACAACCATGTAAGGAAGAAAACGTGTTCTTCAAACACGCCTTCAGAAAGCATTGTTACCAAAAACGTTTTTCAAAAGCGTGTTTCATAGACACGTTTTTAAGTTGAATTATGATTAACTTAATTGCTTCAGTTAATCCGTCTTAAACCACAATAAAAGCGTGAAATGCAAACACGTTTTCACATATTTTGGGAATAAAGATAGAAAAGGCCCGCTTTAATTAATAAAGTTTTAAAAAAAAACGCAGCCTCTCCATTCTCTCGCTTCCCCTTCCCCCCCCCCCCCCCCCCCCCTCCTCTCTCTCTCTCTCTCTCTCACATTAGGGGTGAGCAAAATAACTGTCAAACCGTGAATCTAGTCCAACCTAATCCAAACCGAAGGATTTGGTTCGGTTTTCTTGGAATGTGGTTTGGTTCTAGTTTTAAAAAATTAAAAACCGTGATAAATGATTTGGTTTGTGGATTTACGTTGACGGTTCCGGTTCCAAACTGATCCGATCCGTTCCGTATAATATTTTATAGATATATTTTTTATATATTATATGTGGAATTTATTTAGATACACAAAATAAACTTTTTTTTTTTTCTGTAGTCAATTACTAATTTCCTAATCTAATACTTCATTCCACCACCCTATTCATTCACTTCCAAGACTAAAATTCTAAATTTCTATGTGGTGACTTATTCCTATGATTTTAATACAGTAAACATGCACGACTTGGACTTAGTCAATTGATTATCTAATCTTTTTGCTTGTCAACTAATTTTCGAATCTAGTATTCTATTACATGGCCCTATTTCTTCATTGAGTACCATTATTCTACTCTATTTTAGTTGGTTGATGTTAGTGAGTTTTGGTAATTTTAACAGAACTTGTTTTAATACAGTTATGAGTTAACTTATCTACGTAATTTTAAGTACTTTAAACTGCTTATGAAGATGATATCTCAATTTCAAGAGAACCTCACTCTATCCTATTTTAATAATTCCACATTCCATTTTGGAACGTCCCAAAATATATGTTCACTTTCCAAAATCATCCCTAAAAACTCAATGAAATCCCATTATTGTTCCTTAAAAAGTGATGTAATTATTATGTTCTCTTGAAAGGTAAAGACCGTAAACCGAAAAAACTAAATACTCCAAATGTCAAATTGGGACGGTGAGATTTTATTATTATTTTTTTTAATCCTCATTTTAGGGATCATCCTATTTTAGTAAAGCTCTGTTTGGGACTGTATCTTTTTCCTGGCGCCAATTCGACAGTCTACCAATTC
Source organism: Vaccinium darrowii (assembly GCA_020921065.1). NCBI lineage: Eukaryota > Viridiplantae > Streptophyta > Magnoliopsida > Ericales > Ericaceae > Vaccinium > Vaccinium darrowii. The sequence continues at coordinate 32,305,431 of CM037157.1, read as the reverse complement.
GGATGGTTTCCAAGTTCCTAGGGTAGGGTGATTTCAGCATAGAGTGAGGAGTACATTTTTGTCCAAAAAAAATTCAAAAATTATTTTCACCAATTAGTAAATATCTATGAATTCTTCCAATTTTTGAATTTCTTTGCCAAAAATGTAGTTTTTGGTATTTGAACGAAATGTACGCAAAATAGTTTGTGTGAGATGGGGAGTGCCGATACAGTGTGTGTGAGATGATCCACTTCCGGATTTCACATGAACGATCTAACCCGTCGATTAATTTAATTTCAAATAGTTTATACAATCGACTTTCAAAAAATCAGCTCAATCTAATAATTGTTCATTGTTTGTGCACTCCCATCTGTACCTCTAGGGACACATAGTGCGCAGGAAGATACGTTGCGTCCTTTTACATAGTACGCGTACTTGCATCCATTATGGCATAAAATCCATGATGAGTTGCTTTTTGGTATTTAAACGAATATCCGTTATACAATGTTGTTCACAATTGTTTACAGAAAACTTCTATCGTATGTTGGGGTTGCAACTATTGTCTCCTCTGGCATGCTGCAATGTTCATAAACAAGACGAATTCATGTTTGGTATACATTTTTTTTCATGTTTGAATTTTGATTCAAAATTTATTAATCATATAAAATATTTGAAAAGTTTATTTTTTATTTTTTGTCCAAACTCTCATAGTCTCTTTGGCTCTCTCTAAAAAAAAAAAATATTGAAATGTAACTTCTTTTCCCCTTTTGTTTCTTTTTTGTTCATTAATCATGACTTCATTTTTTTTAAAACTTGATATAAATATATAGTTCACCAACAGAACCAAAAAAATTTTTTTTTGTGCTTATCAAAAAAATGCATAGAAATAAATTATTTAACTTTTTTTTTTGGTTGCCTCGTGTTGTGCTGCCGTGCCATGCCGTGCCTTTTTTACTGCCTTGCTAGAACCGTGTTGTGCTGTGCTCGTGTCGTGCTATGCCCGTCCTACTTCCGTGTTGTGCCGTGCCAGGCCAACTTCCGTGCTCGTGCCGTGCCGTGCTAAAATAAAGTCGTGCCGTGCCGTGCCTCGTGCCCCGTTGACTTCGTGTCGTGCCCGAAGAAAACCGTGTTGTGCCGTGCCACGTGCCGCCTTAGATCGTGCCGTGCCCTCTCAATTCCGTGCCCGTGCCTTGCCACGTGCCGTTCCGTGCTGTGCCAGGATTTTACCGTGCCTTTGGCGTGCCGTGCCCGTATCGGCCCGGCCCGTTTGACACCTCTACATGATACAACAAATGGACCACTTTACTCTACTCTCGTATCAACACTAGTACTGCTAAACAACCCGTCATTTTAATTAATTTTCCGAAAGAAACAGGTCATAATAACAGTAGACTGTCGAATTCGCGGTTCAATTTTGCTGTATGTGTGTATCTCTTCCCCCGATTTCTGTGGGTGCTTAGCATCAAATCGTACACTTTTTACTACACCTACTTTCAGCTTTTCAAAAAGATACGCTGATCACTAAAAATGAGGATTTAAAAAAAAAAAAAAAAATCTCACCGTTTCGATTTAATATTTAGGAATGATTTTGGAAAGTGAACATATATTTTGGGATGGGACGTTCCAAATTGGAATGTGGAACTATCAAAATAGGATGGAGTGAGGAGTACATTTTTGTCCAAAAAAATTCAAAAATTATTTTCACCAATTAGTAGATATCTATGAATTCTTCCAATTTTTGGATGAAATTTTTGAATTTCTTTGCCAAAAATGTATTTTTTGGTATTTGAACGAAATGTATGCAAAAATAGTTTGTGTGAGATGGGGAGTGCCGATATAGTGTGTGTGAGATGATCCACTTCCAGATTTCACATCAACGATCTAAACCGTCGATTAATTTTCAAATAGTTTATACAATCGACTTTCAAAAAATCAGCTCAATCTAATAATTGTTCATTGTTTGTGCACTCCCATCTGTACCTCTAGGGACACATAGTGCGCAGGAAGATACGTTGCGTCCTTTTACATAGTACGCGTACTTGCATCCATTATGGCATAAAATCCATGATGAGTTGCTTTTTGGTATTTAAACGAATATCCGTTATACAATGTTGTTCACAATTGTTTACAGAAAACTTCTATCGTATGTTGGGGTTGCAACTATTGTCTCCTCTGGCATGCTGCAATGTTCATAAACAAGACGAATTCATGTTTGGTATACATTTTTTTTCATGTTTGAATTTTGATTCAAAATTTATTAATCATATAAAATATTTGAAAAGTTTATTTTTTATTTTTTGTCCAAACTCTCATAGTCTCTTTGGCTCTCTCTAAAAAAAAAAAATATTGAAATGTAACTTCTTTTCCCCTTTTGTTTCTTTTTTGTTCATTAATCATGACTTCATTTTTTTTAAAACTTGATATAAATATATAGTTCACCAACAGAACCAAAAATTTTTTTTTTTGTGCTTATCAAAAAAATGCATAGAAATAAATTATTTAACTTTTTTTTTTGGTTGCCTCGTGTTGTGCTGCCGTGCCATGCCGTGCCTTTTTTACTGCCTTGCTAGAACCGTGTTGTGCTGTGCTCGTGTCGTGCTATGCCCGTCCTACTTCCGTGTTGTGCCGTGCCAGGCCAACTTCCGTGCTCGTGCCGTGCCGTGCTAAAATAAAGTCGTGCCGTGCCGTGCCTCGTGCCCCGTTGACTTCGTGTCGTGCCCGAAGAAAACCGTGTTGTGCCGTGCCACGTGCCGCCTTAGATCGTGCCGTGCCCTCTCAATTCCGTGCCCGTGCCTTGCCACGTGCCGTTCCGTGCTGTGCCAGGATTTTACCGTGCCTTTGGCGTGCCGTGCCCGTATCGGCCCGGCCCGTTTGACACCTCTACATGATACAACAAATGGACCACTTTACTCTACTCTCGTATCAACACTAGTACTGCTAAACAACCCGTCATTTTAATTAATTTTCCGAAAGAAACAGGTCATAATAACAGTAGACTGTCGAATTCGCGGTTCAGTTTTGCTGTATGTGTGTATCTCTTCCCCCGATTTCTGTGGGTGCTTAGCATCAAATCGTACACTTTTTACTACACCTACTTTCAGCTTTTCAAAAAGATACGCTGATCACTAAAAATGAGGATTTAAAAAAAAAAAAAAAAATCTCACCGTTTCGATTTAATATTTAGGAATGATTTTGGAAAGTGAACATATATTTTGGGATGGGACGTTCCAAATTGGAATGTGGAACTATCAAAATAGGATGGAGTGAGAAGTACATTTTTGTCCAAAAAAATTCAAAAATTATTTTCACCAATTAGTAGATATCTATGAATTCTTCCAATTTTTGGATGAAATTTTTGAATTTCTTTGCCAAAAATGTATTTTTTGGTATTTGAACGAAATGTATGCAAAAATAGTTTGTGTGAGATGGGGAGTGCCGATATAGTGTGTGTGAGATGATCCACTTCCAGATTTCACATCAACGATCTAAACCGTCGATTAATTTTCAAATAGTTTATACAATCGACTTTCAAAAAATCAGCTCAATCTAATAATTGTTCATTGTTTGTGCACTCCCATCTGTACCTCTAGGGACACATAGTACCCAGGAAGATACGTTGCGTCCTTTTACATAGTACACGTACTTGCATCCATTATGGCATAAAATCCATGCTGAGTTGCTTTTTGGTATTTAAACGAATATCCGTTATACAATGTTGTTCAAAATTGTTTACAGAAAACTTCTATCGTCTGTCGGGGTTGCAACTATTGTCTCCTCTGGCATGCTGCGAACGATAGAGAGTATGGATAAAGAATTGAGCAAACTCATTCAACCAACAACTTTTTGCCCTGTTTGGATGCCGGATTTGGCACCCAGATTTGCAAAAGACCCGGATTTGTAATCCCGGGCCCACCTTAGTCCGGTGTTTGGGATGCAAAAACGTGCCCCGGATTTGATCGAACAATTTCACTGTTGGGAGTACAAATCTGGGGCACCCGGACTAGCTAACGACAGCCTCACCCCTGTCGTTAGCATATCGGGGGGGATTTGAGGATTTTTGGTACCAATTGACCCCTCCAAATCCGGTTGATTTTGGGGGGATTTTGTGCATGAGAGAGAGAGAGAGAGGAGGAGGAGGAGGAAGAAGAAGATGAGCAACCTAGAGGTCGGTGGTCCGATTTGGACGATCTCGTGGCCGCTGGAGCATACCATCTTCAACGATCTCGTGGTCGCCGTCGTCAATTGTACTGCGTCGTCGGATTTCACTCGAAATCCCGTCGCCGGAGTCGATCGGTTGTGAGGTTTTCCGTCACTTGTCGCATCTCTGTGTTAAAATGAAGAAAGTGAAATGGGGAAGACAATATTCTCCAGTGAGAAATATCTGGAAGGAAGGAAAAAAAATTATCTTGTGTATTCATGTCCCATGCAATTGTTTGTTCCAATGGCTATTAAATTGCATCGGTTTTTTTTTTATTTTTAAATTCCACAAAATGAAAGGATTTCATAATTCTTAACCCCATTTACTAATGGTTAAGAACTAACATTTAAAAATTACATAATTCATCAACTTGTTAATTTGGAATAAAATAATAAAGTAGGGAAAATTTGTTTTTTTTTCCATTTATTTTACATTTTGTAGGAAATATGTTATAATGTGTGAAATATGCTAATAAAGAAAAAATTGTAAATATATTTTCTAAATTCTATTTCAGAAATATCATTTTTAGTATATAATATAGTTTAAATAAATTTATGTATTTATTATGTATTTTATTCAAATTATAATGAAATTAATCTATTTTTATTTAATTAATAAACTGAGGGCAATTCAGTCATTTGTCCCATTATCCGATAAAATCCACCCTCCAAATCCCCCTTCTCAAAATACCATCCAAACACCTCATATAAAAATCCACCCTCCTTAGGAAGTGGATCCACCATCATTACAAATCCACCCTCATTACAAATCTACCTTCAAATCCACCCAAAATCATCTCCGGCATCCAAACGGGGCGTTTTGGTGCAAGAGTTATCTATGGCTATGCCATAGTACAAATGGTTATACGTGATACTGGTGCTATATTTTCCATAGCGCATGCAAATGCTGCTATAAGATACCACATTTATAAGCACGTATGCTTATCTACTATTATTTTGGAATGGAGGTGGTAGATAAGTCTTATAAGCACAAGCCTAAAATGTATTACTACTACTACTACTTATGAACATGTGAAGATTATAAATTTAATTGCCTCAGCAATGTTCCTAAACAAGACGAATTCGACCAACTAGTGACTTATTCAAATTCGAAGTGGAAATCTAACAGTACTACTCCCTCCGTACCAGATTTGTTTATCAATTTTCGATGTTTACATCAGTTCATATCTTCCAAAATCACGGTGACATTATAGATTGAAAAATATAAGCATATTAAAAAATGACAAGAACATCGAAAATGAACAAACAAATTGGGAGTCGGGGACCGAGGGAGTAGTTTTAGAAAATGTATTCAGGCCTTGTTTTTTGGCTTTCAATCCAGTCTATCGATCTGTCCACAAATGGCCGGGCCAGGAATTGGCAAAAAATTTATTCTGTAAACAAGTACATTAATCTCAAACAAATTTATTCTATAAACAAGTACATTAATCTCAAACGAATCTTAATTATATTTTTATGGAATGAATTCCGAGTACTAGTTGAACATGAGTAGAATTTTGCGGAAAAAATGGTGGTGCAAGATCTAAACTTGCGCACAGACACGCTTAGCTAACATCTCATGTAGAAACACGAGCCAAAAGGACCCGACTTCTCAGCTGTTCAGAAAAAGAGACGCCATTGTCATTATATCCCAACCATTCATCTTTGTATTCAACAGATCAAATTTTAAAAAGACTCTTTCTCGGGAAGAACCATTTTTTTTTCCCGGAAAAAGAATCTTTTCGGAAATTTAAATCATTAAAATAAATTGTGGTTTTAAATATCTCAAATTTCTCTTGGACAAAATTTTTAGATTTTCAAGGGAAAATAATTTGGGTGTTCTGAAATAAAATAAAAGAAAACCAAAAAAATTTGCTAAAAGCTCGCTCTGTTGAATAACATGTTTTCAGTTTTTCTGAATTTTGTTTTCTTGAAACTGGAAATTCATCATTGTGTTTCTAGTGTAATAAAAGATACTAATTGTACAAAATAGTGTTGTGGTCTTCACTCCTTATAATGCCTGACATGCATTTTCCCCCTATTCTGACTTTAACCCATGTGATTAACTGGTTAAGCCAAATGACCACATTGGCCTTATGCATTTTCCCTTATTCTTACTTTAACCCATGTGATTAAGTCCCTCTAGACTACAGCTCGTCTTCCAACAAAACAATTGAGAAAAATTTGGGTACTGGATGGGTACCACGTGACAGTATTCGTTGTGTATCTCAGTCGTTCAAAAATGTATTAGACAGTCCAAATTTTAAATAAACTCTTCCTTGAAATAGTTAAACTTGTTGCAAAACTTTATTTAAAATCCAGACCATTAATTGCAGAGACGAAAGGCTTTGATTAGGCGCCATGACCACCACGTTTGACACCACATAGTACCCTATCTGCGTCATTTTTTCCTGATTATTGTTTTAAGATCAATTTTTTTAAAAGGTTCACTAAAGACAAAATAATCCAATTTTTTTAATAGTTTATTGTATTGTCTTTATCATGAAAATTTAAGTCAATAATTTTATAGTTTTAAGATTTCCCTCGTCGAGACAAACCAATAATAAAAAAAAAATTGATATGCCTAGCTCCTTGGCTCCCTTTAATCTTTGTAATGTTATTTCAAAGATTAATAAAATATTTTCTCTTTCAAAAAAAAATAATAATAATCATTGACGTTAAATAAAATAATTTTTTTTTTAATAAGGAAAAAAAAATAAACCAAGTGATTAATTTTACCCAAAGCACCTTTGTTTGGTTTCTAGTTTAGCTTAGTTTTCTTCCAAAGTTTTCACTGTTTCGTCATCCATGTTTTTTCGTCTATAATGAATTTTTATCTTTTTTTTTTTTTTTACTTTTTGGATTTATATTACACGCCTCTGTCTAAAAAGTTAAAAAAAAATGACCGAAGAGAGAAAATTATGCAACCCAATACAAACATATTATTACTAAAAACTTTGGTAAAAACAACCAACCAAAATATGAAAGTGGGTAGTAGTAGACATCCAAGAGAAAACGACTCTGAAAGTATGTTCTTTTTTTTTTTTTTTGATTAACAAAACTGTCAGTTCCACTTCATATCCTGGATGATTTTTTCCACCTTTGGCGACAACCGTGGAAGGTTATTGAACAACTGGACCAAGAATACAATATTAATATGTGAAGATTTGCTAAAGGTAGAATTTAAAAAGGAAATGATCGGCTTAGCTCCCATCCCGAAGGGACAACACCATCCCCATTCCTTTTACACATAAGGATTGTTGATTAGTAAATTTACATTAATAAATAATAAAACGAGAGTATGAATAGTAGTAAAAAAGGGAGCGAAAATCAATTCTTTTTTTTAAATAATAATAATAAATGCCACTAGATTTGTAGAGTTGGGTGCGAAAATGACTTGTCAAGATACTCCTTAAACTGTGGTCATGCATGATACAACAAAAAACACAAATGGTCCACTCTACTCTACTCTGGTATCAACACTACTGCTGAAATCACCCTGCCCTGGGAACTTGGAAACCATCCGAATTGGTAGACTGTCGAATTGGCGCCAGGAAAAAGATACAGTCCCAAAAATCAATCAGAGAGAGAGAGAGAGCAAAGAGTTCATCACAGCAAAACCAGAAGCCCAGCATGTGTAATATACTAATATCCAATAATGCATCAATAACTGATGCATTCTACCCTTATTCATGTTCTCATGTGTGAAAAATGACAATCAATTCACAAAGAATAAGGAACTCCATTCCTAATCTGATTCTTCTAAAAATCAATACAACCCTCTGTATAGAAATCAAAACGTTTGATGAATGTCAGATGATCGGAAAATTCAGAAAAGAAACCGACTAGTTCCACTTCATATCCTGGATGATTTTTTCCACCTTTGGCGACAACTGTGGAAGGTTATTGAACAACTGGACCAAGAATACAATATTAACATGTGAAGATTTGCTAAAGGTAGAATTTAAAAAGGAAATGACAACAAAGTTTTCAATGCATAGAACTGGGTATTTTTTACACCAAAAAAAAAAAACTCTATTTTTTTAAGATAAATAATTTTACTTAAAACTTACAAAATATGCAATACATATCTCTTTAGTAATTTTTTGGTAATTTTTAGTAATATATGTCCATTTCTTCAGTTAATGAACTTGATAATTTTTTTTTAGTAATTTTTAGTAATACCCATTTCTTCAATTAATGAACTTGATAATTTTTAGTAATTTTTTGTTAATATTTCTTCAGTTAATGAACTTGACACTTTTTAAATTTTATTTTTTCATTTTCGGTAATGTTTAGTAATTTTTTTCTTGTATACCAAAATTGTATTTATTTGTAACTTTTTCATTTTATGGTTTTAATTCCAATTATAGTAAATTCTACTCCAATTTAAATTGGAAACCAGTAGAGTAGATCACTGTAGTACTGTACGTCTTTCTCACCCCGGCCCCTGTTCAAATATCTCCGGCCACACAATGAAGTCAGTCTGGTTAGGAGTAGGAGTGCTCTTCTTGCTTGTCGTCAGTACCAACGGAGGAAGGGGTATTCCACCTGCCCCGACCTCCACCGAACCCAAACCCAAAGCTCCACCGGCCACCGAACCCAAACCCAAAGCTCCGACCATCGTAAATGTGAATAACAATACCATGGTCAATAACAACATCCCCGCCAATCCTTCAGCCACTTGCCCGGAAGCATAGCGCCATTCAACGGAAAATTCTAGTGAAATGTGGGTAGACCACTCTCTGAAATGGTTTGTGGAACTAATCACCGGTGTCCTGGGTTCCGTCCTTGTCATCATGGCTATTTTGAAAATGTATTCATCCTGTCTGATGGAGGGAGGATTGTCCCCTCAAAATATCGATCCCCATGTTGCACCTGCTGGCGGCGGAGGAGTGATGTGTCGGAGCCGGCGGTGCTGGGGAGCAATTGGCGGAGGTGGAGCAAATGGCGGAGGTGCTGCAATGATGTTGAATTAATTGGAAGTTTCAAGTGTGTGCTAGTCCTAAGCAACACAAATGAATGTCGCTCTGCTGATTTCTATTCTTGTTGCATTTTATTTCAGTGGTAATGTAGGTTTTAAGTTTTCTAAAAGAGTCTAAAATGCTCTTCTTCTACTATCTACTCTCTCACTCTGTATCTCCACAGATTTCGAGTGTTTGCAAATGGACATGTGTCTTTTAATTCTTTTCTTTTTTCTTTTTTTTTTTTTTTTTGCAAATGGACATGTGTCCCTCACGTTTCCAAAATTTCCAAGCAAACTCTCTCTCTCTCTCTCTCTGAATGATGTCAGGTGCCACCACCACCGCTGCCGGAAAAAGCCCCAAATTCGGCACCTAGGCTCTGATCGGAGCCTCCCAAAGTCCCAAAAATGATGGGCAAGGGGGAGATCTCCCCTCCACGAGGAGGGGGTCTCAACCTCTCGCAACCATGGAGTAGAAAGAGAGATAAGAGGAGAGGAGGGAGCTGGATCGGGTGGGAGGACGGAGAGGTAAAGAAGAAGGAAGAGATTTGAGGGGGGAATCAAGAGGCGGGGAAGAAAGAAAAGGGGGGGGGGGGGGGGGGGGGGGGGGGGGGGACCCTTACAGTACTTATGCTACCCTCCTTACATTAAAGACATAAAATGATAATAAGACCCCCCTAACTATTACATAATGATAGTAACACCCATAAACTACTACATCATGACTCCCCTACTAAAAAGAAACTTTTCCTCAAGTTACGATAGTGTCCTCCGGGAAATAGGGCACCAAGTGTTGCACATTGAAAGTGTTGGAGATGTTCAAGTGCGAGGGTAGTTGGACTTGGTAAGCATTATCATTGATCTTGCGCAAGACTTTACAAGGACCCACTTTTCGATCATTCAACTTCATGTAAGCGTCATGAGGATGCCTTTCCTTGCTCAATATAACCCATACAAGATCCTATTCCTTGAATAGAACCTCCCTTGTGTGCATCAACGGCCGCCTTATACTTCGCATTAGACTTCTCAATTTGGGACTTGACTTGAGCATGAACATTCTTCATAAAGGTCGCCATTTCGCCCACCTTGGGGTGCTCCTTCTTGGACGTTGGCAAAGGGACAAGATCAACCACACTAGAAGGTTTCAACCCATAAACCACTTCAAATGGGGAAGTGTGAATAGTGCGGTTTAGGGAAGAATTGTAAGCGAACTCCGCCAAGGGAAGAATGCCATCCCAACTTTTAGGATGCTCACCAACCAAACACCGCAACAAGTTCCCAAGACTCCGATTAACCACTTCCGTTTGACCGTCGGTTTGCGGATGGAAAGAGGTACTAAAGTGCAAGTTGGTGCCAATCTTTTTCCACAAAGTCCGCCAAAAGTGAGCAAGAAACTTAGCATCTCTATCGGAGACAATGGAAGTAGGAACGCCAAGCAACTTGTAGACCTCCTTGAAATAGAGATTGGCAATGTTAGATGCATCCATAGTCTTCTTACAAGGTATGAAATGAGCCATTTTTTAGAACCGATCCACCACCACCATGATAGAATCACTCCGCCTTTGCGTGGGAGGGAGCCCCAAGACAAAGTCCATACTTATGCATTTTCAAGGGCTTTCCGGCACGGCTAGAGGCAAATACAACCCCGCATTAGTTGTTGTCCCTTTCCTTCGTTGGCATGTTTGGCACCTTTGCACATAGCTCCCCACATCTTTAGTCATTCCCGGCCAATAGTATTCATCTTGAAGCAATCCTAGAGTCTTATCAAATTAGCTTCTCTCTCCCAAAACATGCACACACCCTAAAATTACTCATCTTCTTCCCAAAACATTATCACACCACTGAAATCCATGGCAGGTACACGATGTCATACTCCAAACGAAATGGGTTTGACTCGAAATTAATTAGACTTATGAGAACCAAGACCCTCACATCACTTATTGGAAGAAACAATAGACCACTGAAATCCATGGCAGGTACACGATGTCATACTCCAAACGAAATGGGTTTGACTCGAAATTAATTAGACTTATGAGAACCAAGACCCTCACGTCACTTATTGGAAGAAACAATAGACCACCCTGAGCTGACATATACCATTTTAACTTCATGGTGCCAACTGCAGTGCGGCATCACAACGTGGTAGAACGTATTAACGTCATAATCCGTCCAGGGTTGGAGGATCTTCGTGCACCATGCACTACAAGTGTTATAGGACACTTAAACTATGCCATTTTGATTCGTGTAGCAAAACAGCCAAGGCAAGCAATGGCTAAAAAATAAATACACCCACTCTCTCTCTCTCTCTCTCTCTCTCTGATAGGATATAATTGCCTAACATGTTTAAAAAATTGTTGATCAAAGATTGATAACGGCATGATTAATTATGTCTATGTAATATATAAAGGGGCAGGTTCCGGGGACACATAAAAAAACACAAAAAAAAAACACTCCATCTCATCCATTGAAATGGATGGCTGAGATGATATTGCACTCTCTCCCCACTTTCTCACTCACATCTCATCCCTCCCTCCCTCTCTTCCTCACAACAGCATGGTAGTAGCTCCAATGTTTGATGGTTTGGACACTGGCATAGAATTCCAAGTCATAAGTAGAGTATTTGAGCTTAGCACCATTCAACTTCTCGCTAAAGAAAGCAATAGGTTGGCCTCCTTGGCTTAGAACCCCACCAATTCCCACTCCCAAAGCATCACAATCAAGTTCAAATGTCTTGTCAAAGTCGGGTAAGACCAAGATAGGAGCTTCGGTAAGCTTTGACTTCAACAACTTGAAACTCTCGGCGGCTTCTTGCGTCCATGTAAACACCTTTTGCTTGAGGCAATCGGTAAGAGGAGCCGCGATGCTACTAAAGTTGCGAATGAACCTCCGGTAGAAAGTAGTTAGCCCATGAAAACTCCTCACTTCTTGAACACTAGTAGGAGTTGGCCATTCCACAATTGCTTTAACCTTGTCTTCATCCATGTGGACTCCCTTGGAAGATACCACATAGCCCAAGAATACCACATTATCAACGGCAAAGCTACACTTCTTCAAGTTTCCATAGAACTTTTCTCTTCTTAAAACTTTAAAGACTTATTGAAGGTAGGATAAATGGTCGTCAAAAAACATCGACTATACACCAATATGTCATCAAAGTACACAACTACACATACGCCGAAAAGAGGTTGAAGCATTTGAGTCATTACCCGCATAAATGTACTTGGAGCCTTGGTAAGCCCAAATGGCATCACAAGCCATTCAAAGAGGCCATGAGGAGTCTTGAAAGCCGTTTTCCATTCGTCCCCAGGGGGGACTCGAATTTGATGATAACGACTTCGAAGATCAATCTTGGAGAAGACCTTCGAACCAGCTAAGCAATCTAACATATCATCCAATCTTGGAATAGGAAACCGGTACTTGATAGTGATCTTGTTGATAGCTCTACTATCCACACGCATCCTCCATGAGCCATCCTTCTTCGGAGTTAAAAGAGTCGGCACCACACAAGGGCGAAGGTTTGCCCTTATGTAGTCCTTGTCCAAAAGATCCTTTACTTGCCTTTGGATTTCTTCCTTCTCCCTTGGAGACATTTTATAGGCGGGCTTGTTAGGAAGGGGTGCCCCGGGCACCAAATCAATACAATGTTGAATATCTCACAAAGAAGACAATTCGGAAGGTAACTCATGAGGGAACACATCAACATACTCTTTCAAAAGCCTAGCGGGAACATCCGACACACCAATATCCGCCATAGGAACCAAGACTAGAATATGTTGGTATGCAACCAATCTTTATTGCTATAGTCGTTAGGAGTAAGAAGAGTCTTCTTAATCATCAAAGCAAGACCTACTTCCTCTTCATCATCACCTCCAATATCCTCACACAAAGCTTCGTCATAAATAGAAAACTCATCTTCACAACTTTCCTCCATAAAAAGTGTCTTGTTTTTACTTCCGGAAGACCTCCGACAATCCAAAGACTTGTGACCCGGTTTCCCACACTTAAAACACTTGAATCCTCCACTTTGGAATTGACCTCTAGTTCCCAAACCACCGGATTGAGGCTGATTTTGAGTGGGAGTTGTAGCTTTATCCGCCCGGGTTTAATTACCAACCCCGGAAGAAGCAACTTGGCCACCACTAAAGGAAGATCCACCCCTAGAATAGGAGTAGTAGGGCTGTCCCGACTTGGAACCGCCTTGAGATGGATGAAATTGTAGCCCGAATCTCGAGAACTTCCTCTTTTCTTGCTTTTCGGCCACCAATGCACGATTGTAAGCTTCTGAAACCGTCCACAAAGTTTGCATGTCAAGAGCATCTTGAATTGAAGGCTTCAACCCACTTATATACCTTGCAACCCGTTGATCTTCACTCTCATTCAAGTCAACTCTAGCTACAAGTTGATGGAACTCCTCCGTGTACTCGTCCACACTTCCACTTTGCTTAAGGTTATGCAAACTTTTGTAGAGGCTTTGCATATAGTTGAAGGGCAAGAATTGTTCATTGAGCTTCTTCTTCATCTTTCCCCATTCTCTAATCTTCCCTTTACCTCTTCTTTCCCTAGTGAGTTGCAATTGCTCCCACCAAGCGGAGGCTCTACCTTTGAGACGGATAGCCACCAACTTCACCTTCTTCTCCTCGGAGACTTCACCATAATCAAACTAGAGGTTTTTCTGAATTTTATTTTCTTGAAACTGGAAATTCATCATTGTGTTTCCAGTGTAATAAAATATACTAATTGTCAAAAATAGTGTTGTGGTCTCCACTCCTTATAATGCCTGACATGCATTTTTTCCCCTATTCTGACTTTAACCCATGTGATTAACTGGTTAAGCCAAATGACCACATTGGCCTTATGCATTTTTCCTTATTCTTACTTTAACCCATGTGATTAAGTCCCTCTAGACCGCAGCTAGTCTTCCAACAAAACAGTTGAGAAAAATTTGGGTATTGGATGGGTATCACGTGACAGTATTCGTTGTGAATCTCAGTTGTTCAAAAATGTTTTAAACAGTCCAAATTTTAAATAAACTCTTCCTTGAAATAATTAAACTTGTTGCAAAACTTTATTTAAAATCCGGACCATTAATTGCAGAGACGAAAGGCTTTGATTAGGCGCTATGACCACCACGTTTGACACCACATAGTACCCTATCTGCGTCATTTTTTCCTGATTATTGTTTTATGATCAAATTTTTAAAAAAGTTCACTGAAGACAAAATAATCCAATTTTTTTAATAGTTTATTGTATTGTCTTTATTACGAAAATTTAAGTCAATAATTTTATAGTTTTAAGATTTCCCTCGTCGAGACAAACCAATAATAAAAAAAATTGATATACCTAGCTCCTTGGCTCCCTTTAATCTTTGTAATGTTATTTCAAAGATTAATAAAATCTTTCTCTTTCAAAATAATAATAATAATAATAATAATAATAATAATAATAATAATAATAATAATAATAATAATAATTGACGTAAAATAAAATAAAAAATACAATTTTTTTTAATAAGGAAAAAAAATAAACCAAGTGATTTATTTTACCCAAAGCACCTTTATTTTACCCAATCCTAGAGTCTTATCAAATCAGCTTCTCTCTCCCAAAACATGCACACACCCTAAAATTACTCATTTTCTTCCCAAAACATTATCACACCACTGAAATTCATGGTAGGTACACGATGTCATACTCCAAACGAAATGGGTTTGACTCGAAATTAATTAGACTTATGAGAACCAAGACCCTCACGTCACTTATTGGAAGAAACAATAGACCACCCTGAGCTGACATATACCGTTTTAACTTCATGGTGCCAACTGCAGTGCGGCATCACAACGTGGTAGAACGTATTAACGTCATAATCCGTCCAGGGTTGGAGGATCTTCGTGCACCATGCACTACAAGTGTTGTAGGACACTTAAACTATGCCATTTTGATTCGTGTAGCAAAACAGCCAAGGCAAGCAATGGCTAAAAAATAAATACACCCTCTCTCTCTCTCTCTCTCTGATAGGATATAATTGCCTAACATGTTTAAAAATTGTTGATCAAAGATTGATAACGGCATGATTAATTATGTCTATGTAATATATAAAGGGGCAGGTTCCGGGGACACATAAAAAAACACAAAAAAAAAACACTTCATCTCATCCATTGAAATGGATGGCTGAGATGATATTGCACTCTCTCCCCACTTTCTCACTCACATCTCATCCCTCCCTCCCTCTCTTCCTCACAACAGCATGGTAGTAGCTCCAATGTTTGATGGTTTGGACACTGGCATAGAATTCCAAGTCATAAGTAGAGTATTTGAGCTTAGCACCATTCAACTTCTCGCTAAAGAAAGCAATAGGTTGGCCTCCTTGGCCACCAATTCCCACTCCCGAAGCATCACAATCAAGTTCAAATGTCTTGTCAAAGTCGGGTAAGGCCAAGATAGGAGCTTCGGTAAGCTTTGACTTCAACAACTTGAAACTCTCGGCGGCTTCTTGCGTCCATGTAAACACCTTTTGCTTGAGGCAATCGGTAAGAGGAGCCGCGATGCTACTAAAGTTGCGAATGAACCTCCGGTAGAAAGTAGTTAGCCCATGAAAACTCCTCACTTCTTGAACACTAGTAGGAGTTGGTCATTCCACAATTGCTTTAACCTTGTCTTCATCCATGTGGACTCCCTTGGAAGATACCACATAGCCCAAGAATACCATATTATCAACGGCAAAGCTACACTTCTTCAAGTTTCCATAGAACTTTTCTCTTCTTAAAACTTTAAAGACTTACTGAAGGTAGGATAAATGGTCGTCAAAACACCGACTATACACCAATATGTCATCAAAGTACACAACTACACATACGCCGAAAAGAGGTTGAAGCATTTGAGTCATTACCTGCATAAATGTACGTGGAGCGTTGGTAAGCCCAAATGGCATCACAAGCCATTCAAAGAGGCCATGAGGAGTCTTGAAAGCCTTTTTCCATTTGTCCCCGGGGCGGACTCGAATTTGATGATAACCACTTCGAAGATCAATCTTGGAGAAGACCTTGGAACCGGCTAAGCAATCTTGGAATAGGAAACCGGTACTTGATAGTGATCTTGTTGATAGCTGTACTATCCACACACATCCTCCATGAGCCATCCTTCTTCGGAGTTAAAAAAGTCGGCACCGCACAAGGGCTAAGGCTTGCCCTTATGTAGTCCTTGTCCAAAAGATCTTTTATTTGCCTTTGGATTTCTTCCCTCTCCCTTGGAGACATTTCATAGGCGGGTTTGTTAGGAAAGGGTGCCCCAGGCACCAAATCAATATAATGTTGGATATCTCGCAAAGGAGGCAATTCGGAAGGTAACTCATGAGGGAACACATCAACATACTCCTTCAAAAGCCTAGAGACGGCCTCGGGAACATCCGACACGCCCATATCCGCCATAGGAACCAAGACTAGAACATAGCCGCTTTCATGACTTTCCTTGAGGAATCCTTTAGAAGCGAGCAACGTAGTAGGAGGAGGCTTTGTGGTCGCCTTCTCCTTCATAGGTAATAAAGTGAATTGCCGCTTTTCCTTAAGGATGGTGTAGGTATTTTTCCTCCCATCATGGACGGATTGCCTATCATATTGCCACGGACGACCAAGTAGCAAATGACAAGCATCCATAGGAACCACATCACACCAAACTTTATCAAAGTACTTTTGCCGGATGGAGAAAGAGACCAAACACCTTTTCGTCAACTTGATCTCATTGCCCTTCTTGAACCAAGAGAGATTATAAGGATGGGGATGCTCTTCCACTTTGAGTTGTAACTTGTCCACCACTTCTTGAGAGACCATGTTCTCACAACTTCCACTATCAATAATCATGTTGCATACTCTACCTCCAATGTTGCAAGTGGAGTAGAATATGTTGGTATGCAACCAATCTTTATTGCTATAGTCGTTAGGAGTAAGAAGAGTCTTCTTAATCATCAAAGCAAGACCTACTTCCTCTTCATCATCACCTCCAATATCCTCACACAAAGCTTCATCATAAATAGGAAACTCATCTTCACAACTTTCCTCCATAAAAAGCGCCTTGTTTTTACTTCCGGAAGACCTCCGACAATCCGAAGACTTGAGACCCGGTTTCCCACACTTAAAGCACTTGAATCCCCTACTTTGGAATTGACCTCTAGTCCCCAAACCATTGGATTGAGGCTGATTTTGAGTGAAAGTTGTAGCTTTATCCGCCCGGGTTTGATTACCAACCCCGGAAGAAGCAACTTGGCCACCACTAAAGGAAGATCCACCCCTAGAACAGGAGTAGTAGGGCTGTCCCGACTTGGAACCGCCTTGAGATGGATGAAATTGTAGCCCGAATCTCGAGAACTTCCTCTTTTCTTGCTTTTCGGCCACCAATGCACGATTGTAAGCTTCTGAAACCGTCCACAAAGTTTGCATGTCAAGAGCATCTTGAATTGAAGGCTTCAACCCACTTATATACCTTGCAACCCGTTGATCTTCACTCTCATTCAAGTCAACTCTAGCTACAAGTTGATGGAACTCCTTCGTGTACTCGTCCACACTTCCACTTTGCTTAAGGTTATGCAAACTTTTGTATAGGCTTTGCATATAGTTGAAGGGCAAGAATTGTTCATTGAGCTTCTTCTTCATCTTTCCCCATTCTCTAATCTTCCCTTTACCTCTTCTTTCCCTAGTGAGTTGCAATTGCTCCCACCAAGCGGAGGCTCTACCTTGAGACGGATAGCCACCAACTTCACCTTCTTCTCCTCGGAGACTTCACCATAATCAAACTGGAGGTTTTTCTGAATTTTATTTTCTTGAAATTGGAAATTCATCATTGTGTTTCCAGTGTAATAAAATATACTAATTGTCAAAAATAGTGTTGTGGTCTCCACTCCTTGTAATGCCTGACATGCATTTTCCCCCTATTCTGACTTTAACCCATGTGATTAACTAGTTAAGTCAAATGACCACATTGGCCTTATGCATTTTCCCTTATTCTTACTTTAACCCATGTGATTAAGTCCTTCTAGACCGCAGCTCGTCTTCCATACGCCCTAAGTTTTTTTTTTTTTTTTAAATTAAAATTTTAAGAAAGTAGAATGCAAAAATTATTTTTCCTATCACAAATCTCTCTCTCTCTCTCTCTCTCTCTAATCGAGTCATCTTCATCTCTTCATCTCTTCATCTTTACTTTTCATTTTTCCTTCTTCTATTTGTATCTTTCATATAAGCACTAAAAGATGGAGTAAATTCTATATTGCACTGATAACAAAGTGGAGTGCAAAATTATTTGGACCTGTCATCAACATTTCATTGGGAATCAATTCATTGGGAATGAATGCAACTACGCCATGCCAGGGGGAATGATGCAATTTATCAGCGCTGCAAAACCCTTGTGCATTGAGCAGGAGAAATGCAATCATCGGATCCCTCTAATACACCATTTTGGAAGAAACAATAGACCACCCTGAGCTGACATATATCGTTTTAACTTCATGGTGCCAGCTGCAGTGCTGCATCACAACGTGGTAGAATGTATTACCGTCATAATCCGTCCAGGGTTGGAGGATCTTCGTGCACCATGCACTACAAGTGTTGTAGGACACTTAAACTATGCTGTTTTGATGAAGTTTGGTGTGACGTTGTTCCTATGGATGCTTGTCATTTATTACTTGGTCGTCCGTGGTAATATGATAGGCAATCCGTCCATGATGGGCGGAAGAATACCTACACCGTCCTTAAGGAAAGGCGACAATTCACTTTGTTACCTATGAAGGAGAAGGTGACCACAAGGCCTCCTCCTACTACGTTGCTTGCTTCTAAAGGATTTCTCAAGGAAAGTCATGAAACCGGGTATGTTCTAGTCTTGGTTCCTATGGCGGATATGGGTGTGTCGGATGTGCCCGAAGCCGTCTGTAGGCTTTTGAAAGAGTATGTTGATGTGTTCCCTCTTGAGTTACCTTCCGAATTGCCTCCTTTGCGTGATATCCAACATTGTGTTGACTTGGTGCCCGGGGCACCCCTTTCTAACAAGCCCGCCTATAGAATGTCTCTGAGGGAGAAGGAAGAGATCCAAAGGCAAGTAAAGGAACTTTTAGACAAGGACTACATAAGGGCAAGCCTTAGCCCTTGTGCAGTATCGGCTCTCTTAACTCCGAAGAAGGATGGCTCATGGAGGATGTGTGTGGATAGTAGAGCTATCAACAAGATCACTATCAAGTACCGGTTTCCTATTCCAAGGTTGGACGATATGTTGGATTGCTTAGCCGGTTCCAAGGTCTTCTCCAAGATTGATCTTCGAAGTGGTTACCATCAAATTCGAGTCCACCCCGGGGATGAATGGAAGAGGGCTTTCAAGACTCCTCGTGGCCTCTTTGAATGGCTTGTGATGTCCTTCGGGCTTGCTAATGCTCCAAGTACCTTTATGCGGGTAATGACTCAAATGCTTCAACCTCTTTTAGGCATGTGTAGTTGTGTACTTTGATGACATTTTGGTGTATAGTCGGTGCTTTGACGATCACTTGTCACACCTTCAACAAGTGTTTGACATTTTAAGAAGAGAGAAGTTCTATGGAAACTTGAAGAAGCGTAGCTTTGCCGTTGATAATGTGATATTCTTGGGCTATGTAGTTTCTTCTAAGGGAGTACACATGGATGAAGACAAGGTTAAAGCAATTGTGGAGGGGCCAACTCCTACTAGTGTGCAAGAAGTGAGGAGTTTTCATGGACTAGCTACTTTCTACCGGAGGTTTATTCGCAATTTTAGTAGCATCGCGACTCCTCTTACCGATTGCCTCAAGCAAAAGGTGTTTACATAGACTCAAGAAGCCGCCGAGAGTTTCAAGTTGTTGAAGTCAAAGCTTACCGAAGCTCCTATCTTGGCCTTACCCGACTTTGACAAGACGTTTGAACTTGATTGTCATGCTTCGGGAGTGGGCATTGGTGGGGTTCTAAGTCAAGGAGGCCAACCTATTGCTTTCTTTAGCGAGAAGTTGAAGGGTGCTAAGCTCAAATACTCTACTTATGACTTGGAATTCTATGCCATTGTCCAAGCCATCAAGCATTGGAGCTACTACCTTGCATACAAGGAATTTGTTCTCCACACCGATCATGAAGCCCTTGAGTACATCAATAGCCAAGAACGCCTCAACAAACGGCATGCTAAGTGGGTAGCCTACCTACAACAATTCACATTCTCTTTGCTCGAACCTGGTTACCAAGTAATATCAATTGCAAATTTGCTATCCCTTCTGGCTTCCACACATAAATGATCATATCATGTAGGGTAGCACAACTCCAGTGAGAGTGAATAATATAAACTCCTTAACATGATCAACGTCATGCTCCAGAGTTATCGTATAAGCAGTCGTGAGTGGGCACTTGGGTTCCTATTTGTGAGGTCTCAAGTTTAAGCTGATGGAATGGCGTTGACCTACCGTTATAATCTAACTCTATTAACCAACTAATTAACATCATATCGTTTGACCAAAAAAAAAACCTGATCAACATACTACTTGGTGGAATTATTACTTTTTTTAAGAAAAATATTTGGAGAAAGTTTCAAACAATGACTTTATAAATGAAAATTCTAGAATTAATATATCTGAAGGTGGACAAGCCATTTGAGTACAGCTCGACCAACTTGAAACCGTGATTTTCCATTAAATTTGTATAACTCAGGTACGTTTTCACCATGTTAGGTTGGCCAGATTATCTATAAGACTTAGACTAGTAATAAACAAAAATTGATTAATACCACTTGAAGATTATTTTATACTACCATTTACAAAAGCCCAAACATACCTGCACATACTTTATAAGTGTGAGTATGGCCTAACATTTTGAGGACCTTTTAGAAATGATTATTTTGGTATTTTTCTTATTTTGTACTAGATTGCGGTATAAGTCCTATTATTTTATACCATATATATGGTGTAAAAAAAATTTCCAAATCTCTAAAGAGTGAAAAAAAAAATCATCAAAAAGACCGAGCGAAAAAGTGACAAATTTTTGTTGGCCAAATTCAATGTTAAAACTCAAATTCACAAGGGAGTTAAAAGCTTGTGAGTAATTAACCATAAAATAGTGTGATCAAAATATATTGATATTGATGAACCTTTAAAAAATCGTTGTAACCTTGAGATAAGAAACCATTTGTTTGCTACTATTATTTCGATTCCCGCCGTTACATTACGGTTTTTGGACTCTCTGATACCTTATATTCCGATACACTGGTGAGAGGAAAAATCACATGTGTTCCCTCTTTACCTATGGTTCATGTCCAATTCATGGACTGATTCATGGCAATTACGGCCGATACTCAACCGTTATTGGTTATTATCAATTTGAAAATACTTTTTGTCGAAAAGTAATTCATAAAAATTCCCGACCTCTCCACCGGATTCCCGTTACGTAATGTTCGATACACCGGGCTGGGCCGGGTTCGGGCTGAGCTTATATTAGATAATAACAAGATTTATGCATGTCCAAGCCTGGCCCATTAATAAGCCGGCTTCATTTAATTTGACCAAACCCAACCCAATTATATATTTTAAATTCCCAATCCCTCCAACAGGCCTATAAACTGTAATTTCTAAAGCGTATCACAAATATAACTAAACAACCGATCACAAATTAGAATTCACAACAGTCATAATCATAGTTAAAATTCTAAGTTCTCACAAAATTAGTAAAAACATACCAATAAAACTATGTAGTTCTAATAATTAAATTGTCTCCCAAAAAAGTAATTACGGTGCTCAAAAATTTAAAACTCTCCAATTATTATAGAGACACACACACTCACTAACACTAAAATAAGAATATTATTTTAATTGGGCTGAGCTAGGCCTCTAGGGATTTTCCTAAACGCAGCCTATTTAGTAAATGAGTTCAAAATCTCAACCCACACCTGAAGACCTAAATATTTATACTTAACCCTAAAAAATTGGCTTTGTTGGGCTAGGCTGGGCCGGGCGGGCTTCCGGGCCGGCTATTACACTCAACCCATTACCGGGATCGTGAAACTGCTATTTAAAACCTTATTCTGTAGTACATTTAACTTATTATAAGCTACGCATCTAAACAAGGGTATTGACCCGTGACTTTTCAGTTTCCTTTTAGCGCAAAAATTAAAGTTGACCCTGGATCGGTTTATCACATACCTACCCCTGATTGAATTTTTCTTGTTCTTGGATATTTCAAAAAATAATTTAGCTGCACGTTGATTTGTTGAGTCATATATTGTTGGACGCTACAACAAAATTTGTGGCGGAAAAAGATTGGAGTAACATTTTTGCGTTTCATAACTGTTTATTCATAAAATGTAATTGATTCGTAACATTTTTAAGGAGTGGATATGATACACATTCAAATAGAAAATGTGTCTCGTAACATTTATACCAGGATTTTTCAATCACAATGCTTCGGACATAGATGTGTACGAGTCAATAGATGCATAGGGGTATGAAGCATCACGTAACAATGTTTCAGAGCAATGATTTTTCGAGTCTTTTTTATCGTCTAATAGGATTTTTTTATTTTTTATTTTTAAAATTTTGGTCTATGTTCTGATTTCTTTTCGTCGAGACAAAAAATATCATGTAGACAAGAATTTTGTAAAAATTATGAGAAAACAGGAAGAAGACCGCACGTGTCAAAAAGCCCCCAAAAAGTTTATCCAAACTCACCCTATAATTTTTCCTGCCAGCTCCCAAAAAAAAAAAAAAAAACAACAACAACAACAACAACAACAAAATGAGAAGTAAGAAGCCTACTTTAGAAAAAAAAATTCCCTCATCAAAACCTCTAGAGGATAGTGTTTTTTGTTGTTGTTATTCACGTGAAATTATCATTTACTACTTCATTAGTTCAACACTCTTCACTTTTTTGGACCCGGGGTGGGTGCTATCCCTTCGGGGACAGCAAGGATGTTGGCCGATCACGGCTTATCCAAACAAATCTAAACTGTTCACTACAGTACATACATAAAAGATGTGAGTCATTCATGACCGACCACGGACGGCTGTGATCGGCCTAGCACCCATCCCGAAGGGACAACACCATCCCCATTCCTTTTACACATAAGGATTGTTGATTACTAAATTCACATTAATAAATAATAATAAAAAAGTATGAATGTTAGTAAAAGAGATTGCGAAAATCAATTCTTTTTTTAAAAATAATAATAATAAATGCCACTAGATTTGTAGAGTTGGGTGCGAAAATGACTTGTCAAGATACTCTTTAAACTGTGGTGATGCATGATACAACAAAAAACAAAAATGGTCCACTGGTTCAAAACCGAAACCGAACCGTATTTTAATGGTTTTGATTGGTTTGGTTCTATGAATTTTATGGGTTGGTTTGGTTCTCTAAATTCATAATCCGTGTAGTGGTTTGGTTATTGGTTTATTGTAAAACCGGACCAATCCAGTCCATGCTCATCCCTATCTCCAATAGTTGCAGAATTTGATTACGTAATTGGAAAGTTTAGGGTAATTTCACCTCAACTATGGAAAATTTTTTGGGTATTGAAGTGGTACTACATCATCGAGCCTACATGGTACTCGAACGTTGCATTCGAGCCGTCTAAAAGTGTAGTGGACTGTCCTGATCAAAACCCTCTCTCTCCCCTTTCTCTCTCTTGTTTCTCTCTCCACAATCCAGACCGTCTAAAATAGAAATGGACAACCCAGATCGCGTGGTACCTGTAGTGACCTTAATTTTAATTGTGGACCCTCTTTAATCTATACTCCCTCTGTTCCAAAATAATGTTCCACTATGAAAAGCCGTGCCATTTTTCAAATCAAAAAATGAACTACTTCGGTAAATCATTTTTCGATTTTTTTGCACCAAATTAAAGTACTTGGTGAGTACTTTAATTCGGTGCGAAAAAATTCGAAAAATGATACAGGAAAGTACTTCATTTTTTGATTTGAAAAATGGCAAGAGAGAGAAAGTGGGGCTCTTATTTAGGAACGGAGGGAGTATTTGGGATCAGAATTGTACAATTTGTCGAGAATATTGAGTAGATCATTCATGTAAAAAATCAAATTAATTAGATATTAGTAGCCATATATTCGGATACCATTTATATGAATGGCCAATATCATTTGTAAAACACTATAAGACAGCTTGGTCTCAATTGTGTGTCTATCAATCTCCGATTATCATAATCTTTGGTACCCATAATGTGCTCAACATTCTTGAAAAAATGAACGGTTCCAACCTCAAATGAAAATTTTGGAAGACCCACAATTGAGGTCACTACGAAAATGTGATCACTACGTCAATCCCAAACCCCCCAAGTCCACTGGGCTGCCATTTGTGCGGCCGAAGCCAAATTTTGGAATCAAGCATGAAGAATGGGTGCTCCATCGAGGTGCCATTCTCGCTGCCAAATTTAACAGTAAGAATGGCATCGTCCAAATGCCACATTATCACAATCACTAACTGATCCACGTCCCTTTCTCTGTCAAGAGAAAAAAAGCGGAAATCACCAGATCTTGTTCGAAGTGTCGAAATGGTCGGACAGTGAACTCAAAATGTAGACCATACTGGATCCGTTTAACAATACTAGAGAGGCCGGATTGAGGCGTTGCTTGTGCCAGATCTTGTTCTTGCTTGTCCCCGCACAAAGATGAAATTACTTTGAAAAAAATTCTCCCAATCAGTCCATCTTTTAATCTCTCTGTTACTTTTTTCACATCCCAACTCGTACCCGTGTCGTTGCCATGTCAGGGGACTTAAACCCAAACACAAAGGGGCAGATTTGGATATATGTTCACATAAATTGGTTTAGAATGAAATACCAAACAAAATACTTTCCTAGCCTGAAAATGAATGATAAACAATCCACAATTGAAATTGAAGTAGTTCATGCCTACTTTCTTCTTCTGAACTAATTTGACCACACTTCAATACACAAATCATTTCAATGTTCAGTTAGGTGTATCTACAAAATTACATAGGGGAAAGAAATTTGGCTCCCACTTCAAATACAGATCAGCAAGAACCAGTTCCGAGGTAATAAGGGAGTTTTAACAAATTCCCGATAACAGTTCCTCTCTTTTGTCGCCTGTCGAAGATAAGTGCTCTGAATGAGTCTCTGATGTTTGTGACGTGAAATATTTAAGCAATCTGATAGAGACAACAAAACTAGTCTACAGACACCTAGTGGATCATAACTTGTTAAGATTGAGACTTCTCCCGCATTTTTGCTTGAGCGAAGAACACTCCTGCCACCAGACCTGCGAAAAACACAGTCGTACGTAATCATCTCTGGAATAAGGAAACTTGTATGGGATAACTGAAAGGGCCAAATAGGTTTTGCAATCGCAAGTCAAACCGCCGGTTGAATGCTAGGAACACATATTTAGAATTCAAACCCCGGACACATGCTGTGTCTAGAGCAATTCGATCCAAGTAGTCCAACAAGCATCAAACAGTTCTTGACACAATTGTATCCTGGATTGTGTTCCAAACTTATGTTCCTAGGCTTTTTGTTTGACAAAAGCCTCCCCAAGCTTTTGTGATAGCTGCTGCCAGAAACAAAATGGAGAAAGCTTACCAAATAATATGCTTGCAGAGTTCTCTAGACTCGTTGGCACATGGAACAGAAAGATACCAGCAATAGAGAGGGGTATTTTGTTAAGTGATCCCACAAGGCTGCAGACAATTGCCAAAAACCAAAAGCATTTAAAAAAGACCCATCCTCAAAAAAAAAAAAAAAAAAGGGACCTAGTGACCCATGAGAAAAATAAAACAGCATCCAATACTACAATGCGTAAACAATTACTTTTACAGCCTACAGCTTTGACATAATCCCAACCTAGTCTTTGGGGGCCAAAATGAGACACACTGATGCCTCAAAACAACTCGATTTTTGTGAAATTAACATGTGACATAAGGAAAAACCAATGGCTACGGCATATAACATGTTGGATCAGGTATGTTGTGGAATGTTGATCCTCTGGGTAGTGAGCATTGCTCACCTAGCCATGCATGGCATTGGTTACAAAACGGTACTACTTTTTAGTAATTTCCGCAGACTTGTAATTCTAACTATTTAATATTATTACATAGGACCACTACAAGGAAAAAAATTTGGATACAACGGTTATTTACAACGCCCTCACATGATGTGAATCCAATGTATGTGTGGGTCCTATGTATATGTAGGTCTCATGTATGTCTAGTAGGGGTGAGCATAAACCCATCTGACCCGGTCAACCCGCCCGACTCGACGACGAACGGGCGCTTTTTGAACATTCATAGGGTTGGATACGGGTTGAAATACTGATATTATTCGGGTTTTGGTTCGGTTCACAGGTCACTACTCTTCAAACCCGCCGAAACCGACCCGACCGATATATACACACAGAAACGTACAAGTCTTGTATACGCGTGGGAAGTTGAAACACTTTAAATGGTTCTGTACAGTATCATTATTACTGACTACTGACTATGCATAGGGAATAAGGGAGGACAGTTGTTCTGCCTCCGGTTTTTACTACCATTTCAATTTTTTTTTTTTTCCAACGGGAAAGTGTTGGGAACATGAAAAGAGAACATGAAATTGAACATGAAAACGCATCCGACGGGTGAGATTCACCCGTTACACTGTTTTGATAGTTTACCGCATGAATCTCACCCGTTGGATGCGTTTTCATGTTCCATTTCATGTTTTCTTTTCATGTACCCTACCAAGCCTCTTTTCCAACAAGTAAACACTTTGTCCAAGAAGTATTAACTTCCCCTCTTCTGTCATTGACCTTTATCAAGGTCCTGTGATGTTCCCAACAATCTTAAAGTCTATTGCTTTGTACGTGTAGTGGAGAAAATTTCTCCTTCCTGGAAAATTCCTCTCTCTCTCTCTCTCTCTCTCTCTCTCTCTCTCTCTCTCTCTCTCTCTCTATTTTTTTTGCTAAACTTCTCTCTTGAAACCCATATTTTTAGTCACTCTCAAGTTTTTGGATAGAGAAGAGAAACCTCTGAAGTGATTCATTACATTTATTTTCTTTTTTTCACTTGTTTTTGGAAGCCCGGGGGGTGTTTTATTACGGTTGATGTTTTTATAAGCACATATTCTACTTTTTTTATTCGATTTGTTCAAGGGTTCTAGAAGCAAACCCAGTAATAGCACAAACCGACGAACCCGACCGACTCGATCCGAAAATCCAATACAGTTTCTCGGGCAGGTTTGTTGGTCTACGCAGGTTGGTTGCGTGTTCAAGAATTTCCAACCCGACCAGATCGGGTCGGGTGGCGGGTAGAATCCAAATCTGACCCTACCCGACCTGTGCACACCCCTAATTGTCTAAGTCCCACCTCATGTGAGAGAGGCGCTACAAATAACCATTGTATCGAGGGCTTGTATTCTTCTGAATAATAGTGAAATAACCACACTGATTTGTGGACGTAGCCCACATTGGGAGAACCAAGTAAATCAGATACTCTATTCTTTTTTGTTTGTGCTTTCAATTATTTTATTTTCAGCATCTGTATGCCCTAAATCATGTTTTAGGGTTCCACAAACACATGAACCCTAACCCAACTGTAAATTAGATATTGTTCAAAAAAAAAAAAACTTTCAATGGTTTAACCATCCAACCCATCCAGTGCGATGGCAAACCTACAAAATGTCTACAGATTCTTCACATAGCCTTAAAAGCTTACCTGTATGTAGTGGCCCCTGTTTGATGAAGAAACCACATTGAAGTGAAGCTGATTGCCAGACCCAAAAATCCACTTAATGTCATCACCAACCAGAAGGTAGGGATTCTTAAAAGTGGTCTGCCATAAATTGAAAAACAAATAAGAGTCCATAAAATAAGCTGAAGACTTAAACTTGATGAAGCAGAAGAAATGGAAACTTTAAGCAGCAACAAGATATACTAAAACCAATAAATTCTTGTGCGGTTCCATTGTTATAATTGTTTTCAATAAGAGTCGCGACAAAATTTTAGTAGAACATATCTAAAGTCATGTGATGCTTAAGGTTACAGCAAGATAAAATACAAAAACCCATCGAAATGAAGAGACATCAAAGAATACCAAAGAACCAAAATGATAAAATAGTGGTATTTGAAGTACAGTGCATGACACAAATTTAGGAGAATATAAGTAAAAGAAAAGATGTAATATGCAGAAGCCAAAAATAGTGCATAACCTATCACTTGTTCGAAGTCCGCAAATTTCCTATAACAGTAAGCAAAGAAGCAGCGCACCAAATGACAAAATCTTCAAGCAACTAAACTTAAGCAATATGTCTACTTGTGTCATCAAGTTTTCTAAGTGACAGCCCAACTTTTTTGAAACATTGTAGCCCAATATGTCCAACTCACTCTTTACTTGATGGCTAAAAGGGCTCTTACCCAAATTGAAATACAACCAAAGAAAAACAAAGACAATAGAGCACACCACAAAAGTAGAGAAATTCCCACTTCCATAGGGATATTCAGCCAAAGCATGAAGATACGAGTACCACCCACAGTTGACTTGCTTCCTGCCGTACAGGTTAACTCAACGAGTTATCTTAGTACCAAAGGAGTTGACCACAAAAGAAGTAACCACCTGCTAGAAATGGGAGTCATGCATGTATTGACCATGGTTATCCAGTAGAACAGACCAAATAGATACCAATGGTCCAATGTGAGAAAGAATTTCCTGGAACATTTCTTTTTTGAGCAGAAGACCCCTTTTCAAATAGTGCTCGATCAAAGACGTATTAATCAATATTCGATTGGTTGGTATGAGGTTACTGAAAAAAAAGATTCGTCCAAGCCACTTCGTTTCTTTTCGTATAATTTACTTCCTTTTCCCTTTGTGAGTTGCAGGAATATCCCCAAGTCAAAATCTACAGGATCAAACTATGGGACTTAAGGACTAAATGAAGAAAGAGAGGGAATTTAGTAAAAAAAAATTGTAGAATACAAATGAAAAAGGATCTTTTTAACTCTAGAAGAATGACGGTAAAAGGATTGATTGAGAAATGCCTCTTGTTTTTATTATGAGATTGTGATTCGATCCGCATATGTTTGGTAGAGAGAATAATCTTCTCCTTTTGAGAATAATAAAATAGAAACTGGAACATGTTTGCTGAAAATGAAAGCGTGACTAAATTGGCTCCAGTTACAATTAGGGACAGAGTGGAAGAAAAGAAGAGATTCTCGAACGAGGAAAAGGATCTCATGACTTCGAAAGAATTGAATGAGGAGCCGTATGAGGTGAAAATCTCATGTGGGGTTTTGCAGAATGGCAGTAAGGTTGGCTTATCCACCAACATTTCCACTATCCCCCCAATTGTTATTTGAACAAGTCAAATCCTACTCTTGGTCTGAGTTGGGAATAGTATTTCTTTTCTGCATGTCTATGGAGTATCACAAAATCTAAACATCTCAGAGATAGATGGAGAGGTAAGGACTTAACAAATGAAGTGCACTCCTTTATGTTCATCAGGAATCCATTGATGAGAAGGAGCTGGAGAAAGCTTGAACCCAATTCCTACAGTGATGAATACTAGCACACTTGAAAATCATGGAAAGTAAACATGGGTCAAGGTCAGCCAGTGAGACAACGGGGGATAAGCTTCATCTCTGAGAGGTTAATAGCCTGCATAACAAGCTAAGGCCCCTAAATGAGCATTGAGCACTCAGTGATGAAGGAGTCAGTGGTGCAGAGATAGTGAGGCAGTTTGCCTAGAAGCATCAACCCTTCAAAGAGTGCCTAATAGCTCACTGATCGAGTGGCCTTGCGTTGAAGATGAACTGAGCTAAGCAATCAATCGAAGCTGTGGGATGCTAAAAATATATCGGTAGGGGAGCACTCCACCCTAAAGGAAAGCACCTGCGCGAGTAGTGGTGGACAAAGAGAAAGCGAGAATGTCGGCTTGAGAAACACATACACTGGTTAGAATCCAATGCGCCGAAAACCCAAGGGTTCCTCATAACGTCGGACACAGTCTCCTATTGTTACTTACATAGGATCAGACGAACATGTTGTGTCGCACCATTTCAGCCATGAATTTTACTCTTTAAATTTTCCTTTTTCCGAAATAAACAAAATATATGAAACAATTCAGGAATACTGGAGGGAATATAGCCAACAAATTGTGAGCAAAGTCCCTATTTAATCTTTCCCATGTCTCAAGACACAGTACTTCTATAAATTTGGACTTTTCTAATTTGATAATTTTAGACTATCAAAAAAACCTCATATTTATTTTTCTACAATAAATGAATGTGTAAATACATTTTTTTTTTTTTTTGATAGTTGAAATTTGCTTGTTTCCTCAGTTTTCTCTTTGTTTAAATAATTACCGAATATAGAGATAAGTCGAGCATGAATAATGTTCAGAAGCCAGTCTCTCATCATGCATGGAAGCATAGAACAGCATAAAGTGCAAGCAAATACCATTTTTTTTTATTGGCAAGCAAATACCATTGTTGCAAGTTAAACTTGTTCACTAATGTAAGTTGACCAAAGTCTGCTTGAACTATTGTAACATAAGGCGTAGAATTGAAAACCTAATGTCAATGCCCATCAGTATCACTCGACATGCATTATATATTAAGCCAGCTTTTACAGTTTGTTTCCATGAGGATAAAATATAGCTCTTCTTGAGTTCATTGAAGTTATTTAACAACAAACTTCTAAAAAAACCATAGTAAACCATCACGTCATTATCTGAAAATTGAAACAATAGGTTAAGAAAAACAATAAAAGACAGATTTAGGAGACTTTGATGCATCAGCTCACTTTTCCAAGTCATAAAAGACAAGAACAGAAAAGAAAGAAAAGAACTCACGTTCTAGAAAGATAGTCGACCTCATTAAAAACAAAGATGAGTATAACCCCCAAGGGCAACGAGAGCGTGTTATTGAGCAAGACCATTGAGAACTCGTTCAAGTGTCCAGATCTCGTAGCTTGCTTTGCTGTGTCCATGACCCTGCGTAGTGTTAACTGCAGCACAAAAATTTGAACAACAAAGTCCTTCAGCAACAAAGTTGACGACATATTCACTTAGCATGGACATGACATATGCTAAAGGTTACATCGAGAAACTAACATTTACGGACTTTACGCAACCCAGAAACTAGTAAAACAAGAAGTGCAGCTATACTCAGTCTACAAAGCATAATATACTGAGAACCATTACGATACTACTGTTTTCTGCTCAAAATCATGCAAGGCATTAAGCCTTAATACCCACCCACCGAAAACCATAAGGAAAAAATGAAGGGGGAGAGACACAGAGTTCAATTTTATTGATGTAGTTATTTACACTGCATACAGTTAGTTAAGTACCCAAAAAAAGTGGTTCGACAAGTGCTATGGTGCTTCGAAGCTTCATGGTCTTGAACCATCTAAGCATGGGAGTGCAAATTGCTAGAGCATCTCATGAAGAAAAAACAAAAATACACAATAGAGGAAATTGAGTAAATCCAAATGGTGGGAAGTGGGTTATAATTGAGGTGAATACACGACTACGTCGACTAGCATAGACACAGAGACCTTACAAAGGATCGGACTAATGACAAATGCAGACACAGTCTCCTTTTTCTTAAACAACTTGCATTCAGTGACGTTATTAAACTCATTTTGGTATTACATGATTAAAGAACTGCCTGATAATATACAGAATTTTTTTGGAAATAAGAATGTGAAGAGAGATCAAATCCAGAGCAAAATAAATAAACAAAGGATATCTAAAGGAACTGGGTAATGAAGACAAACAAAGAATTGAAAACAATATGATCCGTACCAATAAAAGGAGGTCAACTAAGGAAGCAACAAACGGATACAAGTGAGTGCAACCAAGATACTCACAGAATATGAAGCCGTCAAGAAGCAATTAATTAGCTGCCATGTATAGCCAACTGCATGGAAAGATAGATCTGTAATCCCTCCAGAGATTGCAGATATAATCTGCAGAACAGAATGCATTGACTCTTCAACCATCATGAATAAGCCTTCCTCACAAGTTCGTGAAAATATGACAATCGCGTATAGAAGATGGCTGTTGGAGACTTAAATGATGGATATTTCAAGCATGATAACTTAAATGTTGTTCTATGTCTCCATGAATCTAAGAACTTTTGCTTGCTTTGTACTATTTGGTCTACCAACTGGAACTGATAACATTGGAGAATATGCAGGATTATCACGAAACATCTTTTTTGGCTCTCTTTAGCCATATGTCTCTTATCCCCAGAATGTCTTCCTCCACTAGCAGGTTTCTCAGAAAAATCTATTTACTCTGGTGTGGACGGTAGAAAGGCCTATATTTCTTGGTTTTAATTTAACGATCAACCTTCCTCATTATGATGTCTACCTAGTCTCGACAGGATATCAGCCAATTTCATTCTTTTAACTAATTGAGGAAGAATATAGCTTCAGATGTATCATGAGGCTAAACTTTTAAATGGCCCACCACATAGCATTTGAAGAATACACTAAGGAACATAATCAGACAAAGCAGTGGCATGGGTTTAAACACCGCATTGCTTCATCCATATCAGACCATATAACTGGTGTTAAAGATTAACATATGGTTTGTTAACATTAACATATTAGCCACATAGCATCTTTCAAACCCTCTCCATCCCGATAAACAATCTTCCCGGGACTCTTTTATTCCTCCCAGTATTGTCACTGGATAATGGCTATGAGAAAAATATGCGTATGGGATACATGTCCAAACCCTTTGCTCAACTTTGCACTTGAATCCTCTAATTTGATTCGATGATCAAGATGATCACCTTTGCTAGCAAAGAAAAATTTCTAGCCACCCCCTGTGAATGGCAGGCAGAAATCCCCTCTTACTCGAGAACCCCATATCTATTCAAGTACATTACTAAGTAAAAACATCTTACGTGGGGATAGTGTACTCTGCAGGACGTATTTAAATTAGCTTGATGCCCATGAACCCCTTAATACATATTTGAATAGATACTCCAATACCATAAGATCTAGGGTTTACAGAGGTCTGACGCCATATAAAACCAAACCCCATACAGAGGTCTGACACCAGATAAACCCAAACCCTATACTGATCATACCCGATTTCATGCACTGAAAGAATCCACTAGACTACTAGAGTTGGATTACAAAACCATGTGCCAGCACCCTGGGGACCTAAGCTTTGGCCATTTGAAGATTTAATTCCCCAGTTGTAATTTGCAAGAGATCATAGGAAAATATTCCATATTTTCTCAAAATTGGTATGATATTATGCAAATAAAATTCATCAGGAGCACAATTTTGACATGTTATTCCCAAAATAATTCTTTATCATTCAACTTACCATTAAAAATAGAGCAGCCCAAACTTTGTTGTCGTGGTGCTTACTGAAAAGATACATTTCCCCAACTGCAGTTATCACATTAGTAACGTTCTTCAGGACTGTGACCATGGCAACGTTTATATATTTCAGACTGCAAACGAAACCAATCACAATTAACTAAAGCTGTGAAACGAGACTCACTAGAGTATTCCACTTGCTCTGGCTAATTGTAATGCAGATATGATAAAATAACAACCAGAATAATTGGAAATGTGACATATTGGCGTTCCCATAAACTGCTCCTTTGTCAGATTTAGAAAAAAGCACTCAGCCCTGTCAAAATTAGGGCCTCACAACTACTGGATCGGAGGGGCAAGGCCAAAATGAAAAGAAAGATGCAGACAACATTGTAAATGTAGGTGTGGGTTTAATGGTCAGGAACATTGGAACAAAGCAGGGAGGCATGTATTGCTTTAGGGCTTAGTTACACTTACGGGAAGAAAACAGGGATTACTCTGACGTCTAGGATTTCTAGAATCTCCCCATAAATTAGGAAGCTTGTGGGAGGTGTATAGTGATGTAGAGGAGAAAAAAATGAAAAACTAGAGAGCATGGAGTGTACCTTTAGGACTCATAAATACTAGGAGTGGCAGGGAAGCATGGAATTGCTTCATATTCAGCTACCATTGAGTGGGGACCATTATTTCTTTTAGGGCTCGAGATTGCTGCCACAGTTTGAGCTATTTTTAGTTTCCTTATAATCTCTACGATCTGTAGTCAAATTCTACTGGTATAAATAATTAATACCGAAAGGCTTGGGATAAACCATGTTAATTCTATGTACTCGATCGTGTGTGGCTTTAATCCTAGGCTGCTGTAGAAGAGCTTTTGGCCTGTAACCAAGAAGTTGTATCAGAGTTGATTTTGCAGAGCCGTGGTTAGATCATAGGTTCAAGATATCTAAGGAGTTTCTATATGCGCTTGGAAGATATATGGAAAGGAAGAAAGGCTTTATCGGAAAAAGTTTGAGATGGCAGATATAAGAAGAAGATATGCATGTAGGACAAAGCGAGTCTCCTTCCACTCTTTGTTGGATTCATGGCAGAGATCTAGTAAACTAAACTCGATCAAGAGAAGAGATGGAGCGCAAAGTAGACCACAACTGACTGAGCCCGGATGGACGCTCTAGTGAAAGAGCTGGTCAGTTCTGTTGAGTGTATCAGATCATAACAAGCAAGAGAATTGACATTGAGACTAGCTATTCAAAATCGTATGCGTAATTCAAGCCCAAGTGGATCAACACGTGAATGAAAGGCTCATATTTTTGGGCCCATAAGTCATTGGGTATGTGCATGTGTACAGTCAGATTGAGAGCTTGAAATCCATGACGGGATCTCCAACATGTATTCAGATTCCTTTTATTTGGTGATGGAATTCAAAATTGAACGGGGAGTAGGGGTTTTAATTTTTATAAATAGAAAACTCCGTTGAAATATATTCGAATAACGTAGATGACAGAAGAAGTCACTCTCGAAGAATCGAGCAAAAAACACTCTACCTATAAAGTTAAGAGAGAGAGCTCATTAAGAAGGCCATCTTCCACCCGCCTAACAGATAGTAGGAGACTCCAAACCATGGCAGACATAGCAATGAATGGAATGGGATGGGAGGGAAAATCTTACCTATGATTCTCTTTCCCAACCTGTCTTGGGAACCAAACAGGAATGCAAACAATAGAAAAGAAAAATCTCCATACCCAATTCAGGTGCAGATCGACCTACCTTGGCACTGGATAGAATTCTGAGGATAAGTGAGGGTTTGTAGAGATACAAGGGAGCAAAGAATACCGGTGAGCAGCTATGTCCCACAGGTTTGGGTGTATGTGTGCAATGTTCAAGGAATGGGGACATATTCATAATCTGTTGCCTTGCTGGATATGAAGGAGTTTTCAAGGTTAATAAACATGTCATGCCTAAAGTAATAGATTCCTTCATAGTTCAGGGTAAACTCAAACTACTAATATCATTGTTGGGTATTTCCAACTACTAATATCCTTGGTAGGTATGTCCAACTACTAATATCCTTGGTGGGTATGTCCAACTACACATCCCACAGCTTATCCTACTGTTGATTGTCAGACCGACTAAAATATCCAACTACGCATATCCTTAACAAAATTTCGAGTCTTTCAACTGTTCAACGCAAGTACTTAATACTTCGACAAGCTTATGTAACATAGGAGAGTGGCATTCCAGAGTGGCCTCAGGCTCGTGTACATGGGGAAGAAGCATACATCAATTAATGGTTTAATCACTCTTGAGACGAAAAATGGAGATTGTTTTGAGGCCCAAGTACTTCTGTTAGGTTTTGGGGCACTTTTGTGCTCATATTTTTAATCTCTGTAAATTTATAGTGGATTGATTTTTCTCGCATGCAGAAGCTGGATTTTTGCAAAACCAAGTAGTTTCACCTATTTCTTGTGTGCGTGTAAGCACGGGGTGCTTCCATGTGGTGGTTCAAAACCTATGTTACCTGGAATGCGGATCGTTCCAGTATGAGGAACGGGAACACGGTATGTCACATGTCTAAATTGTGGAACGCTAGGGGTAGGCTTCTATAGTCAACAAAATCAAAATCAAAACTCACTCTTCCAATGGATAAACATCTAGTAAAACTAAGTATTATTTTCCAAATTATTGATGCAAAACACACTTCTAGGAACATAACGACCGAATTTTTACATTCTCTCACAGCAAAATTCCTCTCTCTCTAGATTTTTACATTAATAGTCGAGTCTTTAGATAAAATTTTCGGATCCCTTTGGATCGTTAGATTTACCGGTTCAGAACGGAAGTGTACCATGTTTCGGAACGTTCGTAATTTGCTAGGGTAGTAGCGTTCCTTGGTAACATAGTTTAAAACCCTACACACGTCGCATCCTTGTTAAAGGAAGACTAGGAAACTTGGTAAAAGGAAACAGATAACACAGATGAAATTGATTCAATTGAATACTTGCCACTCATCCATTAGAAACTAAATCCTAGCCATTCGGTTAGAGGAAATTTACTTTTAATGAAAACAAATTCCTTGTCATTACGCAGACATTTTTTCAAAATGTGATCAGAACTATTTAAAATCTCTAGAATTTGATAGTGACCATTATTATATGAGAATATGCTAGTTACCAATCATAATTGTAAACAAGTTACTATATTCCCAAGAAGGAAGAGAACAAACTTGCTACACATATATTTTAATTCACAAGGAAAAGAATATCAAAAGCCAACCCAGTTAAGCATACTGAGACTGAATATAATCATCTTAAACACACCATTTAGTGGCTCTCAAATCTTTAAAATTTCAGTTCGGAGTTCAGAGTTTTTAGTAAACAGAACGGTGTAACAATCTGTAGTTACATAAGCAGGTAAATAGCTATTAACAGAAGAATATATGTAGATGCAAATATGGGTTAATCAAGAACTAATTAAGATGCTTAAGGACAAAAATTTAACAATTAAGTTAGCAAAAAGTGGACTAAACCAGGGTAACATCTGAATGCAGAAAAACAAAAGAAAGACTTCTAACCTAAACATGCTTGTGACTAGCATCCCGACGAATATAACGTTCACAGGAAACCAGACCTTAATCAATCTCCATGTGAGAGGTTCTGTCGTTGTTAAACCAAAAACACTCAACAGCGACACAAGAATCACTGAGACAAGGTTCTGCACCACGGAACACACACAAAAAAACTAGTTAGTTCAATATGAATTCTTCAAGTTGATACAATTTCACAACTGTAAAATTCCAGAGTTTTAAGTATAACTATCCAAGTAACAAAGTCAAGCGTGGAAAATAACCTGGTAGAGCATCAAAGATATCCCAGCATTAAAATCATAGCTGGAAAGGACATACTTGTTAACCAATATCATGCTACAAGATGAAAGGCAATATGCAAAGCCAGATAACAAGGCCTGGTTATGTATTTTTACTGTCTTGTTACTTCG
The DNA here is from genome assembly GCA_020921065.1 of Vaccinium darrowii. Taxonomy (NCBI): domain Eukaryota; kingdom Viridiplantae; phylum Streptophyta; class Magnoliopsida; order Ericales; family Ericaceae; genus Vaccinium; species Vaccinium darrowii. The sequence goes on along the minus strand of CM037157.1, from coordinate 32,268,006 downwards.
TGTGGTCTTCTCTCTTTCTCTTTCCAATTTACCACCTTCCACATCAATCTCATCATCATTAAGAGTCTTCATTTAAACAGCTGACCTATAGGAACACAATCAAAACCATAACTATCGATGGTATCAAAACTCCATTGCACAAGGTTTTTAAATCAGAGAAAGGTAGGAAAAGAACAACATGAATCTGCATTTATGTACACATTTGGCGGCGGCATCCCCCTGATGCCTTCTCAATAAAACTTTAATGCTTAAAAAATATAAATAAATATAAATTTAAAAAAAAAAAAAACACCATATATGTATACATTTGGCAACATTTTATGGAAAAAGTTATATGAGAAGCTCTTACTGCTTTTGATACACAAAGGTGAGAAACAACTGGGAGATGGCCAGAATCAAATTTAGTTTAGAGACCTAGACCAGATATAACAATAATTCTCAATAATGAGATCAAAAAATTAATACCTTGATGTCAGAGAGGTAAAGGAAGGGGTAATTGTTCTAGGGTCCAGAAGTGGGGACTTATTGGGCCATTTAGTCCATGTTAAAGTTTTACAAGGTCTAAGGTCCACAAATTTTTTTTTATTTTAAATTTAGGTACTTTCAAAGGGTACCCTAGGATTTAGGTTTTAGGGTGCACTTTCCTATTATAGGGTTTTAGTGGTTTAGGCACTTTCATAGGGTATCCTAGGGTTTTAGGCACTTTCATAGGGTACCTTAGGATTTTAGGCACTTTCATAGGGTACAAACTTTTTTGGCACTTTCATAGGGTACCCTAGGGTTTAGGTTTTAGGGTGCACTTTCCTATTATAGGGTTTTAGTGGTTTAGACACTTTTATAGGGCACCCTAGGGTTTTAGGCACTTTCATAGGGTACCCTAGGATTTTAGGCACTTTCATAGGATACAAACTTTTTTGGCATTTTCATAGAGGTACAAACTTTTTTTTGGTAAAGGTAAAAAAAAAAAGATGCCAGCGTTAGGACTGGATAGGTTATAAACTTGTTTGGTGGATTAATGAGGTTACAAATTCTTTGCCTAGGACTTTTGAACAGGTCACCCATAATCAAAAGCTTATTAGAGTCAAGCTAAAATCTGGACAATAACATTTATACCTTTGAGCTTTGTTTTGTTATTTATAACCCCTTGTACACCTTCACCGGATACTCCTACTTATGGTTGCACTTAAGTATTATCAACACCTGATCAAAATAAGTACTATCAACATGGTAAATTTTGAAACATTTTTCAAACTGAAACTCATGAAATAAACCCAATGGAATTAAACATACAGACTAACCTAAGTCAGTGGTTGATTGGAGACAATGTATGGTGGCATCCACCTATGCATTATTTAGCCTGCATAAACCAGCCAAATTAAAATAAATAAATAAATAAATGCGCCTTGATTAATGAGTTCCAATTCTACCATTTCAAACACCACGAATGCAATAAAAGAAAATTATGTAAAGAACAACAACATGGAATCTATTTATGAAGAACCAACAATACGGTAGAAAATACTTATATTAAAATTTAATTTCGGTACAACACTTAGTGAATACAGTAGAAAACCGTGGGTATATGAATAACTATGGGTTTTTGCGCCTGGTTGTTGTCTGGGCTGTGATTTCGCTAGAATAGCAGATGGGAGAGTTTCTGGCGGTGACAGCGGTTATTCGCGGACGGGGCAACTGCTCACAAGCATTTCATCCAACACATGGGGTGCAGAACCCATGTCCATGTTTTTACCAACTTGGTTGTTCGATGGAACCCAGAAAAATAACACACACAAGCACATATATCGGGATGGAAATTTGAATAACAAGAAAAAGGAAAGGGAATAACCTTCAAGTTCGAGTAGTGGTCGAGGTCAGACAGATAGGGCTTCGAGTGGCTTTGATTCTGACCGTCGTCGATTGGTGCCGGCGTGGGTACTTCTGTGACGGAATCGATGTCGTCTGTGTGTTCCGGTAAGAGAAGAGCGAGAGCGAGAGCGAGTGCACCGTTGCACAGGGAGGGAGCGCGAGAGAGAGAGGGAGAGTGGCTACGTTAGGTTAGTCAATGGATTTTGAAGAACGGAGAAAAGAAGAAAGAGGGATTCTTTCATTTGGTTTGGAAAATTAAATTGAGGGCATTTTGGGCATTACTCCCTCCATTCCAAAATAAGTGTCCATTACGAAAAGTCGTGTCATTTTTCAAATAAAAAAATTAGGTACTTTTGTGTATTGTTTTTCAAATTTTTTCACACTGAATTTGGTGCAAAAAAAATTTGAAACACGATACACGGAAGTACTTAATTTTTTAAATTTAAAAAATAATAAGAGAGAGAATATAAGAGCATCACTAGTGGTATATTCAAATATGGATACTCAAATATTGCTACATCACATTTTGAGTATTCATTTAATGGATTTATAAGTTTGAGTATCTACCTTCTACAATGGTTCATTTGTGTCCATAATCAAAAAAGTACTATTCACTCTATTTTTATTCATAAAATGGGCACAACTTTAAATTTGTACATATTTTTTTATAATATTATTACCATTTAAAAGATATTCACAATACGTTAAAATGAGATCAATCTTGAACATATTTTGGTAAAGATTAAAAATTGATAATTTCAATTTTTGGGAGAAAGTGCAAAAAAATTGAGTTTTAAATTAAGTATTTGAAAAATGGAGAGAGAATGTTGTTACTTTTGATATGGTGTGGTCCCCAAAATTTGGTTATTGAGGTTTGGTTATTGAGAAAGATTGGTAGTTTTGAGTATTCAAATGCCAAAAGTTGAGTATTTGTAACAAATGTTGTTAACTTTGAGTATTTATCCAAATACCATTGTGAGCCTTTTTTGTGTATCAAAATACTCATCTTTGAGTATTTTTGTGTTTGAGTATACCACTAGTGATGCTCTAAGACATTTATTTTGAAACGGATAGAGTATATGTAAAAAATTCCATGTATCTGTCATTTTTTTTTCCCTTAACATGCATTGGGAATTCTGCAAACCATGGGCACTTTTTAGTCATTATTTGCTCCTTTCCCTAGAATTTTTAAGAATTCACAAAATTTCTCCAAGGTTCCACATTCTGGCAAATGTTAATTCTCAAGCTCGACTCCCGCTTTTTGCATCTTTGTGATTTTTGGTCCACCCGAAAACAATAGGTAATTTTAGGGGCAAGAATTTTCGACAAGACCCGAGAACCTGACGCGAATCTGACACGAAGTTAGCTGGTTAAAGTCAGCTCTTTCTGACAGGAAACACAAATATGACACGACATGATAACACGAAAAGTTAAATTGGTCGGGTTAGTTTTGAGAGAATTCTGACACGAACATGAGATAACACGACACGATACGAGAATTTATGGAAAGACACGAACCCCACACGAAATTAGCGGGTTAGGGTCGGTTATTTCTAACACGAAACACAAATATGACACGACACAATAACATGAAAAACTAAACATATCGGGTTAGGGTTGAGAGAATTCTGACACGAACACGACACGATGCCCACCCCATGTAATTTAGCATGGGTAATCAACGCCAGCAGTTGCCAAAATTTATAATAAAAAAAGAAAAAAAGGAAAAAAAAAAGATTATGATTACTTGATGAAGAATTAGGGTTTAGCCAATCCCTTCAAAATTGGATATTGCAATATTATTTCTGGGAAAATTCAACCAAAGGTGGTGCTACAAGGTTCATAGGAATGAATGGGCAAAAAATCTTTTAAATGTTGTCAAGGTGATCATCAATTCATCAACATCACGAAATAATTCATGTCGTCCTTCAACTTCACTGGACATTTTCTCAAATGGGACGTCGATTTTCAACTCGTTTTGTACGTCCACAATCCTCCCATCTCCATGTATGAAAAGTGTTCAAATATCGAATGTGCACGCTAGCTGTTTGACGATTGCCTCATAAGGAAAACATTACTCAGAGTTTGATGGTTAAGTGTTACATACAAAATGGGTATTACGTCGAATCACTGGAAATGTTTGAAGAAATGTATGCACGGGTTTTGTGGCAAAGTTGGAGTTGATTGCTGGCGTTCTTTCAACGTTTGCAAAGGTCGGAGATTTTGTCAAATTTCTGGAATTAATCATTCGTTTCGGCAAGAAGTCAAATTACGACCACACGTCCCAAAATTTCACTAAAGATGAAAAAGGTTAAACGTAAAATTTTTAACTTCTATATGGACTGTTTTTCAACGTTAATTCGTATTCCATTTAGAGTTTTTTGAAAAGATTTTAGCAATTCAGTTGTTAAAATCAACCATGATTTTAGTAAATAAGTTCACCAGGTGCTAAAATCATAGTTGATTTTAGCAACTGAATTGCTAAATTTTTTTGAAAAACTCAGCACACTTCACCTATTTCAGAATTTACAAGAGCATCGAATGAACTTCATTTCTTAAATGAAACTAAGTCGTTTCGGTGACCTAATTAAATTTATCAACTATATTTTACACTTGAACAAAATGCAATGGAAAAGTGTATGGAACATGAAAACTTTCCCATAAATCTCCCCTGAAAATCACGCCCACACATTTCATTTTCGGGGGAGATTTATGATACTGGATGAATCACGCCCACACATTTTATTTTCTGGGAAGATTTATGGGAAAGTTTTCATGTATTGTATCAAACTTCAAATGCAATAAACACGCAAATCTAGCTTAGAAAAGGTAATAGCATAAGTTGAAGGTTAATTGATCCAGAAGCATTCTCGGAACACAGAATTCCACCTTCACAGTAGAACACTAGAACTCCGCTTCAATATTCGCTTGATCCGCATATAAGTCAAAGATTAAAACGTATTAGGGGTATAAACGAGTCAAGCCGAGCCGATCTTAGTTTTGTAGAGCTCGAACTCAGCTCGTTTAGTAGACGAGTCAAAAATTGAGGTCGAGCTCGGCTCATTCGTAAACGAGTCAAGCCCTTAACAAGCCAAGCCAAGATAATTTACTTAGCAAACCTCCTTAAACGAGCCGAACCGATACAAGCGAGCCAACCTTTTTGCAAGCCGAGCCGAACTTTACCGAGCTCATTACTGACAAGCCTACAACTTAAGCTCGAGCTTGGCTCGACTATTAAACAAGCCAAGCCGAATTTTACTGAGTCAAAAAACAAGTTGCTCGCGAGCAGATCGGTCCATTTGCAGCGACTATTTGCTAGTTGCTACTAGTACACCCACCACAACTGAGTAAATATCATCCCCAAGTCAAGAAAATTACAATACGTAGAATGACCCATGTACTCCCTTGTATGACTTTAATACTACGTAGTACTATTTTTTTAATGAGCCGAGCTTTTGTAAGTTGAAGCGAGCTTTACCGAGCTCGTTTACTAAACGAGCCTAAAACTCGAGCTCGAGCTCGGTTACTAAATGAGTTGAGCCAAGCCACGAGCTGTTCGCGAATTGCGAGCAACTTAGTTCGGTTGCAGCCTAGCACCAACCCAGCACCCTATAGAATGTCATATATACTGAACTTTAACAAAGAGTACTATTCTTTTCGTTCAGTTGGAATCCACGTGCAATTCTTTTACTAATCCACCCAAATGCATCATTATCTTATCAGACGGTTCACATCAATTACGGGCCCACAGACTCCATTCTCATCAACAACAGAGCTTAACAACACAGTCAAAGATTTGGTTTCCAAAGGATTATATCACCAAGCCCTTCACCTCTACAAAGAAAAACTCCATTCCTTTCCACTGTCTCTTACCACCTCCATTCTCCCTTCAATCATCAAATCCTCCTCTCATGCTCAAAACAAACATGTCGGCCTTCAACTTCACTGTACTGTCCTTAAATCTGGTGCTGTTTTCGAACCTGTCTTGTCCAATTCTCTCGTCTCCATGTACGCTAAGTTTTTGGATTCTGAATGTGCACGCAAACTGTTTGATGAAATGTCTGTTAGGGACAAAATCACGTGGAGTTCTATGGTTAATTGTTATATACAAAATGGGTATTACGCAGAATCATTCGAAATGTTCAAGGAAATGTATGCAAGAGGTTTTGTTGCAAAACCCGAGTTGATCGCTAGCATTCTTTCAACATGTGTAAAGGTTGGAGATTTTTGGTTGGGAAGAGAGATTCATGGTCTTGTTGTTGTTAATGGATTGATGGAGGAGGAGTCGGTTTTCTTGTCGACGGCATTGGTTGACTTGTACTTGAGGTGCCAGTGTCATGACTCATTGATGGCTTTTCGGGTTTTTGAAAGAATGGGAGAGCGAAATGAGGTTTCTTGGACTGCCATGATTTCAGGGTGTGTTGCTAATCAGAATTATGACATTGCGTTGGATTGTTTTCGAGCAATGCAGAGTGAAGGTATAAAGCCCAACAGAGTAACTTTAGTTGCCATGTTACCATTTTGTACAGAATTAGGTTTTCTTAGGTCCGGGAAAGAGATTCATGGATATGCTATTCGACATGGGTTTGATTCGGACGTTTGTATATCATCGGCTCTTATGCAGATGTATTGCAGCTGCGGGGAATCATTGCATACTATTAAGCTAATTTTTGAAAGATCGACAACGAAAGACGTGGTGATGTGGAGTTCGATCATATCATGTTTTGCGAAAAGTGAGGATGCTGCTGAAGAAGCAATGAAGCATTTCCACCAAATGCAAATAGAGGGATTTCAACCTAATAACGTGACGACATTGGCAGTGATTTCCGCCTGTACTGGCTTACGTTCAGTAAGCCATGGACGTGGCATCCATGGGCGTATTGTGAAATCCGGGTTGGTTTTCGACTTGTTCATCGGGAATTCCCTTCTAAATATGTATGCCAAATGTGGTTGTCTCACAGATTCATCAAAGATTTTCGAAGAGATGTCCGTGAGGGATAATTTCTCCTGGAGCACGATTATTAGTGCATATGGCCTTCATGGCTATGGCAAGGAAGCTTTGCAACTTTTTCTTGAGATGCAAGAGAGAGGAGAGGAACCCGATTCGGTCACATTCCTTGCTGTTTTATCGGCTTGCAACCATGTTGGCCTCGTGGAAGAAGGAAAAAATCTATTCGATAAAGCAGCCAGAGATAACAAAATACCGCTAAGTGTAGCACACTACGCTTGTCACATTGACCTTCTCGGAAGGGCAGGGGAGGTCGAACGGGCATGTGAGGTAGTGAGCACGATGCCGATGAAACCGAGCATGAACATCTGGAGCTCGTTGGTTTCGGCTTGTAAGCTTCATGAAAGATTGGAAGTTGCCGAAACATTGGCTCATCGCCTGGTTAAGCTCGAGCCAGAGAACGCTGCCAATTATGCGTTGTTGAGTATGGTTTACGCCGAGTCTAGTAATTGGCTTGGTGTGGAACAAGTGAGGAATTATATGAGCGTAAAAGGATTAAGGAAGAGCCATGGGTATAGCAGAGTTGAGCTCCAAAAACAGGGCTAGAATCAGTTTTAGTGAAAAAAAGAAAAATGTGTGTTTGGGCAGAGCAATTTTGTAGTTTAATTACTTGTGCAATTGGATTTGCCTCAAGAAGACTCGTGTGGTCGAGTCCACATGTAATATAAACTTTCATCGGAATCAGGGCCGGTGCTACTGCTATTTCAGCGAGGTCTTCAAAAAATGCACTGAAAAAAAAAAAAATATATAAATTAAAAAAATTCTAGTATTGTCCGGGCTGGGTTACTCGTCAAGCAACTTCGCTATATATTTTTGTAAGCGCTAGGATGAAAATCTTGGAGCCACACCTAATTGGAATGAAAGTTGGCTGTGCATTTGTATCTTTTACCTGAATAGACTTCACCAGAGGTTTCAGTTACCATTGTTCCAAGTTTGAATATTTCAATGTCAAGCTTTCATCTTTTTTGCGGAAACCAATTTGTCAGTAAACTATCCATCGGCAATGCAACAGATATTTCTTCTTCTTCTTCTCCTCCTTCTTCTCCTCTCTTTTTCTTTTTTGGAAAAGAAAAATAAAGGAATGCATCCTTAAGTCGGTACCACAAACAATACATCCTTAAGTCAGGTTTTTTTTTAAAAAAAAGAAAGAAAGAAAAGAAGTCCTACGAGTTGGCATGGTAGTAGCCACTCGACAGTCAAAATGCCCCGAGAGATTCTTGGTTTGGGATTCAACTATTGCCTGCGTACTGTCAATTCCTATGTTGAGTTAATTCCTATGTTGAGTTAGTTCATACGGGTCTTACCCCTACTTTTATTGGGCCTCCCACTAGTAGACAAATCGGATTAATTCCTGAATATCTATACATTCCTAATGCGTATAAAAAGAAATTGGAAGCACGAATTCCATAACTGCAGATACAGCAAGGCAGGCTATAGCCAACATTAACAATCTTGACGTACACTTGAACTCTTTCAACCAGATATGGTGTCTTAGCAGTTGTAGCAAAATACTTAAAGTTCCAATTTGCCAAGAAAGGACAGCACAAAAGTTGAATGGCGCACCAACTTTTAACAACATCATGCCTTGTTCAAGCAATGGATGTCTAGAATATCTGCATTTCTGGAGAAATGCCATAGGAGGAGTTCTTGGCTTATCCTTACCTCCTTCATTATCTAGTCTTCTGATGTTTTGGTATTTGGTCTTCTATCCTGATACTTTAGGCTCTAATTTTTTGTCATTTGGTTCGATCTTTCCCGTTGCTGTTGTATGTTGTAAAGGTCAGTGACCGGTTTGTATGTAAGACAAGGGAATTATGTACCATTAGACAATTCATTGTGTAAAGGACATTTCTATCTCAGAAAACCCACAAAACCCTCAATGTTCGGAAAGAAAACAATACAGTCGATGACAAACTCAGACTGTCCACATCAGATCCACAGAGTACAGAACAAAAGATAAGTTGCTTCTTCATGTGAGCAATAAGTGAAACATTTGCCTCTTGAGACTAACAAATAGAGTCTCAACCAGAGGAAACTATTCATCTTCCCCATCCATCCTTGGCACAGCAAAGCAACTCTTTGAGTAGTTACACAGACCCATGCAACTTGAAGACAGCTTCCCTGGTGAAAACAAGACAACTTAATAAATCCCCAAGAACAACTCAATAAAGGCATCCCTAAGAAGATCAGGATATACTCCCGACAACAAAAAGTGCAAACTCCAGTTCACTATTAACTCCTTGTAAGTTGTTTGGCAGTTCTAGCAATTCAATCCACTAAACTCTCAGTCTCATGTAACTTTTTCCAGTCCCATATTTTATAAAACACACATGGCATATAAACAGCAATGCTGATAAATAAATTGAACTCATCACAGGAATCGATGGTAATAGTGAAGGATAAAACGCTAGCTTATTTGGATGGCTCAAGATGGTAATTCAGAAGAAGATGAAAAAGTAATGAAGAGGGTAACCTTTTCACGATAATGGAATTTGCTTTATTTGTTTGCTCTCCTACAGTTCTTGTTGTGCTTTTGAAGGATTCATCATCCTTAATTTGTTCCTCTTATTCCTCACAGTAAATTTTGGTTCTCATGAAAGTCTATATGAAGCAATCCAAACCTTTACACACATACGTACTTGTATTAAACACGTCAAATCGACCCCAAATGTTTGCCATGTCACTCTTTGGTTCTTATTTCTTAAAACAAAAGTAAATTTTTGATATCATTAGCAGATTATCCTCTCACTACTTTTCCTTCTATCAATTGGTTACAAAGGGTGAAGACAATCTAGTCTTTTCCCACTACTCATGTGAAAATATTGCAGAGGCATTATTACTTTCTCTTACATTTTGGTTTTGCGCAACCTTTGTCCAGCCAAAACTCCATGGTTCCTACATTTTACTTTACTAAATTTCATATTATCCAACAATAAAAGCCGTAAAGTAAATAAATAAGCGTTGTGAAATAGACTACAGTTATCCTATGGATTATGGAACATAAGTGTATCTTTGTAAAGATGAAACCTTGTGCTCCAAGGGCCGGCAATTATGCCATATTACACACCTACACCTCCAGAAAGCTAACTTGTGCATTCCTAAACATAAACCCTATGAAGCACAACCAGCTCATCTTAGTCTTCGTATCAGGCTATGGCTGAGCAGTGTGTGTTCCAAAATAGACACTGTCCATCCATTGATGTGGATAGTGTCTAAGTGAGGAAGTTCCTCATGGACTTCTACAGGCAGAACAAAGAATCATCAGCCTCAATCCATACGGAGCGTGACTCTCAATGGGTGGGGATTTCTCGAATTGTCACTTGTGTAAACCATGACCATCAAACAGTGGCAGCCTTTCAAGTTAACCCCCACCCCCCAAGTATACGCGCCCACATGCATTTATGCGCATAACTGAATCTATACATATTAAGTGAGTTTTTACAAAGTTCTTTGGCTCTGCCTCAGAAACTCTTCCACTCATTTGAAGCATCAAAAGTTACTTTTAGGAACCACAATGTAACACCAGACAGTAGAATAAAAAAGAAGAGTAATAGCATTGTTATCTTAGCAGATTGAGAATATCAAAACACTGATAAAAAGAACTAAATTAAGTATCACTACAGAAGTATTTTCAAATAAAGACTGGACTTGCAATTCAGATGCGACAGAGTTACACATATGGGCTGAAATCCATTTATTGATGAAAAACAGAGACAAAAGATTATTAGTCTATGACCTCCACGAGGGTTCTAGCCAAACCTCAAGAGGAAGAGGCAGATACTTCAGTCTTGCTCTTTGAATCATTATTGGTTTCCATTGATGGTGGCACATAAATTCGTGCCTTTTTAATAATCTCAGCAACAATCCAATTCTTATGTTTGCTCAATGGTCTGGAAGGATCCAATCTAACCTGCATGTAGCATTTTGCACAATAAGGCTCATTGTACATGGTAGTCATTGGAGCTCATGATCAGGAAAGATGGAAAAGCAAAGAGATGATCAAGAAGGCAGCACGTGCAGTAATAAAAATAGACTAATACCCAACTAGACGATTTCAAGTAACAATTAAAATCAAGCAAAATAATGATCGCAATGCTCATGCATCCATGAGGCTCATGAGTCAAAACAACAAAGTGAGTAAGAACTTTGTTTCATTCAGTACTCACAATAAGACAAATGAGTGTGTTCCAAGGTGTGAAATGGTAAAGAAGCGATTGCCACGATTGGGATTTTTATTAAACCAATCTAATCGTATTCCATTCTCCATGTTCATTTCTTATCAAGTAGGATAATCAAAGAAACACACACAATCAAAGAATTAAAGGTTGGTGATCACTTTTTATTACAAATTCCAGCTTTACATTTATAGAACAGGAATACCATGTAATAGGAAATTTCCCACAAAAACCAAATAGTAACAAACACAAGTGAAGGCAATGAGAAATCAATAACCAAATGGGCTATGAAACTTCACCATCAATTTCCATGCTTAAAGAAACAATTCATTAAGCCAAGAATTAACATATCCACCATCCGAACAATTTAACTCCATATATGAGAAAGGAGGGGGTGTAGGTTACTGACGCGATCGCCAATGTTGCATTGGTTGTGCTCGTCGTGCGCCATGAATCTAGAGGTTCGCTTGACGTATCGATTGTAGAGCTTGTGGTGGAACAGCCTGTCCACTGCCACCACTACCGACTTCTGCATCTTGTTCTTCACCACCATTCCCACCACCGGCTTCATCTCTTTCTCTCTCTATCTCTCTCTCTCTATCTCTCTCTTCTTCTTCTTCTTCTTCTTCTTCTTCTCCTTCTTTCTTCTTCAATGGCGAATAGAACAAAACCCTAGTTCAGTAGGGGTTTCTATCTGCAGTACCTAGTTCGAAAACCCACGCGACAGTGGATCCGATTCGAAGCCCATCAACCCGACCCAAGCCTCATAGCTTTTGGGCCCTGTCCACTTTCATGTCTTCGGTCTTGGCTTGGGCTATATGGCTGATTCAGCCCGAAATCTGACATGGGTTTCTGGAAAATCCACTCCAACTAGTTCACGGGTATTATTTCCTTTCATAGAGAAGAAGTTTAATCCCAAAAATTTCGGTGAAAAGTTAAACAAAACTTTTGAAAAAAAAAAAAAAAAATTCTAGTCAAAAAATATCGAAGGCGGTATTTTTAATTGAAACCCTCCCTTACCCAAACTAGAAATAGCACTATTCTACCGCAGATTATCCTGGTCAGACATTTGTTATGCAATCTCAAGTGCGGATATGTGACATCTCAAATTCAAATTTAGAGTAAAAATTTCTTGAAACTCCTCTCCACTCTTTGACTCAAATTATGTGAGTTAATTTGATAACCAAATTTCGATTTACTTAGGTTTTAACTTAAATCAAGAAGAATAAAATCGTAACTTAAATTATTAAAGCTAAGTTTTTAGTTATTGAGATTTTTCCTTCCATGAAGGTCTTTTGGTTGACGTAATATATTATGCTCAAATCATTTACCTCGCGTCAAGGTATTGTACTTAAAGCTTAGGGTGTTCATTTTCACTACTCATCCATCTCACACAATTATTTATATATTTTTATTTTATAAATATTTTTTATGTGTACTATGAATCTTGTTTGATAAATCCCACTTAATTTTATTAAAGAATTTTTCTGAAATCATGAAGCGTGTTAGAAATCACAAAATGTAAGTAGTTAAAATGGCCGTCCATCGTGGGACAAAGGGAGTACTCCTATATCATTAAAACAATTGAATTATCAAACTAATCAATCAACTCTCTACTCATTCTGCTTCTTTATCCTCTCTAATATTGCAGTACAGGTTGAAGATCAGCCAAATCAACAAATATACAACACACAAAGATAATCAAGAATAAAATGTTGAAAAATAAGAATGTTGTAAGAGGGTAAAATTACAACAAACATGTGGCACAGAATTTGAAAAGACGCGTGGGACAAACAAATCGAGGCTTGAGGTTAACAAAATTACTTAAAAAGTGGACAGATTTGAAGTACCTACCGGGTGGACCTGTTGGGGCTCTTCCCGCTGGAAGGGTGACCCTGCGGGGGAGCTTGGACCGCTGGGAGGAAAGGACCCACAGGGGGGTGTGACCACTGGATGGATGTTTTTCACTGACCCATGACCCAACACTTATTTTCATAAACCAAAGTTAGTAAAGATTTACTTTAATTTATTTATGAAAATAAGGAAGTACCCCTTTTTCGGGAAACAATGGCATTGCCAGAATTTTGAAATTCCAACTCTATCAAAATCTCATCCCCCACTTTTAGTTCAAAGGCAAAAAACGGCACGTTTTTCTCTGAAGAAAATAGCCGAAAGACAACATTCTCGCACTAAAAAAAGATCATCCGATTATACCATTGGACTTAGAAAAATCCAAGGAATAAATACTGAGACTTTTTATCGGCCAAACTGAAACTTTCCAAATAAAGTTACTTTTCCATACTTAGCCAAATTCTCGAGTGACAAATAGGGATGCCAAGAGGCAACCTGATGGTGACACAACTTATGTCGTCGAGTCTTGGATGAGAGACAATGATGAATGAATCGATTATGATTCTCCCAGATTTGGGGCACAATGAAGAGGGATGTCAGCCTTCCAAAGATGATTTAACCCAGATGATGTGTTCGACCTCGGCCGATTTGGCAAGGCTCGAGGGGGAGCTATTTAGAGGCTTGGTCGTGGTAGTGGCACGACCGAGGAGGTCATGACCATGCGGCTCACGATGATGGCAGGGTAGAGTCTCGACCGTGCCCGATAACGGCAACATTGAAACTGAGGCAAACCTCGACCACACTATTTCTCGGGATTACTGGAGATTTTGTGGTTTGGTAGCTGAGGGCAAGGGTTCATCGCAGAGAGGCATTTGCAGAGTAGCACCCGCGGGTGTCGCAGCCGCAGCCTGACATTACAAAAGGAATATTCATGCATTTTTTATGCGATACATGTCCGGACTTTATTAGTCCACTCAGCCTAAAGAAGAAGTTGATTTGGAGAGGACACTTAGACAGACTCAAAGGGCGATTCTAAAGAGAGAAACACTCTTCCTAGAGAGAAGTCCACTTGATTCTTGCTCTGATTGGGTGACAAATTCCAGCTAAAGGTTCTCCCCTACTATTTTGCCTTGTTCTTCACTGGTCCACAAATTCTCCTCTTAGTCCCTTCGCTAAACCGTCTATTATTCTCATCCCTACTCAATTATTTGTTGATTTACGTACCCTAAGTTATTTCTCTCTTACAAACACAAAAATAAAGAGATTTTACGTGGTTCTTCAACATAATGTTAGGTATATCAACGGCTCACGCTAATTTCCATAGGGTAGTAAATGAAGAAAGAGCTACAAGTTACATTGGTTGCCTTGAATAATAACAAGTACTTATAACCTAGGATTTACATCATTAATTACCGTAATGCCCCTCTGACTTGACCCGACTGGTGGAATCCTCAGTAAACTAAAGTCAAATTAGACTTTACAAACCCAACAGTGCACTCCTCAACTCTCGTCTCATGGATGAAGTGGATTATCTCGAGAGATGTTTTGTACTGAAATTTAAAATTCTAAAATGTTTTCGGATTTGGGGTAAATCAAAGTCACTACATCTCCATTGCTACCTTAATTGTGAGCTTTCTATAATCTGTATTTGAGATCGGAACTGTACAATTTGTCGAGAATGTTGAGTAGATCATTTGGGTAAAAAATCAAATTAATTGGATGTTGGTAACCATATGTTCGAATACAACTTATATGGATGACCAATATCATTTGGAGAATTCACTTTAAGACAAACTTGTCTCAATTGTGTAACGACCCGAATTTTAATAACAAATAAAATGATAAAAAGAATTATAAAATAGAGTTAACTTTTGATGACCCACTGACCGCTAGGATTAGAAAATATATTTTTGTGTGACTTAAAGCCAATAAAATAAAATAGCTTATTTCTCGGGCATGTGTTAATTTTTTAAGATGTTATTTTAGCTAGGGGTGTACAAGAAAACCGAAAAAACCGTGAAACCGGATCGACCAGACCAAACCGGTCTATTTGGATTGGTTCTATGGTTTAATGGATCGGTTCTGGTTCTAAAAAAATGAGAACCGGATATTTTGGTTCGGTCCCCGGTCTCATATTAGGAACCGTGGTTTGAACCGAACCGGTCCGTTATATAATATAATATAATATACACTCCTATATACCTACACATGCTTGATAATTTTGTTAGTTTTAAGTTTTAATGTTGCATCTGCCATCTATATCAATAATGATATTTTAATAGTTATTTTAGTTATCGATGGACTTCTTAATCTATTGTGGGTTGGTATAATGGTGTAGTAGTTTTATGAAGGAGTTGCAACAATTTTGAGGACAATTTTTTTTTTCAATTTTTGAATGTTAACATGGTTTAGAACCGAAAACCGAACCAAACCGGACCGGTCTAATGGTTTGGTGTGGTTTGGTTCTATATGTTTATTGGTTTGGTTATGGTTTTCAATTCTTTGGAACCGTTAGATATGGTTTGGTTCCCGGATTTCTACAAAACCGGTCCAAACCGGACCATGTACACCCCTAATTTTAGCCCTGCTAACAATATCAGGAGACAAAAATGCAGCACGAGTCACCACGAGGCAAAGGAACTTGGGGCCCAAGTAAAAATCTTCCGGAAAGTAGATAGGTGGCTTATTGTGATTAGATGAACCCACCCAATAATAATTAGGGGTGATTTAGGGGGATTTTATTGGATTTTTCAAGATACCATCGGATAATTATGAATTAATGATGGATGCTTCTAGGCAAGGAAGGTTGGTAGTATAAATAGGCACCGCCATACATTGCACACACCACACCATAAAAGGAGGAGGAGGATCACCAGGAGGTGAGTCCATCCATTACCTTACCTCTTTTCTTTTCCCACTGCCACACGTGCACTTCAATTCAATAACTCCTTACAACAATTCGAAAAATGATTCGAAACGGTTTGTAAAAAAATGATAATAATAATAATCTTGTGCTCTGAATATATTATCTCAATAGAAATAAGGCCCATATGTACAAATTGATCATAGTATACCCCTAAAAATATATATGTATATGTATATGTAAAATATGAACCGAAAGTTGCTCGAAAAGCTTTGTACCCGAACCAAGCTCAAGCTCAAGTTGTAGGCTCGTTTTGCGACACCCGTTTTGAATATTCTAACAATTTGAACACACATGGTAGTGTTTTAAATAAGGAACTAAAGAAGAGAGAGAGAGAGAGAGAGAGAGAGAGGGAGAGAGAGAGAGAGAGAAGAAGAGTTGAGAAAATTGAGATGTCAATTAAAGATTTCACTGACCATAGATACATGTAAGGTGACTTAGGATGTGGACGCACTTCTCTAGCCTATTAACATATCAATATCAACGAAGTATAGCACTCCCATAAATAGCCTTGTGGGAGGGAACTATTTTTAGAAAATTGATCATAATTAACCCCTTTAATTTGTTGGGATTAATTTAGGACTAGAGATGAACCAAGCTTCTCATGCAGCTATATAGTGGTTTGGCTCAACTCATTTTGAAGTTGAACCGAACCCGAGCTCAAGATTTTAGACTCGTTTTAGTAATTTGAACACACGTAGTATTTGCTTAAGTTGATAAATAAGCTAGTATAGAATAGTTAGCAAATTGGGGGAAAGGAAAAGAAAAGAGAGATGGGAAAAAAAAATAAATAAAAAATGAAAGGGTGTGATTTATGAATTCAGCTGATATAAATTTTAGCTTGTTTTTTTTTTAATAACAAAAGATGAATATTTTATGTCTAGGTACAAGATATCCAAAGCAAATGATCGTAAATAGATTTCGATTGCGAAAAGGTGAGTTATGAATTATCCCTGTTACATGAGGTTTCTCGCAAAAATTTATGTTCTTATTAAAATTACGATTATTTATTTATGAAATTCGTTTGAAGCAAAAATACCATGGAATTCTAATGTTTTGTTCAGTTTTTGGAAGCAAATAGTATTATCGATACATCCGGACGATGTCCCTGAATCTGGGGGACGTTAAAGATACCAGTCGGAACGGTGTTATAAGGGTGGAATGGAAAGGGGCACAGCCAGGTGTCCAATTGAATTGATCAATTCAAGATGTTATTTGGGGGTCGCTCCCTCATAGCTGGCGGAAATCGTCGGATGGTATATTGTATATGTTTATGGCATGTTTACGAACTTTGGTTACCGTTAAAGCCATGAAAAACAGAGCATGTCATGATTTTGGTTACAGTTGAAGCCAAGAAAAACTGATTCTATGACTTAAGCTTCATTGATGAAAAGTTTGGTTTAAATTCCATGGTAGATCATGTAACTCTGATAATTCATAATCTCACACAAGCAGTGGCTTATGTTGCTGAAATCTTTCCTTTTCAGGTAATCAGAATTAGAAGGACGGGCCGAGTACCTATATTATTAAGCTTGTGGTCGCGTAATCAATGAAGGAAAAATGTAACCCACGTTGACGTTAGTATAATGAATAAACGACTTTATTGATATAAGTTTGCTTTCGCTGCTGTTTACTTTTTTTTTTTTTAAAAAAAAGTATCGACAGAGGCCTTTGGTGAGACAGACTCACTGGCCGGTCACGATACGGATTTGGGTCGTGACAAATTGTGTCTACTAATCTACTATGATCTTTTTTTTTGGGTATCGGTAACATGTTCAATATTCCTTAAAAAAATGAACGGTTTCAATTCCAAATGAAGATTCTGAGGTCCTACGATTGAGGGGTCATTACAAAAATATAGTGAGGCTTTGTTCTTAAATGAATTTTATCTCATAAAATCTAGTTTTGATAAAATTTAACATTCTCATCGGATTTTAGCAAAATTAGATTTTATTAACGCTCCATTTTATGACACAAAATCATTTACAAAACACATTTATCAACTCTACATTTAATCCAATGGGAAAACAATGTCATTTTATCACACTTCTAAACAAAACAACATTTTATCAAAATTAGATTTCATCTCATAAAAACCATTAAAAAATAAGGCCTTGACTTGGTTCATTTTTTTTTTCCTCTTTTTTTTGTCAATGACTTGGTTCATTATGGAATCCAACTCTGTTGTTTTCATTGCACAGGAAGCCAAAGATTAAAAGTCGGTTAATCTAGGAGATGAGTATTTTATCCAATTAACAATACAAAAAACTGGCTGAAAACCGTTATCCTCTCCTGCTAACAGTTTCAAAGCTCAGAACTAGACAGCAGATAGACCCTTTTCAGATAAACCAAGCAGCAATCTTCCAACCCTAAGTGAGATCACCTCTGAGTCTCTCTCTCTCTCTCTCTCTCTCTCTCGACTTGTTCCAAATGGGTTTTTGAGTTTCACTGCGGAAGGGTTCAGGGTTTTGTTGCTCTTTTGGGTATTTTGGGGCTTTCTTATGAGGAACCTCCTCAATTTTGCGGACAATAATGCCGAATTTTGTGTAGAGAAGGATAAAACATTCGTGGGTTTTAAAGGGTCCCAATTTTTTCTGCTGTTGTTGCTCTGCGAAATGAGTTGAGCAGATTTTGGACTTGCTTTATATGTCTTTACGAGGCTGAAAAATGTGGGCTTCTCTGCACCTTCTTAATGAGCAATTCAACTCTCTTATGCAAAATCTTGATGTTTTCAAATCAAAGCACGTCTCGTAAGTCCTTGAATCGGCACAATTCGTCGAGTATTGTAGTTCAATTGAGTGGTGGAAGGAGGCGGATACGTGGTCTCACTCCCCATGCGAAGAACGGCCATTCGGGCAAGAAAAGTTGGTGGAAGAAGTTTTTCATTGAGGAAGCTGGTAATTGGCTTGGTATGAAGGATGAGGAGATGGTTGAGGAGGAGGAGGAGGAATTTGTTAGTTCTAGCGAAGAAGTTGAGTTGTCTGAAGGGGAAAAATTCGAAGAATGGAAGAGGAGGGCAGAGGCAATTATGGAGTTGAGGGAAGCAAGGGAAGATATGCGGAATGAAGAGAATCGTAGTTGGGAAGATTGGGTTGTGGACGAGACGAATAATGATGCTAGTAGTAGTTCATCGTGGGATGGTGGAGATTGGAACGATAGGCATGAGAAATGGAGAGAAGATGTAAGGGCGGATCCTAGTGAGATGATTCCTCGGAGAGGTTTGGTCGAGTATGTGAGGGATTTTGTGGAGGGGAGTGAAGACGAGGACTTGCTATACGAGGATCGTGTGTTTCGATATGCTTCAATTAATTCGGTAAGTACATTTGCTCTTTGTTTCAAGAGGGTAAGTGTATTGTTGTTGTTTTTAACATCAGGTATCTATTTCCTATCCAGTCAGGTTGCACTTTTGTTATCCGCCTGCTTAGTTCGTATTACATACATATGCATTTCCGACATGTCTTCAAACTATAGGGATAAAAACATGTGTTGGTACCCTGGTATTGTAATAGATTCATCATTCTAGACAGTGGATATATGCTCTATAGATCAGAGACCAATCATAATTAAAATGCTGGCAGTTGTCACGGAAATAGAATTGGGTTGAGTTAGGAAAAGAAAATTTTGAGGAAACATCGTGGAAACAGTTTGGAAACATAGCCGAAACATATAGAAGTATCAAAGGTATTGGCGAATGTAATGAAACTGTCAATGTCAAATGCTTCAAATAGGTGTCGAACAACTCAATGTTTTGGTATGGTTTGTGTGCATCAGTGTAAGTGACAAAGGACATTTGAATTTCAAGATTCCAGTAAATCAGTAGTGTTTCGTTTCAGTTTCTAGGAAGAAGAAACACTTCACCCATTTCGATGGGAACAAAAGCAAAATTTTGCTCCTTGGAAAAGGTGTACCAGGATATTATTTCCAAGGAGTCAAGATGTTTCTAAAATTTGATATAGCTGAAAAGCACAAGAGCCCCAGTAACTTCTGTTCATTGGCAAACTGATTTCAGGTGTCATTCGTCAAGTGATGTTGTCTCATTTGTATAGTCCACTTTGCTATGTATTTTGTTCCACATACACGTGAAACTTCAAAAATAATTGATGTCACAGATATAACACATAACTACTCGAGATCTGGAAGGACTAGAAGTTTGATTTTCCTTTATGTACAATATTGGGTAACCTCATCATGCACTATGTCCATAAAACTGGAAATTGGGCCCTGCAACTGATTCATATTTTAGGTTATATAATGTTGAATAGTCAACACTCAAGAGGAGAAATAAATTAATATTCCTAAATAAACTAGTTTCGGCCTAGACAAGTTCTTCAAGTGAAGCAAAGTTTAATATTCCTAAATAAACTAGTTTCGGCCTGGAAAAGTTCTTCAAGTGAAGCAAAGTACAAAATAATGCATCAAATATGGAAAAATTAGGCCTGCATCTGCTGATTATGTAATGACTCTCGCCAGCTGACTTGCTAACTCTTTGCCTAATCACGTCGCTCAAAAGGTTAACCTCAAGTTAACAGTAGCTGGGGACATTTCCTTATATTCCATCCATTTCTTTCAGGTCTACCCGATGTGGGACTAAAGTTGCTCAAATGGGTTCTCACAATCTCCCCACCTTGTGATGTTGGCCCAGCAACCTTCCTCCGGTGGCCATGGTGTGGTACTTAGTTCTATATAACACTTTGCTCCCAACTCCAAGATGAAAGAGGTGGCTCATATAGATTCTAGAGGTGGCCCCCACCATGTAGACCGGGGTTGTGCTTTGATACCACCTGTAACGACCCGCGCTAGATGACCTGCTAACTCTTTGCCTAACCACGTGGCTCAAACTTCAAGTTAACGGTAGCTGGGGGAGCATTTTCCTATATTCCATCCATTTCTTTCAGGTCTGCCTGTTGTGGGACTAAAGTTGCTCAAATGGGTTCTCACACATTAGGCTTGAATATACTCATTAACATTTACTAACAAGCACAATTGAGTGAAAAGATTAGAGTCCAAGAAAGCTACCTGGGGACTTGAGTTTACCTGTTCACTCCTGGCAACAGTGAGGGAATCATATGGTTTAAGCTGCTTGAAAATTGTTTGTGCTATCTCTAAATCTAGGGTCCGCGCTGTCTCTACGGTGAGATGACTGCCTACATGTGTACTAGTGGGTTAGTAATCCTTGGAATTGGCATATGAATATTCCGAAGACCTCCAAAAATATATGTCTAAGTCTCTAAGATATATTGGACAGAAGAGTCTTTAAAGTGACACCAACCTCTCTACACGCAGTATACAGAGCAGATATGACCGACATAAAGCCTTCCTTTTAGTCAATGAATGAAAAGTGGATCCACGAAACTTCCCAAAGGGTCAGAAAAGAAAAGCATGACTTAGTGTCATCTGAATCTATTTTGGTTATCTCGACTAGGCAAAAGTCACCCATTTTGTTCTGTCCAAATGAACCTCATGAAGCACATGGGAGCCACAGCCTTCTTCCTCTTCCCTGATAGGCACCTCCCAATCATGACTCATACAACAGAAGAACTGATTTTCAGCATGACTCACTGATGAATGCCAAAATCTACGGAAAGCAAAATATGTAACTCCTTATTGTTCAGTTTTGAGTCCAAATATGTGCTGTCCTAGTAAAACAAGCCACCACTGACATTTCTAGTTATGCAATGGATGTTTGGATTGCCACATCAAGGTTTCAAAGGATATAACTCCATGTAGCTAATGTAAGCTGAAGCTGCAAAGAGGACCATCTGATCCAACTTTGCCTTGAGGACTAATTGTATGGAATTGAAGTAGGTTAGGTTGTCCTTGATTTTCCCTTTGAGAAGAATTATCTCCATTGTCAGATCACTAAAACAGTAACCCATGGGAAGATGAAAGGAACAATTATTATCCGTAGTAAATCTAGATAACAGATTGTTTTTAATTTCAGGAATGGACAACAGGTTCTGAAGCCAAAGTGTTAAATCGTGTTAGAGCTTGTCCCACATGCATTAATTATAACATCCAAAACTAGTATAGGAGCATGGGCGGCCCCTCCACTCATTGCCAATTGGTTTTGACTTGAACACTTTAACATGGTATCAGAGCTACGCTTTTGGAGGCTTTTGGACAAGACTATTGTTTGTTTGCCCCATTGTTTGTGAATTAAGCACATCTTGTAGCATTGTGATCTCTATGTTATGGATCTGATTTGTTATTTACCTCTCCATGTGCGGGTTAGGGGTCGCATGCACAGGGAGTGTTAGAGTTTGTCCCACATTGACTAATTATAACCTCCAAAACTAGCATATGAGCCTGGGTGGCCTCTCCACTCATTGCTAATTGGTTTTGAATTGGATGCTTTAAAAGTAAATATAAAAAAATAAATCGTATAGTCAGAGTAATCGGTAGGCCTGCACCATTTCCAAGGCATTACCTGAACCTGAGTTTTCTATTGGTTCTTGTAGAAATGAAGCCCCGTCACTTGACTGGTTGCACTGGTATCTTGATACCAAAAATGAGGGTTTGTCCATTGTGAAAAATTACCATTGGTCACATCTCCTCTTTGTTGTGGTTTATGTGCAGCTACAAGAGTTGTATCTTCTATGGATGTAATGGATTGTGTAGACCTGAGATCAGCAAAGGTTAGCAGTGAGTCACGCTGATTTCAACCACTACACGTTGTTAAAGGATCCAACTCAAAACTAAATCGCGATAGTGAAGAGGCCTCCCAAGGTCATTTACTAGCTTTTGAGGTAAAAATTAATCGATGTGAGATTTGCTCTAACACCCCCTGCACCTGCTACCTCTGAATCGCATGTGGAGAGGTAAATAAACAATCTCTAACATAGGTTCAGATCAAAGTGAAGTGTTGTTATTGCATAGACAAAGGTGGAATCAATTAATACGAACTCTCATACCAGCCTAAACCATCCAATTCAAAACTAATCGGGTATGAATAAAAAGGGGTGTCAGTGCTGACTGCTGGTATGCTAGTTTTGGAGATAATAGCTAAACAATGTGGGACAAACTCTAATGTGAATGAACCATATTCTGGTCGCTGACCACTAAGATTGTTGACTGGCCAGTTCCTTGTAAGAGGGGATCTTCCATTGCAGGCTTGCAGCTAATGATTCAGCAAGATATTTGAGCCAATTATGGTTATTTGAGACTGAAAATGTACATTTTCAGTGGATTGAATCTCATTTTGCGGTTCATTAAAACATGCTTGACTTTGTTACTGAAAAACTGAATGAAGGCTGTCCCAAACTCGATATGCAGTGGAGACTCTATAAATCACACTGATCCATAATTGGACATGGAATGAAATCTGGATTATCAACTTTTGTTTCCTCCTTGGATTAAATGGTGCTGGTGTTGCGTATTAGGCATCCCTCGTCCATCATAACAATAGAGATCATTGGCCACAAGAATACAGGTAAATTGCTAATTGATCATTGGGGATTTTATACCTTATAGAAATGTAGTTGTCACTTTCTGTCAGTCAAAGGGATAAAGGAAACTGACCCAATTGGATGTTGGTCATGTTATGGAAGACCCGAGCTGCTATTCAAGGAAAGAATCAATCATATCCCAAAAACACAGTCAAACAATCGGATCCCAAAAACACAGTCGTTGGATCACAATATTATATTGTTTGACTTGCAAATTGTTGTAATCCTATCCCATCACTTAACAAAGGTAACATCTCATTGAAGTAGATAGTTTGGACTTGAACTATGGATTCCTCAGACTAGTGTATGCATAACCTGTTGGCTCTCATTATTTGGAAACTCTTGACAACTAGTACATAGTAATGTTTTCAGTACCTTGCGTCTTATGTTTTATATTGGAGCATTTGATGAGATTAAGTACTCCTTAACCGTATTCATTGTTCTTGTTGCAGGCAAAATTTTTAGCAGTATTGGTAATCATACCATTGGCATTGGATTTTTTGGTTCATGACTATGTTCTCATGCCTTTTTTGGAAAGGTAATCATTGGGAAACTATGGATTCTCTTACCAGCCGAAATGAATGAACCACTCCCAAAACCAGAGAAAAAGAAAAAGAAAAGAAAAGAAAAGAAATAATAAGTGCGCATGGAAGCACACCTCACAAAAAGAAAATGCTAAAGTCAACGAAAACTTTATCATTTTGTTTGTCTTATTTTCATACTAGTGTGTTTGATTCTGTTGAAATGGTGCTTTCCTTGTAAAAAAAAAAGTATTTTTGTTTTGGATGAACAGCGTAGTTACAATAAGGAGCATTAACAAAGTTGTGTATGGATGAATAGAATGAGTACCCTATGAGGGCCTACTAGTAACAAAGATATTGAGCTTCTTTACTTCTTCATCCACAATTTTCTCTATTAATTACTCAACTTTGCAATCTCCGATTAAATATGAGCCCATCTTGATGTTCTCATTGTTTTTCATCAGCTAATTGTGTTATCCATATTACACTTTTATGTCCTGATCCTCCAGAAAAGAAGTCAAGAAGACAATGCGAACCACCCGTATAAGCTAAACATATTCTTGAAATAGTGACTTCTTCCCTCTTGTGGTTTTTCCCCTCAATTGGTGTTTTCCACGTATATTCTTGTGCACTCATGCTTTGCTTCTAGCTCTATTCTTATATTGCATTTTCACACTGATTAGTTTATCTTACTAAATTAGTTTAGATGGTCTTTATGGTTGTTGGCTTGTTTAATACATAGTAGCAAATCGACAAGCAATTCCTTTGAAATTTCACAAATTGTCTCATTGATAAGTTGTATGCTTGTTTGTCTGCTAAAAATGCTGAGTGTACTCGATTTTAATGGCTTTAGCATAATTACCCAAAAAAAAATTGGCTTGAGCAGGTATGTAAATACTGTACCACTTGCAGCAGAGATGCTTGACCTGACAAGACATCAAAAGCTGGAATTGGTTAAGGAAATAAAACTAGAAAAAGCAAGATATCGGCTTGAGGTAGAAATTGGCAAATCTCCTCCTCTTTCTGATGAGGAGCTTTGGTCGGAGATACGGCATAAAGCGTAAGATTATATAATTATGGTGCTCTTTTTGTTTTAAATATTTTTATTCCTCTGTATCACGTATTCATAAGGTTGATGTTGTTATGTGAATAGAACTACTTATGGATGTAAATAGCTTCATTTAACCACCTTTCTGGGGAATGGGCATAGTTAGCTTGCCTGAAGCACATTGCGAGGAAAAAGTATAGGAAACCTGCTATGCTTCCTATTGTTTTCTGGGTAGCAGGTAAACATATTTTGTTTTTTAAGGAGGTTTTTAGCTAAAAAATATGCAAGTCTCCCTTTGGGAAACACACACACACACACACACATACAAAAAAAAGAAAAGAAAAGGAAGAAGAGAAGAGAATGCTATGGGCATAATAGAAGTTGTACTAGCGATTTCTTGACTGAACACACCAGCCACATGGCCAATGCCCATTGGTTGGTCATTTCGGGGCGCAAGAGAAAACTTCGTCTCAGCATACATTACTCAGTTGTCAGGAGTTGTGGCCACTGTGATGATGCTTTTGTTAGGAAATCTGTTTTCCTGACTGGTGGATTTGCTGGATGGTTGTGGGAATGAGTACTTTAAGTTATGCCCCTCTTTCCCAGATAATTAATTCAATAATATGAGAAGAAAAATAAAAGGGTGCTTATGTAGTACAATCAAGAACAAGATCACAGTCAGGAAAGAGCCCTAAGATCTGCATCTACTGAAAGCTTTGGCATCGACACCAATGCTTAAGAAAATTTACCAAATTCCATAAAAGTTAATGCAAACACCATTTGGCATTTGTGGATTTCATTAAGTAGATTCTTCCAAATGATAACAACAAGATGAAGATATGATTTCTTTTTCTAATTTTGACCAATGCTTTACAAAAGTGGGGCTCTGTACCGCCGCTTGTATGTTTTTAGCTGTCCATAATGTAGCATGTACTTTGGAAATGCCTCCCCCTGATTTCTTAGTCCATTGTTGATGTGTTGCATGTCCCATCGAAAAGTGTTATGCATTGCCTAACCCTAAGTGTTACTTACCCAAAAAAGCACCCCATTCTTAAGTGTTACACTATTAGATTTGTTTTCCTTACTAGTCATGCTAGCACAGGCTATCTATTGTTTGACAGTCATCTTTGGGTACTTCCGTTGTGCCGGCTGTCACATACTGACGCTTTTCCTATCTGCATCTCAATTCTGAATGTTAATTTTAATGTCCAACAGGTTAGAGTTGCGAGATGAACGGAGGTTACAGAATCGTAGTGCATTTGCTAATATATTCTCAGATATGGTATTTGGGATCTCGTTGTTCATTCTTTTATACTCCAACAAAAGTAAAGTGAGTTATCATTCAACTTTCTGCCAATCTTTCTTTATTACTCGAAGAATATGACTTTCTCACTACTACAATTGGTTTTGTCCTACCTATGAGAACCTCATTAATAATCATGGAATTATGCTGCAGATAATTGAGAATTGTGCAAACATTTAAGCAATATGGTACCAGTTTCTAATTTTCGATCCATTTGACGTGTCATGGGTGAGAGCTGCTTGGTGCAATGCTATCCATGAGAGAAACAGATATCAGTTTGTTAGCCTTTTGCCTATATACGTAAAAGGGATGCTTGATACGACAAGGATAGTTTGCTCTATGGTATATGTTTTGGTTCATAAGAATAACGTGTGGATATTAAGACAGTAGCGAGACAAGTTCATGGAAAAACAGAATAAAGGAATCCACTCATTGAAAGGTTAAGTGTTGTGTTGAGCGTACAATGAGAATAAGTTGTCATACAAGTCATGCCACAAGGGCCTACAAATGAGCTAGTGCATTAGATTGAGTGATTCAAGTTGAAGATGCCAACAGAAAATTGCCCTGCAACTAAACAAATATATGGCTCAAGATAAGAATTCAATGGTGGCAATGGTGTGCGTCATTCGTGTTTTGTCTGCTGTGCTGTGGTTTCATTTCATTTTTTGGGTAAATCACTTCATTATATCCATGCTACTTGGAATGCAAATCGTTCAGATATAGGGAATTGGAACGGGATGGGATCGCAATACATGACTTGTCCTAAATTATGGAACAGTGGGGGTGGGCTTATATAGATTGCGATCAGAATGCACTTATTTTAATCGATAAACGTCCAATAAGCCAAATTTTGTTCGTCTATTTATTCATCTGAAACACATTTCTAGGCTCGTTCTTACCGTATATAAATATTTATTGGCTCTTGCCCTTATCCTGCTAAAGCTCCACTCGTATAGTTTGAGGTTTTTACATTTGATTTGCTATTATGGGAAAGTGTTAAGGACGTACATAGAAAAAACTTTGGGACGCTTTGGAATCTAAATTCCCCGTTTTAAAAAGTGGGTGCACAACATTTCAGATCGTGCATGCCAAATATAATTTCCTAGGGTATTGGCATTGGTAACTAAACATAGGATTCTGTTGATTTCTTTTCTTTTCTGGTGATAACCTTTGATCGGATTCTAGAAAAACATACGATGTTATGAGTTGCTGTATTTCTCAAGCCCCAAGATTGCATAATTTCTGTCAACTGCCATTTTTGTTGTATTTTCTTAGTGATTTGAATAGTTACACCTTTTAACAGGATAAATTATACTGATAAACCTGTTAATCTTAGCTATTTCATGAAGCCATAAGCTTCAATTATGCTTCTAGTCTTATTTGACGTTGACTAAATAGAAAACATCAAGGAGAAAGAGAATTTTTTTTTTTTATGCAACATGCGTTTGTGCAATTGTGCATTGCCTTCTTGTAAATATGTTGACACCTATTTCTGCCCTTTTTGTCGCACTTGTATGTCAAGAAATTACTCGTAGTGAAGTGGGCCACAATCTGCATTCAATCGGTATGTCTTTCCTGACCATCTTTTGTTCCCCCTTGTTGCAGGTAGCTTTGCTGAAATTTACGGGTTACAAAATAATTAACAATACCACAGATGCAGGGAAGGCGATTATTATCATTTGCCTCGCTGATATGTGGCTTGGGTAACATTTTCGCTCTTTCCCGGAAAGGATCGATTAGGATGTTGATGTGGATTTCCGAATGTGATATGGTGTGAAAAACCTAAACCAAGTTTCCTTGCCACTTATTTTTAAGTTTTGAATTGGAAAGTATTTATTCCTTTACCGTTGACCAAATTTTGAATTAAAAAGGCTTATTTTTTCCTTTTTGTTTCGCAATCATCAGAAATTTCAACCTAAAATGTGTGATTGTGAATTTCAAAGCAGTCCTGTGGAACTTCAAACTTGTGGGTAACATTTTGTATAAGTTATCAAGTGGGATTTTTTTTTCTCTCTTTACCTTTAACATTGCACACTTGAGAAAGCTAGTTGTTTTTCTTTTCGTTTCGCCATCATCAGTAATTCAATCTTAATGCTGTTATTACGAATTTCAAAGCAGTAACTTGCGAATTTGCAAATTTGCAGATGCCATTCTGAAGTTGGTTGGCACGCTTTGACAGAGATAGCCCTTGAGCATTATGGCCTTGAGGTTGATGAGGCTGCTATAACCATATACGTCTGCACTGTACCAGTTTTCCTTGATTGTTGCGCGAAGCTTTGGGTATGATTTCAACACCTGAAACATATGAATCATTAATTTAGTTGTCATGACCTTTTCCCTTAGGACACTTGTAAGGGCATCCCTCTCTTAGTATGGGGGTCATATCATGGAACAAAATTTTGTTCCATTTCCGTGGAAATTGCCAAAATATTTTCGTTTTTTAGGAGACCAAAACATATCGTTAGTGGAATACCGAAAATCACATTTTTTCCATTGACACATACCAAAACACTCCGAAACATGTCGAATTTCTATAAAAACAACACCAAATTGTTGAGTTGATTTGACACCTATCCTTCGAATTAGAGAGTAAGTTCAACATTAAGACTGGCACTTGGATAACTTTACACCAGTATTTTTTACTGAAAGGCAACCAAGAAATTTAACCAACAACTTCTAAGATTTTCCTTTCAGCATCCCATTTTTCAATGGTTGATAAATTAATGTTCAAATTCCCATCTTTCAAATTTTACCGTGGTGTTTGCTAGACATGATTAGGACTATTAACAATTATCGATTGAATAAGTTCACGAAAATGTCAACATGCTTTTGAGTTTTGAGAATTTCTGTTTCAGTTTACACAAAATTTCCACAATCTTGTTAACTAGCAGATACCCTTCTACAGATCTATGCATCGAAAACTTTGTTGTCATTTCCTTGTAAATTCTACCTTTAGCAAATCTTCACATGTTAATATTGTATTTTTGGTCCAGTTGTTCAATAACCTTCCACGGTTGTCCCCAAAGGTGGAAAAAATCATCCAGGATATGAAGTGGAACTAGTCGGTTTCTTTTCTGGATTTTCCCATCGTCTGACATTCATCAAACATTATGATTTCTATACAGAGGGTTGTATTGATTTTTAGAAGAATCAGATTAGGAATGGAGTTCCTTATTCTTTGTGAATTGATTGTCATTTTTCACACATAAGAACATGAATAAGGGTAGAATGCATCAGTTGTTGATGCATTATTGGATATTACACATCCTGGGCTTCTGGTTTTGCTGTGATAAACTCTTTGCTCTCTCTCTCTCTCTCTCTCTCAATTTCGTGTGGTACTTCAGTTCACCTCTTGGATCACGAGTTCCATTTTTCTTCATTGAAAAGTCTGTGTAAACTCATTACTAGACTCAGACGGAATATATTTCTTAGATACATGGATTGATTATGGACAAATCTTTTAGTGCCGATCAGTATCAGGTGGCACCTTAAGTGGTATCTGTAGAGCCCTATAACAGGCGTCCATGCGCAATGCTAAATTATAATTCAATCAGAAAATGTGTTATTTCTTGTTGATGAATTGATAATCACCCTCCCCATTGTGACGTGTCTTTTGTCCAATTGTTTTAGTAACGCAAAACAATATTTGTACAAGTAGTAATTTTTACTACTAGTTTCGACCAAATGGAGAGCAATTAAAACCTGTTTTTGAGCAGTTAATTTTGTGCCTTCTTTAAATCATTACTAGTAGTAATTTTTACTACTAGTTTCAAGATTAATTAACATTTTCCACTCTTTTTTTATTTCTTTTTTATTTCTTGTGCCTCAATTCACTCCCTTGTTCTACATTACACAAACCACACACACACACACACACACACACACAGAGTTTGCTTGGAAATTTTGGAAACGTGAGGGACACATGTCCATTTGCAAAAAAAAAAAGAAAAGAAAAAAAGAAAAGAATTAAAGGACACATGTCCATTTGCAAACACTCGAAATATGTGGAGATACAGAGTGAGAGAGTAGATAGTAGAAGAAAAGCACTTTAGACTCTTTCAGAAAACTTAAAACCTACATTACCACTGAAATGAAATGCAACAAGAATGGAAATCAGCAAAGCGACATTAATTTTTGTTGCTTAGGACCAACACACACTTGAAACTTCCAATTAATTCAACATCACTGCAGCACCTCCGCCATTTGCTCCACCTCCGCCAGCACCGCTGGGTCCGGCACATCACCGCCTCCGCTGCCAGGAGGTGCAACACGGGGATCGATATTTTGAGGGGACAATCCACCCTTCTTCAGACAGGATGAACACATTTTTAAAATAGCCATGATGACAAGGACGGAACCCAGGACATCGGCGATTAGTTCCACAAACCCTTTCAGAGAGTGGTTTACCCACATTTCACCGGAATTTTCCGTTGAATGGCGTTGTGCTTCCGGGCAAGTGGCTGAAGGGTTGGCGGGGATGTTGTTATTGACCATGGTATTGTTATTCACATTTACGATGGTCGGAGCTTTGGGTTTGGGTTCGGTGGCCGGCGGAGCTTTGGGTTTGGGTTCAGGGTCGGGGCAGGTGGAATACCCCTTCCTCCGTTGGTACTGACGACAAGCAAGAAGAGCACTCCTACTCCTAACCAGACTGACTTCATTGTGCGGCCGGAGATATTTGAACAGGGGCCGGAGTGAGAAAGACATACAGTACTACAGTGATCTACTCTATTGGTTTCCAATTTAAATAGGAGTAGAATTTACTATAATTGGAATTAAAACCAAAAAATGAAAAAGTTACAAATAAATACAATTTTGGTATACAAGCAAAAAATTACTAAACATTTCCGAAAATGAAAAAATAAAATAAAAGAGTATCAAGTTCATTAACTGAAGAAATATTAACAAAAAATTACTAAAAAATATCAAGTTCATTAATTGAAGAAATGGGTATTACTAAAAATTACTAAAAAAAATTATCAAGTTCATTAACTGAAGAAATGGTATATATTGCTAAAAATTACCAAAAAATTACTGAAGAGATATGTATTGCATATTTTGTAAGTTTTAAGTAAAATTATTTATCTTAAAAAAATTGAGTTTTTTTTTTTTGGTGTAAAAAATATTAAGTTCAGATTGAGAGAGTAGATAGTAGAAGAAAAGCACTTTAGACTCTTTCAGAAAACTTAAAACCTACATTACCACTGAAATGAAATGCAACAAGAATAGAAATCAGCATAGTGACATTAATTTGTGTTGCTTAGGACCAGCACACACTTGAAACTTCCAATTAATTCAACATCATTGCAGCACCTCCGCCATTTGCTCCACCAGCACCGCCGGGTCCGGCACATCAACGCCTCCGCCGCCAGGAGGTGCAACACGGGGATCGATATTTTGAGGGGACAATCCACCCTCCTTTAGACAGGATGAACACATTTTCAAAATAGCCATGACGACAAGGACGGAACCCAGGACACCGACGATTAGTTCCACAAACCATTTCAGAGAGTGGTCTACCCACATTTCACCGGAATTTTCTGTTGAATGGCGCTGTGCTTCCGGGCAAGTTGCTGAAGGGTTGGCGGGGATGTTGTTATTGACCATGGTATTGTTATTCACATTTACGATGGTCGGAGCTTTGGGTTTGGGTTAGGTGGTCGGCGGAGCTTTGGGTTTGGGTTTAGTGGAGGTCAGGGCAGGTGGAATACCCCTTCCTCCGTTGGTACTGACAACAAGCAAGAAGAGCACTCCTACTCCTAACCAGACTGACTTCATTGTGTGGCCAGAGATATTTGAACAGGGGCAGGGGTGAGAAAGACGTACAGTACTACAGTGATCTACTCTATTGGTTTCCAATTTAAATAGGAGTAGAATTTACTATAATTGGAATTAAAAGCAAAAAATGAAAAAGTTACAAATAAATACAATTTTGGTATACAAGAAAAAAATTACTAGACATTACCGAAAATGAAAAAATAAAATAAAAAAGTATCAAGTTCATTAACTGAAGAAATATTAACAAAAAATTACTAAAAATTATCAAGTTCATTAATTGAAGAAATGGGTATTACTAAAAATTACTAAAAAAAAAAATTATCAAGTTCATTAACTGAAGAAATGGACATATATTACTAAAAATTACCAAAAAAAATTACTGAAGAGATATGTATTGCATATTTTGTAAGTTTTAAGTAAAATTATTTATCTTAAAAAAATCTAGTTTTTTATTTGGTGTAAAAAATATCAAGTTCAGAGTGAGAAAGTAGATAGTAGAAGAAGAGCACTTTAGACTCTTTCAGAAAACTTAAAACCTACATTACCACTGAAATGAAATGCAAAAAGAATAGAAATCAGCAGAGCGACATTAATTTGTGTTGCTTAGGACCAGCGCACACTTGAAACTTCCAATTAATTCAACATCACTACAGCACCTCCGCCATTTGCTCCACCTCTGCCAATTGCTCCGCTAGCACCGCCGGGTCCGGCACATCACCGCCTCCGCCGCTAGCAGGTGCAACACGGGGATTGATATTTTGAGGGGACAATCCTCCCTCCTTCAGACAGGATGAACACATTTTCAAAATAGCCATGATGACAAGGACGGAACCCAGGACACCGGCGATTAGTTCCACAAACCATTTGAGAGAGTGGTTGTGGGGGTGTTGATTCTAGGGTGAGCCTCCAGTGAACCTCTTGAGCCGCTTGAGGGCTCCGCCAGAGCGCTCCATCCGAGCGCTATTCGCTTAGCGCTCTGTCCGAGCGCACTTCGCCTAGCGTTCCCCTCGAGCGCTCTTGCCTAGCTGACGGGCTAGGACGAACCTCGCCTAGGGCCTTCTCCTGAACCTTTTTGCCTAGCGCTCCATCTGAGTGCTCTCCGCCTAGTGCTCTGCCTAAGGGCTCCGCTTAAGTCACTTCGCCTAGCGCTCCCGTTTAGTTCTTCCTCTTGAGGCCTCTTCTTAGCCTCTGGTTTGCCTGAGGACTCCACCTAGCCTCGCCTGAGACCCAGTAAGTTAGCCTGAAAAGATGACCTCACTGGAAGTCTAGAAGCACGTCGGAGAAGAGGGCCTGGTTCCTTGGAGCACGCCGGATGGGAGGACCTGAGTCTTTGGAGCACGCCGGAAGGGAGAACCTGCACAAGGGAGCAACCACGTTAGTGCCTAGCCCGGATGGTGGTGGTCCGGGAAGGCACTCCGATGGTAAAGTCAGTGACTGAGGGAGAAGTATAATGGAAGCAAGAGCTTCAGAGTTGCCCGGAGGCGGAGGTGCAGCACCTCCACCGCTTGCCCCACCAGCGCCTCTGGGACCGGTTCACCAACACGGGGGTCGAAATTTTGAGGGGACGGTCCTCTGCAAGAGGAGCACATTTTCCAAATAAGCATGATGAATACTGTAATACCCAGAACAGCGGTGATTACTTCCAGAAAAGTTTTCAGGGTGAAGTCCATCAACAGTTCACCGAAAGTCTCCTTGGAATGCTGCGGCGCTTCCGGGGAATAAATAAAAGGGTTGGCGGGGAAGTAGTTGTTGTTGACCGTTGTAAAATTATTAACAACGGTGGGTGATTTGGCTATGGTGGTGTTCGCGGAAGGTGGAATACCCCTTCCGTTGGAGCTGATGACAACAAGAAGCAAAAAGAAGAGCACTTGGTAGAGGTAGACTGACGCCATTGTGTGGCCGGAGAGCTATTTGAAGGGGTGGCAGGAGGAAGAAATATATACTCTACTGATCTCACCTTTAGATAGAAGTAGCTTGGCAGCTGGCACATGAAGTTAGTTAAAGCGGTATATGTTAGCTCAGGGTGGTCTCTTGTTTCTTCCATACCGGTGCATTAGAGGGATCGAATGATTGCATTTCTCCTTCCCAACGCACAAGGGTTTTGCACGTGATATACTTTCTTGAAACGTCCGCTCGGCAACCTCAGCCGTCCATGACGCTATCCAACGGTCCGAATTTTAGAGAGAGAAAAAGAAGAGAAAGAGTGTTTGGGTGATCGAGAGGAGAGAGAGGGAATTAATCCCAATGGTGGAGCCCCTAAGGGGAACTATCTTCAACCCCTCAGCGAGGATCATCAGCGAATACTTGGTTCGACCCCTAGGCGGGAACCATGTTCGGCCAACGGCTAGGCGGGAACATCGTTCAGCCCCTAGGGGGAACAATCTTCAGCCCCTAGGAGGGGACTTCAACCTCGAGGAGGGGACTTTCTTCATCCCCTAGGTGGGAGTACTGTTCGGCCAACGGTTAGGCAGAAACATTGCTCAACCCCTAGAGGGAACTATTTTCAACCCCTCGGCGGGGATCTTCGGCGGCAGCTTGGTTCCACCCCTAGGCGGGAACTATGTTCGGCCAATGGCTAGGTGGAACATCGTTCAGTCCCTAGGGGGAACCAGGACTTCTTTCAGCCCTCGGGAGGGGATTTCCTTTAATCCCCAGGAGGGGATTGTTCTACCCGTAGGCGGGAGCGCTATTCGACCAACGGCTAGCAGGAACACTGCTCAACCCCTAGAGGGAACTATCTTCAACCCCTCGGCGAGGATCATCAGCGAATACTTGGTTCGACCCCTAGGCGGGAACCATGTTAGGCCAACGGCTAGGCGGGAACATCGTTCAGCCCCTAAGGGGAACAATCTTCAGCCCCTAGGAGGGGACTTCAACCCCGAGGAGGGGACTTTCTTCAACCCCTAGGTGGGAATACTGTTCAGCCAACGGCTAGGCAGGAACATTGCTCAACCCCTAGGGGGAACTATTTTCAACCCCTCGGCGGGGATCTTCGGCAACAGCTTGGTTCCTTCCCTAGGCGGGAACTATGTTCGGCCAACGGCTAGGCGGGAACGTCATTCAACCCTTAGGAGGAACCATCTTCAGCCCCTAGGAGGGGACTTCCTTCAACCCCCAGGAGGGGAGTGTTCCACCCCTAGGCGGGAGCGTTGTTCGGCCAACAACTAGGCAGGAACATTGCTCAACTCCTAGGGGGAACTATCTTCAAACAGAACTCATGCCGCCTTATGTCTGTGTGATTGAACTGTCAATGAGAACGACTTATCCACCCATTTCGGAACAAATAGAGGTGAAAGGTTCTACGGAGGTGTTGAGAGTACGTGAATCGAAAACCACCATGAAGAGAAACTAGGAAAGACATTTTTCCCTAACGGAGTCCCAATTGTGGGGGTGTCGATTCTGGGGTGAGCCTCCTGTGAACCTCTTGAGTAGCCTGAGGGCTCCGCTAGAGCGCTCTTGCCTAGCGCTCCATCCGAGTGCTCTTCGCTTAGCGCTCTGTCCGAGCGCACTTCGCCTAGCGCTCCCGTCGAGCGCTCTTGCCTAGCCAATGGGCTAGGTAGAACCTCACCTAGGGCCTTCGCCTAGGCTCGT
The DNA here is from genome assembly GCA_020921065.1 of Vaccinium darrowii. Taxonomy (NCBI): domain Eukaryota; kingdom Viridiplantae; phylum Streptophyta; class Magnoliopsida; order Ericales; family Ericaceae; genus Vaccinium; species Vaccinium darrowii. Next base: position 32,232,497 of record CM037157.1, on the reverse strand, counting down.
AGGGCCTTTACCTGAACCTTTTTCCTAGCGCTCCATCTGAGCGCTCTCCGCCTAGTGCTCCGCTTGAGTCACTTTGCCTAGCGCTCCCGTTTAGTTCTTCCTCTTGAGGCCTCCTCTTAGCCTCTGGTTTGCCTGAGGACTCCACCTAGCCTCGCCTGAGACCCAGTAAGTTAGCCTGAAAAGATGACCTCACTGGAAGTCTAGAAGCACGTTGGAGAAGAGGGCTTGGTTCCTTGGAGCACACCGGAGGGGAGGACCTGAGTCTTTGGAGCACGCCGGAAGGGAGAACCTGCACAAGGGAGGAACCATGTTAGTGCCTAGCTTGGACAGTGGTGGTCCGGGAAGGCACTCCGATGGTAAAGTCAGCGACTGAGGGAGAAGTATAATGGAAGCAAGAGCTTTAGAGTTGCCCGGGATTGTGTAAAGCTCTGTTTGGGGACTGTATCTTTTGTCCTGGCCCTAAATTCAACAGCCTACCAATTGGGATGGTTTCCCTGGGAATGTAAAACTGAAATCGAGGGGGTGGGGGGGACCGGGACTGTGTAAAGCTCTGTTTGGGGACTGTATCTTTTGTCCTGGCCCCAAATTCAACAGCCTACCAATTGGGATGGTTTCCCTGGGAATGTAAATTTGAAATCGGGGGAAGAGATACACACATATATAGCAAAACTGAACCGCATGGCACCAATTCAACAGTATACTGTTATTATGACCTGTTTCTTTCTGAAAATTAATTAAAATGACTGGTTGTTTAGCAGTACTAGTGCCCTCGGCGAGGATCTTCGGCGACAACTTGTTCGACCCCTGGGGGGAACCATATTCGGCCAACAGCTAGGCGGGAACATCGTTCAACCCCTAGGGGGAACTAACTTCAGCCCCTTGGAAAGGACTTCTTTCATTCCCCACGAGGGGAGTGTTCTGCCCCTAGGTGGGAGCGTTGTTCGGTACTGCACAGAGAGTGAGGTTGTCAAGGGAGAGCACGTCTCCGTTCATACGGAACAGAACGTTCGCTGTGCGGGCGTTTACTGTGGCAGGCGGCGTTGGACGCCACCATGACGGTCCTGTTCCTGTTGAGGGTGGGAGAGAGAGCAAGCCCCAAGTCGCTACTGACTTGTTGGTATATGTTGCAGTCAACGCTGTTGATGTATTCTCCGGTGGCGTCGAACGCATTCATGCCAAGAGTGAGGTTAGCCATCTTTTTAGTAGCTCTAGAAGAGGCGTGGAGGAGGTCTGAGCAAGGTTGAAGGACCACCACTAAATAGAGAAGAGAGGCTGGGAAAGATAACTCAGTCCAAAGCGGAGTCGCCAATTGTGGGGGGCACTTCACCGGAATGACATCTTTGGCCGTCTAGTACTGCACGAAGAGGGAGGAGCTGGGCTGAACCTCACTGGAGTCCTAAGAGCAAGCCTGAGAAGGAGATCAGAGCCCTAAGGGCACGCCAGAGTAGGCTGTGGCCCTAGGGGCACGCTTGAGGAGGCCATGGCCCTAGGGGCTCGACTGAGGAGGAGCCCAGAGCCAGCCTGAGAAGGAGGTCGGGGCCCTAGGGGCACGCTTGAGGAGAAGCCCAGAGCTCGCCTGAGAACGAGACCGGGGCCATAGGGGCACGCCTGAGAAGGAGGCCGGAGCCCGCCTGAGAAGGATTACTAAAAAGTGTACAATTTGATGCTAAGCACCCACAGAAATCGGGGAAAGATATACACATAGAGTTGTTTTTGAAACCCTACGGGAACCGGGGGGAGTAATTTGTACACTGGGATTTGGGTCCCAATAATGGGCTTAACATTGGTACTACAACACCGACGACGTCTTCCCTCTGGCGACGAAAAAGAGAGACTAAAAAGGGTTGGCTATCTGATGTGGAAGGACTGGCCCTATGTGTTGCTTTGGAAGAGAAAATTTAAAACTTTCTCACCATTTCCCTTCCTTTCCCCATTTTCCAAACAGAACCTTACTCCGACTTTAGTTGGAACTTGTGTTTTTTGTTGTATCATGCATCACCACAGTTTAAGGAGTATCTTGACAAGTCATTTTCGCACCCTACTGTAGTGGCATTTATTATTATTATTTTAAAAAAAAGAATTGTTTTCGCAATCACTTTTACTACCATTCATACTCTTTTTTTTTTTTTTTTTATAATGTGAACTTACTAATCAACGATCCTTATGTGTAAAAGGAATGTGGATGGTGTTGTCCCTTCGGAATGGGGGCTAGGCCGATCACAGCCGTCCGTGGTCGGCCATGAATGGCTCACATCTTTTATGCATGTACTGTAGTGAACAGTTTAGATTTGTTTGGATAATCCGTGATAGGTCAGCATCCTTGCTGTCCCCAAAGGGATAACACCCACCCGGGGTCCAAAAAAGTGAAGAGTGTTGAACTAATGAAGTACTACTAAATGATAATTGCACATGAATAACAACAACAAAAAAACACTATCCCTAGGGGGAACTATCCCTTGGCAAGAACATTACAACCCCTAGGGGGAACTATCTTCATGCCCTCGGTGGGGATCTTCGGCGACAACTTGTTCGACCCTAAGGCGGAACTATGTTCGGCCAACAGCTAGGCGGGATCATCGTTTAGCCCTCAAGGGGAACTAACTTCAGCTCCTTGGAGGGACTTCTTTCACCCCCCATGAGGGGAGTGTTCTGCCCCTAGGTGGGAGCGCTGTTCGGCCAGCAGCTAGGCAGGAACATTGCCCAACCCCTAGGGGGAACTATGTTCATGCCCTCGGCGGAACTATGTTCGGCCAACAGCTAGGCGAGAACATCGTTCAGCCCCTGGGGGGGAACTAACTTCAGCCCCTTGGAAGGGACTTCTTTCATCCCCCAAGAGGGGAGTGTTCTGCTCCTAGGTGGGAGCGTTGTTCGGCCAACGGCTAGGCAAGAACATGGCTCAACCCCTAGGGGGAACTATCTTCATGCCCTCGGCAAAGATTTTCGGCGACAACTTGTTCGACCCCTACGGGGCAACTATGTTCGGCCAACAGCTAGGCGGGAACATCGTTCAGCCCCTAGGAATGGGACTTCTTTCATCCCCCAGCAGGGGAGTGTTCTGCCCCTTGGTGGGAACATTGTTCGACCAACGGCTAGGCAAGAACATGGCTCAACCCCTAGGGGGAACTATCTTCATGCCCTTGGCAAGGATCTTCGGCGACAACTTGTTCGACCTCTAGGCGGAACTATGTTCTGCCAACAGCTAGGCGGGAACATCGTTCAGCCCCTGGGGGGAATTAACTTCAGCCCCTTGGAAGGGACTTCTTTCATCCCCCAAGAGGGGAGTGTTCTGCTCCTAGCTGGGAGCGCTGTTCAGCCAACGACTAGGCAAAAACATTGCTCAACCCCTAGGGGGAACTATCTTCATGCCTTCGGCGACAACTTGTTCGACACCTAGGGGGAATTATATTTGGCCAACAGCTAGGCGGAACATCATTCAACCCCTAGGGGGAACTAACTTCAGCCCCTTGGAAGGGACTTTTTTCATCCCCAGGAGGGGAGTGTTCTGCCCCTAGGTGGGAGTGTTGTTCGGTACTGCACAGAGAGTGTGGTTGTCAAAGGAGAGCACGTCTCCGTTCATACGGAAGAGAACGTTCGCTGTGCGGGCGTTATTGTGGCCGGCGGCGTTAGACACCACCATGACGGTCCCGTTCCTGTTGAGGGTGGGAGAGAGAGTAAGCCCCAAGTCGCTCCTGACTTGGGGGTATATGTTGCAGTCAGTGCTGTTGATGTATTCTCCGGTGGCGTCGAACGCATTCATGCCAAAAGTGAGGTTAGCCATCTTTTTAGTAGCTCTGGAAGAGGCGTGGAGGAGGTCTAAGCAAGGTTGAAGAACCACCACTAAATAGAGAAGAGAGGCTGGAGAGATAACTCAGTCCCAAGCGGAGTCGCCAATTGTGGGGGGCACTTCACCGGAATGACCTCTTTGGCCGTCTAGTACTGCACGGAGAGGGAGGAGCTGGGCTGAACCTCACTGGAGTCCTAAGAGCACACCTGAGAAGGAGATCAGAGCCCTAGGAGCATGTCTAAGGAGGCCGTGGCTCTAGTGGCATGCTTAAGGAGGCCATGGCCCTAGGGGCTCGACTGAGGAGGAGCCCAGAGCCAGCCTGAGAAGGAGGTCAAGGCCCTAGGGACACGCTTGAGGAGAAGCCCGGAGCCCGCCTGAGAACGATGCCGGGGCCCTAGGGGCACGCCTGAGGAGGAGGCCGGAGCCTGCCTGAGAAGGATTACTAAAAAGTGTACGATTTAATGCTAAGCACCCACAGAAATCGGGGAAAGATATACACACACAATTGTTTTTGAAACCCTACGGGAACTAGGGGGAGTAATTTGTACATTGGGATTTGAGTCCCAATAATGGGCTTAACATTGGTACTACAACACCGACGACGTCTTCCGAATGGGCTTAACATTGGTACTACAACACCGACGACGTCTTCCGAATGGGCTTAACATTGGTACTACAACACCGACGACGTCTTCCCTCTGGCGACGAAAAAGAGAGACTGAAAAGGGTTGGCTATCTGATGTGGAAGGACTGGCCCTATGTGTTGCTTTGGAAGAGAAAATTTAAAACTTTCTCACCATTTCCCTTCCTTTCCCCATTTTCCAAACAGACCCTTAGTCCGACTTTAGTTGAAACTTGTGTTTTTTGTTGTATCATGCATCACCACAGTTTAAGGAGTATCTTGACAAGTCATTTTCGCACCCTACTATAGTGGCATTTATTATTATTATTTAAAAAAAAAGAATTGTTTTCGCAATCACTTTTACTACCATTCATACTCTTTTTTTTTTTTTTAAAGTGAATTTACTAATCAACGATCCTTATGTGTAAAAGGAATGTGGATGGTGTTGTCCCTTCGGAATGGGGGCTAGGCCGATCACAGCCGTCCGTGGTCGGCCATGAATGGCTCACATCTTTTATGTATGTACTGTAGTGAACAGTTTAGATTTGTTTGGATAATCCGTGATAGGTCAGCATCCTTGCTGTCCCCAAAGGGATAGCACCCACCCCGGGTCCAAAAAAGTGAAGAGTGTTGAACTTATGAAGTACTACTAAATGATAATTGCACATGAATAACAACAACAAAAAAACACTATCCCTAGGGGGAACTATCCCTTGGCAAGAACATTACAACCCCTAGGGGGAACTATCTTCATGCCCTCGGCGGGGATCTTCGGCGACAACTTGTTCGACCCCTAGGCGGAACTATGTTCGGCCAGCAGCTAGGCGGGAACATTGTTCAGCCCTTTGGGGGAACTAACTTCAGCCACTTGGAAGGGACTTCTTTCACCCCCCATGAGGGGAGTGTTCGGCCCCTAGGTGGGGGCGCTGTTCGGCCAACAGCTAGGCAGGAACATTGCTCAATCCCTATGGGGAACTATCTTCATGCCCTCGGCGAGGATCTTCGGCGACAACTTGTTCGACCCCTAGGCGGAACTATGTTCGGCCAACAGCTAGGCGGGAACATCGTTTACCCCCTTGGGGGGGGGGAACTATTTTCAGCCCCTTAAAAGGGACTTTTTTCATCCCCCATGTGGGGAGTGTTCTGCCCCTAGGTGGGAGCGCTGTTCGGCCAACGGCTAGGCAGGAACATTTCTCATCCCCTAGGAGGAACTATCTTCATGCCCTCGGCGAGGATCTTCGGCGACAACTTGTTCGACCCCTAGGGGGGAACTATGTTCGGCCAACAGCTAGGCGGGAACATCGTTCAACTCCTTGGGGGAACTAACTTCAGCCCCTATGAAGAGACTTTTTTCATCCCCCAGGAGGGGAGTGTTCTTCCCCTAGGTGGGAGCGTTGTTCGGCCAACGACTAGGCAGGAACATTGCTCAACCTCTAGGGGGAACTCTCTTCATTTTACAGTTTTGTCGAAAACTGCTTGGATCAAGCCTTTCCCGGTATTTTTTTTTTTTTTTTGAAGATTTCCCGCGTGGACCTTTGAAAACACCTTCTGAATGATACCGCAGACTTACGCATTGCCTTCCTCCATCGTTCACGTTGCGTTAGTCTTGCCATCTGTTTCGAAAACAAATTTTTCTTCCAAATTAGGCAAACTCACATGATTTCTTTATGAATAATTGTAGTCAAAACTGTGGTAAAATTCACTGAATTTTTTTTTTTTGTTTTGCAAACTATCTTTGCAAAATCCGAGCCGTCCATATTTAAAGTTTTCGCGAAAAACTGCTTGGATCAAGCCCTTCTCGGTATTTTTTTTTTGAAGATTTCCCGCGTGGACCTTAGAAAACACCTTCTGAACACATTGGACGACGCGGATCGTAAAAAAAATGCTCGGAAGCTGTTTTCATGAGAGTAGTGAATACTACTCTCACGCTTTACATGTTAATTATGGAATTAATGGGGGTTCAACAAAGGCCCCGTATTTGTGTGAACCCTAATGTTTACCAAAACCAAGTTGACGCACTTAATAGGTTAGTAAGTGGTGATGACGAAAATTGCCACGACTAGTTGAGGGTAAATAGGCATACATTCATGAGGTTGTGCCATTTACTAGAAGGAAACGGCTTACAAAATTCTAGGGATGTCACACTTGTGGAAAAAGTGGCTATATTTTTGTGGGTCCTCAGGCACCATAACAAGAATAGGCCAACCAAGTTCCACTTTGTGAGGTCCGGGGAAACAATTAGTAGGCATTTCATCGCAGTTTTATTGGCGGTGTTACGACTTTACAATCAACTGTGGTATCATCCCCAACCTGTCCCTGCTAACGAGCCGGATCTTAGGTGGAAGTGGTTTGAGGAAAAATCACATTCTCAATTGCATATAAATGTTTCCCCTTTTGTTTTTCAATCTTTTTATACCTAGTACTAAAAATTGTGCCTAACAGAATTGCCTAGGGACACTAGACGATACCTTTGTACCTGTCCTCCCCCCAGCCGAAGACAAGGCCCGCTATAGGTCAAGGAAGGGTGACTATGCAATGAATGTCTTAGGAGTTTGTAGTCAAAACCTACGATTCATATATGCATTGTCCGGTTAGGAAGGGTCTGCGACAGACTCGAGAGTGCTTCAAAATGCGTTGGTGAGGCCTCATGGGTTGAGAATTCCACAGGGTATGTCACTGTAATAACTTTGGTTTATATGCAAATACCTCCACACTTGTGTCAGGGTAATCACATATAAGTCAATGCGTTTTGTAGGTCGTTACTACCTCGTGGATGCCGGTTACACTAATGGGCCAGAGTTGTTGGCCCCTTATAGGGGTCAACGGTACCACATTAACATATGGAGGCAAGGACACCAACCCCAAAGCCGGAAATAGTATTTTAACATGAAGTACTTTAGCGCTCGAAATGTGGTTAAGAGAGTCTTCGGGGTGTTGAAAATGACTTTATTATTCAAACTAAACATCATTTATGCCATTCCCAAATGGATGAACCAATGGAGGGAGAAAAACATATATTATTATCAAATTAATTAATTACGAGAGTTAAATATCCAAACAATTTAACCAATAAAAAATAATACCACCCACCATTCCAATCAAGGAAAAAATGTCTCCAAAGAATTTTTTTTCTCACATGTTCACTTCCAAATTAAATAAATTTTCAAATTTTCACTTCCTAATTATTTTTTTCCCGGAATTTTTTTTAATTAGGTTCTAATATTTATATTTTATTTAATGTATATTTTTCTGAATTTATTATGTAATTATTATGTATTTATTTTTATTATAATGAATTTAATGCATTTTAGTTTATTAAAATATTCGGTTCGGGGGCAAATAGGTCATTTTGTCACTTATCCTACCAAATCCACTCTCCAAATCCCCCTTCTCAAAATACTATCCAAACACCTCATTAACAAGGTGGGGCCATCCTCATTACAAATCCACCCAAAATCATCTCCGGTCGCTAAACAGGGCCTGAAATTTTAGCACCATTCAATCGGGGCCTTAGTTATTGGACGTAAAATTGGCCTATGAAAAGAACAGGTGTGTATGAGACATTGAATTGAAAGGTCAGGGATGATTTGAAATTTTCTCATCTTTGGGCGAGCTAAAATATTGAACTTAGGCGGGACCTAAGGAAATAAATTATGTATTCAATTATAAACTTCTAGCTTCAAAATATTGTTTCAATATTCTCTTACTTTTTGTGAAATCTTGCAAAATTTTGTTTTATGTTTTATTTGAACACTCACTGCAATACATTATAAATATCAATAAGCTTTGGTAATCTGTAATTGAGCACTTATTACATAAGCCCAAATAAAGCTTACCTCATAATAAATAAAAAAACTAAACAAATAAAAAAAAATACCTATTGATACCCATATTGTGCTTAGCATTCTTTTAAGGATGGTTGGCTCATGAGTAGAGGTGGCAAATAGGTGGGTTGGGTTAGGTTTGAGTGAGTTGGTGTGGGTTATGGGTTGAATATGAGTGGGTTGAAAGTGAATATGTTGAATATAGGCAAGTTGAATATGGATCAAGCAAAATCCAGACCAACCCGACCCGACCCAAATTTTTAATTTTTTTGAAGGTAATGCGTTGTCTAAGATCTCACCTCAAAATACTTTCCACTGGAAAAGGGATTATATCAATACGAAAGTCACAACCAAAAAGTTTGCAAATTAGACACGAATTTGATCCTCCAGTAAAAAAATTTCGGGGCAAGGAAGTACTGAAATGAGTTTTTTTATTTTATTTTATTTTATCCCCAATGAAAAGCATATCACTCATCTACCTTTTTGTAATTTCTTTTGGATCAAAAAATAAATTATTTATGTGCATAATTTCTTTTTTCATCAAATTAAATTATTAATAGAGATCCTTTATTCAATACAAAAAAATTTTAAAAATTATATACTTTAGTATTTTACATTTTTGGCTTGTTGATTCTTTTTGCAATACCCTTCAGATCAAAACAAAAATTACTTCCTTGCACAATTTTTTTTAATTTTTTATGCACCAAATTAAACTACTAACAGGGACATTTAATCCGATACAAAAAAATTTGAAAAACTATATACTTTAACATTTTACATTATTAACTTGTTAAGTTGCTTTACAATATCATTCGGATCTAAACTGTCCTTGAAAGATTGTATCCACATTGGCAAATACCGATAATGAAAAGATCAACAAGAAAACAGGATGAGCAAAATTTGTCATCTTTTAATTATTGAGCAATTAGATTTTCAGACTCAGATTAAAATTTAGAGAATCATAAAGTTTTTTGATGATGAAGACCAATAAGAGAATCGAAAAGATTTTTCCCCAAAATTTGTCATCTTTGAATTACTGAGCAAATATATCTCCTAATCTTTGGGAAAAAAAAATTATTGAGCAAAGATTGACCACGTCGGATTGGACCCTTTTGATGTGGGACCTTGTGATGATGTGGCGACATCCGGTGGGTCACTTGTGGAACCTCTTCGAGGGAGATCAAGTTTTCTCGCCACAAGTACATGGTCGTGACGCTGCCATGAAAAGAAAAACACGACCTTTTTAATTTTTTGGTCCAACATATTTTGAACCTATTTTTAATCCATGCAAACCTGTACATATATGGGTTAATGTGGGCGAACCCATATATGACCCACATTATAATATAGGAAGTTGGTTTGGGTTTTACGTGGGCAAATTGGGTTGGGTTCATGGTTTGGGTTGGAATTTACCTCCTCTACTCATGAGCGTAGTCCAAGGTCTATATGTACTAATTTAGAAGTCATATTTACGCGGACTATTTTATTTTTCGTTTGTTTAGCTTGCGAAAACTTTTGTTGATAGTGATGGTCAATATTCTTCTAACGACCTGTTGACTAGGTTTTGTTGAGAACATGTGTGAAAGATTTGAGTCCCTTATTGGACAAACAGAAAAAGAGTTGGACCTTAATATACAATTAGATGACTCACCACTTTCAAAGCTTAACATTTTAAGTGGATATGGGTCATTCAATGTATATTGGGTCCATGTGATGTGGTAGACTCCATGCATACTCAACGGATTGGGTCTACGTACAAATGTGAAGAACCTCAGGCGGAAAAAGAAACAATTTTCATAATCACATCAATCCAACCATAAGAATAGCATCTCTCCAAAAGGTCCTGAACACTCTGAAGGATCATTGTTAAATCTTTTGTATATTTATACCGAATTGCACTATTCATATATATGAGATTTTGCGTATAGATTGTTCACGAAATGCATGAATACATATATGGATGGCGATCTATTGAGGACTCCCTTAGGATAATTCCGTGCGGACCTCACCATTCCGGATCAAATTTTGATGATCCGAACCGCTCAATGTTTTTAAAATGCATTTTTAAGGGTCCAAGCGGAAAATCTTCAAAAAAAAAATACCCGGAAGGGCTTGATCGGATCAGTTTTTGTTAAAAACGCTATATATAGCGTTTTTAACAAAAACTGATCCGATCAAGCCCTTCCGGGTATTTTTTTTTTGAAGATTTTCCGCGTGCACCTTGGAAAATGCATTTTAAAAACATTGAGCGGTTCAGATCGTCAAAATTTGATCCGGAAAGTCGAAAAATGGTGAGGTCCGCACGGAATTTATGTTTGAGGGAGTCCTCAATAGATCGCCATCCTACATATATATATATATATATATATATATATATATATATATATATATATATATATATATATATATATAGAGAGAGAGAGAGAGAGAGAGAGAGAGAGAAAACTTCTAATCAGGGATCCCTAACTGTGTTCAAAGTCAGGACCTCACCTTTTCCGATTAAATTTTGATGATCCGAGCCATCCAATGTGTTTAGAGCAAGTGCAACAGATGACTCAAACCCCTCCCTATCTCTATTTTGTTCAGCCAACCCCCCAAAACAGGCCCCAATAGACTCCTTAAACAGGTGAATAAAATAGCAACGTCTACAGTGGTTCCCTAAATCGCACCACATTTAGGGAGCCACTATGCACTCCCTACACATTTTTTTAATCCTTTCTCTCTCTCCCTCCATCACTCAGCCATGCTCCCCAAATTACTTTTCTTTTTTTTATTCCTTCCCTCTTACTTTTACCCCATATATCATATTTTATTAAAAATAGGGAGGGTAATAGAGAGGATTGTTGGAGACGTGAATTGGTAAAATGAAAAATATGCACTGTTCATGACTTTTTTTAGAGAAAAATTTAGGGAGACTATTGGTGATGCTCTTAGAATGTATTTTTAAGGGTCCCTACAAGGAATCATAAAAAAAAATAACCGGAAAGCAAGGTTCTGAATCTTGTACCGGACAGGGTACCGGTTTTCTTACTGGTATGGTACAGTACCGGTACCCGGTTGATAGCAGTACCGTTTCGGATTTAGCGGTATTTTTTTCACATATCATCTAATTAATCATAAAATAACCTATTAATTAGACAACAAATATCATGAAATAGACTTTAAACTAACGAAAAAAAATGTTCAATTTGTTCGGTTTATATGAGGGATATAATAGAAGGTGATATGTATATGTAGGGTTAATAGCATAAATCATATACTTGTTGAGGGCTAAACTGTAATAAAATCCCCCCTTCTAATTTTTTTTTTTTTATCACCCCCCTTCTAATTAACACACCACTTTTTCGTTTAAAACAAGAAAACAACTTGGAGCAGATCACCTCTCTAAACAAAAATGATTGTGACACAAACTTTGTGCCACAACCAACAACCCCACTCACATGGGGTGTGGGTCCCACATGGGCTCCACACCCCATGTGAGTGGGGTTGTGGTTGGTTGTGGCACAAAGTTTGTGTATGTATCATTATTCCTCTCTAAAACACTACTTTTTCTCTACTTTTTCGTTCTAATCTAATACGCTACTTTTTCGTTCATCTTCTTCCCTAGTCACCGTTCTGTTCATCCCCATTCTCTCCGTCCAGTTCAACACAGATCCCGGCAACAACTGCGGCTCCAATGACAATGTCCGTACAACCACCTTTCCGGTCAGATTTCAGCTAGCTTGAACCGTCTGTCGTACAACAACCTTTCCTTCCTCTCGATCTCTCTCTGTGCTTGCGATTTGAGCAAGATCTGTTTGTTGAAGCTAGTCAAAGTCCGTTCAACACAGTACCGGGCGGAATCGACGGTACGACCATCTCGCCTGGTATTGGCTGGAATTCCCAGTACTCGCCGGTAAGGACCGGTATTAGAGCCGGGACGGTATTAAAGGTGCAAGGTACCGGTTCAGGGAAAATCCGGTACAGTACGAGATTCATGACCTTGTTGGAAAGGGCTTCATCTGAGCAGTTTTTCATAAAATATATATGAGATTTTGCGTATAGATTGTTCACAGAATGCATACATACGTATATATAGAGAGAAAACTTCTAGTCAAGGATCCCTAATTTGTTAAAGTCAGGACCTCACATTTTCCGATTGAATTTTAATGATCCGAACCATCCAATGTGTTTAGAATATATTTTTAAGGGTCCTTGCAAGGAATCATAAAAAAATGACAAGAAAGGGCTTCATTCGAGTAGTTTTTCATAAAATATATATTTACAATTTGTATGAAAAACTGCTCAGATGAAGCCATTTTCGGTCATTTTTTTTTATGATTCCTAACAAGGACCTTTAAAAACATGTTTTAAACACATTGAATGGCTCGGATCATCAAAGTTCAATTAGGAAACGTAAGAATAAGAGAAGTCAGGAATCCTTAACTAGAAGTGGATCTATATGTAATGTGGAGCTCGCGTTTTTCTCTAATGACAGTTATGATTGGAGGGAGTGTATGACTTAAATAAATATCTGGTCTCAAGGTACCCTAGATAAACAAATTAGTTAGTTAATAATTTCTTTGCCGCCAAGATGGAATGAGAATTAACTAATCCACTTTGTTGACAAAAGCAAGAAGTCTATGTCAATAGTGAATCCTTAAAACCGGGAAGTTGTGCGCGGAGTGAGAGTATTGGCTGCAGTGCCTTCGTCGGAGTTCTTTTCATGATTCCGGACCAACTTTTGTTATTTCAGCTGAAAGCTATCACTCCAGTAGAGGTTAGTATCGTATCGTATCTTTCCATTGCCTCCTTGGCTCGTTTCAATTTGTATTCCTTAATTAGATATCAGTACATGCTCAATCTAGCAATCAATTTGTATTACTTATGGAAGAGTTTTTCTTTTTTTAAATCCGGACCATCAAAAACACGCACGGATAGTCAAGATGCACCGTCCATGCATTATTTGTACGTGGGGCGTGTGTACGAATAGTTTTTTTGAAACAATTATTACTTGATGAAATACTTGAGTTATCCTAGCTTAAGCTATTTTTCTTTTCCAAAAAAAAAATTTGCTGAAAAAATGATTTTTATCAGATTAACGGCTTTGATCATTGAAGTGAAACTCGATATGAACTCTACGTGGAGTGGAGTGGACAATGTGAACCACTGTGAATTGACATAATTGCCCTATTGACCCTGCTTGTCTGTGCTTAATATGGGTCGGTGCCAGAGAGGATGAGAGGAAGATGGTGCCATTTCTCGCTTTGGAAACTGATTTCTACTCCAGTACTGATCTTGATAGTAGCAATATTCTTGGCGCAACTGATCTTTGTTAATGCAGGTACGCATCTTGTTATAAGAAAATAGACAGTGGCTATTAATTTCACTGCGTCAGATAGATAATCTATTTGAAAGAAACTGAATTTCCGTATAGGAGGACGGACGACTATGAGACTCAAAGCATTTTTGGTGAAGTTCCTTAACCTATGGAACGATATTACAAAGAAAAGCAGAAATCAAAAAAATCTTATTTATGGAGATAATGGAGGAAACAAAAACGATTTTAGATTATTACTTATTACAAGAAGAGATAGTTAAAGAAATTGAAAAAATGTCCTTATACATCGAAAAAAGATTCTGAATAGATCGTCGACTTGACAATGACTCGATTTTGTATTAATCTACAAGGAAATAAGTCATTATTTTTTAACTAGGGTTTTGAACCCTATAGTGTACCAGTTGGTTGCTGTAATTTTGTTCCGGTCAATACCAGACTATTTAAATTTTATTTCAGTTTTATAGAATGGTGTGTGTTCAAAGTTAAATTTCTTAATGTGGCAAAAATAACAACAGTAGTGATAAAGCCAAAACATTATCCAATATCTCACCACTGATACGAACATACCAATAAGAAACTCTGATACTTTAACTGGTACAATATTCAAAACCTTGATTTTTACACTTACTTGAATATGTGATGGAATGCATATTAAGCATCACATATTAGTTGGGACTTAGTTTTTTTATATAGCCCGATATTCGGCTCAATAGAACAACTAATTTGAAAACTAATCTCGCCGTACAACAACGAAGAGTCCAACTAAAGCCTACCTGTTTGGACTAGCCCAACACAAATCGTTGTTAATATTGTAGCACGCGGATGGAACTCAAACAAACTTTGAACAATGGGGCTTTATCTAGTTTAGCTCACCAAATTCACATCAGAATGTGGTTCATTTTATTTCAATAATGCTACATATACAACATGAAGACATAACGCCAAAAACGACATCCTGTGTGACTGCAAATTGATAATGAGAGAACAAACAGTTTGAAATTACTTTACAACCACCAATCATATTCTGCCACGCAGACGCAAGATGTTGTGTTCACTACATACCCCTAATTACCAAACGGACAGCCATGATTGTTCACTATAAGGGTGTACAGGCCCTCTAAATACTGTCGAGGGTTGTGTATTGATTGTTTATGTAGCATTATTGATTTTATTTGTATCAACATTTAATTGTAATGGCGAGTTAAACAATAGATGAGAGAAACCTCACTCCATTTGTTTGATTAGATTCATAGGCCAGAGTAATGCTTATTGGATTAATGGTATTATTATGTCCCATATTTATTGAAATTAGATGCATTCGAGACATGCTTAATTCATGGGTATTGCTAACGGGTGCACCATTGCACCCAATTAAGAGTACAAAAGAGTACATTTGTTGCATCTCACTTGTACTTTAAAGTTCACTTGTACGTCAAAGTATACTTAAAAAGTACAAGTGGGACCCACAATTGTACTTTTTCGTACCCTTAACGGGTGCAATGGTGCACCCGTTATCATTTCTCATAAACCATTGACTTGACCACGTACTTGAGCAAAGTTTAGGCTGGGTCTGTGTTTGATTATGAGGTACTAGCTGGCTAATAAGTTGTCCCTTTTACAGATGCGAGGAGGATCACACCTTGTCCGCCGCCACCTCCAATTCCAGATGGGGTGATCCACAACAACGGTCATTAGCACCACCACCACCGGACTACCCATGCCTTGACTGGGCTAGATTGGCAAGTCAACTAGTGCTAATGAAGATTGTGCTCTTAACATAGTAGTAAAATGTTGTTTTTTCAGACTAAAATGAAAGAACGTTTAAGCTTTAGAAAAAAATGCTATAGCTACAGCCGGAGGGATGCAAATTCGGCCACGTATGGGTTCGAAACCGTCTGGTATGTGTGAGTCTCATGTAGGGATAGCAGCCAAGCACAAGAGGAGATATAACTATTTCCATTCCCGAGTCCCAAGTCCATCTCCTATCCCATCCCCACCCCCGATTCCCTGTGGAAAGTACTACACTCCATCCCCGCCTCAAATTGATGCTCTCATGCATACTCCTGCTGTCACGTCCCAATTCCAATATAGGACACGTGACCGGCCGGTGAAATAATCACCAAGGCCTCATCCTTCTTAACAATCAAAGCATTTCAAAACATAAAACAAAGAGACAGCGGAAACTTTTTTACTTATATACAACTCCAGAGCAATTAAGCGTCAAAACTTTACATAACTCACATGACTACACATATCAACAGAACTTTAAAAAGAAGAAACAGAGAAAACACTCTTTATTCACAAGCTAGCATCTACCGCTCCTACTCCGACTCCACTGTACATAACCACCGCCTGCTATTTACATCAACCTGGGAAAAATAAATAAATTTTCGTAAGCCGAAGCTCGGGTGAGAAACATATACCAAGGTTTCAAGTTTGACTATGGAAATACAAGTGTCGAACCATAATCATGATTTGCCAAAGATAAAAGCAATTAATAGAGAAAATAATACTTCAAATGCATTTGTCCACAAGAAATATTCCTTTTGGTACGTGGTCTGTGTTTGATTATGAGGTACTAGCAACATGCTTGTTTTCTTCAGGGTGTAGGACACTTATATGGGACTGACTTAGCAGTTCATAAAATGCTTTCACAGCTGAAACTCCCTGTAATAAAGGCAAGGAAAACTTAGCAATAGTGATAAGCGCAACAGATTGATCAGACTCTCTGAAATAGAAATCTCTACATTATCTCAATGCCATATATGGTTCATGTCCAGTAATCTTAGAATTTTGCAGCACATAATTAGTTTATCAAATTCCAAAGGCAAGATAGTCACAAAGTTCTTTTCAGTCGAATACCAAAGCTAAATTTGCGTAATACGAATGTTTTAAGCATTGTCAGAGTCAATGACCCCAACCATTCGAATATGAGAGACTTTTTTTCTAATCAAGTGTTTACCTGAATCATCCCCTTTCCCTTGATGCTGTCACCCATTGGCTTGGTTTGGCCAAAAAGTGGTTTTTGGTTTTTTGGTTTTTTCGTTTCGTCTTTATTCAAATTTTTTTTGCATTTGTTAGTTTCGCGTCAAGATTTTGTGGTTTTTGGATTCCTCTCGGCGAGACGAATCTAACAAGTATAAAATTATGGTCAGTTCTCCTTTGGCTAACTTCTGGCGTACCATGCATTACGACCTTTCGACAGGGTTACATAAGTGTCTGCCAACAAGGGACCCGCTAGCTTCTCTGGTTCTTCGGCCAAGAGATGAGTAATAAATATCATCTCTGATGTACAGTGTGCAAAGTACACAGATTTGCTGGTGGCACTTTCATTAGTCAGAGCTGCAATCATACCTGTGATATCGAACTCCAAAAGATCAATCTGAAGGTTCCAAGCCGAGACTCGAAAAACGAAATCTACCTAATCATGCCCGATAAGGACGAATGTTTGGAGTTTTCATGATTCAACCCCAACTGTTGGCTTCTTCATCGATTACAACAGACGAATATAACAAAAATAACACAACAATACAAGACACTAAAACAAAGAAACATTTTTTTACATTAGAAATACAGGACAGTATCTTTGACGCCACAAGAATTCCATCTGATCCACCTCTTGTGAAATGAGTGCATACTCAAAAGCATGGAGACAATAAGCTATATTTAAAGGAGTTTACGAACTCCTACAGACTTCATAAACACATTCTAAATCCCCAAAGGATATATGATGTGTTCCACACACTATAACAAATTCTCCCTTCCCGCTTGAAACACAGGACTTCTTCTGGTCTGTCACATTTGCTAATGTCGCTTTACTAACTTTAACTAGCCAGTAGGGGGCGTTGGCAACTTAATGCCCTTCCATCAACCGGCTCCGGGCAATTCTTTGCTGACCTTTCCTTGTGGCTTCAAACACTATTTTGCTATTAGCTGTTATTTCTATTGAACTCACACCCAGGCTTCCCGGAGGCGATAAATATTTGGTTCAAATAAGAAAAAATCGATAAGGCTAAACAATTATTAGGTACACGTGGGTTTTAGACTAGCAGCACATTACCCATAACAAAAAAAAACCCATGCATAAACTGGTGCTATTCAATCGCCGACCAAGTTTCCACAGCTGGTCATCTCAAGCATGAAATGTCAACAGTGTAACACCTGCGTATTAGTCTAAACTCTTCTCATGTATCGGCAGGATAACCTATGCGGTTACAAGTACAACAATACTTGAATTTTTCTATTGTTTACACAGAAAATTATCGTGTCATGTAGTGCATAAAATTAACCAGTCAAGACAGTGCTATGTCGATCTTACCAGCTCCAATAGCATACGCGTTCTTTAAGCCTCCCATAACTTCATGCGTGACAAGATCACCATTATCCCACACAATAAAATGGGGCTGCCTCAGAAATTCTGCTAATGGTTTCCTCCACTTTTCAGCTCCACATATCCGTGCATTTGCATATTCCATGTTGTAAATTTCTGATGCAATGTTGGGTCCCCCAAGATACAGAATATTCTCAACGGGAACTCCAGCTGCAAATGAAAAAATTTTAGTAAAGCGAGACAGTTCATTTACCATAGAAACAAGAGGATTCATACCATGGAATGACTAAGGCAGTTATATCAAAGTTACCCTAGTAGTTAGCTATAGATAATCCATGAAGCAGCAACAAAGACCAGAAGTTGATGCAGGAGAAAAAGGGTCACACTTCTAGAAATGGTCTAATTCCATCGCCATATGGGAGAACACTTCAAACAATTTAACAGTAAGTCATAATTTATCATGAACGTTCATCGAGAGTGAAATTTTTATCTTTTAGAATTTGGCAAAGTTTGTGAATAAGGTCGATACATGCATTGAATTTGGCAATGGTGTGCGTCATTAGTGTTTTGTCTGCTGTGCTGTGGTTTCATTTCATTTTTTGGGTAAATCACTTCATTATATATATCCATGCTACTTGGAATGCAAATCGTTCAGATATAGGGAATTGGAACGGGATGGGATCGCAATACATGACTTGTCCTAAATTATGGAACGGTGGGGGTGGGCTTATGTAGATTGCGATCAGAATGCACTTATTTTAATCGATAAACGTCCAATAAGCCGAATTTTGTTCGTCTATTTATTCATCTGAAACACATTTCTAGGCTCGTTCTTACCGTATATAAATATTTATTGGCTCTTGCCCTTATCCTGCTAAAGCTCCACTCGTATAGTTTGAGGTTTTTACATTTGATTTGCTATTATGGGAAAGTGTTAAGGACGTACATAGAAAAAACTTTGGGACGCTTTGGAATCTAAATTCCCCGTTTTAAAAAGTGGGTGCACAACATTTCAGATCGTGCATGCCAAATATAATTTCCTAGGGTATTGGCATTGGTAACTAAACATAGGATTCTGTTGATTTCTTTTCTTTTCTGGTGATAACCTTTGATCGGATTCTAGAATAACCTACGATGCAGGGCCAGCCCAGGCCCAAGGCCCACAAGGCTTGAGCCTAGGGCACTCCAAAAATGGTCACTTTTTGGGGCACTCCACTATTTTATACTAATGGGCTTGACTAGAACACTTTTTTGGACAAAAAAAAATCCATTACAAGTTACAAAAGAGCCCAACCATTGTGGCCCAATATTTAAAAAAAAACCCAATAACTATTGTGGCCCAAAATTTAAAAAAGGCCCAAAGCTAAAACTAATTTAAAAGAAAATCATTTTCTGCTTGTTACAGTTTTTATTTCTGGTTATGTAAAAAATCAAGGCAGTTCTAAACGAAATGATTAAGTTCATTTTATTATTTGCTTAAAGACGAAGTAATTAGGTAGTAATTTTCTAATCTTCTTGTTAGAGTTTCGAGTGGGTTTGTATTTGGAATTTCTAAATTGACACAAGTTCTTGAGTTTTCCCAAGTAACCATAAAGTTGATCAAATTTCATTGTTTTTCCAACAAATAAAAACAAAGGAGTTTTGACCCAAATTTTTTAGAGGAAACTTGAAGAACAACAGATTTGGGTAAAACTAGGGTTTGGCATTTGCATTGCAAAGGAGTTTTGACCCAAATTTTGTTTCAAAAAAAGCACAGGATCTCTAGATGCTCTACATCGTTGTTAAATTTAGCTTGTATTAATACCCATCTGACGGGGATATTGTAGTAACAAAAACATAGAAAGTTTGGTTGAGGAACACAAAGATTTTTAGGGCACAATTTTTTTAATTAGGCCTAGGGCACCCAAATACCTTGGGCTGGCCCTGCTACGATGTTATGAGTTGCTGTATTTCTCAAACCCCAAGATTGCATAATTTCTGTCAACTGCCATTTTTGTTGTATTTTCTTAGTGATTTGAATACTTTCACCTTTTAACAGGATAAATTATACTGATAAACCTGCTAATCTTAGCTATTTCATGAAGCCATAAGCTTCAAATTATGCTTCTAGTCTTATTTGACATTGACTAAATAGAAAACATCAAGGAGAAAGAGAATTTTTTTTTTTTTATGCAACATGCATTTGTGCAATTGTGCATTGCCTTCTTGTAAATATGTTGACACCTATTTCTTTCCTTTTTGTCGCACTTGTATGTCAAGAAATTACTCGTAGTGAAGTGGGCCACAATCTGCATTCAATCGGTATGTCTTTCCTGACCATCTTTTGTTCCCCCTTGTTGCAGGTAGCTTTGCTGAAATTTACGGGTTACAAAATAATTAACAATACCACAGATGCGGGGAAGGCGATTATTATTATTTGGCTCCACGATCTTGAGTTTTGAGAATTTCTGTTTCAGATTACACGAAGTCTCCACGATCTTGTTAACTAGCAAATACCCTTCTACAGTTCTATGCATTGAAAACTTTATTGTCATTTCCTTTTTAAGTTCTACCTTTAGCAAATCTTCACATGTTAATATTGTATTCTTGGTCCAGTTGTTCAATAACCTTCCACGGTTGTCCCCAAAGGTGGAAAAAATCATCCAGCATATGAAGTGGAACTAGTCGGTTTCTTTTCTTTTCTGGATTTTCCCATCATTTGACATTCATCAAACGTTTTGATTTCTATACAGAGGGTTGTATTGATTTTTAGATGAATCAGATTAGGAATGGAGTTCCTTATTCTTTGTGAATTGATTGTCATTTTTCACACATAAGAACATGAATAAGGGTAGAATGCATCAGTTGTTGATGCATTATTGGATATTACACATGCTAGGCTTCTGGTTTTGCTATGATGAACTCTTTGCGCTCTCTCTCTCTCTCTCTCTCTCTCTCTCAATTTTGTGTGGTACTTGATATGCGTACAAATAGATCCACACAATTCAGAAGATAAAGGAGCAACCAAATGGTGCTCCAATTGCTTCTGTATTAAGCTCAAGGAAGAACATCAGTTTCCAGAGAGAGAATTACAAGAGAAATGGAAGAAAATTGAGATACAATCACACACCCACTTTCCTTCTTCTCTCCCCTTCTTATACTCCTCTCACCCACGCGAAAGGGCCTAACCGTTTTCCCCTCCAACAGCAGCAGTAATAAGCAGTAAAAAAAGATAATGAAAAAGACCATAAAAGACCCCTATTAACTTATAAATTACTACGGTGATGAGTTCCATTTTTCTTCGTTGAAAAGTATGTAAACTCATTACACTACAAGAAATTACACCAATGCTGACTAAAAAAGCCGACTAAATAAATTTACTTGGCAATTGGTGTACCATTGCCGACTAAATTAAATTTACTTGGCAATTGTTGTACCATTGCCGAGTTAATTATCTTACTCGTTGAAAGGTCACCTTTTCTGAGTAAAACTTATACTTTAGTCGGGAACAATGTGGTGCCAAAGCTATTTTTTGGTGGGAATTCAATGCCGACTAAAATTTGCTCGGCAATTATTTAGTATTTTTCCCCAACTAACATCTTTAGTCGGCATTTATCAAATTTGATAATGATAATGCATTCAGATAGGCAATCGTCGGAGAAGGTTACTTTGTTTGGAAACCAAGGTTTTGAATCTCGTACCGGACAGGATACCAATTTTCTTACTGGTACGGTACCGGTACCGGACCTATACTGGTACCGTTTCGGATTTAGCTGTACTATATGTATATATATATAAATTCAAATTTTTTCCTTATAAATAAAAAAAATTGAGAATAATGGACTACTAGAGCCCAAAAGAATTTAGACGTTTGAAAATGATGATATCAAATCTCTTAAAAAAATAGTAACTAAAAAATAGAATGTAAATAGAATAACGAATACTGAAATACACTAACAAGGGAGTAGTAGATATTTACCAAATGTAGTACTGTAAAAAAAATAAGACGGTCAAACTCACCCAAAAAATAAAAAAATCACTCTAAAAATGCCAATCAATCAATTAGAAATATGTCATATTATATATTCTGGTGATATATTTTCTATAAAGATTTTGGGTAAGTTAACTTCATTACTTACCATGAAACCAATCAAGGCATAGATTGACACTTCTGTGGCAAACCCGTTCTACACCACAAGAAAAGAGGGTAATTTGGTCATTGTGGGTCACTTTTCTATTTTACCTTCCTTTCCTCTTTGCTGCTGCCGCCGACTCAGCACATCGGCAGCATACTCTCTCTCTCTCTCTCTCTCCCCCTTATGGTAGACTAGGTGAGTTACTCGTGCTTTGCACGACCGGTACAACCCGTTGGTTTCTAAAATTTACGTAGACATTACTTGTCAATGGAGTTAAACCTAATTTAAGAATTAGGGTACTAAACTACTCTACTTCCTGTGTCACCTGAAGGTGATTGACGGTGGCCTTGCACGTTTGTTGAATTTAATTTGTTATATTTATATGAGTATTAACATGCATAAGAAGTTGAGATTGTACAAAAGATAATAAATTGGAAATGTGCCAAGACTAAGACTGAGAAGACAATCCTAGGAAAGACCATAGGGCTGGTTGTTAAGACGCCCCAAAACAACAAAAATTGCCCATCCAAGAGAAATAGTACATGGTTATCACATACAGGAGGATGTAAAGTTCTCTCCTAATTTTGGTGACATACTCCAAAGAGAAATCTCCTAGCTTTCTTGTTGAAGGCATATTCAAGTAGCAGAGACCGATCAGCCATGGGAAATTCAAATAGACCAGCAACAAATTTCACCCTCAGAATTCTTTCAACAGCATCACCTGGCCATTGGTATCTCTCCTGATTCCACAAGAGACATTAAATCCGCTAGAAGTACTTCATATTTGAATGGAACATTCTCTGCAACATTGATGTAGCTGAAGGAGCTCTTCGCATATGCTGAGCCAAAGTTTAATCACTACCACGTCAACTCCAGCATTGATGGCAAATGAAAAGGAAGCAAGATAGTAAGGAGAGTCCCCTGCATCCACTTCCGAGCTTTAGCCTTGTCCCGGCAGGATCACCTGAGCACACTACACACATACTTGAACCACATTTGTCAAACTGCCAAAAGCATTCAGAATTATCATGAATTTGTGAAGGGACTCATAAAAAAGAAAGGGAAATGATCAGGGAAGTCGATTTAACTTCTTTAGTGCAGTATGTTCTTACAAAAAATGCTTTATATGTTCTTACAAAAAATGCTTTAAGTATCCCATTCCCACCATATACACCTTCATAAACTCATTATCCAAAACACATCTATAGTATTTGGAGTCTTTGACTAAGATGAGCTAACATCTTTTCTGAGATTTAACAGCAATTTATTCACCAATCCCAAGTAGTTTTCAGGTCTTCAGTTAGCTAGGAAGAGACATTCTAGCACGATGCTTCATAGACAAGCTAACTAATTAAGTGGTGAGTCCGTCGAAGTCCAGCGACTTAGTTGGCCTATTCAACTTACCACCCAACGGATGGTTAGCTCCTCTATGCACATTATGTTGGGCAGATCTATAGTCAAGTGCCAACCAAGTGGAACCCGAATAAAAAAAGATAAATGTGAACACGACTAAAGCTCAATGTTAATGCAGGGTAAAAGCTCAATATTAATGCACGAACTTACCCTGAACAACTGATGTCCACGATTTTCTCAACATTAGAAAAACACAAAAGAGGCAAATAACAAAGAATTGTAAAAAGCCAAATCACATACTGGGCACAATTCGACCAGTTGCTAGATTAATTCATAATCAGCAAATGGCAGCTCATTCCACGGGTCCCAACTGTAAATATAAGATCATAGGATAATTCAATAATCAAGAGAAAATGAGAAAGAAAGAGGTTGGAGAGAATATAGCCGTAACAAAAAAACAACAAATTGGCTATTCCGCACAAGTAAATACCCTATATACAAATAGATAAAAAGAAATCCAAATTAATTAATCATGTCAATACATTTATTGCACTCTTATAGCAACCAGATACAACAATATATAGAGTATGGGTATGGTACGTGGATCCTCTAAATTCTGTTAATGTTTGAATGATATCACTTTCGCAACAAAGCAATTGAGATGTATCATTTCATTGCTAGGTGTTTTCCGGCATGCTCTATACGAGAGTTCATGCCCAGTGTGAGATTATTATCCATACCATGCACCAAGTGCAGAGTTATAAATCTAGCAGCATCAATATCAACATAAGTGGCAAAAATTTATCAGTAGCAATGACTTGTCGGGCTCTAAGACATGATCCGAGCCATGTTTTAAAGTCAATGTGGAGCATGATCCAACATGAGGTCACATTTTCCTTCTAAATCTTCAAAGTCAACACAGACAGAAGTTCATAAATAAGCACAAACTAATCAAAGGAAGGTCGTGCACGACAAAAGTTCATATAGAAGCAATTAACCACATAAAGGAAGGCCGTGCATGATATAATACACACAAACTAATTTCCAGTAACAGAAAACCTAAGAAGAAAAATGTACATTTTGCTCCATCCACATACACTCAAAAAAGTTAAATGTTGGAGTATGAGATTTTCTCTCCCAAGAAACATCTAATAAGATACAAAGCGCATGAAGCCTTTTTTTTAAAAAAATTCGAGTGCATCAGCATGTAAGACGAACGAAACAAGTTCTGCTTGCTTTCTAGAGAATAAACAAGAACCATAGTAATAGAACTGTACGAAACTGGCACTATACTGTTTAGACTGACCATGACATAGCATTATGGCTTTTGTTAATTAAATGGTTTTGAAGAAACAGAGGTACTTCAGAGTCAAAAAAGTGGTGTCTATTACACAAACAGTGAATTTCACAAAGCCGTTGCTTACTTTTGCAGTGTTGAATGGAAGGATGCTTATGGACCAAGGAGGCAAGTTATAGTACATGTTGAACAAAACGCTAGCAGCAGACTCGGTGTCATTATTTCAAAGGAAAGCTGCACAGGTTCCTTGTCCAGCGGAGGACACATGAGCCTGCAAAAGGGTAGTATCTGTGATAATTGTTAGAGACAAAAGTTCATCATGGATGCTGAAATCAGAAAAAAGCCGACCTTCTGCCTTTTCCTAATGTAGTTACAGTAGGATCTGAAGAAACTAATGACTGTTCGCATAGTTTAATTGCGCTAGGGAGCTCTATCAAATGGCTGTATTTAGGATCCTAGACCAAACCTGCAAAAAACAAATTGGTTTCTCACAACTTCAATAGTTTGAGGGTGCATATGAGTTCATGGAATTGAATGGATGTATTTGGTATCATGTACACAAACACAGATCTTCAAACCAAATTTTTTAGTTTAGGCCTGCCTTTTATCCATGGACTTGGTATCATGTTAGCTCAGGAAATGTACACCGGTAGTAATTATTCCAATGCTTTCATATCCAACAAAATCATAAAGAGCTTACAACAGAGACATGCTCGTCACAGTTTGATTTATATCTTAGAATTAAGATATACCATGTGTAGTTGCACATGCTCGGACTCCCCGTAAGACAGACCAAAACTGCCCACACATTCTCACAATACTTTTTGGCATAAGACACCTTATAGGATGCTCATCAAGCACAGTTTTATTCAACCTCTTCCAAAGCAAATTTGACAAAGTTCTACTATGCTCATCGATAGTCAGTTCAGGGACATCAAAACCAGAAACCATCTCATTCGAAATATGCACGTGCCTACTTCTTACATGCACTGGCCACTTATTAGGCAAAACCAAAAAGGAGTCATGCAACAGAGTTTTTCAAAGAAAAACCTTTGGCAAAAAAATCATTTGGGAAGGAATAACATACTTATTCTGTTTACTATACATCCCGCTCCAATTAGAAACCTTGTACATAAAAAATAAAAATAAAAAAAAATTTGCAAAAGGACCAAACAAAACCAGGAGCCTGGTGGTCGAGTCTTTGATTTTTTGTTGTTGGTTGGCTGCATTCTAATGAGTACAAAATGCTATATATTCGTGCAACAACAGGTCAATAGCATTAATCTTTTTCATTTTAATGCCTTCCAGAATCTGCATGTGTGTATCTCAGTCAACAAATTAAAAGAACCAAAGACTAACCAAAAGAGCCATGCATGAAACCAAAGTTTTGCTAGCTGAATAATTTCAAGAGCCACTTGTGAAGCAACTCCCAAGATTAATTACTCGCAAAGTTTAAGACTGCACATTGCTAGATGAACATAGTTCCACATAGTATTTACATATTTGAACATACACAGCAAGACTCATATCAAAATACTTGAATAAAACTTGGAAAAAGGAACCCGCTCAGCGATAATACCGAAATTTGGATGCAATTCACGGCTCTTGGATGTGAGGCCCGTTGGAATAAACGCATACAAGCCCCTGGCTAAGGCGATTCCTGGAATCATTGCAACACTAATAGGCAAAGCTAGCCTCCACAGCAATACAAAATCAACGGCCAGAGAAGACCACAGGACAAAGGTAGCCAAATATTAAGCACCCATCCCACGCAGACCTCAATATCGATCTGGATAGCATGTTGTTTGTATGTATGGGTTATTTTTAGGTGGATGAATGGGCGCTGATTGTTTCTGAATCACCAAAAGCTACTGTCTTCACGCGAGTATGGGGATTGCTATTTATATGCTACTTTTTGGAGCTGTTCAGATTGTGAGTATCGGATACTATAATCTTAGTGAAAAGGACAACCATGTCCATCTCCTACTCTTTTATCGGATTTGGACTTGGCATTGAAAAGGATATAGGTATGTTATCGAGTGGTGTGTTTTTTTTCTAAATCTAAGCGATCTTTGGATCATGGATTTGTGGAGAAATAAAAAAGGAAAAGGGAAAAGGTGCAAAAACATTATCTTAGTGAATTGTGCTAATAACGACAAGGCTATGGTTTGGTTAACTTAGGAAAATAAGAGCAACATGAACATGTATTTGTCACTGTTTTGTTTTTGTCTTCATACTCATGAAACTATGAACAGGCAAACGAATTTAGCTCCTCTTTCATTTTCCTTTCCCTGGACATCAAGCCATCCACTTTAAATGAATAATTTAAGCCTCGTGGTCAGGAGTGAATTTAGTTATGGAGCACTCTACATCTTCATTGGCTAGGTTCGTGATAATCATCTCTCCAAAGGCCTCCGCTTATTGCATGACATTCAAATACTGTGTTTGATGCACTAAAGGAACCCAAATTCGCTATTGAATAGTGTTTCAAAAAGGTAAGCAGAAACACTTAAAAGTATGATGAATTGTTGTATTTCATCTTAGCAGCAACTTAAACATGCCGCAATTGACACGGAAATGCTTTTGCACATTCCAAATTTATATGTTATGTTAGAACAGTGGCTATCAAGAGAAAGATACTTTTGCACAATCTCAATTTCTTATGCATGTTTTCTCAAAATTAACGGGTTACACCAATCATGCGAGGCAAGAGGCTCTCACTTAGTACTACAAATGCAATTAGCTGAAATGTAAAGCACGCTTTCTAAATAAACCAGGTGCCAATAATTCTTATAATAATACTTGCCATGCACAATCTAGTGTATTCCAATATAAGGAAACACCCAAAACTCAACTCGAGGTAAGCCATCCTTTGATATACTATTTAGTCTTATATACATCAGCACCCACACACATACGACCCCAAATGGTTAAAAAACAATAGAGCTACACGCACAAAAAAGGCAGCCAAGAACCAAACACTAACACAAAACAAACCAAATTCATGCATTCCGTGGATTCCTAGGCTTAAAAGGAAGCCTAATCAAGAATATCCCTAAATATCAACTCAAAGGGCCTAACGACGCCAACAAAGAACGACTTGTACACACCTAGCTTAACAGATCACACGGAGAGAATGGATATGGCTGAAATCTACGACAGCATCATGCAAATCTAGAATATTCCAAACGGTAACCAATACACCGCAGAATAAATCTATCAATCGTGAAAGGTACCTAAATGCACGTAACTGCAAAGAACGAGAGCAAAAGCCGCCCCACATATACAAACGCAAATAGTAAGTAATGCAAAAACCTAGATAAACAACAGATAGCAAAAGGAACAGCAAAGAAATCAAGAAGAAAAAAGAACTCACAAACACTGAGCAGGAGCACACACAGAGTATGAGACCCTAGCCCAGGAAAAAAAGCGCTAATATCTGCGAGCCCTGAACAGCACTCGATGGTTTTGAAAAGAAGAAATGGCCTGTCTTTGCTTCCTCAAATCCTCTTCCATCCTCAATGCGAATACTTGCCAGATTGTGCTTCGTCTCGTGTTCAGGAGGTAAAGGTCCAAATCTGCTTAACTTCCAAAACCCATGCAATCCCTTGAATTCTACTAACGATTATCAAATAGCAATTAATGATTAGACATACCTGTTCAAGACGTTGCCGGAGCTGATGGTCCTCGTTCGATTTTGATGGAGGCGGCCATGGCATGGCGGAGATGAAGATTTTGTTCTCCTAATACATCTGAGAGAGAGAGATTTTCTTCGCGCCCGCCTCCTAGTGTATTAGGGGAGCAATCTGGATCTGGAGAAGAGGAGAGAGTACAGTGGAAGCCCCACCCAAAGCCCCAGAAGATGCCCCGACCCCTACATGCAAAAAGGAGTTTGCCAGCACACCATAACGCAAAAAAGACGAATATATCCCTCCAATTTACACTTGAGTCTGCCAATTGGAGGGGCCCAATTGGGAAAATTGGCCCAAAAAGTGGGCAGCCGCTCAATTTCCCTCAAGCGGCTTTTTCTTTAGCTTCATGGACAAGGTATGGATTCTTCCCTTGCTCTCTCTCTCTCTCAGAGATTCCGATTTGCTAGAAACAGTTAGCCGTTGCAGAAAAAGGTACCGGTTGGATTTTCGTCTGTTTTTTTTTTCCACCGGCAGTGTTCAAACTACCATTCAGCAATTTCTCGGACGAAATCACTGGTGTTTGAATCTCGGCCGGTATTGAAGATGAGTATTTTGTCAATTGGTTTAAAAGCAATACCGTTTTTGGGAAGGGCATTCTGTGATGGGTCCTTGCGATTGGCTTCCCCTACCAATGAAGTTGATAATGATTTTGAAAGAGCTGATAAGTGATGCTATTTAGCTTTCTCCAAATGTGTTGAATCATAGAACATCCCAACATTGTACGAAAATAGAGACCATACTTCTCTGGGTCAAACCTTAGTTCCTATTTCATGGTGCTAAATGCTAGTACATTCACTTCAGCAAGATCCCATTGTTTAGGATTAATTTGACACAGGAGATGCTTGCCTTTTCAAATTGGCCTATTAGAAGCATCGAAACCCTACATGGTCCGTGCACTCATTTAATTCGTAACCACCTGCAGCACCTCCGCAAGTTCTGCCAGGTCAGGCTCATCGCCACCACCGCCACCACCATTATCTACATCGCCACCGCTGCCACCATTTTCAGCATCAATGCCGCCGCCTCCAATGGTTCCATGGCGGAGTTGGTGATTTTGATGGGAGGCCTTCTTCACACGGGAGGAGCACCATTGCTAAATACCCACGACAAAAAGTACTAGACCGAAAACTGCGGCTATTAACTCCAAAAACCATTTCACAATGTCGTTTGTCCACCTTTCAATGGAATTCTCCGTCGGCGCTTCGGGGCAAGCGACTATAGGGTTGGCGGGGAAGTTGTTGATCACCGTATTGTTGCTCATTACGGTGGTCGAAGTTGGGTTGGTGGTGGTCGGAGTTGGGTAGGTAGTGGTGGTGGTCATAGTTGGTTCGGTGGTGGTCGGAGTTGGGTAAGTGGTGGTGGTGGTTGGAGTTGGTTCGGTGGCGTTCGGGTTCGTGCTGATGAGCACAAAGAAGACCAAGACTGAGTACGCCATTGTTACTACAGGGATGATCATTGTTCTCCAATTGATACTCTTTTTTTTTTTTTTTTTTGGAGTATAAATTGGAGAACAGTGATCATCCCTGTAGTAACAATGGCGTACTCAGTCTTGGTCTTCTTTGTGCTCATCAGCACGAACCCGAACGCAACCAAACCAACTCCAACCACCACCACCACCTACCCAACTCCGACCACCACCGAACCAACTACCACCACCACCTACCCAACTCCGACCACCACCAACCCAACTCCGACCACCGTAATGAGCAACAATACGGTGATCAACAACTTCCCCGCCAACCCTATAGTCGCTTGCCCCGAAGCGCCGACGAAGAATTCCGCTGAAAGGTGGACAAACGACACTGTGAAATGGTTTTTGGAGTTAATAGCGGCGATTCTCGGTCTAGTACTTTTTGCCGTGGGCATTTGGCAATGGTGCTCCTCCCGTGTGAAGAAGGCCTCCCATCAAAATCACCAACTCCGCCATGGAACCATTGGAGGCAGCGGCATTGATGCTGAAAATGGTGGCGGAGGCGGTGATGTAGATAATGTTGGTGACGGCGGCGGCGATGAGCCTGACCTGGCAAAACTTGCGAAGGTGTTGCAGGTGGTTACGAA
Source organism: Vaccinium darrowii (assembly GCA_020921065.1). Taxonomy (NCBI): domain Eukaryota; kingdom Viridiplantae; phylum Streptophyta; class Magnoliopsida; order Ericales; family Ericaceae; genus Vaccinium; species Vaccinium darrowii. The sequence continues at coordinate 32,202,102 of CM037157.1, read as the reverse complement.
TTAAATGAGTGCACAGACCATGTAGGGTTTCGATGCTTCTAATAGGCCAATTTGAAAAGGCAAGCATCTCCGGTGTCAAATTAATCCTAAACAATAGGATCTTGCTTAAGTGAATGTACTAGCATTTAGCACCATGAAATAGGAACTAAGGTTTAACCCAGAGAAGTATGGTCTCTATTTTCGTACAATGTTGGGATGTTCTATGATTCAACACATTTGGAGAAAGCTAAATAGCATCACTTATCAGCTCTTTCAAAATCATTATCAACTTCATTGGTAGGGGAAGCCAACCGTAAGGACACATCACAGAATGCCCTTCCTAAAAACGGTATTGCTTTTAAACCAATTGACAAAATACTCGTCTTCAATACCGGCCGAGATTCAAATACAGGTGATTTCGTCCGAGAAATTGTTGAACGGTAGTTTGAACACTGCCGGTGGGAAAAAAAAAACAGACGAAAATCTAGCCGGTACTTTTTTCTGCAACGTCTAACTGTTTCTAGCAAATCGGAATCTTTGAGAGAGAGAGCAAGAGAGAGAGAGAGAGAGAGAGCAAGGGAAGAATCCATACCTTGTCCATGAAGCTAAAAAAAAAGCCGCTTGAGGGAAATTGAGCGGCTGCCCACTTTTTGGGCCAATTTTTCCAATTGGGCCCCTCCAATTGGCAGGCTCAAGTGTAAATTGGAGGGATATATTCGTCTTTTTCGCGTTATGGTGTGCTGGCAAACTCCTTTTTGCATGTACGGGTCGTGGCATCCTCTGGGGCTTTGGGTGGGGCTTCCACTGTACTCTCTCCTCTTCTCCAGATCCAAATTGCTCCCCTAATACACTAGGAGGCGGGCGCGAAGAAAATCTCTCTCTCTCAGATGTATTAGGAGAACAAAATCTTCATCTCCACCATGCCATGGCCGCCTCCATCAAAATCGAACGAGGGCTATCAGCTCCGGCAACATCTTGAACAGGTATAGCAACAGAAGTCCTCTTCATTTGCTCGTGCCCCTACTTGGTCGAGACATTCCATCGCATATACGACTTTGGGTATTGCTCGTGCTCATACTTGCTTCGGCAATTTCGAGCAATGGAGATCATTCCTCTTCATTTGGCATTGCATGTTTCAACCAAGCATAATGCACATCATCCCATAAGTCATTTTTTATGCACTGCGTGTCTACATTAGAGTACTCAAGTCACTTGTGTGCTACAAGCCGCCCCACTATCATATATACCAGGTGCCCTATGCAAAAGAAACACGTAATATGTCATTAAAATGTCATTTGTAAATGCAGAAATATGGTACCTAGTGAAGATTTGGTTTGTCGTTTTTTTTAACGGCAAAAAGGGAATTTGCAAACACTATAGAATAAGGCACTTTTCAGACAAAATGAACTCCTAAACTTGTCAGTAGCAAAATAGAATGATAATGGAAGATAGATGGCAGCAGCTTCAAAAACAGCATAAGGAGATAACCCCAAAAGCGGCCACAGCTGGAATATAGCACCTTAGCTGATGATAATACAAGCCGCATAGCAGCTGGGATGAAGCACCTCGATGACACCACAAGCAGTAGCAGCATAACAGCTGATGATAACACTTCAAGTAGTAGGAATAAAGAATTTGGATTCCTAAGATTCAATAGGAAAACACCACAAGAAGCAACAACATCACAACCAGCATCTCCACAAGCAGCAGAAGAAAGACCAAACCCAGAAATGCAACACAAAAAATTTCAGATTCAAAAACAGCAGCAGCAGAAAAACCAAACCCAGAAATGTAGCTCCAATAGTTACAGATTTGGTTTGTCGTTTTATTGCTGACCAAACAAACATCAAGTGAACATGTAAAGAAATATGAATAGCACCTCCTAATTCTCATTGAAGGATATTTATACATTTCGGTAGTGAATATACGTAATGAAGAAAATCAGAGCAAGAGTGCAGAACTAAAAAAAAGAAGTTCAATCTTATAGTTTCCTCTGTAAATATTATTCAACATCACTAATATAAAATTTTTTTTTTTTTTTTTGGCTCAGTAAATCACAACAGAATACCACCCAAATGCTTAACAAATGCTTTTCCTTTTAATAATATTACCTGTTGTAGGTAACACCCATTCATGGAGTTCATTGAAGCAAATCTAGGACTGCAACTGAGAGAAAAAGACACATGCAATCTAATATTCTTCAATAAACGCAGCAAGAAGAAGGAATTTTTTAAAGAATTTTTTTTCACAAGCCCTAATTTCAGATTTGGGGATTTTCTAAAAATTAGGACAAACTGGGTAGAGTTTCTCACCGGAGCTCAGGTAGTAACGGTGGGATGGCAAGAGAAAGGCGGCACCGGTGGACGGCGCGAGAAAGGCGGTGCCGGCGAGAGAAAGGCTGCGATGGCAAGAGAAAGGCGCCGACGGTGGGACGACTAGAGAACGGCGGCGACAGCTGGACGCCGACAATGTTTGCTTCGGACCGGCGTCGGTGACGTGGTGGAGGGGATCGATTGTGGTGGGGGTGGGTGGGGGTGGGTGTGGGTGGTGCGGCTGGTGCCCGGTGGTTTTGAAGATGTGAGAGAGGCATATAGAGAGAGAGAGAGAGAGAGAGAGATGCTTTGGGATTCAAAATGAATTTTAGGCCCACACAAAACCCTCCAAAATTTTGAATTTCGAGAGTACGTTGAGCGCCAATTATTTTGCCAAAGCTGGAGAGGAGCAACAGAGGAGAGAGAGCGTGGGACCCTCCATGCCAGCTCAATCGGTGCACCCTCTGTTCCCTAGATCGGTCCCAGTAGAATTACTCAAAACTCTAATCCCTTCGGTCCATTACAAAATTTCCAGTAAAACTTTTATGTTAAAAGCAAAGGGTTTGTATTGCTACGTTGTAGTGCTTGAATGGATGAGGACTTGATCCCAAGTACAATAAGTTTTTTAAATAAAAATATGCCCAAATAACCACATCTTATGGGTATAGATAATCACCTATTCCGAATCAAGATAACCACATCTGATCCTAACTAGATTTTTAAAAAAACATATAATTCAAATAACCACGTCTTGTAAGTCCAGATAACCACCTCTAGTGATTCTAGATATGGTTATCTGCGCCGGCGACCTTTCCGGCAAAGTCCAATTTTTCGGTGACTTTTCCGACGCCGGTAAAAATTTCGACGAACATTCCAGGGTCCGGCGACTTTTCCGGCGAAGGTATATTATGTATTAAATTTAATGTAAATGTATATTTGCCTATTAAAAAAATAGAATGAACCTAAAAGAATAAAAAAAAGTGGTTTGGTGGATTAGAGGTGTTATGAAAACATTAGGTGGACTAGAGGTACTATAAAAAGCTATAGTGAACCCTATAATAATTTCTTATTATTTTAATTTATTTTTCACAAAATAAAGAATTCTCTTGCTAGCCCATTCAGTGCACATATGCTCTCCAAATTTAACAAGCTTTAGGAGTGAAAATTAGACCCCAATTAAGCTTATGTGTGTGTAAACCTTAGGAGTTAACTTGTGAGCTATTTTTAGGGAGTTCACTTTGAATGCCCTAATTGTGTTCAATCGATGACTTTTTAACATTTTCTTCCATTTGCACCGTCTCCTAACTTGAAGCAAACCCATTTTCACTGATTTTAGGAAACCCATCCTCATCTCTCAACTCATCGAAATCAAACACCAGATTTTCAATGGATGGATTAAAGAGGGTCCATCTTTAAATATTTGCTTTCAAGGGAGAGAAAAGTGAAATAGGAATCCCCTCTTTTACTACATTATCGATATGCATATCTGTAAATATATAGTAGTGTATATATTCTCTCTCTAGTGAGCGCCTCATTACAGACCCCGGATTCCAATTTCTAAATTGGGATCTTCTTCTTTTTTTTCTTCTTCTTTTTTTATTTTTGGGTGCTTGGGAAGATTACTAAACTGGGATCTTAAATTTGCCTGGAAACCTAGAACCCATATCAACACGTTAATGTCACCTCCAGTATATCTGTATATGCATTTGTATTTAAATAAATAACTACTACATTTGTATCTCGTTAGAAAATACATTTTTGCCACATATAAATCTTAACCAAGGTTAGCTTGGGTTAGGGAAAAAAAAAAAAATTTGTTGCACCGTGCGTCGTGCCGTGCCGACCCACTTCCGTGCCGTGCCCATCTAACACTATGTTGTGCCGTGCCGTGCCTGCCCCGTGCCACGCCCAAAAAAAATTATTTTGTTGATTTTCGATAATTTGTTTGTTGATTTTGGATGTTGGAGGAAAGATCTATGTTAGATGGTTATTTTTTTATTGTATTTTTTTTTTTTTTTTATTTTTGGCAGATCTATTCCCCCCCCCCCCCCCCCCCCCCCTCTTTGGCGAACCAAACCGGTTTTTAAACCTGGCCAAACCGACCGAACAGAACTGAGATCTAGATAACCGGTCGGTTTCAGCTAAGTGTTAGTCCCTAACCGAGTTTTTTTTCCAGTTCACTCAAATAAAGGTGTTAATGACAATGTCCATCTCAATTGAAAAAAGAAAAAAAGAAAGAAAGAACAATTCTATAAAATTGCTCTTCCAAATCTCAAAGGAATGAACCAATAAAATTAAAACGAGTAACTTAGGATTACAAGGCAAGGATGCTACCTTCACTATGAGCATTGTTAGCCACCCTCAATTCTAAATTTAGATATACCGTCTCTGGTCCACTATAAGTGTAAAAAATAATTGTTGCAGGATACTAGTTTGTTTTCATAATGATCTTCCCGATGGAAGTCATGCTAAAGTTTCAGCAGTAATTTCAAGTTACCAAAACGTCAAAGAAGACATAAAGATAAAAGCGTGATACAATGAGACAAAACATTATGTAAATTTAAACGTTATCAAAATCAGGTCAATGTTGTCTAAGTTTATATCTAGCTTTGAGCCATTAACAAAAGTAACTCAAGCTCCTAAAATGTTTATTTCACTCTGGAATCTTCCTAGCGGAACCAATATGCTTCAATGTAAGTTTCAATCCGTACTTTTTAATTGCGCGCTTGGCCTTCTGAAATTCAACCTTGGAACCACATAAGCCATTTTTAATCACACCCTTATGATAGGTGGTCAATTGTTTTGCAAATTCAACATCCTTTTGGGTGTACGATGGGTCATAGTCACCAGCTGTGCACTTTAGCCACCTGTAAGCTACCACTTCACATATGCTTTCTTCAACTTCTCTTTCCAATCTAAATCTCCAGCCTATATAAAAGATCATCAGCACTCAATAGATTAATTACTATCGGTCCAATCGTAAATTAGGGATGGAGACAGATCTTGGCAATGGGGGTCAATACTTGCAAAAATTTATATTATTTATAGGACATAAGCAGTTATTGATTGCCTTTACAGGGCCAATGATGTGCAAAAGGTGTCTATTAGTAAGTGCAAAGTGAACTGAAAATTTGAGTTTTTTTAGCATTCAGTGAATAGTCTCTTTCCTAGTTGATCAGCAAAGTTAAGGAAGGCAAAGTTACAATTTTAATGAGGTTGCTATGTTTTGGGCAATTTCATACACCTTTAAGTTAATACCAAAAAAATATAAAAACGAGTGGGCTAAACCCCACTCTACTTTATATAACTTTGCTCACATAAATTTTTGAAACAATATTCGTTAAATTAATCAAATTTAACTATGATGTGATGCACTCATAAAATTTGGTCTATAACCGTATGAGAGAGAAAAAGGAAAAATAAAAAGATAGGGCAATAAGTAAAATAAAAAAAAAGGCAATTTCAAAAAAAAAATTGATGACAACCAACCATTCAAATCTACTTATTAAAAATAAAAAACGTTTTCCCAAAAAAAATAATTAAAAGACTTATATTTCCATTTAAATAAATTAATATACCTACAAATTGTCCAAATTTTTTTAAATAGATTAGCTTTTGCAATTATAGAATTAATTTAATACATAATCAAGTTTGGTACACCCCAAGGGCAAAAGAGTCATTTGACTGGTTTTTCAATCATTTACCCCCTCTTATCTATAAAACATCCAAACCAAGTCAAAAGTTATCCCCCTTTTTAATCCTTCATCCAAACTATCTACTTTTTTATCACCCCTTCATAAACATCAATGTGGGCCAACCCTCTAAAATTAATACCCCTTCTTATCTTATCCCCCCCTCTATAACTTATCCCCCTAACACCCTGTTTGGCGACCGGAGTAGCACCCGGATTTGTAATCCTTGGCCCACCCCAAACCGGCATTTGGGAAGCAAAATAACAACCCGGATTTGAGGCACTGTTGGGAGTCCTTCTCCCTCTTCACCTTCGTTAGCCAACGACGGCCTCTACCCTGTCGTTACCAAATCAGGGTGCATTTGGTATTTTCTCTCCCTCTTCTACCCCTCCAAATCTAGGTGAAAAGGGTGTCGTCGTGTATCCATTCACTCGTGTTCTCTGAGCAGACGAAAGAGAAGGAAGAAAAGAGAATAGAAGAGAAAAGGAGGGTTCAATCATGTTTCAAGCTTTTTTACCCACAGTATGGTTCAATCACTTCGAAATCTTGTTCTACGTTCGATCTGTTGGTTTGTCAATCATATTTTTGCCCTAAAAAATGGATCATTTTCGAAATTTTGGATCGTGATTCAAATCTTTCTTTCTTCTACCTTCGTCAGCCATGCCTGTGCAGTGAGTTTTCCCTAATTTCTAAGTAAATTGTGCCCTAATTTGTGATGGGATTGTGCCCTAATTTGTGATGGGATTTTGCTTTTGTGATGGGTTTGTGCCCTAATTTCTGATGGGATTGTGCCCTAATTTGTGATGAGATTTTGCCCTAATTTCTGACTACATTTGTGCCCTAATTTCTGATGGAATTGTGCCCTAAGTTGTGATGGGATTTTGCCCTAATTTGTGACTACATTGTGCCCTATTTTGTGTCAACAATTTGCTATTTTTCTGTGACATGAGCTTCCCTTTAATTTAACAGCATTCTTTGGAGCCTAAGTTGTGATAATTATGGACCCTGAAATTAATGATTTGAGTAGGAATAATATATTTTCGGAGAGTTTGACCACAGTTTTGACTACAAATATTCATAAAGAAATCATGTGAGTTTGCCTAATTTGGAAGAAAATTTTGTTTTTGAAACAGATGGCAAGATTAACGCAACGTGAAAGATGGAGGAAGGCAATGCGTAAGTCTGAGGTAGCAATCTTATGTTTCATGAGAGCAGTGAATACTACTCTCATGCTTTACATGTTAACTATGGACTTAATGATGGTTCAACGAAGGCCCCGTGTTCGTGTGAACCCTGATGTTTACCAAAACCAAGTTAACGCACTTAATAGGTACGTGGTGATGACAAAAATTGCCACGACCAGTTGAGGGTAAATAGGCATACATTCATGAGGTTGTCCCATTTACTAGAAGGAAGTGGCTTACAAAACTCTAGGGACGTCACACTTGTGGAAAAAGTGGCTATATTTTTGTGGGTCCTCAGGCACCATAACAAGAATAGGCCAACCAAGTTCCACTTTGTGAGGTCCGGGGAAACAATTGGTAGGCATTTCAACGCAATTTTGTTGGCAGTGTTGCGACTTTACAATCAACTGTGGTATCATCCCCAACCTGTCCCTGCAAACGAGCCGGATCTTAGGTGGAAGTGGTTTGAGATAAAATCACATTCCCAATTGCATAAAAATGTTTCCCCTTTTGTTTTTCAATCTTTTTATACCTAGTACTACAAATTGTGCCTAACAGAATTGCCTAGGGACGTTAGACGGTACCTTTGTACCTGTCCTCCCCCCAGCTGAAGACAGGTTCCGCTATAGGTCAAGGAAGGGTGAGTGTGCAACGAATGTCTTAGGAGTTTGTAGTCGAAACCTATAATTCATATATGCATTGTCTGGTTGGGAAGGGTCCGCGACAGACTCGAGAGTGCTTCGAAATGCGTTGGTGAGGCCTTATGGGTTGAGAATTCCACATGGTATGTCACTGTAATAACTTTGGTTTATATGCAAATACCTCCACACTTGTTTCAGGGTAATCACATATAAGTCAATGCGTTTTGTAGGTCGTTACTACCTCGTGGATGCCGGTTACACTAATGAGCCAGGGTTGTTGGCCCCTTATAGGGGTCAACGGTACCACATTAACATATGGAGGCAAGGACACCAACCCCAAAGCCGGGAAAAGTATTTTAACATGAAGCACTCCAACGCTCAAAATGTGGTTGATAGAGTCTTCGGGGTGTTTAAGATGACTTTATTATTCAGACTAAACATCATGTATGCCATTACCAAATGGATGAACCAATGGAGGGAGAAAAACATATATTATTATCAAATAAATTAATTACGAGAGTTAAATATCCAAACAATTTAACCAATAAAAAATAATAAAATACAATTTTACCCACCATTCCAATCAAGGGAAAAATGTCTCCAAAGAATTTTTTTTAATTGGGTTCTAATATTTATATTTTATTTAATGTATATTTTTCTGAATTTATTATTTATTTTTATTATAATGAATTTAATGCATTTTAATTTATTAAATTATTCGGTTCGGGGGCAAATAGGTCATTTTGTCACTTATCCTATCAAATCCACTCTCCAAATCCTCCTTCTCAAAATACCATCCAAACACCTCATTAACAAATCCACCATTCTTATGAGGTGGGGCCACCCTCATTACAAATCCACCCAAAATCATCTCCGGTCACCAAACGGGGCCTGAAATTTTAGCACCATTCAATCGGGGTCTTAGTTATTGGAAGGAAAATTGGGCTATGAAAAGAACAGGTGTGTATGAGACATTGAATTGAAAGGTCAGGGATGATTTGAAATTTTCCCATCTTTGGGCGAGCTAAAATATTGAACTTAGGCAGGACCTAAGGAAATAAATTATGTATTCAATTCCAAACTTCCAGCTTCAAAATATTGTTTCAATATTCTCTTACTTTTTGTGAAATCTTGCAAAATTTTGTTTTATGTTTTATTTGAACACTAGTCCAATACATTATAAATATGAATAAGCTTTGGTAATATGTAATTGAGAACTTATTACATAAGCCCAAATAAAGCTTACCTCATAACAAATAAAAAAACTAAACAAATAAATAAAAAAAATACCTATTGATACCCATATTGTGCTCAACATTCTTTTAAGGATGGTTGACTCATGAGTAGAGGTGGCAAATAGGAGGGTTGGGTTAGGTTTGAGTGGGTTGGTGTGTGTTATGGGTTGAATATGGGTGGGTTGAAAGTGAATAGGTTGAATAAGGTTAGTTTAGACGAAGAATTGCCTCCTTGGCTCGTTTCAATTTGTATTACTTAATTAGATATGAGTACATACTCAATCTTAGCGATCAATTCGTCATCTAAACTTTTGGACTGAAGTTCTGAACTAAAACAATTATTACTCGATGAAATACTTAATCTATACCATACTAACCTTAGCCTCTCTCTCTTTTTTTCTTTTTCTTTTTCCCAAAAACGATTTTTATATGATGAATGAATGGCTTTGATCATTGAAGTGAAACTCGATATGAATTCTATGTACGTAGAGTGGACAATGTGAACCACTGTGAATTGACATAATTGCCCTATTGACCCTGCTTGTCTGTACTTAATATGGGTCCGTGCCAAAGAGGATGAGAGGAAGATGGGCCATTTCTCGCTTTGGAAGAAGATTTCTACGCCAGTACTGATCTTGATCGTAGCAATATTCTTGGTGCAACTGATCTTTGTTAATGCAGGTACACATCTTGTTATACAAATTCGATTCTAACTAGGGTTTTGAATCCTGTAGTGTACCGGTCGATTGCTGTAATTTTGTTCCGGTCAATACCAGACTATTTAAATTTTATTTCGTTTTTATAGATCCGTGTGTGTTTAAAGTTAAATTTCTTAATGTGGCAAAAATAACAACAACAACAATAAATTCGAAACATTATCTCACCACTGGTATTCTAACTGATACAATATTCAAAACCTTGATTCTTACTGTTACTTGAATATGTGATAGAATGCATGTTAAGCACCACATATTAGTGGGGAATTAGTTTTCTATGTAGCTCGATATTCTTAGTTTTCTATGTAGCTCGATATTCGGCTCAATAGAGCAACTAATTTGGAAAATAATCTAGCCATCCAACAACGAGCAGTCCAATTAAAGCCTACCCGTTTGGACTAGCCCAACACAAATCGATGTTAATATTGTAGCACGTGGATGGAACTCAAACAAACTTTGAACAATGGGGCTTTGAATGTGGAGATTTTTTGTAGTCAAGAAATTGTACTTAACCTAGTAGTAGCTCACCAAATTCACATCAGAATGTGGTTCATTTTATTTCAATAATGCTACATAGACAATATGAAGACATAACACCATAAACATCCTACGTGACCTGCATAATTGGTAATGAGAGAACAAACACTTTGAAACTACTTTACAACCACCAATCATATTTTGCCACGCAGATGCAGGAAGTTGTGTCTGGTGGGAACCGAGGGGCCTGTAGTGAGCTTGCTCACTACACCCTTGCATGATTGCGAAACGGGCGGCCGTGATTGCTCACTACAATGATACACAGGCCCCCCGAATACTATCTGGGGTTGTGTATTGATTGTGTATGTAGCATTATTGATATTATTTGCATTGGCCTTTAATTGTAATGGTGAATTAAACAATAGACGAGAGAAATCTCACTCCATTTGTGGGTCTCACTCGCACTTTAAAGTACACTTGTACGTCAAAATATCCTTAAAAAGTACAAGTGGAACCCACAATTGTACTTTTTCATACCCTTAACGGGTGCAATGGTGCACCCGTTATCATTTCTCATAAATCATTGACTTGAGCAAAGTTTAGGTTGGGTCTGTGTTTGATTATTGAGGTACTAGCTAATAAGTTGTCCTTTTTACAGATGATTGTCCTTTTTATAGATGATGAACACGCGAGGTACGTGGTAATGAGGAGGATCACACCTTGTCCGCCGCCGCGTCCAATTCCAGATGGGGTGATCCACAACAACGGCCATTAGCACCACCACCACCGGACTACCCATGCCTTGACTGGGCTAGATTGGCAAGTCAACTAGTGCTAATGAAGATTGTGCTCTTAATATAGTAGTAAAATGTTGTTTTATCCGAAGACTGTTATTTGTATAACTGTATGTGGAATTGACTGACTAAAATGAAAGAACGTTTAAGCTTTAGAAAAAATGCTATAGCCACAGTCGGAGGGATACAAATTCGGCCACATATGGGTTCGAAACCGTCTGGTATGTGTGAGTCTCATGTAGAAATAGCAACGAAGCACAGATGGAGATATAACTATTTCATTCCCAAGTCCCAAATCCATCTCCCATCCCATCCCCACCCCTGATTCCCTGTGGAAAAGTACTACCCTCCATTCCCGCCTCAAATTGATGCCCTCATGCTCCTGCATTCGCACCCGCTCAGCGAATTGATCGCGCACTGTGTGACTTAGGTACTGCTTGCACGATTTGAGGAAGGTTATAAATACATAAGATTTATTGTCCATTTCTATCACTCAAACCCTAGCACTGGAGTAGAATGTTTGGGACGATGCCTTTTTTGGTTGAGCTTAACGTATGTACAACGGAGAGAAGAAAATAAAAGAATTAGTAGGTTCCTAGTGGTCAAGAGTTGAACCCATAACTTGTACTCCATCCATTCTGAAAAGATATTCAACTACAAAAAGGTGTGAATTTTGGATAAAAAAAAAAAAAGAAAAGAATGTACTCCTGTTATTTTTTTTTTTTTTGAAATTTCTTAACTCCAAATAAAGAAATAATTGAGATCTTAAATTCCATGTCAACAAATTTGAAAAAACATATACGGAAGTACTTTTTTCAACGTATGTACTTAGACATCAAAGTTCCGATTTCAATGAAGTGCAGTGGAATCCCCTCTAAATGATTGTGTAGTACTGACTACTGAGAAATACTCCCTTTGTCCTGATTTGTTAGTCCATTTTGAGAGTTCGTATCACTTTTTAAATGATTATATTTTATAATTTATAGTGCTTTATGTAATTTTAAAAATATTGTTTTATAGAACTAATCGAGATCTATCAAACAAGATCCATATTGGACATATAATTACTTACCAATTTAAAAATATTACTAATTTTTTTTATCAAATTGCAATAGAACAAGAGACAAACAATCCGGATGGAGGGAGTACTTCCAAATGTGAAATAATCTATCACTAATTCACTTTATTTGGAAAACATAGACCCCATAAGGGGTCAATTGGAGATGCGGACAAAAGAAAGTACTACTTGAAATCAGTTCAAACTTCAAAGGTCCCCCACAAAATTAAATTCTATGGAGATAGGTCCTTTAAAGTTTAAACCTAGAAGCTTGGCCCCTATTGACAATAACCTTGGCCCCTATTGACAATAACCACACTAGGGGTTAAAATCATTTGACAACAACCACAGTAGGGGTGTTCCACGAATGGTATTTTTGTGAAAAGCTCATTTTTTTGTTAATGGAACACGACCTGCCGGAAACAAATAAATCGGAGCTAGCACATCCACCCAAATGAGGAGTAATTGGCCAAGTAATTACTTAGTAGTCCCAAACTACAGGCACGTGGTGCTCTGGATCATTCTAGTACCATACATTTATGTGGAGTTCATAAATTTAGTCGTGAACTCCATGAGAATGTGTGGCGATGCAGTGTCCCAGAGTACTATGTAACTATAATCCGAGAGCACTAAATAATTAGACTTACTTTACTCCTTAGCCAAATGGTTATGCGACGTTTTCAATAAATTAAAGCTTTTAATTTAACTATAATCATGCATGATTATTACTGTTCTTAACGAAATAGACCAAAAACAGAAAGCTATGAACTTCACTAAAGCTTATATAATTGAAGCTAGCTAGTAACTATTTGTGTCCAATCAAAAATAGTTTTGGTATGCCTCTCGTTCTTTATATCTTTGCATGTTTCTTCTTCGCGCTTTGCGTATTACTAATAAGTTTGGCCGATTACATAAAAAAACACGCGTATGATTTATGGTCCCATGCTCTGCATTGATTTATGGGTGTTCAACCCTAAATAATTTTTTTTTTTGTTTGGAATACATGTAAATTTCAATTTTGTCATTTTTGAACACCCAAGCTAAAAGTATTTGAACACCCTTGCATAAACATTTGAACACCTAACTCAAAAAAAATTGAACAACTAGCCTCCAAAAATCAGCCATCAAACCAATCCAATGTAAAAAACCCAATTAAAAGCCATATGAGGATTCATAGCTTCCCATAGATGGTCAATTAAACAATCTAAACTCTTTTAGTATATTTTATATTCCATGTAATAATTTTATCTCGAGTTTGTTTGAACACTTATTACTATATTGTGAATATCCATCTATCCAGGAAATTCATAATTGAATACCTAAATATATTAGCTCAAACAAAGTATATACTCTTAATGACAAAAATAAATAAATATATATATATATATAAATTTGTGTATATATGACTAGTTAATTAATAGATTTAGTAGAGTTAAGGTAATTTTTGAACTCCCTGTTCAAAATTCCTAGAACCGCCACTGTGACCTAGTATATTTTGTCGAGCTTATAGAAATCAACATAGTGCCCAAATTAAGGCTCATAGACAAGGATGGACTCCCTCACTTTGCTACGGTGAGAAACTTTCATTTTTCGATCGAATTTCGACGATCTAAACTGTTAGATGTGTTTAAAACGTGTTTTAAAGATCCAATGTGAGGATTCGTGGATAAAAAATCCGAAAGGGTTTGATCCGAGCAGTTTTTGATAAAACTGCGTAGTTTTTGATAAAACTGCGTAGTTTTATAGGAAACTGAGTAGATGAGAGCCCCGCGGGCTTTCACGGTAGGGTGACAAAGCACGAATCAGAAGCGGTTGATGAGGTGTCAGAGGCGGTTGATGAGGAGTCGGAGGCCCAGAGGCGGTTGATGATTTGTCAGAGATGGAGGCGGCCAATGATGTGTCGGAGGCACGAAATCACAATGGGGCGTGGATCACACCAAATTACAACCGGGCATGGATCGCACACAATTACGATGAGGCGTGGATCGCACCAAATTACGTCGCGCCATCAGGGGCGCATTGAGGTAAGTATGGCGGTTGTTTGCTTTTTTCCCTGGGTTTTCTTTTTATAGCTAAGAGAAGAAAGCGGACAACAACCAAATTGACGGTTATTTTGCTCACCTCACACTAAACCATTAAACATGAAGTTTTAAGGGCCACTTAGCCAAAAATCCAAACATTTGACATTTTTAAAGGGAAGGATAATGAACTTTTGCAATCGAACATAAAAACAAAAAATATTTGACATTTTTAAAGGGAAGGACAAGGAACTTTTGCAATCGAACATAAAGACAAAAAAAATTAGTGAGAAGCCACTAATTTTTAAAAATCCTAATTGCAAACATAAAATTCAATAAAATCTCCATCGCACCTCCGCCGAACATCACCCACCTTTAACCGACCACTTTCGGCGACCAAAAAAATTAGTGAGATGTGACTAATTTTTAAATTCTAATTTCGAACATAAAATTCAAAAAATCACCACCCCACCTCAAACCAACCACCACCCCACCTCTGACCGACCACTTTCGGCGACCAAAAAAATTAGTGAGATGTCACTAATTTTAAAAAATTCTAATTTTGAACATAAAATTCAAAATAATCACTACCCCAACTCTGGCCGACCACCACCCCACCACTTGCCGATCACTTCCGGCGACCAAAAAAATTAGTAAGATGTCACTAATTTTTAAAATTCTAATTTCCAACAAAAAATTCAAAAAAATCAACACCCCACCTCCGGCCAACCACAACCCCATCTCTGGCTGACCACTTCCAGCGATCAAAAAACTTAGTGAGATGTCACTAATTTTTAGAAATTCTAATTTCGAACATAAAATTCAAAACAATCACCACCCCAACTCTGGCCGACCACCACCCCACCACTGGCCGACCACTTCCGGCGACCAAAAAAATTAGTGAGATGTCACTAATTTTTAAAAATTCTAATTTCGAACAAAAAATTCAAAAAAATCAACACCCCACCTCCGGCCGACCACAACCCCACCTCTGGCCGACCACTTCCGGCGACCAAAAAAATTAGTGAGATGTCACTAATTTTAAAAATTCTAATTTCGAACAAAAAATTCAAAAAAATCAACACCCCACCTCCGGCCGACCACCACCCCACCCCTGGCCCACAACTTCCGGCGACTAAAAAAATTAGTGAAATGTCACAATTTTTAAAAATTATAATTTTGTACAAAACATTCAAAAAAATCACGACCATAGTGAGTCACTTTAATGAAAAAAGGAAGGAAAAAATAAAATGGAAGCATGAAATTACTGTATTGCCTGTTCAGCAGGGAAGAAATTGGCTGAATTGCCCATTTGCTGTCTTGATAAGTTCATGTGATTGGAAGTTGATGCAGCACTGTGGGTCGATGAGCAGATATATGTTGGCTATGTGTAGTTTTCCGAAGGATAGTATGAGAGAGTCAGGCTACAAGAAAAGTACTTTATGGAAATCTTGTTAGATTGCTGGGAACTTATTTGGAATTTTCTTTTGATGTTTTAATCGATTTTGTAAGAGATCAGCAAGAGGTTAAAGGAAAAGAAAATTGTAATTGGTTTCTCTCTCCCTTTTCTCCCAACATTCTAGACACATCTCTGCCTAGAAAATGCAAACCACTCTTTGTAATACTGCCAAACTCCCATTTGACGAGTCGACCAAGGTGGATAATTTTTGGGTTGAATCTTTTGCAGAACATCAAAATCCAAGCCACTGATTTGAAACCCAGCAAGTCTCGTTGTAATGAGGCCGTCTTTTTCAACTTGAAGCAACCTTGGAACGTTGTCTAAATTGTCAAATCTGGAAATGTTGGTGTTGTGTCTTTATGTTTGATTACAAATGTTCCTTGTCCTTCTTTTTAAATAGGCAAAATATTGTATATTTATGACTAATTATTTAAAAACCGGGAGCAAATTACATTTCTAAAAAACCGAATAAAATCATTCAATCCAGATTAGTTTGTACGGATTTAATGGTTATTTCTACAAATACCCGTTACCGTTAAGCGGTGTAAGTATAATTTCTCCATTTGAGCCCAAAACGTTTAAGAAAACGGTTGGAGACTTTCGAGCCCTAAACGAGAAATCAGTGGTGAAGACGATGCCAAAACGAGTGAGCGCAGGCCGGAATCGGAGCGAGTCGCCGTTGACTCGGACCGTCACCTCCGTCTTCTCCTTCGTTCGGTTTGCTGAGTTCGAGATACTCTTCGTCCTCTTCTTCCTCATCGCTTTCATCATATTCAAGGATCTCACAGCCAGACCTGAATACAATCAAATCCTCGTGAAGAAGCCCGGTGGCCCTAATTGGTGGCCTTACTAGACATAAAAGGCCCAAAATCCATTTGAGATTTGGGGTTTTTTTGAGGTTGCAGAATGAGTCAATGATAGTATATGATCTCCTCTTTTTTTTTTTCCCCCTCTTTTCCCGTCTTGTTGTTAGTTTGGTTTGATAGCTTATGCTTTGAATAGCTTTGGATTTGGATTCATTGTATGCTTGGGATATGTCCTTCAGATGTTGTTTTTCTTGTTCGGGGTTTCAGTGAATTGGTATTCATGGAAATAAATGATTCGTACTTGTTGTAAAAATATGAAGATTGTTTGGGGTTTCAGTGAATTGGTACTTGATGAAAAAATAGTGTAACTTAATCTAGGTCTCATAATTCGTCGGTAGTTTTAACTCCATGCTTCCGCACTCTCAATCCTCGCTCTCACGAATTTTAGTAGTTTAGTAGTTTAGGATGTTTGCGAGAGGTGATGTCACACTCTCACACACGCATTATGTGACTTAGATGATAGATCTTACCTATTGTTTTCGAATCTAAAAGCTTCGGGTAGATTTTACAGCTTTACGCTGGTTTTGCTTTGAACCCTTTTCTCTGCTACAAATATATCAATTGGACAAACAACTGCGCCTAGAATCACATCCACAATGGGCCTGTCACTACGAATGAATGTGTAGGTGTAAGCCTGGTAGCGAATGTGACTGTGAGCCCAAGTGTGCGTGTGCATGCGCACTTGTGTAACTACCATTGCTGTAATAATGTGAGCTCCCAAATTGGAATTGAACTACTGGCCCCTGTACTATTTCTAGGACAATGGTTTTAGTAGATACATGGTTGTAAAACTTAATAAACCTGTATACTATATAGTAGTAACTAAATTGCTGGTGGTCATTTTTGAAATCCTATCTAGTGTTGTTTGTCTACATTTGTTTGCAGAAAGCTGGGAAAAAAGTACTTTTGTGTCTTCTTTTTCAATTGCAAGGCCCCAGTTGATCCTCTCCAATTTTCATTGGACCGGCTTCTGCAGTTTATGTTATGCCAGTGCCCTTCAAATACTCAGTACCCATAATTGCCTATTCCCGTGAATTGTCGGCTATTGAGTCAAGTGAGAATCTTGAGAGATGTGAAGATTTTCACGTGATTTAATGCCAAAGCATGCACTGGAACACCGGTACAGAGGATTTGAACTCTTGGACCAAACTAGTGTGTAAAAATTGGGCGCTAACATTTCCTGTAGTGAACCAAACTGGGGTTTCACATCCCTGCTTGCAGACATCGGTCTATGGTTCAGTTGCTTTGTGCAAGCAACAGACAGAGTTATTTTGATGCGATAAGTACACTGTTAAAGCATTTGTGTTCATTTTTCACTTGGAGAGGGTTTAGCTGGGGTTTCATTCAGAGGTAATTTGGGTGAAAATTATAGGTGGACCTTGAAAACGACATAGGTTTGTTTCCAGGAAACTTAAAAACGACATAGGTTTGTTTGTATCACCTGCCCTCAGCTGTCACATCTGCCTGACATATGAGATTCAATAATTGTTGAAATTGAAGTAGCCTGTTTGATCAGTTGCTGCTGAAAAAGTTTCTGCTTTAATGCTCATTCAACAACCAGATAGAAGACGTAGTTATTATCTAAGACAGAAGAAACTCTTTGCCAGAATGGTACAATCTCTCTCTACACAAATTAGTGGAGAGAGAAGGGGACTGCAAGGTTCAAAATGATTGTCAGCCCTTTAGACGTTGATGAGGTAAAATCAACAACCTATGACTAAAAGGTCACTGTTTTTTTCCCGGGTAGTCACTCAGATTTTTCTTGTTAAATGGGTGAATGGTGGTAGATGTGACAGTGTGTGCAAATTTAGTACTACAATTTGCCATAAATGGTTTCAATTCTGGGAGTGCATTTGGGTACTTGGGGAAATGGTCAGATCATTAGTGATTGAACGGTGGTGGTTTGGGCAATGGGATGGCAGGAACATAAAACCACCGTAGTGAATGTGCTGAGCGGGTTCTGTCTTGTCCAAAAGGGAAACCAGAAGAAACCCACCTGGGGTTTGGCAGAATGAATTAAACTTGTGTGTTTGATAGGAAGGGAGCTTATTTGCTCGGAAACTACTGAGTTGAAACTCCAAAGTGGCAATGAACACTGAAGCTTATCAATATCTTCCACACTGAGCTCCCTAAAACAGCAATCTCGGGTTTTAATTTTGTTAAGGTATGGTCCTGCTTATGCTATGGTTTTTTACTTTTGGTAAACATGTTTTCCAACTGCTTGTATTATTGTTCTGGTCTTTTAAAGGTCAGTACGTCTTGTATTGCTGTTAGTTTCCTCATATAGTCTTATTATGATTCATCTACTGTGTGTATCATTGATTTTTTGGTCTGTCATTTCCATATCTCTTGCATTGCTGTAGTTTCCTCATATAATGGATGTACCACCTTTTTAGAAATTAAATTAGATCATATATGCAGCATCCATTGCTAAATAGAGGAGTTTAGTAGCACAATCCGTAGAGGGTATCTGAATTTTCTCTTATGAGGTTCTTTAGCAATGGACTGTGCCTCAAAAACTCCCTCAGAGTGGGACTGGGAGAATCTTTGTGTGTTTACTGGAAAGACAATTGGAATTCCCAAACACGTACAGCTTTCAAGCCATGAGATTGAGGCGGAGGGAGTTGGAAATGAATTTCCTTATTCTTCGGCGGATTCTTCATTGAAGGAAGGAGTGGATACTTTCAGCACTATCGATGAGTTACCTGTAGATTGTTGTCGGAAGGAAGTATTTTCTGAGAATCTCCCAACGTTTGGGGATTCTATCACCTGTGGTGCTACCATGATCGGTTTGAAGCTAGGTAGGCGGACGTATTTTGAGGGCATGTCTGCTGCTAGCTCATCAAAGACCGCAGCATCTTTTCCAGCAATTCCGACATCAAGTGCTGCTACAGCAAAGAGATCTAGGGGGGCATCTCACCAGGGTGCACGGACCCCGCATTGCCAAGTTGAGGGATGCCACCTTGACCTCAAGTCAGCTAAAGATTACCATCGTCGACATAGAATTTGTGAAAGGCACTCCAAAAGTCCAAGGGTCATTGTGGCCGGGTGGAGCGCAGGTTCTGCCAGCAGTGCAGCAGGCATGTTTTTTTTTTTTTGGATAATTGGTTATTGTTTCTCTTTTGAATTTCTTTTTTGTCAGTAATTAACTTGCTCATTCACTGTTTTTCCTAAGAGCATCGCCACTGGTTTGGCAAATCCCTTGTTTTTGCCAAGAATTTACATAAGAGAGCAGCAAAAGTTCAGCTCCAGTGATTGAAAGTTTTTCCAGAGCCATTTCTTGTACCAAATTTGGGTTCAAGTTTGGCATTGGCAAGCTTGCCACTTTAGTTAATGGTTGCAAGTGAAAGGTGGTGTGGATGTTATCTTGTCAAAATAGCATTCACCAATGGACCAGAAATGCCTTTCGTTTGTCCGACACTGGACTTGGCAAAAAGGGTTTTGCTTTGCCAAAGTGGCAGCAGTAACAACTGGGATGCCCTAAGTCATTAACATCTAGAAGGTTGTTTTTAGGATGTTGACTCATTTACTTATGTTAGCATTTATAAAGGTTCCATAACTTGTCGGAGTTTGATGATAACAAGCGGAGCTGTCGTAAACGCCTCTCTGATCACAATGCAAGGCGCCGCAGACCACGTCAGGAAGCAATGCAGTTCAACTCTGTGAGAGCTTCATCGTTATATGGTTGGTTTTTTACTCTCAGAACTTTGAAGCCTTTTGCAGTAAGTGTACCATGAAATGCAGTTGCAACTGGATTTGCTTGTGTTATCTTGCTCTTTACCCATCTTTTTGACCTTGGGAAATTGTGTTTTACTCCACGTTGCATCACTCTATGTTTGTTTGTCTGAATATATTTGGTTGCGATTTCCCCTTTTTCCCGTAATTTCAATTATAGCTAAAGACTCTATTCTATCTTTTAGAAGGACTTGTGTACAAGCATAATTTGCTTTATATACATGTTCAAGGATATCATTCCCCTCTGTTTTTGGGACCTGAACAGATGGGAGACACCAGATGAATAGTTTGTTAAGCAGAGTACCATCCCCAGTTTCACACCACACATGGCAAGATGGTTGCAACTTAAAGATTGAACAATCCAGTGAATCACTGAGTAGACCTACAAAACATGCAGGCGTCCATAGGGAGACATATTTGTCCAGTGAGAAGCTGCCCAATTACTCTTCTATTGAATGCCTTGATTCAGAGAGGATCTTTTCTTTCCACAGCACACCACCTCGAATTCTTAATCAAGGTAGGTCTTCTTTTCTTAGTTAGATGTGAGCTGGACTGAACAGTGGTTGCATTTGAAGAAAATTTCTTCATGACATTACAAGTGCAAGTAGAATTTAAACAAATCAAATGTGCACGGGCATGGGGCATCAACAAGGAAAGGGTAGATTTCCCAAAACTTAGCACTTCTTGCCTGCTTGAGGAGGAAATGAGCTTACATATAATCAAGAGATAAGAAATTGAATTAGGAAAGTGATCAAGCATCAGCAATTCATATACCAATTAAATTTGTTTGTTATAGCTTGCTGAAAAATGCATTAATTCTGGTTTCCCCAGCCCATGTTGCTATCTTATGCGATAATTTTTATATAGATTCAGGGCCACCTTCCATTCGGTCTAACTTGGATGTAGCATCAGATATTCGGAGTGCTCTCTCTCTTCTGTCAGCTAACTCCTGGGGTTTGAATGAGCACGAACCCACTTCACTGGAGCATTTTATTCAGGTAAATCAAAGCAGTGGAGCCCTGCCAATGATGCAGTCGGAGCCACAAACAGCGGCACTTGCTTCATCGCAATACATGCAAGTGGAGGAACCCACTGCTATGTCCCATATGCATTCATTGGATCTGCACAGTAATGGGAATAGCCAGTTCCAAGAGTTCCAGTTCTTCAAAGCACCTTATGAGTCTGGCTGCTTCTATCCCAATCAGATCAACTGATGCTCGGGCAAATCCTGCCCTTCCAGTTTCTAAAGTCAACATGCTAAGGTTAGTGAACCCCAGCTTTTCCTTCATCCTTAGAAACTTCGGACCCAAATGAGTACATACACACACAAAAAAAAGATGCCTGTATTGCGTGAGTATTGTTCCTAATCACATAATAACATGTATCAATATCTGAGTGTTTAGCACCTTTTACATATGTTGTGCAAATACAGGTCCAACTTGCATTTGTAACTGTATTTCCAAAGTTCCAAGTATGGGAATATGGTAAATGCCTTGGACCTGGAACAAAGTCACTTTATTGTCGACTAGAATCATCGTGCATTTTAGTTTGTTGAATATGACAATGACGTCGAAATCCATTTAAAACTGTTTTTTTTGACAAAAATAGCGACTTAAGGATAACAGGTAAACTATGAATCGACTTTCCTTTTTATTAATACAAAATATAGCCATTGTCAAGTCGACGAAAATGCGATTCATAAAAAAAGAAAGTCGCTTCTTTTTTCCTGTTCAGATTAACAAAGTCATGATATTTTGATTCATTTATTTAGCTGGCCACGTTGGTGTAGATATCTGATGAATCATATGTTTTGCGTGGACTGAGAAACTGTATCCTACTGCAACTCAGACCGGTACATGTAATGGTATGCAAGAGTAGGGTCAATGTTTTAGGTTGTGTAGGGTTTTGTGGACTTGAATTGAATTGATTTGGATTTGGCACAACTAGTTTGGGAAATATAACCTTTAATTTAACATTTCAATTGGGTTGAGAGATTTAGATTTTTTTTGATAAACAAGTATTTAAACGGCACCGAGGGGGTGAAACCCGTATGCAAAAGAATAGGATTTACATAAAGAGCAACCCAAAATATAACTCACTTTAGAGCTTCAACAATATCCAAAAATTGTTTGTGTAGGGATATGATCAGGGTACATACACAATTTTTAGTGCTCGCTTTTCTTGTTTGTACAAATTATGAAGGAAGGTCTCCCTCAAAATTGTTATATCAGTATATGAGGATGATATTTTGTTATTAATTTATAAATACATGTGATTCGGTCCCCCTTGTAATGAACCCTGTGTCCGCCGTCGGATATGATACATTTGTCTTTTTCCTTTCACAGATTCTTGTACCAGTTTTGAACAACCAAATGGTCAGGAGGGAAGGCTTGAGTTTCAGATTGTGTCTGTCGCCCATTTTCGAAACTGTTTTCTTTCCTGCAAATTGCTCTTAGTCGTTGACCAACAAATATTGTTTCAGTATCTCCATTGAAGACATGACTTCATGTTTATGAATCTGCACAAACCATATCGTTACCCAGTTTTTACATTCTTACTTTTTTCTATCAACTTTGAATTACATGTTGGGTTGTAGCCATTCTGTTGTTGCCGACCGTCCGCTTCCCTTTCCAACGAAAGGGGCAAAAATAGATTACAAGAGTTCTCATAATTTTTTTTGCCCCTTTCGTTATAAGGTGTGGATATCTGTCTATGGGATAATTTTAGGGTCAAAATAGAATCACTATTTTATTTATTCTCATTTTGATTAGTTGCATAGCCAGCCATCGGAGTTCAGGGCGGACCTGGGGTATAAGGGGGGTGTTTGGTCCCTAAACTCCCCCCCAAATTTCTTCTTATTTATAGTACAATTTTAAATTTTTTATAAAATTACTGAAGAGTGGTCCCTGCATATTAGGCCAAATTGTTAATCCTGCTTCTGCCACTGAATTCGGAGTCATCTCACTAATCATGTGTCGATACTCCTTTTTGCTTACTTATAGTATGCAAATGCGAATGGTGTTAGAACACATGCATAAAAAATGATCAAGTAAAATAAACTTGTACTTTTGTGTCTACTTTAAGATAAAATTACCAATGATTTTTAACGAAGTTTCCCGTTCTTTAAACATTGTTTTGTCTAGCTTCACACACTAAGAAGACCCATAAAATGACACAAAACACATTACATGGTCAGGCACAATTTTAACCAGCTTCTCCAGAAGCTGCAAAACAGGCCAACTGGCCATCTCAATGCTTCAGTCATCAATCACCTCAGAAGCACTTCTAGATTTGTTTATCTCAAATGGGCACCTAGCTGATCAATTTTGCAAACAACAAATTGTTGGTTGTTAACTTCCTCTCTGTTGAGCTGGAGAGGTTTTTCAGTGCCGAGCGGGTACCACTTGGTACCCGAGCACACTCCATCCAGCCGTCCATTTCGGTTTTGGACAGTCCAGATTATGAAGAGAGAAAGAGGAGAGAGAGGGTTTCAATCTGGGCCGTCTAATATACTTTTAGAGGGCTCGGATATAGCATTCAAGAACCACTTAAGCTCGGCCATGTAATAACCACCCGGTGCCCAAAAATTTTTCGTTGAGCTATGTTCTTTGTATCGTTAACTATTTGCATTGTTTACTTTGTAATTTAAGACTTGACTCCAGTTCTATAAAATCATGGATCCGGCGTTTGTCTAGGAGCACCATCACTTGATGTTTCTATACTCTTTTTCCTCCACATGTTAGAGTGTGTTTTACCACAGAGTACGCAACTCACACAATTTGAGTGGTTGAAAAAAAATTTAGAATATCACGTGACAATGCTCCAAGAACACTGAACAATCACTCATAAAATTTATGCTTGCCAAAATACATTCATATGGGTGCACATGGGGCTAAAGGTGACCATAGGATAAGTGTGAATATGGTTGTCCTTCATGGCTTCATTTGTGTGTGGACTCGTTTAAAACTTGATTCTTTTCAGTCTCATCTTTCCATCTGCTCTACTCAATTATAGCAATTGCATTGAACTGAAACAAATGATGTCCAAATCAATCAATTAAATGTACGCGTTTTGATGCAGTTCTCAACAACCGTCTTCCGACTTGAAAGTATAAGAAGTTTTTTCATTGAGAAAATAGTACTAACACGATAATTGGTTTAATAACATATGAGAATTGGTTTTCGGATCTCCAAAATTACTATCCGCACTACAAAAATGGAGCGCAGATAGTAATTTGGGGATAACGAAAAATTATTATACTAATAATTATTAGATTATTTCATGTATTAAGACATATTATCTTTAATATCACTCAGTCATCTACAAAGCAGCATGTGTCATAATTATACTTCATAAATTACAAATGAATAATTTAAAATTGTTAAAGTAGAATTACGAAAGAGAAAAGTATTATGCATGTCCTTATCCCAATTAAAAAAAGGTGAAGCGTTATGCAAGTCGGGTGACAACACTGTTTTTTCCCTTCCTTTCATCGTTAAATCATCTTAGCTTATTTTCTTTTCATATTGTTGATTTCATTTTTCATGGAACTGATATTTTTCCCTGGGCCTAGTTTATATTATTATATTTTCCTGATAAAAGAATTTTATGATATTAAGAACCTGCGATGCAACTTTTAAAAAATTGGAGTAAGAAAAACTAAGTCGAGTCTGAGTTGTTGTGTTCGAGCTTGGCTCATTTGTTTTCGACGTGTTCGAGCTCGGTTTGTTTATGAGTCTCTATAAACAAACCAAACCTCATAAAATGACAAGTCGAGTTTCCAACTCACTCGAGTTTGGCCTGTTCATTAAATGAGTTTAAAATTCAAACTGAAACTCAACTCGTTTACTAAATGAGTCAAATCATCCTCTACGCTAATCATAATCTCGACTTTTTAGATTCCTCTCATCAAGACGAACCAATAATACTCAAAAATCGATGCAAAACTAAAAAACGCAAAAAAAAAAAAAAAAAATTAAATAAAGACGCAAAAAAAAAAAAAAGTTAAGCCAACTTATTTAGCCAATTACTCATCCCCTTCTCTCTCTAGAAAACCTTTCATCTTCTTCTTCTTCCCTTTCCAGATCTACGGCTTGGGGGGGGGGGGGGGGGGGGGGGGGGGGGGGGGGGGAGGTGCCGCCCTCCTCCCTCCTCCCCCCAGGCAACCTTTCTCCCCCTCTCCTCTCCTCTCTGTCTGTCTGTCTCTCTCTCCTTCATCTTCTTCCACATCCCTCGATTCTTCTCACCTTCTTCTTTTTTCACATGCTGATCGGCAATGGATGGCGGCGGCGGTACGGTGGTCTTGGCTGGTGAGGCGGCGGTTTTGCGGTGAAGATGCTTGCTATTCGTGCAGGGGTGGATGGATCTCCAATGGTTGATGCATAGGCTGTTTGAGTGCCCGTTTGGATCTTGGCAGCTGTTGTGGGTCATCCGGACGCGGAGATCTCAGTTCTGTGTGTGTTTGCTGTGTTTTTTCCGTTTGGTTGTGTGGCGGCTTTCGATGGTGGGTTTGCCCGTGCCCCGGTTTCTCTTTTCCCTCTATCTTTCGTAGGCCGGTGCTCCCCTCCGGCTGCTACATCTGGGAGTGGTTGGCATTTGCTTAACGGTGAGGTGTTTGCTCCGGTGGTTTGTACGGCGGCGGTGGGGTTTGGAGTCTCTTGGGTTAGGGTTTGGTTAGGGTGGGCCGGCCCTTGGTTGGGCCAGATTAGAGGTGTGGGCTGTATTGTATATTTGGGTTGCAGTCAGACTTTATTTTTCTTTTTATGTTTGTAACTGCTTAGATCCCTAGGTGCTGGGCTTCGGCCTTTGTGGATTCCCCTTCCCCTTCCCCTTCCCTCTCCCCTGTTTTTAATAAAATTCTATTGCCGATCAAAAAAACTTATTTAGCCAAACCTAGCCTTAATTTTGGCATTATCAGTGGCTTTTCTTTTTAGCCAAATGAGGCAAACACGGATAACCATTTCCTCATTTGCGCGCTCTTTTTCTCCTGTCCTCTGTCATCTCCCCTCTATGAACTCTTAAACTCCAAATCCTCTCTCCTCATTTGCGCTCTGTTTCTCCCGTCCTCTGTCATCTCCCCTCTATGAACGCTTAAACCCCAAATCCTCTCTCTCTCTCTCTCTCTCTCTCTCTCTCTCTCTCTCTCTCTAGCATAGTTGAGATGGCTGTTACAAGGGAGCTTGATCAGACGCCAACTTGGGCTGTTGCTGGGGTCTGTTTGGTCATCATCATCATCTCCATTGCCTTGGAAAAAGCTCTCCACAAGGTTGGAATGGTATCTATAATCATTCAATTGCTTGAACCCACATAAGAATTCAGCTATTAGTGCTTGAAAGTCGAAATCTTTTCTGTAAAAAATGCGTCTTTCTCAGTTTAGGATAAAATCATAAGCCCTGTTCTTTTCCGGATTTTTTTTATTATTTTTAAATCCCTCCTTATTTTCATCCGAAAATCATTAAATAAAGCTATCAAACGTGCGTGCCGTGCCGTGCCATTCAACTTCCGTGCCAACCATGCTTCGTGTCGTGCCGTGCCCATTTACTTCATCGTGCCATGGCGTGCCGTGCCAACCGTACTTCGTGTCGTGCCGTGTCGTGCCCATTTACTTCATCGTGCCATGGCGTGCCGTGCCAACCGTGCTTCGTTTCGTGCAGTGTCATGCCCATTTACTTCATCGTGCCATGGCGTGCCGTGCCAACCGTGCTTCGTGTCGTGCTGTGCCGTGCCCATTTACTTCATCGTGTCGTGCCGTGCCTTTTTTAAGTCGTGCGGTGTTGTGCTGTGCCTAATTAATTAATCGTGCCGTGTCGTGCCGGCCCATTGACTTAATTGTGTCGTGCCGTACAATGCCTTTTTTATCGTGTCGTGCCGTGCCTTTTTTGTCATGTCGTGCCGTGCCTTTTTTTTGTCGTGTTGTGCCTTTTTATCGTGTTATGCCGTGCCGTGCTTTTTTTAATCGTGTCGTGCCGTGTAGTTTATTTCACACAATTGGGAAATATGCATGGGATAAATCATTGGTAGAAATGAAGATTTGAATTTTTTGAGAGCTACATGAGCATATCTAACTGTTTAATGATGATCAAAACCAAGAGAAAGCACAAAAGTTAACAGAACAGAAACTGCTCAGAACTGAGTTTGAGCCCTCAAAGCCTGAGGCTTGAGCGCTCAACGTCTATTAAAACTGCAGATTTTGAAAGTGTTTTGTTCAGTTATTTGAGACCTTGAAAGCCCAATGCAAGTATAGGAAACTTGCTTGAACTTGCTGGTCTTCCTCAGAAAGACCAAAACAGTGTGATTTTCACATGTTTAGCTACCTTTTTCACTTGTTTGAAGGCTTGAACTTGATTGTGGGTTTGGAAGTGGACAATAATGGGTGTTTTGGTTAATATTCTGGATGGGTGGTGTAATGTGAGAGGTTGATTGATGATCAAAGATCAGATTTTAGGCTTAGCAGATGGTTTTTGCAAGTGATTTGGATGGAATGTAAGTGGTTTTGTAGAGAGAGAGAGTAATGGACGATCTCTGGATGAATTGAGGGTTGGAGTATGAAATTTTGTAACCCCCAAAACCAGGGGTGGTTAGTGGTTTTTGTAGAGAGTGAGTGGGAGGGAAGAGATGAGAGAGAGGAAGTAGGTTTATACTTGAAAGTGGGTTAGAAGTAGTTTTAGGTGTAGTTTTAGGGTTATGTTAGAGTGTATTATACGTATTAGGATCGTATAAGATCACCCCAGACACTCCCATGCAGAAAATCTCATGATGAGATACTCTGCAGATTCCTGACTGGGATCAGAGTTGAGCGCTCAAAGTCATAGGCTTGAGCGCTCAAGGTGTTTCTCAGGGGTTTGAGCGCTCAAGGTACACGGATTAAGCGCTCAATGTTCTTGGTGGCAGATTGATGGTTTGGTTTGGTTCAACAATGCTTGGGTTGGTTTGGGCTGTTTTGATTGCTTGGGTGGTGTTTGGGTGGTGTTAATCAAGTTCAAGCCATTTTCACAAGTTTCAGGTAGTCGTGATTGGTCCGTTTCATCATCAGGAATGCTCGAGTACATCCCGGGTTCAAAATCGGGGTGTCTACAGATTCTGCAGGTAACCTTGAACTGGTTGATTTGATGTTTGGCCTGTTGGCGCCCTAAGGCATGGATAAAAAGGATTCTGGAAGTAACCTTGATTTGGTTCATTTGGTGTTTGGTTTGTTGGTATGCTCGGAGGTGGATAGTTGAAAGGATCCAGCATGTAATGTTGATCTGGTCTGTTTGCGTGCTTGGAGGTGGATTATAAAAAAGCTCTTGATCGTAACCTTGATTAGGTCCATTTGGCGTTTCGTCTGTTGGTGTGCTTTGGCTTGTGCCCATGCCTCTTCCTTCTAATTCTTCTACTTCTTGTTGTTGCTTTTGTTTTCTCTTTGGCTTGATCAAATGTCTTATCAATTCCTTCTAGTATATATATAGACGCTACTACTTGTGATTAAGGAATCTAAATGAATTAGGAAAGCAAGCAGAACAAGGAAATCTAGACTAAAAAGGAAACATAAATAATAAGCTAGAAAATAAATAGGAAACGTTATAATAAAACCCGAAAATATGGTAACATAATATAATATCTATCTTATAATTATATTGCAGAACAAGTATTTTTGTGAGGAGAGTTGTAAGAGCGACACAAGGCATTAGTTTTTTAGAATTTTTTTTTTTTTATCAGATCAAAACTAAATGACAAGCAGCCACTGATAATTCCGATCGGAAATGTTTTTCAACTCATGTGGCCACCCATGATTTACGTAAGAAAATATTCACAAAATC
Organism: Vaccinium darrowii; assembly: GCA_020921065.1. Classification (NCBI taxonomy): domain Eukaryota; kingdom Viridiplantae; phylum Streptophyta; class Magnoliopsida; order Ericales; family Ericaceae; genus Vaccinium; species Vaccinium darrowii. The sequence goes on along the minus strand of CM037157.1, from coordinate 32,173,139 downwards.
AATCATATATTGTTACTGTCATAATCGGTTCCATGCAATAAAGCATGTTTCGTAATTCGTTAATTGCATATTTAAAGCCAAAATTTGGGTTAATTGAACATTTGTGTGTTTTTTTAATTCGAAAATTGCACATTTGTGATGATTAATTGATTATATTGTAGGGTTTTTTTTTTCTTTTCACTTTGACAGATTAAGCAAGTTGTACAACAAAGACAGGTTGTTATTCTTAATGAAAAGTTTGGCTTCTCTTTGTTTAATAGGGTCATTTAGGGCCCCCGCCCGGATAGTAGCGATCAAATCTTTCGAAATCTAAATTGTAGCGTGCATGCGTACAATGGTTGCTTTCCTATGCCATTCCATTCATACGAACCCAAGCCGATCCGATTTAGGCGTAGGACCCAACTCTTCGTTATAGCTTTTTATGAGTTGTAAAAAAAGTTTAACTTGTTTGTTTGAATAACCCGGTCATTTGGTATGATCTTTCTCTTTTAATCTCGCATAGTCTATCAAGGTGTAACTAAAAATCCAAATCTTTTATATAGTAACAATTACTATCTAAAAGACAATTATCACAAGTAATAATGGTCCCGTTTGCTAGCAAATATATGTAAGATAGTATTTAGATTATTGGAAGTTGTACAAGTCTTCGTTATAGCTTTTCGTTAATTGTGTTCAATCAATTGAATTTCATAGAAACATCAATAAAGATCCATTTCAATGGATTCTGTCGTGTTCTTTCATTTTGTGAATTGAACTTCCTTTACCATGACATTAGTACATATCCTCAAAGGTTCCAATTTTTATGGAAACCAATTCTACAAAGATCTTTTACGTCTCTACCATAATGGTTCCCATATGGAAACCAATTATCAAAGATCTCGATCATTTGGTGTGTTCTTTCACTTTTAATTTCGCATGGTCTATCAAGGTGTAACTAAAAATTCAAATCTTTTAATCACAGGATAGAATTAAATTTCATTAAAACTAAGATCGTAAAGTAAACAGTGTGGTTATTGTTCATCATAAGAGCATCCACATTGGCCTAACCAAAACAAAAAGGTTGCTAACGTTAGCAATGCTTGTTCCAATTAGTGGTCACATTTGGAATAACCAAACTTAGCAACCCCTTAGAGCATCCTTATCTGGGGCACCAAAATTTTCACCAAATTTAACTTCAAAAACACCGTTTATAAATTAGCAAGTCACTTTATCAAAAACCCACAAAATCAGACTCTCTATTTTAACTTTACTATATTAAACTATTCCCCTCAAATCTATTAAAAAAAAAAAAATTGTCCCTAAATCTCTAACCTTCCCGCCGCCTGGAGAATTGGAAATGATTTTCGGAGGCGGCGGGATTGGAAATGATTTTCGGAGACAACAAAAGGTGGTGGACACCCCCCCCCCCCCCCCCCCCCCCCCCCCCCCCTCCTCTCCAATTACTATTGTCTTCCCCTCCACACACGTGTGCCTATACCTACCCGAGAAAACAGAGAAACAATAAAAAAAAGATTTGGGGCGTGAACAGTACCGCACCAAATTTGGGGCGGTACTGTAGAAAAAACAGTTTGGTGAGGGAAAATAGAGAGGCTGATTTTTTGAGGTTTTTTGGGGTTTGGCTCTCTATTTTAGCCAAAAAGCTATTTTGGTCATCCTGATGAGGATGCCCTTAGCAACTAACCAAATTTTGGCTCTTGCATAGCCAAAACTAGCAACTTTTTTACAATAACCAAATTTAGTGGACCCCACATCTACCCAATCAAATACATTCACCATTACACAAAATGACAAAAACCTTCTCTCTCACTTTCCAAAAAAAAAAAAAACCGTGGTGGCCATGGTTTTGGAACAAATGATGCTAGCCAATAGTCCAATTGTGCTCGATTTGGTCCATCTGCTTGCTTTTGGGACCCTATTAGGGGTATCCATTATGGCACGTCAATGTTTTGTTTCTTTTCATTTGTGTAATGCTTTTGTACTTTTTGGCTGGCATATAGAGCCAATGCCGGTGTTTTGCCCAACTTCTCTGTAATTGGACTATGCTGATTCTATTAAAAAATAAATAAATAAGAAAGGTTGCTATGCTGCTTTTGAAAGAGGCATCAATTGGATTCTTGGAGGAAAGGTTCATCAGCTCTTGCTTTGCTAAATGCCATTCGGCTCATTTCACCTTTTGGGGACAAATATTAGGGAATGACTTTTCAGATAGTCCATTTTGGGAGTTCGTGTCACTTTTTAAATAATTATATTTTATAATTTATAGTGTTTTATGTAATTTTAAAAATATTATCTTATAGAACTAATCGAGATCTATCAAACAAGATCCATATTGGACATATAATTAGATACCAACTTAAAAATATCACTAGTTTTTTTATCAAATTGCAATAGAACGAGGGACAAACAATCCGGACGGAAGGAGTACTTCCTAATGTGAAATAATCTATCAGTAATTCACTTTATTTGGAAAACATAAACCCCATAAGACTTAAGGGTCAATTGGAGATGTGGACAAAAGAAAGTATTACTACTTAAAATCCGTTCAAACTTCAAAGGTCCCCCACAAAATTAAATTCTATGGAGATAGGTCCTTTTCCTACAAGCTTGGCCCCTATTTGACAATAACCACACTAGGGGTTAAATTCTGTGAACCACTGTGAATTGACATAATTGCCCTATTGACCCTGCTTGTCTGTACTTAATATGGGTCCGTGCCAAAGAGGATGAGAGGAAGATGGGGCCATTTCTCGCTAGGAAACAGATTTCTACTCCAGTACTGTTCTTGATTGTAGCAATATTCCTGGTGCAACTGATCTTTGTTAATGCAGGTACACATCGTGTTATACAAATTCATGGCCGTCCGTTCCGCAATCGAGCAAGGGTGTAGTGAGCAAGCTCACTACAGGCCCCTCGGTTCCCACCAGACACAACTTCCTGCATCTGCGTGGCAAAATATGATTGGTGGTTGTAAAGTATTCTTCTCTCTGTTGTACACACGGCCGTGAATTTGTATAAATTGTGGGTTCCACTTGTACTTTTTAAGGATACTTTGACGTACAAGTGTACAATTGTGTGAGATTTCTCTCGTCTATTGTTTAATTCACCATTACAATTAAATGCCAATGCAAATAATATCAATAATGCTACATACACAATCGTACTGGAGTATAACAAGATGTGTACCTGCATTAACGCATGTACAACAGAGAGAAGAAAATAAAAGAATTAGTAGGTTCCTAGTGGTCAAGAGTTGAACCCATAACTTGTACTCCATCCATTCTGAAAGGACAGCACTACGGGTACCGACGAAAATGGCAAGAAAATGTACCGATCGCACACGGGGACCCACTTTTGGGTTCCACACGAGTGATCCGAACCGTAAATTTTTGGTTGGAACGGTGGGACTTTGGTTGGAGCACTTCCAACCGTCCGATCGAGCTGAAATTTTGTGGGGCCCCTCGGAAAAATGTTTTAAGAACAATGAACGGTTCGGATCACTCTTGTGGAACCCAAAAGTGGGTCCCCGTGTGCGATCGGTACATTTTCTTGCCATTTTCGTCGGTACCAGTATCATTAATTACCATTCTGAAAAGATATTCAACTACGAAAAGGTGTGAATTTTGGATTAAAAAAAAAAAAGAATGTACTCCCCTTAATTTTTTTTTTTTGAAATTTCTTAACTCCAAATAAAGAAATAATTGAGATCTTAAATTCCAAGTCAACAAATTTGGAAAAATATATACGGAAGTACTTTTTTCAACGTACGTACTTAGACATCAAAGTTTCGATTTCAATGAAGTGCAGTGGAATCCCCTCTAAATGATTGTGTAGTACTGACTACTGAGAAATACTCCCTTAGTCCTGATTTGTTAGTCCATTTTGGGAGTTCGTGTCACTTTTTAAATAATTATATTTTATAATTTATAGTGCTTTATGTAATTTTAAAAATATTGTCTTATAGAACTAATCGAGATCTATCAAACAAGATTCATATTGGACATATAATTAGTTACCAATTTAAAAATATCACTAGTTTTTTTATCAAATTGCAATAGAACGAGGGACAAACAATCCGGACGGTGGGAGTACTTCCTAATGTGAAATAATGTATCAGTAATTCACTTTATTTGGAAAACATAAACCCCATAAGACTTGAGGGTCAATTGGAGATGTGGACAAAAGAAAGTATTACTTCAAATCAGTTCAAACTTCAAAGGTCCCCCACAAAATTAAATTCTATGGAGATAGGTCCTTTTCCTACAAGCTTGGCCCCTATTTGACAATAACCACACCAGGGGTTAAAATTTATGGAGATATGTCCTTTAAAGTTTAAACCTAGAAGCTTGCCCCTATTGACAATAACAACACTATGGGTTAAAATCTATGGAGATATGTCCTTTAAAGTTTAAACCTACAAGCTTGGCCCCTATTTGACAATAACCACACTAGGGGTTAAAATCATTTATCAACAACCACAGTAGGGGTGTTCCACGAATGGTACTTTTGTGAAAAGCTGATTTTTTTGTTAATGGAACACGACCTACCGGAAACAAATAAATCGGAGCTAGCACATCCACCCAAATGAGGAGTACTTGGCCAAGTAATTACTTAGGTAGTCCCAAACTCCAGGCACGTGGTGCTCTGGATCATTCCAGTACCATACATTTATGTGGAGTTTATAAACTTAGTCGTGGACCTCATGAGAATGTGTGACGGTGGAGTGTCCCAGAGCACTATGTAACTATATTCCGAGAGTACTGAATAACTAGACTTACTTTACTCCTTAGCCAAATGGTTATGCGAGGTTTTCAATAAATTAAAGCTTTTAATTTAACTATATGCATGATTATTACTGTTCTTAACGAAATAGACCAAAAACAGAAAGCTATGAACTTCACTAAAGCTTATATAATTGAAGCTAGCTAGTAACTATTTGTGTCCAATGAGGGAAAAACTGTTGGATTTTGTGAAGCCTAATTCAGTTTGTTTTTGAGAGACGTTGACTGCCCCGGTTTCGACTTGAATACTGCATTCAATGTAATTTGAAATCTAGACAAGGGTACTATACGGTAACTTGTTGTGTAAACGTTACGTTATAAATATATGTCGGTGGCGAAATCAGGATTTTGATTTGGATGTGATGTTGTGTTAATGGAAGACGGAGTCCACTAGTATTTATTCAAATTTTTTTGTAAAATAAATATGGAGAGAAAAGTTTAGTGTGAAGTCATGACTATAATACTGATCTTCGTTTTTGTTAAAAACAAATAAAGACTTGACACAACTCCCTAGTGTGATCTTTAAATGAAATCATTCGGTACTTTTTTTTTTTTTAACAATCCGATCCATTCATCTTTAAATCACTGTTTTTTCGTCATTTAATTGAAAAAATCAAGTTCTTTGATTACCGATAAACGCCTAATCCAAAAGTATAAATTAGCACCATTTGCGAATCCGGTAGTGGCCAGTGCCACTGTCCCTCAAATGTAGTTGCGCCCTTGATACATGTTATAAGTAGTCGATACAACTTTTACTCCACTCTCGACTCGGCACATAGTAAAAGATGGTATAACCGTGTATGTATTCAAATATATAAGAATAAGGACCACATAAAATTTAGGGTAGTGATAATGCCAAAACTGTTTTTGATTGTGCTAAAACTCTAATATATAAAGAGCTTGTACTTTATGCACGAGTACAAGCATTTCATGCACTTGAATTTTAGTACAATCAAAAATAGTTTTGGTATGCCTCTCGTTTTTTTTTTTTTTTTTTGGTAAGTAAAATGCAATGTGGTATGCCTCTCGTTCTTTATATCTTTGCATGTTTCTTCTTCGCGCTTTGTGTATTACTAATAAGTTTGGCCGATTACATAAAAAACACGCGTATGATTTATGGTCCCATGCTCTGCATTGATTTATGGGTGTTCAACCCTAAATAATTTTTTTGTTGTTTGGAATACATGTCAATTTAAATTTTGTCATTTTTGAACACCCAAGCTAAAAGTATTTGAACACCCTTGCATAAACATTTGAACACCTAACTCAAAAAAAATTGAACAACTAGCCTCCAAAAATCAGCCATTAAACCAATCCAATGTAAAGAACCCAATTAAAAGCCATATGAGGCTTCATAGCTTCCCATAGATGGTCAATTAAACAATCTAAACTCTTTTAGAACATTTTATATTACATGTAATAATTTTATCTCGAGTTTGTTTGAACACTTATTACTATATTATGAATATCCATCAATCCAGAAAATTCACAATTGAATACCTAAATATATTAGCTCAAACAAAGTATATACTCTTAATGACAAAAATAAATAAATATATATATATATATATATATATATATATATATATATATATATATATATTTGTGTATATATGACTAGTTAATTAATAGATTTAGTAGATTTAAGGTAATTTTGAACATCCTGTTCAAAATTCCTAGAGTCGCCACTGTGATCCGGTATATTTTGTCAAGCTTATAGAAATCAACATAGTGCCCAAATTAAGGCTCACAGACAAGGATGGACTCCCTCACTTTGCTACTGTGAGAAACTTTCATTTTTCAATCAAATTTCGACGATCTGAACCGTTAGATGTGTTTAAAACGTGTTTATAAGATCCAATGTGGGGATTCGTGGATAAAAAATCCGAAAGGGCTTGATCCGAGCAGATTTTGATAAAACTGCGTAGTTTTATAGGAAACTGAGTAGATGAGAGCCCCATGGGCTTTCACTGTAGGGTGACAAAGCACGAATCAGAGGCGGTTGATGAGGTGTCGGAGGCGGTTGATGAGGAGTCTGAGGCCTAGAGGTGGTTGATGAGGAGTCGGAGATGGAGGCGGTCAATGATGTGTCGAAGGCACGAAATCACAATTGGGCGTGGATCACACCAAATTACAACGGGGCATGGATCGCACACAATTACGATGAGGCGTGGATCGCACCAAATTACGTCGCACCATCATGAGCGCATTGAGGTAAGTATGGTGGTTGTCCGGGGAAGAAAGCGGACAACCACCAAATTGACGGTTATTTTGCGCACCTCACACTAAACCATTAAACAAGAAGTTTTAAAAACCGGGACCAAATTACATTTCTAAAAAACGGAATCAAATCATTCAATCTAGATTAGTTTGTACGGATTTGATGGTTATTTCTACAAATACCGTTACCGTTAAGGGGTGTAAGTATAATTTCTCCATTTGAGCCCCAAACGTTTAAGAAAACGGTTGGAGACTTTCGAGCCCTAAACGAGAAATCTGTGGTGAAGACGATGCCAAAACGAGTGAGCGCAGGCCGGAATCGGAGCGAGTCGCCGTTGACTCGGGCCGTCACCTCCGTCTTCTCCTTCGTTCGGTTTGCTGAGTTCGAGATACTCTTCGTCCTCTTCTTCCTCATCGTTTTCATCATATTCAAGGATCTCACAGCCAGGCCTGAATACAATCAGATCCTCGTGAAGAAGCCCGGTGGCCCTGATTGGTGGCCTTACTAGACAAAAAAGGCCCAAAATCCATATGAGATTTGGGGTTTTTTTGAGGTTGCAGAATGAATCAATGATAGTATATGATCTCCTCTTCTTTTTTTTTTGGCTCTTTTTTCGTCTTGTTGTTAATTTGGTTTGATAGCTTATGCTTTGAATAGCTTTGGATTTGGATTGATTGTATTCTGGGGATATGTCCTTCGTATGTTGTATTTCTTGTTTGGGGTTTCAGTGAATTGGTATTCATGGAAATAAATGATTCGTACTCGTTGAAAATTTTTGAAGGATTTGATGAAGATTATTCTTTTTATGTGTCAAGCGGATATATTTACTTCCCTGCATAATTTGTATTGGTATTTCTCAAATCTAACTAGTGTATCTTAACCTTGGTCTCATAATTCGTCGGTAATTTTAACTCTATGCTTCCGCACTCTCAATCCTCGCTCGCACGAATTTTAGTAGTTTAGATGTTTGCAATAGGCGATCTTACCTCGTTTTCCAACCTGAAAGCTTCGGGTACATTTGAACCCTTTTCTCTGCTACATAATGTATCCATTGGACACACAACTGCGCATAGACTCACATCCGCAGTAGGCCTGTCACTACGAATGAATGTGTAGCGTAAGCCCGGTAGTGAATGTGACTGTGAGTCCAAGTGTGTGCGTGCTCGCACTTGTGTTACTAGTAGCTGTAATAATGTTAGTTCCCAACTTGAAATTAAACTACTGGCCCCTGTACTATTTCTAGGGCAATGGTTTTAGTAGATGCATACTTGCAAAACTTGATAAACCTGTATAACTAAATTGCTGGTCGTCATTTTTGAAATCCTGTCAAGTGTTGTTTGTCTACATGTGTTTGCAGAAAGCTGGGAAAAAAGTACTTTTGTGTCTTCTTTTCAATTGCAAGGCCCTCGCTGATCCTCTCCAATTTTCATCGGACCGGTTTCTGCAGTTTATGTTATGCTAGTGCCCTTCAAATACTCTGTACCCTAAAGTGCCTATTCCGGTGAATTGTCGGCCATTGAGTCAAGTGAGAATCTTAAGAGATGTGAAGATTTTCACGTGATTTAATGGCAAAGCATGCACTGGAACACCGGTGCAGAGGATTTGAACTCTTGGACCAAACTAGTCTGTAAAAATTGGGCGCTTACGTTTCCTGTAGTGAACCAAACTGGGCTTTCACATCCCTGCTTGCAGACATCGGTCTATGGTAAAGTTGCTTTGTGCAAGGCTGCAAGCAACAGACACAGTTATTTTGGTGTGATAAGTACACTGTTAAAGCATTTGTGTTCATTTTTCACTTGGAGAGAGTTCAATTCAGAGGTAATTTGGGTGAAAATTATTGGTGGACCTTGAAAACGACATAGGTTTGTTTCCAGGAAACTTAAAAACGACATAGATTGTTTGTATCACCTGCCCTCAGCTGTCACATCTGCCTGACATATGAGATTCAATAATTGTTGAAATTGAAGTAGCCTGTTGGATCAGTTGCTGCTGAAAAAGTTTCTGCTTTAATGCTCATTCAACAACCAGATAGAAGACGTTGGTATTATCTAAGACAGAAGAAACTCTTTGCCAGAATGGTGCAATCTCTCTCTACACAAATTAGTGGAGAGAGAAGGGGACTGCAAGGTTCAAAATGATTGTCAGCCCTTTAGACGTTGATGAGGTAAAATCAACAACCTATGACTAATAGGTCATTTTTTTTTTTTTCCGGACAGTCACTCAGATTTTTCTTGTTAAATGGGTGAATGGTGGTAGACGTGACAGTGTGTGCAAATTTAATACTACAATTTGCCATAAATGGTTTCAATTCTGGGAGTGCATTTGGGTACTTGGGGGAAATGGTCAGATCATTAGTGATTGAACGGTGGTGGTTTGGGCAATGGGATGGCAGGACCACAAAACCACCATAGTGAATGTGCTGAGCGGGTTCTGTCTTGTCCAAAAGGGAAACCAGAAGAAACCCACCTGGGGTTTGACAGAATGAATTAAACTTGTGTGTTTGATAGGAAGGCAGCTTATTTGCTCGGAAACTACTGAGTTGAAACTCCAAAGTGACAATGAACACTGAAGCTTATCAATATCTTCCTCACTGAGCTCCCTGAAACAGCAATCTCGGGTTTTAATTTTGTTAAAGGTATGGTCCTGCCTATGCTATGGTTTTTTACTTTTGGTAAACATGTTTACCAACTGCTTGTATTCATTGTTCTGGTCTTTTAAAGGTCAGTACGTCTTGTATTGCTGTTAGTTTCCTCATATAGTCTTATTATGATTCATCTACTGATTGTATCATTGATTTTTTGGTCTGTCATGTCCACATCTCTTGCATTGCTGTAGTTTCCTCATATAATGGATGTACCACCTTTTTAGAAATTAAATTAGATCATATATGCAGCATCCATTGCTAAATAGAGGAGTTTAGTAGCACAATCAGTAGAGGGTATCTGAATTTTCTCTTATGAGATTCTTTAGCAATGGACTGTGCCTCAAAAACTCCCTCAGAGTGGAACTGGGAGAATCTTTGTGTGTTTACTGGAAAGACAATTGAAATTCCAAAACACGTACAACTTTCAAGCCATGAGATTGAGGCGGAGGGAGTTGGAAATGAATTTCCTTATTCTTTGGCAGATTCTTCATTGAAGGAAGGAGTGGATACTTTCAGCACTATTGATGAGTTACCTGTAGATTGTTGTCGGAAGGAAGTATTTTCTGAGAATCTCCCAACGTTTGGGGATTCTATCACCTGTGGTGCTACCATGACCGGTTTGAAGCTAGGTAGGCGGACGTATTTTGAGGGCATGTCTGCTGCTAGCTCATCAAAGACCGCAGCATCTTTTCCTGCAATTCCTACATCAAGTGCTGCTACAGCAAAGAGATCTAGGGCATCTCACCAGGGTGCACAGACCCCGCATTGCCAAGTTGAGGGATGCGACCTTGACCTCAAGTCAGCTAAAGATTACCATCGTCGACATAGAATTTGTGAAAGCCACTCCAAAAGTCCAAGGGTCATTGTAGCCGGGGTGGAGTGCAGGTTCTGCCAGCAGTGCAGCAGGCATGTTTTTTTTCTTGTGGATAATTGGTTATTGTTTCTCTCTTGAATTTCTTTTTTGTCAGTAATTGACTTGCTCATTCACTGTTTTTCCTAAGAGCATCTCCACTGGTTTGGCGAATCGCTTGTTTTTGCCAAGATTTTACATAAGAGAGGAGCAAAAGTTCAGCTCCAGTGATTGAAAAATTTTCCAGAGCCATTTCTTGTACCAAATTTGGGTTCAAGTTTGGCATTGGCAAGCTTGCCACTTTAGTTAATGGTTGCAAGTGAAAGGTGGTGTGGATGTTATCTTGTCAAAATAGCATTCACCAATGGACCAGAAATGCCTTTTGTATGTCTGACACTGGACTTGGCAAAAAGGGTTTTGCTTTGCCAAAGTGGCAGCTGTAACCACTGGGATGCCCTAAGTCATTAATATCTAGAAGGTTGTTTTTAGGATGTTGACTCATTTACTTATGTTAGCATTTATAAAGGTTCCATAACTTGTCGGAGTTTGATGATAACAAGCGGAGCTGTCGTAAACGCCTCTCTGATCACAATGCAAGGCGCCGCAGACCACATCAGGAAGCGATGCAGTTCAACTCTGTGAGAGCTTCATCGTTATATGGTTGGTTTTTTACTCTCAGAACTTTGAAGCCTTTTGCAATAAGTGTACCATGAAATGCAATTGCAACTGGATTGCTTGTGTTATCTTGCTCTTTACCCATCTTTTTGGCCTTGGGAAATTGTGTTTTACTCCTCGTTGCATCACTATATGTTTGTTTGTCCGAATATATTTGGTTGCTATTTCCTGTTTTTCCCGTAATTTCAATTATAGCCAAAGACTCTATTCTATCTTTTAGAAGGACTTATGTACAAGCATAATTTGCTTTATATACATGTTCAAGGATATCATTCCCCTCTGTTTTTGGGACCTGAACAGATGGGAGACACCAGATGAATAGTTTGTTAAGCGGAGTACCATCCCCAGTTTCACACCACACATGGCAAAATGGTTGCAACTTAAAGATTGAACAATCCAGTGAATCACTGAGTAGACCTACAAAACATGCAGGCGTCCATAGGGAGACATATTTATCCAGTGATAAGCTGCCCAATTACACTTCTATTGAATGCCTTGATTCAGAGAGGATCTTTTCTTTCCACAGCAGCACACCACCTCGAATTCTTAATCAAGGTAGGTCTTCTTTTCTTACTTAGATGTGAACTGGACTGAACAGTGGTTGCATTTGAAGAAAATTTTCTTTGTGACATTACAAGTGCAAGTAGAATTTATACAAATCAAATGTGCACGGGCAAGGGGCATCAACAAGGAAAGGGTAGATTTCCCAAAACTTCGTACTTCTTGCCTTCTTGAGGAGGAAATGAGCTTAAAACAAGTCAAAAGATACGAAATTGGAATAGGAAATTGCTCAAGTATCAGCAATTCATATACCAATTAAATTTGTTTGTTATAGCTTGCTGAAAAATGCATTAATTCTGGTTTCCCCAGCCCATGTTGCCATCTTATGCGATAATTTTTGTACAGATTCAGGGCCACCTTCCATTCGGTCTAACTTGGATGTAGCATCAGATATTCGGAGTGCTCGCTCTCTTCTGTCAGCTAACTCCTGGGGTTTGAATGGGCACGAACCCACTTCACTGGAGCATTTTATTCAGGTAAATCAAAGCAGTGGAGCCCTGCCAATGATGCAGTCGGAGCCACAAACAGCGGCACTTGCTTCATCGCAATACATGCAAGTGGAGGAACCCACTGCTATGTCCCATGTGCATTCATTGGATCTGCACAGTAATGGGAATAGCCAGTTCCAAGAGTTCCAGTTCTTCAAAGCACCTTATGAGTCTGGCTGCTTCTATCCCAATCAGATCAACTGATACATGGGGCAAATCCTGCCCTCCCAGTTTCTAAAGTCTACATGCTAAGGTCAGTGAACCCCACCTTTTCATTCATCCTTAGAAGCTTTGGACCCAAATGTGTACACGCACCAAAAAAAAATGATTGTATTGCATGAGCATTGTTCCTAATCACATAATAATATGTATCAATATCTAAGTGTTTAGCACCATTTACGTATGTTGTGCAAATACGGGTCCAACTTGCATTTGTAACTGGATTTCCAAAGTTCCAAGTATGGAAATATGGTAAATGTCTTGGACCTGGAACAAAGCCACTTAATTGTCGACTAGAATCATCATGCATTTTAGTTTGTTGAATATGACAATGACGTGGAAATCCATTGAACAGCTGGCCACATTGTTGTAGATATCTGATGATATGTTTTGCGTGAACTGAGAAACTGTATCCTACTGCAACGAAGACCGGCACATGTAATGGTATGCAAGAATAGGGTCAATGTTTTAGATTGTGTAGGGTTTTGTGGACTTGAATTGAATTGATTTGGATTTGGCATAACTGGTATGGGAAATATAACCTTTAATTTAACATTTCAATTGGGTTTGAGAGATTTAGATTTATTTGGATAAGCAAGTATTTAAACGAGCACCGAGGGGTGGAACCCGTATGCCAAAGAAAAGGATTTACATAGAGAGCAACCCAAAATATAACTCACTTTAGAGCTTCGACAATATCCAAACATTGTGTATGTATGGATATGATCAGGGGCAGAGATACACAATTTTTGGTACTAGATTTTCGGTTTTGTTTGTACAAATTATGAAGGAAGGCCCCCCTCAAAATTGTTACATCAATATATGAGGATATGAGGATGATATTTTGTTGTTAATTTATATATACTTGTGATTCGGTGCCCCCACATAATGAATCCTGTGTCCGCCACTAGATATCTTACATTTGTCTTTTTCCTTTCGCAGATTCTTGTAGCAGTTTTGAACAAGCTGGAAACTGCTCAAGCAAATGGTCAGGAGGGAAGGCTTGAGTTTTAGATTGTGTGTGTCACTCATTTTCGAAACCGTTCTCTTTCCTGCAAATTGCTCTTCGTCGTTAAACAACAAATATTGTTTCAGTATTCTCCATTGAAGACATGACTATTCATGCTTATGAATCTGCACGAACTATTTCATTACCATACCCCCCTTTTTTTCTTTTTCTTTTTTATCAACTCTGAATTACATGTTGGGTTGCAGCCATTCTGTTGTCACCGACCGTCCGCTTCCCTTTCCAATGAAAGGGGCAAAAATGGATTATGAATAATCCATTTTTGCCCCTTTCGTTGTAAGTTGCGGATGTCTGTCTATGGGATAATTTTAGGGTAAAAATAGAATCACTATTTTATTTATTCTCATTTTGATCAGCTGCATAGCCAGCCATCGGAGTCCGGGGTATAAGGGGGGTGTTTGGTTCCTGAATTCCCCCCAGATTTCTTCCTATTTATAATACAATTTTAATTTTTTTACAAAATTACTGAAGAGTGGTCCCTGCATATTAGGCCAAATTGTTAATCCTGCTTCTGCCACTGAATTCGGAGTCATCTCACTAATCATGTGTCGATACTCCTTTTTGCTTACTTTATACTATGCAAATGCGAATAGTGTTAGAACACATGCATAAAAAATGATCAAGTAAAATGAACTTTTACTTTTGTGTCTACTTTAAGATAAAATTACCAACGATTTTTAACGAAGTTTCCCGTTCTTTAAACATTGTTTTGTCTAGCTTCACACGCTAAGAAGACCCATAAAATGACACAAAACACATTGCATGGTCATGTTCACACATTTATGTACACCTTAAGATAAGCGTATGAAACCCACCACCATACATCGTATAAAATAACGTTATACTTTTGTGTCGTATGGATGAACCACTCCTTTAATACCACTATTTTTTACTATTAAAACATCATATGGATGAACCACTCCTTTAATATAGAACTTCACGGGCCAACAAATTTTGTCTCTTAGGCTAAGTTTCCACTAAGGTATTTTCAGCATTTTTGGACTACATACATCAACAGATTTAACAACTTGTAATTCAAAAATACCAACAATACTGAAACTACCAAATATAACGTAGTGAAAACTCACCCTTATACTCTACAAGAACGTCACATGAGTGGTCCTGGAAAGAAGGTTTTTAGTTGACATTTTCAACTCTAGTAAATTTAAGAATTATGTAAAACCCACACTCGGGGTTTGTTTTGGCTCTGGCCTCAAGGTTCATTTGTAAAATGGATGATGAGTTTCTCACATGCAATTGCTTTAGGTTGTTCATCAAGAAGGAAATTATTTTCGAAAATTAGTTCCGACTCAATAACATGTGACTAGTGTCACACTAACCATTGAATTACTTTTATGTTTTTACTTTTTAGTTTTTTTGGTTTGTTAAGAGTACGTAGATATCGTATTTTGCATTGGGTACTATTAAGACATTTAATTGTTTTAGATATTAAAACTTGAATTTTCAAAATCGTGTTGTTTATTCTCCATTGTAGTTGGTTCAGTCACTCCTTGCAACCCCTCCGAATATGAAATTCTGGCTCCGTCCCTGGGTCCGACCCGAGGAAATTTCTGCCAGAGCAGAGAGGTCGAGATACTCATGAGAATCGGATGGGGACCGTCCACTACCAAATAAATCTGAGCCGTCCATGACCGACCACAAGCGACTGTCATTGGCCCAGCACCCATGTTGTCCCCGAAGGGACGGCACCATCCCTGTTACGTCGAATGGATGTCAAAGCTTTCACTTCCCAGGAAAAACAACCACATATCCATATACATAAAACTATACCCCATTTTGATCGACATATTCTTCTACAATGGCTGGATATGGGTAGAACCTGGCTAAGGCATCAATGAATAAGATCGCCCATGGCAACGGGGCAGGGTGAGTTTTGGCACACCCCGACCCAAACCCTAAAAGTACAATACGACTTCGAATCCGTCCCAAACCCCAGCGGGAAATTCGTGGATGCACATGTTTCCGACCCGATCGGGAGTCGGGTTTATCCACCCTGCTGAGTAAAAAATGAGGGAAAACTATATAAATTGAAAACAAAATAGAAGAGAGATAGTTATGTGGAATGTGGTATTTTGGTATAATGGTTAAAATATAAAAATAAAAATATAATTTCTTAATATAACGATAAAAATATTATGGTAAAAATATACTCAATTTCTTTGGTATAATGATAAAAATAACAGGTTAAGATTATAATTTTAATCGGTAAAATAAAATCGGGGCAAGGTAATATGAACCAGAACCCTATCCGAACCTGATCGGGTATTACTAATTACCCGAAAATTAGATGAAAACCCATCTCGATCGGGGCGGGTTTGGTTCGGAGTGGGGCCAATTGCCATCCTTAAGTCACTACTTAATGGGCTTGAAATAGAAGTTCGAGGCTGAGAGGCCCAGTCGTGATCGCTACGTGGAAATCTGAATCTGAGAAATTTTAAAAGGAAATCCAACCGCCTCATCAGGTGAGAAAGGAATCTGTGGGGTTGATTGACCAAAGAGTTTTTCCCTTCTCTCTTTTTAATTACCCCTTTTTTCCAACATTATTACATCTCTCTCTGTATCTATATATACATATAGATCCTTAATATACATGTATACATGCATGCATATATATATATATATGTAGGAGTATAACCTAAAACCCCTCTCTCTCTATCCCTCTCGATTTGTCTCTCACCGATTCATTCACGCACGCACTGAATCGAATCAAATCGGATTCTAAAACCCTCCAAAAGCGAAGAATTTGATTTCGTTTTGGCTCCGAGTTCTCTGTAGCTTCGTTCTGGAAAGAGATTTAGATTTAGATTTAGATTCAGATTCAGATTCAGATTGGATTGGATTGGATTGAATTGATTGGGTTTGGTTGATTGATTGATTTGATTAATGGAAGAAGCGGGTCAACGGGATCGAGTCGCCTCGACGGCAACGTCACCCTCCGCCTTTCCCCCTGGTACGCATCGCTACTCTCTCTCTCTCTCTCTCTCTCTCTCTCTCTCTCTCTCTCTCTCTCTCTCTCCATATATATAATATGTGTGTGTATGTATACGCTAGACGCAAGGGCACACGCGATGTGCTTGCAAATCGTATGATGGAGAACAGGAAAATCTCCAATTGAGGTTAATATCTAATGAAATCTAACTTGTGAAAATAGAAAACAGGATAGGAGAGGACAGTTTTTTTTGTCATTGTTTGTAGTTGTTTTAGGCAGTTAAGGAGGTACTCAAAATTGACTGTTTGCACCGTAAACGGGTGTTCCCTTTGTAATTGACAATAGATTGATGTATGATTGTATGTATTTTGTTCCATTGTTATGAATGTAGGTATGTGCAACATTGCCGAACTTATTTTCCTTTCATGACCTTTAGCCTCTTGTATAGATGTTAGTCTCCTATTTAATGAAATTGGAGATGTAAAAGTAAAAAGGAGGGGAGAGGGAAATTTAGGGTGAAAGAAAGTGTTCTTTACGCTTGGATGGCCTCCTCAATTGAGAAGTATAATTTGAGGTGTAACTTACTTGCAGATAACATTGGTGTTATTAGTGCAAAGAGAAAATAAGCTTGTGTACTCCACCACCTGTTTTGTTTTAGATTGACAACAGAATGGTAACCTTTCTATTTGGACCACACTAAAAAATTCATTGGTATTTCCTTACTTTGTTTTTCAGTATTCCTATCCTGTGCGGGGTAATGGTATTAGAAAGAGGTGTTTAAAAGTGCGACTGAGGCTCAACTTTGTTTTATGTGGTTTGTCTATGGGGTGAAGGAATTGGTGGTTCTTTGGAATGTTGCGAGTAGCAGACTTTCTTGTTATTGATTGCATAACCAAGACTGTTATCCTTGCCTTTATCACGTGTATATAGGAATTTTATTGAGGGTAGGAATACTAGGTGTTGTATGGAGTCTGTTGTTCCTTAAAGTAACTTGCATTTTCAAAGAACATGTCGAGGTAAGAGTATGGGTTATGGGTTTTGCTGCATAACCAAATTTGACGCTTGGAATCCTCTATATCAAAAGATGAAGCTTGTGTGGGAAGGTAATAAACCCCGTTGTCCTTTTTTAATCCCATCTAGTTATACATATTACAACTAGGAACATCAACTCATATTATTGTACTTGGATGCATGGTGTCACTTGTATGTACCCAATTTTCGGGTATTTATTCCTATTATTAATTCCTAAGGTTTCGGGTTTGGGGAGACGTGATGTCTAAAGTCTAAACAACCACATAGGTTCAATTGTATAAATGATTCCATGTGTCATAGTGGATACTGGATAGCTAACTTCTGTATAGGGTTATCATTTGGAAACATCCATTTTGTATTGGTTCCAGTGTATATCCCCCTCGTATATTGTTATTTGTTAGTAACGTTATTACCTTGTATTGAACCTGCTGGGGAATTGGTAATATGGATGGGTAGATTGTATATTGATTTCTCTATAAATCAGTCCATGTTATTGATGTGTGACTTTGTGTTCATGGCTACCAATCGAATTATCTTTGGAAGATGCTTTTGCAAGTAAGATAACTGAATTCAGCCCAAGTTCGCCAAACATATCTAGTAGAACCATGCACGGGGCATCTGAATCGTCTTCTTCTTCCCTTGTTCAGACTTGGGTTTTCTTTCACAATAGCTGCTTTTGATTCATGTAGGGCATTTGGAGTCTTAAGGATTTGGAAAATCAGCACCTAATGTAAAAAATAAACGCACCAACATCTGTGAAAAAAGCAGTGAAATCTGTGAATGTGTACTAATATCGTGTATTGAAATTGCTTTTTTGGCATTTTGTGTCTATTATCCACCTATTGGGCGGTGGTTAGCAAAACATTTATTAATTGATGGGTAAGTTACCATTCTTTTAGTTAGCAATTGAGTGGTTTTGCTGTACTACAACAACTATGACTGTGGATCAGTCCAACTGCACGAATCAGTTAAAGGCAAGTGCTCTACTTGTTTGATTAGGTGGGGCCCTTCTGGCCGACTTTGGAGGCAGGATATGCTTTGTTTCACCCTTACGACTTCTTGGATCCCACTTCTGGACAAGACTAGGAATTGCATTCTACCACTGAACTCCATGTTTTCTGTGAAAGAAACTATTGGATTCCCCTGTGCCGTTTCTTGTCCCCTGGGATCGAGCTTACCTCGTTGTTTCAACATTCTGCTACTATGTCACATAATCTTCAGTTTGATGGTACAAACTTCTCACAAAAACCACAATTGCTAGATATGAAAATGTCCACTCTTATATTTCTTATTTATCTATGAGATTGTTTACCCTAGTAAAATTTCATGTGATTCGCTACTTTCCTAATACCAAAAAGGTAATAGTAGTACTTCATAATGACATCTCTGATACGGTTTTGGGGCTTGCCTTGCTCAGTTCAAAATCTTCGGTCGCCTCCCTTTCTAACAGCCCCAATTTCCTACATGCAAGCAACTCCTTTTCTTATTAATCATGCTTGTGCACGTCTCGCGGTTATATTATGGCTTTTGGTGGGACTTGTGTGTGGCCTTATGCTTCTGCTTATGGATCATGATCTATGTTTGAAGTCCTTTGCTAATTGCATCATTGTTTTGAAATCTCTCTCACCGACCGATGACCATTCGAAATTATCTCAGGTGGGAGACCTGTTGAGCCCAACTTGTCTGAACAGGTATCTTGACAGTCTTTGTTGTGCCTCTTTAGTTTTCTTCTTTTCTTTTCTTTACAGTTTTTTCTAAGGTAATGTGTTCTACTATAATTTCATCTATAACTTACTATCAGCCACTTCCGCGCGTTGAGGAAAGGCTTGTTTCTACAAATCCTACTCTGGCTGCAGCCGTCACAATGCCTAAAAGGGATGTCACAGATCAGATAGGATCTTCGTACACAAGTGGAACTCTTACCCCTGTCTACCCCCAGGAACAGACTTATTTCTATGGAGGTTAGTTGTTATCATGTTTAGCTGCTACATATTCAATAGCCAAGTGTTTTAGGTATTTATCTCTTGTGGCGGCGGAAATGAGGCTATGAAATGCATTCCCGTGGAATTACAGATGGTGATGTTCAATTCTTGTGCTACATGTGTTGAAGTCAACAAAATCTGGTTATGGGGAAGCAAAAGCAAAGAAGAAATTGGAGTTCCAGGGTTTTGTCGCCTTTTGTATTCACACTTGACCCATGACATAGATTTTGAAAAATCTAAAATATATAGATTAGCCAAGGTGTACAAGTCCATTTAAAGAATTAACAGAAACCATTTCGTATGTCCAAATTTCTTTATCAGTGGCATCTTGTAAACACTTGTGAACCAAGCTAGGGGAGTCCAAGTTCTGTAATTCAAATTACAAGATCAAGCCAGTCAAACTAAAGAAAACAGTTGACAGATATGGGCTAGGGTACAAGCCCACAAAGCAAAAGAAGAAAAGAATAGCAACTGAGAAGCAAGAGAAGAAACTATCCCCTAGCTTGGTTCACGAGTGGATAAGGAAATGACATTGTTATCCTACATTCTGCTACTGCCTCCTGTAGTTATATGGGACTTTTGTTATGTATTTATCTCTTCTTTGTTGTGGTTTCAGGCTATGAAAACAGCACCGGTAATTGGGATGACTATTCTCGCTATGTCAGTGCCAATGGTATGCAAGTTGTATCGCCGGTGAGTACATATCCCTTTACATTTAATCCTTTAGCTTTAATTGGAACTCATCAGACGTTTCTGTTCATACTTGACCTGTCTTAGGCAATGTACAATGATAATTCATCAATGCTCCATTATGGCCTTGATACTCAAATGGCTTATGGACAGTTTTCCCCCATGGCTAGTCCTCTGTCCCCAATAATGGTTGATGGCCAGCTATACTCTCCGCATCAAATCCCAATGTCTCCAAATTATTTCGCACAGCCAGTTTCTCCTAGTGTGCCACATGTAACTTCATCTCTTCCAATGTCGCAAACTGAACTGGTTACAGCAGGAAGTAGCGGCCAAGAGGGTCTTGGTGACAATGTTCTTTTTGGGCCAGGATCAGGCTACTTTTTACATTTTGGATCTTTTGGTGGAGGGGGTGTTTCTGGAGAACCGTTGTCAAATATGTCAAGCTCAGAGTCCGGTGGTTATTTGTCTCAGTTGACATCACCAGCAGTTTATCCCCAACCAATGGGTATACTTGGGCCATATGAGCACAATTTTGGACAGGTTTGTTTTTAGGTTTTCTCCTCTTTTTTCTTGTTGATCTGGATTATGCCTTCATATGGTAAGTATGGTTGCTTATTTAAAAGAAGGGGGGGGGGGGGGGGGGGGGGGGGGGGAACTGTATCCCATGAAATTATAGAACAACACAGATGGTTGGACTATTGTATGCCTATTACTCCATACCTTAGTTGCAGGAACCTCTTATGTGGGTGGAGAATCCACCTCAGAACCTCGCTCCTGCGTTCCTGAGTCAAGAGTCAAGACTCTCCTAGAACCTCGCTCCCATTGAGAAAG
The DNA here is from genome assembly GCA_020921065.1 of Vaccinium darrowii. Taxonomy (NCBI): domain Eukaryota; kingdom Viridiplantae; phylum Streptophyta; class Magnoliopsida; order Ericales; family Ericaceae; genus Vaccinium; species Vaccinium darrowii. Next base: position 32,152,191 of record CM037157.1, on the reverse strand, counting down.
GAACCCGCTCCCAACTAGGATAGGACCTCTTAGGCATACAAATCCCAAAAGAAACAAAATTATTAGAAAAATATTAACTTAAAATTTGCTCAATTACTTTATATAACAATAATATTACTTAGTTACTAAGACAGTCTGTGCAATTGACATGAATGACGCATAATAGTATTTACTTGCATTACATATTTAAATATTCATGTACTATTACTAAAGGCTCCCCCTCCCGAAAGAAGAGATCCTATAATCTTTCGCTCCCGCTCACACCCTGGCTTCGTGCAACTAAGATATGGAGAACAGACTGGAATCTTGTACTGAAAGTATAAATAATTTTATGTTTTGCAATCTAAGATGTAGAATAATATTTTTCTTTTTGACATTCAAACTATATTAAAAGACATAAAAATATTTAGTTAATTTTCCCTAAATGCTCCCGACGGCGCTCGCACACTTCTATGACCATCCACTCCCCTGCTCTTGCTCCTGTTCCCGCTCCCGCTCCCGCTCCCGCTTCCACTCCCACTTCGTGCAACTAAGCTCCATACTATTATGCTACACTAGTTCCGTCGACATAATCAAGCTGTGAGAGTACTCTTTCATCAGAGGGCACTCCTTACTGATTTATCCTACACCAGCATTGTCCTTCTACAGGGGTGTCTTAATGTCATACAAGACAAACTCAGACCTTGTTCCGAACTGAGTGGTAAAAGAAAGTTCCTGTCAGAAATATAAAGAACAGAATGCCAAAAAGTGCAAATATCCCAACCAAAATAGATTGATGTATAGAAAGTTCCAATTTCTAAACAGTCAAGAACTAGGTTTGAGTTTGGGATATGAGTTAACTTCGTTCAATAAGGTAGGATGTGATTATTGTAAGAGAGCTACGAAGTGTTATGAATTTTCGTTTAAATATCCTTGACTCCTATCCTGGCATTCTACTAGTTGTTGCTTCTATAACATTGAAATCCTTTGTTGGCTTTTAATTTCATTGCTAAATTACTGTTCCTTTATTCAAGCTATGTTGCTTCACTATTTTCTTTGACAGATCACTTGATGAGTGATCCTTCAAGAATTCATGTACTCAATGATGCTCGTAGTGTAACATGTTATCTTCGCTTTCAGATTTCTCCACAGAGACCATATCATGGATTTGGATCGGTGGAAAGCTCCTTTTCTAGAAACTATAGGCCTGGCAGCTCATATCAGAGCTCAAATTATGGTACTGCATCTACTTCTCACTGGGGGGTGGGTTATCGGAGCCGTTTCACTTCTGACAAAGGTGGAAGACAAGAAAGGGACCGTGAATCAATTTATGTGTCCAATGATGCACATGGTATCTCTAGTGACCGTAATCGAGGACCAAGGGCTTCAAAACCAAAGGGCAAGAGCCCTACTGAAGAGAGCCCAATACCTACTGCTAGCAAAAACGTTGCTTCTGTTTCTGGGGTTCATGGTGGTCTCTATAACCAGCTTGATTTTTTCACGGACTATGAGAACGCTAAATTCTTCGTCATAAAGTCATTCAGTGAAGATAATGTTCACAAAAGCATCAAGTACAACGTTTGGGCCAGCACACCGCTTGGAAACAGAAAATTGGAGGCTGCTTATAGTGAAGCAAAAGAGATGAAGGGCCACTGTCCAATCTTCCTTTTGTTCTCGGTACATTGCTTGAACTATGAAGCTCAGATTTTTTTTTTTTTTTTTTTTTATCATACTAGAAATGAATGTCAGTACAAACTGTAGTTATTTGCTAGGTTGAACTAAATGTACTGAAGTTGGTATGTAGGTGTACTTATCGCGTGCACAATATGAAGGTAGTATGTCCTTAATGTTTTTGTCTTGCTCTTGCTATTAATTAACTTCGAAGGTAGTAGGGTTGCTTGTCCTTAATGTTTTTGTCTTGCTCTTGCTATTAATTAACCTCGAAGGTAGTAGGGTTGCTTGTCCTTAATGTTTTTGTCTTGCGCTTGCTATTAATTAACTTCTAAAGCACATAATAATTTAATGCCACTTATGACATCCAGTAGACGTTTGTGAAAAGATTGAGCGGGCTGAATTAGTTTCTTTAGTGGGTTTGACCATTGTTCTAAGAAAGAAAAATGCACAATTCAGTAGTGCGGAATGTCACTTCTAATAAAATTGTGGTGATATTGGGAAGGTGGGGGGTTTCTGGACTCTTTGCCTGTCACTTTTATCTAATCCGATACTTGTAGAAAATGTACCTATTTAGGTCTTCAAACTTGTTAGTCTAAACGCCATTTTTAAACTTGTATACAACTTTTTGTAGGTCAATGCAAGCGGACAGTTCTGTGGTGTGGCTGAGATGGTTGGGCCTGTAGATTTCGATAAAGATGCAGACTACTGGCAGCAGGATAGGTGGAGTGGACAGTTTCCTGTTCGGTGGCATATAATCAAAGATGTCCCTAATGGTCGATTCCGCCACATACTTCTGGAAAATAACGAAAATAAGCCAGTAACTCATAGCCGAGACTCTCAAGAGGTAGAAGTGCCTTTTTTGTTTTCATTTTCTTTCGTGTTTTATTTATATTGTTTTTTAGTACCATCTAATTTTCTGGTACTGAATTGTCAGATCCCTGGATGATTTTTTGTGCAATGTTTTGTTTTTGCTAATTCCTCCATTTTGTCCACCAATATGTTTTTAGAACTTTTAGGCATTATGTTGCTTCTTTTTTAGGGTCTGTTTTTTGGAAGGACATAGTAAAGGGGTCTTTACTTCAATAAGGACATCAACTTTGTCCTTCATGTTAAAAGGACAAATCACCTACACCTTCCAAAAATGCCCCCACTAGCCAATGAAAGTGCCTAAACCCCAAAATCGAATGAAAGTGCATAAACCTAAACCCCAGGGTACCCTATGAAAGTGCCTAAAACCCTAGGGTACCCTATGAAAGTTCCTAAACCACTAAAACCCTATAATTGAAAAGTGCACCCTAAACCTAAACCCTAGGGTACCTATGAAAGTGCCTAAAATACTAGGGTACCTTATGAAAGTGCCTAAGCAGCTAAAACCCTATAATGGAAAGTGCACCCTAAGTGCCTAAACCCACTATACCCTATCCCAAAGAGCCTAAACCCCCTAAAATTGAACCCCAAAAATTGAACCCACCCCCAAAATTGAAATGAGAGAAATTAATTTTGTCCCACTCACCCAAAACTCACGCATGAGAGAGAGAGAGAGAGAGAGAGAGAGAGAGAGAGAGTGACGGGGAAATGGAGTGAGCCAGGACCACATGTCGCTTTCAGTCACAGCAAAGGGGACCACACATCGGGCATGAAAGAAAAGTTTTCGGTTTGAAAATTCAATGTTGTAGCTTTCGGTTTGAAAATTCAAAGTTTTCGGTTTGAAAAGTTTTCAATCACAGTAATGTCGCTTTGAATGTTGTAGCTTTTGGTTTGAAAATTCCTCCACATGGTGCGCGTGAGTGTGGGTTTCATTAAGGGTATTTTTGTCTAGTATTGTCCTTGAGCCCTCAAAAATTTCCTATCAATGTATTGGAAGCATTAAAATAAGTTAAGCTGGACTAAACACTATTTAAAGCCCCAAATTTGTCCTTTAGACCAATTTTCTGTCTTTTTTATGCACTTTCGTCGGCAGGTATATAAGTGGGTCAAAGTTGTAGGGTCCGTTGTTCATGCAAAATCAATACAAGTCAATAGGCTACATGATCGTCATTGAAAATAAAAGCTACCTATTTTTTTAAGCCTAAACCTTTCATATTCACAATGCCTCTTTAGTATCCAATTCTGTGAATGTATTTTTCTATGTACTTCAAAAATTAGAACCGATTCTTTATGATTCACAATCGAGTAGATTTGAGATTCAGAGGAAGACAACTTTGATTTGTGATTTGGTTCATGTTTTGACAGCTATTGTTTGCTTTTGAGTTTTCCAAATTCTTCAATCACTTGCCTCGTTATTTTTTGGTTTGAGATTGACTTTGTTACTTCATGTTGAAACCTTTTTTTAGGTAAAACTAGAGCAGGGTATTGAGATGTTGAAAATTTTCAAGGATCATGAAGCGGAGACATCCATCTTGGATGATTTCAGTTTTTATGATGAACGGGAGAAAACCTTGCAGGAAAGGAAGGCCAGACAGCAAGCCAGCAGTTCAACTAAGAAGGAGGATGCAGTGGTTGATGCGTCCATCAAGCAACTTTCGGACAACTTAGCTGAAGCCCTGCAGTTGGAAGATGGCGGTGGTAAAGAAGAACCCAGAACCAAATAGAGTATGGGGCTCGGTCTAGGGTTTGTGCATTATGATTATCAAGTAGGTAGGAGATAGGTTGTAGAAGCGGTATTTCAGGCTTTTTTGAGGTTCTCTCTCTATACTTCAAGGCATTAACATGTTGCTGCTTTGCTGGTGCCGGCAGCAATTTTCTGAGGTAGTTTCCAAGAATCTCTCACTCTTTTTGTGTTTTTCGTCTTAAATAGTTTTTAATTTGGCAATTGTTGGGAGATTGGGCAGTGGTTAAGGCATATAACGTGCCTGATGCCGAACTAATTGTACTTTAGCCTGCCTGCCTGCTTTCTTTCTTCTTCTTTTTTGTGTCCGGCTATTTTTTTAGCTAAGTTTTTTTTTTTCAGCTTCCATTTGAAGGGCATTAACTTTATAGAAAGGGAGGATCTGTTGGATTTACCTGATCTGGGTGGTTATTTGACTAAACAGTGCTGCAGAAGCATAGTTATAGTGATTCAATAACTCATTTTACCGGTCTTCTTAGCTTAAATAGCTCGTAGTCATTGCTTTCGAATCCTTGCTTGTACAAAACCCCATCTGATATTCATTCGCCTCTGGGAAAAATGAAAATTTGGAATGTGTTTGGCCTGTTGTTTGATTGTCTCAGTTGAAGAATGGAGCAATGTCTTAACTACAAGGTTGTCACCCAAAAAAGCTTATTTTTTTGTCACCCAAAAGTAGAAAGCAGATGTAGTGCACGGATGCGTGGTTCGGTTGAGAGATGCAAAGCAGGACTGGATTAGTTCAATCAAATTCTTAGTCTTTAATTTTCGGCACTAATCGGTATTTGAAGATCTTTCACATTCGGATTTGATCCATATGGACAGATTTGTGAACTTTTTTTTTTTTTTTTGAGATTTCAATGTCTATTTCTTCTTGAACAAATCTGATTTCTACTTACGTGAATCAACGTTTCAACCAGTACATGGGGACGCTTATCGATCATCTTTGTGGGTCAAAACCCTAGATTTTCTTTCAGAAATTTCATAAACCTCAAAACAAAATGCAACCATGGTATGCTTATTTTCTGCTAGCTCTCTTAGCTTCTATGATAAATAGCATGCTAACCACAATATCGAACTTAAATGACACCGTAACATGGTAATATCATCAATATCAACACGGATCAGGGGATACAACCTTATAGTGCGGTATACGAGCCGTTGATCTCAATAATCAACAACTCGGAAATACTAGTGTCGTGATGAAATCACAACCATTGGTTGCGCTATCAACAACTCAGATGCTGCACTATTACCATGTAGTACGGCTCTGCTGCACTACATGATCTCCAATTCCTTTCAACACCCCATATTGCAGGAGACATCTGGACCAAGACACAACCTTTTGAACTCCTCATTTGGCAGAATTCCATTTTCCTTTCCAGTCTCCCCTCAGATTTCCTTATCGATTAGCAGGGCGAGTCCCGTTGTCTTTCACTTCCTTCGTTCCTAACTGACCAGATGGGTTTTTATGTAGCCTCTACCTATGAGTTTCGGTGAGAGAGTAGAATAAATAGAGCAGAGCACCTAGAAAAATCGGAAAAAAGAAAGAAAAGAAAAGAAAAAGGAGAGAAATATTTGTCACGCAAGGATAAGAAAACACGATAAAAAAAAATGCAAATTTCTTGTTGTGTTTACTCTTCCGGTAGTTGGAAAAGATTCCAAAGTCCAGTCCAGTCCAGTGCAGTGCAGGACCATATGCAAATATGACACTCGGTTAACTTGACCTTTTGTGTATTAGTTTTCGTCCTGCTCTATTTGCTGAAATTGAAACCTTCTGAAATAGAACTAGGAAATGCTTGAATATACATCTTGTGCTCCACATAAAGGAATTTCAGGAAGGGTTAATTGTATTTTATCATCCAAAATCTATTCGCGTCGCATCCCTTGGTACTTCAACTTCTAATTGCACCTATTTCGTCGATCAATAACCATTTAAACCTATCAAGTCCAATCAATTACATCAGTCCAAAATTGTGGAAAGAAACTGTAGCATGTAATGTGCAAGAGACTTCAACTCGCCAAATTTCAAAGACCGGAGATGAATGCACGCGATTGCATGTGTGGAAATTTGGTTGTGATGACAGCACCATGAACAAATATAAACCCATGCAATAGATTTTTGTATGGAACTCTAAAAGATGTGAATGTTCTCCCAAATTTGGCACATGGTAAAGCCCATTCGCATCATTGCCCGGACAGAATAGAATGAATAGATTTAATACCAACAATATAAGCTGAAACCTAAACAAAACAACTGAATTGACAGCCTAAGAAGCACGGACGCGGATACGAGATACGACACAACACGATACAAACAAGCGAACGCATCATTTGTTCGAAAATTAGGACACGGACACGTCGAGTGCAAAATGTATTTGTATTGTGGAGGTATGTTGTGAATTCATATAGAAGGCAACAACATTCATTCTAACAAACTAAAAGAACAATCCCATGAACATACAAATCAGCAATCTGCATACGAGTACAATTAACTCTAAGCCGCATTTTAAAAATTAGATTTTAACCTTTTAACATGTCCTTGCCATGTTCGAAGAGCGTCACCAACGTGTCCTAGATTAACCACTAACCCAATGCATCTGAGTAAAAGAAATATAATGACAAAACCGGACTAGTATTTAGGCATGTCCAATACGTGTCCTAAGAGTGTCGTGTCGTGTAGTCCGTGTCGGACAGGGACACGTGAGGCCGGTAGATCGACCTCTCCGTGCTTCTTAGTTGACAACTGTTTCTAATCAAAATACCAACGATACAAGCTGAACGCTAAACGAAACATCTGAAATTTGAACTCCCAATATAGAATCCAGATCTAAAGAAGTGAAGAACAACAATTCCATATTTTTCTTGGATAAAATAAGTGTAATAGCCAGAACTAAGGTGCATCCTTTTTTCCCCTTCTTTTTGTTCTTTACATAAACTCCATTAACATGGAGTATTAAGCAAGCTAAGTTAGTTGTGGCACTTACAAGAAGTAACCTTCTCAGATAATTCGATGTAACTTCTGCACCACAATCTATACACAAAAAATAGAGTGCAATTTTGTTCACCCTCCTTAAAGAGGGTGAACAAAACCCTCTCTTATTGGTTGAATTGGTGTGGATTCCACCACAAAATGATGTCATGCTTACTTCTGCAACACACTTTTTGGTAAGTATGACATCACTTTGTTGTGGGACCCACATGTTTCAACCAATAAGAGAGAGGGTTTTGTTCACCCTCTTTCAAGGAGGACTGGAGGGTGAACAAAATTGCTCTCCAAAAGATAGCATCTTATATGATCTAAGTAGAGACAATATGGGCTTTCTCAATATATTAATCCAGCATATCATGCAGCTTATCAAGCACTTGATATCATGGAAACAAAAATTTCAAACCATAATAAGGTAACCAAAAGTAACAATGATAATTCCATTTTCCTCTTATTGAAACCTTCTCGTCAAACAAATCAAAGAAAGTTTACCCAGTAATCATAGTTCCTGCCCCTTGGTCAGTAAGAATCTCAAGCAGCAACGAATGTGGTAACCTTCCATCGATGATACTGGCTGTCCTAACACCTTGTGCAATTGCCCTAACACAACAATTTACCTTGGGAATCATCCCGCCCGCAATCTTCCCTTCCTCCATCATCCTCTTGACCCCCTTGATATCAATCTCCTTCACCAAACTGCTCGCATCTTCCTTATCCTCCAAAATACCCGCCACATCCGTCAACAGGAGTAACTTCTCCGCCCCTAACGCAGCTGCCAGTTCTCCAGCAGCCGTGTCCGCATTGATGTTATACGACTGCCCTGTCTCGTCTGCCGCTACAGATGCAATCACAGGAATATGGTCGCTGTTGATAAGTGGGAAAAGGACAGAGGGGTCAACGGCGGCGATGTCCCCAACAAACCCTAGCTGGGCGGAATTCGGGTTTGGACGGGCAGTGAACAGGCGACCATCAATGCCTGAGAGGCCAACGGAAGTGGCCCCGGCCTTGTTGATTAAGGAGACTAGGTGTTTATTGACTTTTCCAACAAGGACCATTGAGACTATTTCCATGGTGGAGGCATCGGTCACACGGAGACCGTTAAGGAAGTTCGGCTGGATGTTAAGGCGGGTAAGCCAATGGTTGATCTCAGGACCGCCACCGTGCACAAACACGATGCGGAGGCCAACACAGGAGAGCAGGACAAGGTCCCTGATGACGGAAGACTGGAGGGACTCGGATTTCATGGCAGCACCTCCATACTTGACTACAATTGTTTTGCCCCTGAATTTCTGGATAAAAGGCAGGGATTCGGAGTAGATGTTAACTCGGAGCTGAGGTGGGATCAAATCAATTGATGAGTCGGACGAAGCATCTAAAAGAGAGGATTTCATGCATAGAGTGGTGAACGGGGATTTGTTGATGGACGTGGGTTTAAAATTACGGTAAAAATGGTACTGGTTTGGAGGTCGTCCTAAGGAGCAATTTTTACCAGATGAGGAGAGGGGTAGAACTTTGGCTGCTAGCATTTTCTCTCTCCTTTTGTTGCAACCTGTTTAGCTGTTGAAGCAAAAAAAATTGTTAGAGAACTGATTTATTCATGAAAAAAGCTGAGATACCCAAATTCATTTACTAATTGCTAAGAAAAAGAACCATTCCATAAACCTGAAAAGAACTGACGATGATTGAATATATCTATGTACATTCAGCTTCTAAAACGGGCTCCCTGATATGGGAAGAAGTCCAATCTTCTTTTGTCAGCCATTGGATTCAATCCAACGGCCCAGGTGAAGAGGTCACTTAAAATGAAAATCTCGCGGGTCATGGGTCAAGACACCCACCCACTTCGCGGGTCAAGATACCCACCCATCTCGTGTTTCCCCTTTCCACAGTACGTGAGATTGAGAAGAGAGAGAGAGAGAGAGAGAAGAGGAGAAAAGAAGGGGATCGATGACAACGACGAAGAAGTAGATCCGCGACTCCTCTCCATCTTCCCAGACTCCGATCGTCAAGGAACGACCAGGATACAAACGAAGTTAAGTGATTCCATGATGTAAAAAATTGATGTACCCTAGTTCGAGCAAAAACATTGGTTACACTATCAAATTGATGTAAAAAATCAATTTACACCATGGCATTCATCAATCCAACTTGGTTAAATAGCTTTGAATGATCCCTAACTAATGTGGTTTTCTCAAATTCTCACTCAACTTATTGTTTGGACCGATTTCATTTTAAAATAGTTTAAACATAAATGCCTTACAAAAAATTTAAGCAAGATCAATTGTATCACTCAGAGACTTCTAAGATTAGTTGACAACTACTAAAATAATTTCCTTCAACTGTTGAAAGAAAGAATGAATTGATAATGGAGGAGAGAAATATGAAAATTTCTTACTCCATCTTGCAACAGTTCTAGGAAAAAAAATACATAACGCTTTTTGTAGTTGGCATTTAGATTATGTAGTTGGACTAGCAACATGCACAGGGTTTCACTATTCAAACTTCGGAGGAAATTAAGTAGCTGACCAAAGTCTAGAGAAGAATATGGATTACAGACCAAGATAATATAGAGGTTTAAAGTTTTGAGAAAACCATATCAGCTTTGTCGAAAATCAGGCAAAAGAGAGAAATTTAACAGAGAAACTGAGAAACCTTAATCAAACAAAGTAACCAGAAAAAACTTGTGCATATATATGCCCATGTCATTATATCAGTCATGTTTGTGAATCTGCCAAATGCCATCCAAAAAAGGTCTGAGATTCTGACTATGTAAACAAAAAGCACAACCTCGAGTTGAGGACTACATCACGACTAAACAAACAAGTTTCAAATGAATGTAATAATACTAGTTCATTGAATTCCTTATAAGCTGAGTTTAAAATGAATATAGTAGGCATGGCAAAAAACAAGAGATGCAGATGACTTACCAAGAAAAAACAAGAGATGCAGATGAACAAAGCCATATATGTACGATTAATATTCAGCCATGATTCATCCATGGCCATAAATCTTACATGCAGATTCTGGTGTTACAAACCAAAATCCCCCAACTCCCATGACATGATTTTCTCTCTCTTATGTTTTGCAGCCAAATCTAGTATTAGGTACAACCGTACAAGTGTTTAATCTTCTATGTTACCATGAATTGGCGATTAATCTAGCATCAATGGCCGACAAAAATATCATTTTGCTTTATGCACTAGGCTTTGGCTTTGCACCAAGAAATGAAGATCGATTATCCATGGTGAAAAACGGTATGACCCTTTCAAACGAATTGAAAAATGACTCTCTCTCTCTCTCTCTCCCCCCTTAAAAAAACCCAAATGCCCAACTCAATAATGAAGCTTAATGAAACAGATCTTATCCAGCACCATGCCCACACACAAATTAATTTCACCACCCAACCTCGAATTTTCAGCAGTACATACAGTAGAACATAAACCCTAAAAAAGTCGAATACAAATGGAGTGTTCAAAAACGAATTTCCGGAAACCCTAAATCTGAGTTCAACATAACAGAAACATGAACTGAGAGAGAGAGGGAGGAACCTGGTTCGACAGATGAAACCTCAAGTTCTATCGACCGCGATTTCTGATGGTGGAAACCCTAAAAAATTCAAAAATCGACTTCAAAAATGGCGAAAACGAAGAGAGAAGAAGGACAATCGAACGAGGGAAGAGAGAGAAGAGGTGAATACCTTCCGATTTCGTCAAAAACGGGGACGGATTGCTCGCATTTGGCTCGATCGATGGGGCCTCGTTCGAAATTTTTCAAATCGCCTCTCTTCTCTGTCTCTCCTCTCTCTCTGTCGAAATGTTTCAAATGGGAGGGGAGGGATCCGAATGAGGGGATTATACCCGGATCCTGACCTGCGTTAGGATTTGACCCGCCGGTTGACCCGCGTGGTCGATTTTAAAATCTCAGCCGTTGATCGCCTGTCCGCGATCCAACGGCCATCGACGTTTTCCCGCACAAAAAATTGTGAGGGCGCCCTTATAAGATCCGTTTCCTATATGTAAGGAAAATATATATATATAGAGAGAGAGAGAGAGAGAGAGAAACGAGAACGACGTGAGAGACGTATGGCGGCTAGAGAGAGAGATTTTAGGAGTGGCCGTGTGGGAGTTGCGACGTCCTCTCGTCGATGGGAATACGAAGAGTGGAAAACATGGGTGAGACTGAGACCTCGCCTAGTTATAAATCAAAAAATGAGTATTAACACAATCGTTCGGACACAGAATACAACCAATCACATACATATTTATTGCGCCGAATCCACGTGTATGTGATGAATTGTGTTCGGGATTATGTTTGGACGATTGTGTTCCTAACATCTCTTATAACTCCGTTCTAATTTTGTCTAGTTATTTCAAACTGTTTTCTATTATACAAAAAAAGAACGATTAATTGCTTTTGTGGCCGTGAACGATACCAAAAAATTTATAAAAAATTCGGAGAAGAAATATACTAACAATGAATTTTGTGGATGGGAGCTTAAGTCTCCTAAGGTGACTCCCAAGTGAGGCCTAAGATTTAGAAAATCATTTGTTGAATTTTCATTTGAATGAGCTCTATTCAGACAAGCCCCCAAAGATGACTTTCATGGCTTCAAACACATCATATCATTTTAAGCTCTAACATTGGAGTCCCGCGAATGAGGAAACCATTTGTTAAAATCAATCCATTTTCATTTACTAAAATCAACCTACTTGATTTTATGAGATTTTCATTTTAGCAAATCGGAAATAAGAGTAGTCTTATGGGGGTTCCATTGCCTTACTACTAGTATAACACATATGATCGATAGGATAGGAGCAGGATGGAACTAGAATTTTTTATTCGAAGGGTCAAGAATTGGAATTATGTGCGATTGTCTTTTCCTATTTGCAAATCAAAGGAAACAACTAGTTTAACAAGTACTACTATATTAACAAGTAGATACATATTGATAAAATAATTTAACTTTCAAGAGACCCCTACAACTTTTCATATTTTGGAAAAACTTAGCTAGGGTTTGGATTTCACCAAGAAAAGATAAGGTTATTGCTGAGCGTGACATTTTGATTCTAAGCAAATGAAATTGAAAAAGAAAAGGGAAAACGATTCAGCTTTGGTTTTGTTGTTTTTGCCGACGGAGAGAGAAGACGAGGGAGAGCAGACACGAGAGATAGATTACCAATCCATGGGCCAAGGCAATTGTGAGCCTTGGAGGTTGGAGTCCATGTTTTATTTGATAACCTAATGTCCGAGCCAGCTTGTGAGTACCTTGACTAATTCCGAGGCCCTAGAGGTAATGACCGGACATAACCCCTAGAAGCCCCAAGAGTTTGCTGGCAAGAGGAATCAAACTTGAGATCTTAGGTGAGAGTAAACTCCTAAGTCCTAAAGCAAGACCCCTTTGCCAACCCCTTGGGTTTTGGAGTCCATCTTTGCCGAGTCCGGGGTCGCTATAGTGAGGGGCTCACTACAGGGTTGTATGAGCCCAATCCGACTTTCCATCTCGATAATTAACGTTCAGATTTTAATCCAAATAATGAACGGCTCAGATCATTTGAAGTTTGGATTAAATCCGAACCGTCGGTACCGAGATGGACGGCTGAATTAGCCTCCCTACAGGGCCCCAATCCATGTTTGCCGGAGGAAGAAATTACCGTTCGCGGGATGGCAGGAGTGGGGATTTCTAAATCTTGGATGTGGGAGAAGTGTATTAGTCACCCTTAATTTGCTAAAGTACCAAATATCTTATACATGCCAATGTCAAATTTAAAATTTAAAGTGGGGTCAATTAGCAAATTTTGGATGAAAACTAATAATAGCCCCTGTTGAAAAATGAAGCACTAATAATACCCTGTTGTATTCATGTGTCTCCGCTAGCAATATAATAATTTTCATTTTCTAAAAATATATTTTTCTCAAAATTTATTTATTTTTCGGTAAGGTAATTCATATGAGAAAAACAAAACCAAAGAACATGGACCAAGGGCATAGCCTTGAAAATCCTACACAACAAGGAGAACCAACAAACGCAACAGAGAACCCTTACTTAGAGGATCTCTAACCAACATCAGCTACAAAGACAATAAAAAAAACAACCAACACAACAGTAACAAAACATCATCAAGGTTTGAGCACGAGTTGTGCTGGTTAGCCAAACTATAACGCCCTGTTTGTATGGATGATATAGGAGTGGGATATGGCTTTCTCCCGGATATAGATATCCTTGTGATCTATATCCATTGTTTGTTTTCTTTTTGCCTCCCGGATATTTTTTAGCCGGGATATGTATGTCCCTCCACAAATTTACATTATCCACCCTCTCATATCCCTTTCTAAAAAAAACTAAACAAACCCAGTAACTTTTTATCTCCCCTTCTAAAATAATCCCCCTCCAACCATATCCCTCTCTATATCCCCCTCTTATTATATCCCACTTTCCCCCTCATATATATATCCTTCTAACAAACTGGGCGTTAGGGAAATTCCTCCAAGAAGAGACGCACATACGGACCCCATGTGCAACCTCAGCTTGCAAGAATTGCAAAGATTTAGAAGAGTTGTTGAAAATCCTACCATTTCTTTCACACCACAGGTGATAAATTGCAACTGCCAAACAAAGTTTAAAGATGAAAACCCATAAAGAAGTGCCCTTACTATTTGAACAGCCCAAGCAACTTCTTCTTCAAAACCTTTAGGGGTTCGCACAACACCACATCGCCCGAGAAACTCTGTCTAGAGACCTTTAGAATAGGGACATTCAAAAAATAGATGTCTATGATATTCTTCCCCCAGTAGAGAACAAGACACAAACTGTTGAAGAAACAATCCTCCAAGTGTGAAGCCTGTCCCGAGTAGCCAGCCTGTATTTTTCTCAAAATTGCTAATGGTTTAGCTAGTCCATTGGAACATGGATATGCCTCTAATTTGCCAAATATTGGGATCCAAAATTAGACTCCTTTCTTCTTACGTGGACGCTTGAAAATTTAATTTTGGAGCTAATTTTAAAGAGCCTGTTAAAGATGATAATATTTTCCGTCGACCTTTTTTTCATATGTATAGCAGACATGCCTTCATTTCCTTTCTTGCTTCTTTTTCCTTCCCTTCCATTCCATCTAATTATCTTTCTTTATTATTCCAAAAAGGAAAAACATGGATTAACAACTTTCTCACAATGGAGAGAGAGAAGAGCTGAAAACTGGAAAGCAGCAGGCTTAGCATAGCAAATCCAAGTATAAATCCACATCAAATCAGACCCGGGGTGCCGGTGTCCTGGTGTGCACATCAAAACCGTTGATCTCAGCAATCAATGGCTCGGATTTGCAAAATGCCGAGATGAAATCAGGACCGTTGAAAACACATCCGACGGCTTGGATGCCGCACACCAGGGCGGCACACCAGAATTCCCATTTCCCGTCAAATCTCCTCTGTTTTCAAAACAAGCCTTTCTTATCTTAACTTTCCCCTTCACTTTATCTATCGCATCTCAAGAAACAAATTAAAAGCCCGACAGAAACACGAGAAGCTGACATAAAATAACCTCTCTCTTTTTTTTTTTTTTTTTTTTTCAATACCTTTTTCAGTTATATTTCTCCATCATTTTTATTTTCTTTCCTGCATCGTCATTCCATCGCCACCACTTGGCTTGTGCTGCACCGGAAACGGGCTTCTGGACAGTATCCGTAAATTCATTACTGGCATTTTCGCACATCCTGGCAACCTCAGAAAAAAGTGGGAGTAAACTTCGGACATCAATAGTTTTGCGAGCAGATTTCATTTTCGAGCATCCTTTCCATCTAGATAAGATTATTCTCTTCATTTGACGACGTTACAAAACAAAAGTAGAACATAATTGTACTTAAACAAAAGTAGAATATAATTGTACTTGGCTTCGCAGTTTGCTTCATCGATGCAGTCATGCAGAAGCAAGTCTGGAAATTTGTTTTCAATCACATGACTGTACTATAAAAATAAGCGCACACAGTTACAGCCTAATTTACAGAAAAAAAAAAATTCAAAATAAATTTACAAGATCACGGAAGCATGAAGATCTAGGACATATGCATGGCATGCGTACACTATCCAATTATTCAGAAGACATCAATCCGATCGCACTCTGATAGAGCTGTAGACATCAATATATTTTCCAGCTGTGTTATTCCAGCTATTATCGATTTCCATAATTTTCTGTACGATATGATTCCATTCATCTGGTTCTGCATTAACCAAAAAGATTAACAAAAATATAAGAAAATTGCAATAACTGCAAACTAATCCTTGCTTCCATGTGAAATCAATAGACCCTTTCAGAGCTTTCATATATCTTTCAAATATGCGCATCATAATAATGCATTGCCGAAGCCACCCACCACCGATGAGACTATGGGAGTATTACGAAATGTACATGAATTTGAATACTATAAGCAAATGCAAGCAATGAGGGCTTCGGGTAATGAAAAAGCATTTGTAGCTTCAAAAAGCGGAGACACAAATTATATAGGGGAAATGCTAAGGTACCCACCTTATGGTGTGTCAATTCATGAAGTATTGAAGTTTATGCTTGTTTGTAAAATGTTATGCATCTTATGGTGAAAATGTTATGCCTTTCATGGTAAATGCTAATAGCACTTGTGGTTTTTTATTACGTCTTCTCGTGGTTTACGTTGAGCATTCTTATGTTCAAGTCAATGGGATTCGGGGAATATGGTTTCCCAAGACGAGTTGGGGGCACCATAGCACAACAGATAGTAACTTGTTAGACAAGAAAAAGCCTCTCAAAACCCTGGATTTTTCTTTCGAAATATCGTAAACCTTGAGTAAAGTGTATCCATAGAACCATAGTTCCCTAGATTAAGTGAAGCAAGAGAGTAGAATAAAGAAAGCACGTACAAGAATTCGGGGGAAAAAAAGGGAAAGGAAAGAAATTTTCAACACATCATGCCAAAAAAAAAAAAAACCAATGGAAATTTAATCAAAGTCAGTTTTACTTACTCTCTTGGTAGTGAGAAAATGCCCGGTCTAGAGCCCAATTCAAGGATCCTTCATCAATTCCTTCAAAAACAAACCTTAAAAGAAAGAATGAAGACATAAATTGCATCAGTTATAAACTTGTGCCCCACAAAGAAAAAGAGATATTTAGGCAATGCATTTCAATGACACCACCATGATTACATTTCAAACCAGCAGGCAATTTTTGGTCATGGAAAAATAAACAAAATGAAGATTTTCAACCTATGAATCTGTTGTATGACACCCTTGAACTTGAACGTTCTTTTTTTGCGATCTCCCCTCAAAAGCCACATCATCCCTTGGCAGGAACACCCCTTGACCGAAATCATCTATGTTGAACATATATCAGACTTTGATACGAACATATATCAGACTTTGAAAGCCTAAACTGAATAGGACCCCTTCGACAAGAGTGAGCAGCTGATGCTATTTTGGTACTTACTGAATTTGCTGGAACTGGGTTATTATGGAGTCATGGATCTAAACCAAGTTCTTAAATGGATCATTGCTTAAGGGTTGCAGTATGTGAAGGAGAATCTTAGCGATCAAAAGAGTCTAAGTTTCATGTTGTGAATTCAAATCATAGCTGGAGTAAAATTTGGATGAAACTCAAGCAGTTCCAGGAAATTGTGATGGAGCTTCGCATGATGGTCGACCTTGAGGTAAGCCCAGGGCCTGCCAAGAGGGCTAGCCAGCAAGGCGACCTAGGGCCCCAGGAAATTTTCCCAGTATAGGTCCCCACTTAGATATAAGTTAATATATCTACAAATATGTCTGCCTTACATTACAATTTTGAATGGAGCAGCGGTTGAAGCCTTGGTTTAGGTCTTTAGGTCATTGGTTCGAATTGTTTCGTGTTAAGGTTTTTTTCTGGCTGTACTATAGATGCCTAGTTTAATGATAATCCTCTACTTATGGTTCCTAAAAATTAGAAGTTTTTATGGTCATATTTGAAGTGATGCTTTTAAATTTCTTATGCATGTCAATGATAGACACATCTTCTTAAATAGTTCTTCTTAGGCTTTTGAAGTTATAGATTCACCTTCTAGAAATTATGTTTTCAAAACATATCGACGGCACCCTTTCGAGAACAATGTCTCAACCCTAAAATGATCCTTAACCGTAACAAAAGGGGAAACTTACTGTACTTGGGCAGTGTTCATAGCCCCAGAACAGCTCTAAATTTCAACCCCGCTAAAAAATCTTCGATGTCAAGACCTAACAAACCCTATCCCTTTCGCCTATGGCCTTTTTTCAACACAATAATAAAAAAATTGTGGACAAACCCTCAAACCCAAAATTTGTGAAAATCCTGCAAACTGTCTTTGAAATCAAACCAGTTGTGCCAAACCTATCACTGTTTCACCCCATTTATAAGGCTTACATATTTAGGCTATGAAGCACCGACACTTCTAGAGGTAGCCATATCGGCATGTCGGACACAGGGACAGACACGGTGGGGACACGGAAGGGGTCAAACTGTAATTTTTTAAAAAAATTTTGGGGTCAATCTGTAATTTTTAAATTTTCAGGGGTCAAATTGTTTTTTTAAAAAAATTTGGGGTCAAACTGTAATTATCAATCTTTTAAGTTTTAAGTTTCTAAATTTTTTTTTATAATATTTATATATATATTGCCGTGTCCCCCGCCGTGTCCATGTCCTTTTTTTCAAAATTGCCGTGTCTGTGTCCGTATCCGTGTCCGTGCTACACAGTATTTAGGTATTCAAAGGCGTCCCACATCAGGCAAGATGATGCAAGGGCATTGGATGTGCATCTGACATATCGGGTTCTATGTGTACTACATAAGAAACTCATGGGAATAGGTACCTTGATGAAATAGTTGTGTACAAGGGTGTCGTCTTACGTGGCTAGGTAAAGATCATTGAGAAATAGGAATATTAGCCTCATAAACTAGTATCCTCGGGTTTTGTTATTCATTCACCCAACACTTCAATTGTTTAACAAACCACCCCCAGGTAACGCTGTAACAGTCAACTTGCATATACTCGAGTGTGCCGACTTGCACAACTTGCTAAGCAATTAAACACAAATACAGATGCATACATAAGCATTTATTCTCAATTGCCACTGACTTGTTTACAACAAACGAGTAATCATATTAAGTTGACATCAGAAGGGCAAACAGAAAAAAAAGAACTGTGGGAATGAGAAACAACATGGAGAACTATGACTATATCTGTTAAAAAAATTTAGTGTAGTTGATAAACTAAACACAACTCGAGTAACTAGTAAAGAAGCAACCTTACCGAACTAGGAATCATTAGGATGTCAAAATGATGGGCTCACCCGAATCAGATAGCTAAAGGTATGAATTGACAGAGAGATGGTGGTTTGCATTTTTTACAGGAATAACTAAAAGTTTCATAAAAGAATCAAGTTACCCATTAGCCATCTCAGCATGTGACTGGTCATCCATATCAAAAACTGTATCAGCAAGACCACCGGTCTTCCTGACTATTGGGACCTGAAACATTTAGTAGAATGCCTTGTCTCAGTATTTCTGTTGACCAGTAGTCATGATTTTTAACATGCGACTCGTGAGTAATATCTAAAAAGAACAGTTGCAGCTAGTCTTTTGAGTATCAGAAGAAACTTCTTTTGAAAATGAAAAAGCATTGAAACTTTTGATCTACCCTTCATTTTTAGATGCCATTTCATCACTACTGATGCCATGCCTAGTGCCTACAATGGCTTTGGCAAAATGCAGAAAATGTATACCATGTCAAGGCATTTGTTCAAACTTTTGAACCAATATAAGACAAGTAGTTTTACAAGATGATATTTACCGCTCCATAACGCATTCCAATCATCTGGGCAAGTCCACATGGCTCATATATGGATGGAACTAATACCATGTCTGCCGCAGCATAAAGCATGTGTGACAGCTCCTCACTGCATAGTAAATGCCATATCAAGATGAAGACAACATGAGAAAAACTCAATTAGTAACAAGCAAAGTTCAGGACACATGCTTCCAGGATATAGAAATTCACTTTAGTGCTAAAAATGAGGCCTCTCTCTCCCCCTCTCCCCCCCACCCCACTTTGTCTTCCTCCCGTTCTTGCCACCTGTGAATACTCTTCAAAAGAATCAACCCCATCCTTGAGGTTTGCCCTGCTTTAAGCTCGCCAACATGGAGATTCTATGGGTCCAACCGATTAATCAGTGTAGAGAGAGATCCAAACACCACTCATTGGTGAAAGAATTTGGGCCAAGTGTTCATTTCGGTGACCCATTTTGAGTCATGACTAAGTTTGATTCAGTGCTCCTATGGTATTATTCTTAGAGCGCCGGTGCATTTGGTTGGTTTAGGGAGACTTTCTAGTTTTTTGTTTTGTTTTGTGTATTACGATTTTAGGAAAACATTGATGCATTATTGATCACTTTGATTTGACTATAGGCAATCCTTAGGGGCTTGTGATCTTTAGCTTTATCTATTAGCGAACTAGTTTTTTGGTATGCTTTGCATAGTGTGTTAGAGAGCTTGAAGCTCATGTCAAATGCATGAAAAAACAGGAGGTAAGAGTTCCAAAGCTTAAAACGTACTTATTGATGGAACATGTTTGTAATACCTACAGCAGAACGTTTACTAACGACATGATAAAAATTGATTTGGTAATACGCTAATTAACTCAATTCCTCATTAAAAAGGTCTGGTAAAAGTTTATTTTTACTTCACTAATTTGGCATTGAAGGGGACATATCGTCCAATGAACACGAACTTAGTGGGCTGTTGCCACAATTATAAACCTAGTTCGTTTGGAAATAACATCAGCGAAGTTCAACACTTGAGAAGTCCATCCGTTTGGAGATTCTTTAATAATTCGTATGATAAAAACTTTCACCAATTCCATATATTTCAAAAACAAAGTGGATCAAGTACGAAATTGGGTTTCATTACCGAAGTGTATGATGTTGGATTTTGAATATAAAAAATTATGAAATGTGCTACTTTAGTCTAGCTCATGAGTATAAAAAAATATGAATACTCAAGGAGGCGTAGCTTCTTTTGCAAACCTAGGATGTTATTTTGGACAGTTGCATGATTCTCATGGCTGATGTATGGTTAGAAATTCTGTTAGCCTTGCACTCTCATGAGTGAGGTGTATAGGGTTGTCATGTGGTTCAGGGTGCAACAACCTTTGGTGAGTTGGAGACAACACAAAATCAACAGATTCAAGCTACTTCTTTGGTGTTTCAAGATGAATTACCTGTACATCAGAAGAATCCGGATGCTTGATCCTTTGTTATGCTACAAATTGCAGATAGTTGATTCATTGTCAGCTCGTCATGTCAGTTCTATAACAGAAGTAAAAGACAGGAAAATGACTGTGTAACTCTGTTCCAACTTTCTTTTGTTCCTCCTGGGGTATGCCCCTTGTAGGCTGTATATTCGCTTAGCCCCTTTTAATTTCAAGCTAATTTACCCAAAAAAAAAAAACTTTGTTCCAACAAGAGTTCCACATTTCATGAATTTTTTAACCCCTATTGTCCCTTTCCGATATATAGGTGATAATATAAAGATCATTGATTCCAAAAAGTTAGGAAGCCAAAATCTCCAAGCGACGATCCCAAATAAGACCATTGATGGCATACAAAAGGACACAATACTGTCAAAATCAGCTTACAAGAACATCAATTGCCTCCCAAGATTATTTTCAGATTTTTAATCATATATCGCATGCTGACAGCAGGAATACCCTTTTACCAAAAAAAAAAAAAAGTACCATAGAAAAATAATTGAACACCGGGTTAAGGGCATGATACATATTAAGTATTATAGTCCCACATTGCTTGGGGATGGAATGGGTGATCACTTAATATATGTAATATGTTGGGACCTCACCACTCATTGCCAATTGGTTTTGAGTTGGATGCTTTAACATGGTATCAGAGCTAGGCTTTCGGAGGATTTTGGACAAGACTCTTTTGGTTATTGCCCCGTTATTTGTGCCATAAGTGCACCATGTTTCATTATGATCCCAATGTTGTGGATCCGTTATTTACCTCTCCACGTGCGGGTCAAGGGTTGTACGTGTAGAGGAGTGTTTGAGTTTGTCCCACATTGGTTAATTATAACCTCCAAAGCTAGTGTATGAGCCTGGGCGGCCTCTCTACTCATTGCCAATTGGTTTTGAGTTGGATATAAAGTTTCCACATTGTATCAGAGCGGGCCCATTCTACCCCACATTTAAGGGGAAAAAAATTAGAATCCATGTCTCACGATGACAGACCAGCAAAAAGGCTGCAAGATAATAGACCCAAAAAGTGGCTACATGTGACACACCTCAAATACGGCTGCAGGTGGAGATAGTCCCACATTGCTTGGGGATGGAATGGGTGATCACTTAATATATGTTGGGACCTCTCCACTCATTGCCAATTGGTTTTGAGTTGGATGCTTTAACAATACATATCAAAAAAGTAAAAGTGCAACGCAGAATTTGAAACGCAACAGCTAAGACTTAAGAACTTAACTGTTTAGGAAGGGTGGACTGTGAGATCAGTGATATAAATTTTGCAAAACAATGTCAAACAATAACCTGGCTTTGCAGTTGCTTATGCACCATAGAGCAACCTACCAGGAATAGGCATTTGCATTTGCATTAGCTTGAATATATATAATTAGTAAGATGTCTCTTATTCTTTTTTGCATTGGCGTGTGTTATCACAACATGCTTCGATATCCCTTATTCTTTTTGCAGAGAGATGAAAATTGTGTACACCATGATGGTTTGTCAAGATCACCCATGTCAGCATATTTGTTAAGAGTCAAAACTATTTATTTTCCACTGGTAAAAAGTAGTGTTCAACTTTTTGTAGACTTAATTCTTCCTTTCCTACCTCGTGTACCTTTAAGTGTCTGAATTGTCACTATCAAGACAGCTAACATATCTCTTTCAAAAAAGCTCCAAACCTAATATAGACACCCCAGTTCAAAAAAGCTCCAATGGACTTGACCCTTTTCACCATCTATTCTTCCCAAGCAGCATGGCTGATCAGATCAAATGGACAGTCTCTCCCTCTTCCCTATATAAAGTTGCTGAACATGGGATGCCGTAAGGACTCAATTCACCTATTATGAACGGGCATCACTTAGTCTGGTTCCCTAAATCTATTCCAAGTTATTGATTTAATTCTTTGGTTGGCAATCAGAGGCAGTCTAAGAAAGAAGGATAATCTCATAAGTTGGAGTGTTCAAATCTATCCTATTTGCAAAGTGGAAGCCTTTCCCATCTCTTCTTTTGGCTGTGACTTTTCCGGATCAGGTTGGCAGCAAGTTTCCTCTTTTTGTGGTATTTCTAATCCACGCCATTCTTGGCCTAATGAATTCAGTTGGCTTATTGGTAAGTTCAGTGGGAAGTCCTTGCGACATTATATGGAGGATAGCTTGGGCAGCAATAGTATATTCTATTTGGCAGGAAAGAAAATACAAGAGTTATCCAAGGTATTTTTCAAATGTCGTTCACAAGATTGGTTTTCAAAGGTATTCAAAGGCCAACTTCAAGTGTGGATCACAAGATCAGGTCTGAGGCAAGGATCGAAAGTTCTCAATTCTCTTCTGTAAAAGCTGCAGACACTCCTGGTAAATCCCTCTTTCTATTGCAATTTGTACCTAAAAATGTAGTCCGTAGTTTGCTTTCTTGTGATTTGGAGGGCATGCCTTTCTTGTTCCTTTTAGTGTTTGTTCTTTAAAACTTTGGATTACCCAAAAATAAGCTCTAAGCTAACAAAACCAAATATCGGCACTACTCTAAGAATGACATCATACATCCAGCATTACTATTTTGAAAGAAGAAAAATATTGTAGACACCATCTTGTTCTCCAATAGATTTTAGGTACATTTTATGAAAATCTCATAAAATGAACATTTTATGGAGGGGTGATAAAATAGAGTTGTTTTCCTAACTGATAAATGTAGTGATTTTCCTATAGATTTTAGGAGGATTTTATGAAAATCTCATAAAAGCACTTTTACATTTTATGAGTTGAGATTGGAGTGTCATAAAATGTGAGATTTTATGAAACAAAAATCTGTTGAAGAACGAAAAAACTATTACCGTATCTGCAAGAGCCTCAAATTCTCTTTCAACCCTGCCATTCGAAGCTTTTCCCAACACCACCATCTGTCCACCCTGCCAAAAACTTCAACATTAGAGCTGAAGAGCACTGATTGAAATGCTAACATAGAGCATGGAGACATGGAGACAGAATTGTTCAGGCAGTTAACAATAGCATCAAGTTTGCTAAAAACTTCAACAAAAGGACAGGCAGCATCTTGTTACCTATACATATTGAACAATAATATGCATGACCTTTCCTGGTTGCACAGAGTACATACAGATTTTCACAAAACAAGGTAGCTGACCAACCATCAAAGTACAAATATCAACTGATACCGTAATAGGTGGTCACTAATTCAGTTAGTGTTGGTATTCTCAGCATCAGTTATATGGCCGGCTCTATCTGGAGGTGCGGATTGCACGTGTTGGCCCAGACTTTCTTTGAGCCGGAATTCTCTTTAGGGCTGTCTTGCCTTCTTCCGACTATTCACAGAGCTACGGGTTCCTCCCACCTCTGCTCACCTGGGACTGGTTTAAAAGTACGAGCGGCATATATACATCCCCTCGTGGCTCTCCTTGGTATTATTTCATTCCATTCCTTATGTGAGGCTTTCGACACTAATTACCACTATTAGAATTTACGACGCTTTGCACTGCCCATGCTTGCGTCCTCATTGCGAGCTAGGTTAACGGGATGTGAGCATGGGCTAAATCACATTCCAGATATTATGTTCATGGCCTTGCGGGTTGTGTATGGCCTTAAACATCCTTTTGAGCTACGCTTACTGCATTATGCATATTTATACCTATCCCGGCGGGTTGTGCCGGGGAGTACGCCCTTTTTTATTTTCTTCCTTTTTTCCTTTGTCCTTCCTAGGGTATGCCCCTTGTAGGCTGCATATTCGGTTAGCCTCTTTTTATTTCAAGCTGATTTACCAAAAAGAAAACATTGGGTATATGTGCATTGTTGGGTTCTACAAATAACTAAAACTTTCTTTCAAAACAATATTAAATGCATTAGTAGTCTAATACCCTAAATAGTGGAAAAATATAATCGTTGTTATCTTTGACAAAATTAAAGCGATATCCAGAGCTGTGTTATCAGAAAACACTATTTCCCCAGCAAATTATGTTTTAAAACACGCGTTCTGATATGTATGTTACAAAACGGTGAATTTAGCAATCCAACGTGTTCCCCAAGTTTTTTTCCCTGAAGACACCTAGAAAGATTGAAGCTTTAGCAAGACAGTGTAAAAAAATTGGTCACGATACCAATAGAATGGGTTTTACATGAATAATCAGATAAATATTAATCTAGTGTTGTAATCTATAGAGGCCAACCAGTACCGTACCGCAATTTAGGGCATGTAGTGTACCCCATTCTCATTCCTTTTAGGTGATCAATCTGTCTTCCAGGTAACATATGTCTAGAGCAACTAAAACCAGAGGGGATCAGCTAATCTTTCAAATCATTTCTCGGGCCAAAGAGAAACGAAAATCAAAATCCAGTAATCCAAACAGGTATGAGAGTTCGTAAACTTCCTTACTCAAGCAAGGATCTAGGCTCATAATAAAAATGTAATAGGAGAAAGATAATACAGTTTCCATTTCTTTGATAAGCATGTAACGAAATCTATGTAGTTGATGAAACTATTGCAGAATCCAGCAGTGTGTGTGGATTGAAATTGAGAGAAATGAGAACAACAAAAGTAGAGAGAGCGCGACTGAGTTTATTTCATTTTCATCTGTCCCATAAGCAACATCAAAAAGGGTACTACCGAAACTTTCTGTTAAAACTGACAGCGAACTCTGTTAGTGAGCCATCCTAATAATCCAGAAGATCGTGGTATAGTTGTCCTTGCTTTATTTTCAAAGAAAATGGATATTTTAAATGGCTTTCCATTCTATTACTAGTGAAAATACATATGCTATTAGCAGATTTTCTGAACATTATTTTAATTTTTTGTTAGAGTGCCGTGATGACAACAACAATCATCCATAAATAGATAGAATCATATAGAGTATCCCAGTTGTGTCATGTATGTATGTTCAACCATAAACAAACAAAGGGGGAGAGGCTGTGTGCATAAAAATGAGGCAGCGAACTTACAAGTTCCTCAACATGCTTAATTGCATGAGTAATCAAATGAAGACCCTTTTGAGCAACCAATCGAGTTATGCACACGACCAAGGGTACCTTGCCTGTAGTTCTAGAAACAGCATTACCAGCTCTTGTGTCTTCTGAAGCCAATCCAAGCCCCCGTTGGACAAAGAGTTTGCATATCTCCTTCCCCTCAGTTTTGTGAGCTGCCGAAGGAAAATCATAACTTTGAAAACACAAAATGAACACTAGTAAAGGAAGGTAATGACAAAAACAATGACACTATGGAATGATGTGACCATTACATTGCTAGGATAGTTGATCTAATATCCCATTTCGACAGGTGGATAGACGAATAACATAGATACGTTAAGCTACTATTACAATGGCATTGTCCAAGTGAACCGACTTTTACGTGGAAAGTAATTCACTTATGCATGCTCATTTTTAGTACAGTCTCTCCACTAAAATCTGAAAGATAGGAGAATAATGAATGCATTTTTTCTACTTCTCTGCATTTCCTGCAGTTTTTGCTATTCTAGTATGCCTCATCTAGCACGCTCATAACGAATTTTGTGCAGAATAGAAGACTAAAATAGATTAAATCAATATATTTCCAAAATGGAAAGACATGCATATTCTATGGCAAGATGATACCAAGTTTCTTACCACTAAATTTGGCAGGCAAGAAAACATCTGTGGCAGGGTTCCACGTTGTGGTATCTATCCCATTTAAAATACCGCAGTACCTACCAGATTCATTACATTACAGTGTTAGGCCTGTCGAGAACCATTTGAATAAAAGAACTCGAATCTAATATGAAATTACAAAGGCATGCAATAGACGCAAGGAAGATGGGTTAAATAAAAATGACTCAAATCCAATAAAAGAGATATATGTAAAAGTAAGTTCTTCAATAGTCTTGTTTGTTTCCAAATATCATAAGGTCATGCAAGACCATATGAACATGAAAGAGCAAAATGAATCGAACTTAACATACATGCATGGTGCCGGCAAAACTATTGATGACATAAAACTATTTATAATAGCTTTCCCAAAGACAATAATCACGCTCCTCAAATAGAACTTGAGGGTTTTATTGATTAAGGACGATTAAGCCTCCACCCCAACGGTGGCTAATAACACCATTGACCCTGGGGAAGTTATTAGAAAAAAAAAAAAAAGTGTTGCAGAAATTTCTCATGGAGAAACATGCTTATAGCATGTCCAATATTCTGGCATCATGTGAGATTGCTGCAATTTACATGGCCCATAGTTTTATAATAACAACGCAGATACGCTATTCAACAAGAATATGCATGGTTTAATGGAGTCAAAAGGCGGAGGATCATT
Source organism: Vaccinium darrowii (assembly GCA_020921065.1). Taxonomy (NCBI): domain Eukaryota; kingdom Viridiplantae; phylum Streptophyta; class Magnoliopsida; order Ericales; family Ericaceae; genus Vaccinium; species Vaccinium darrowii. Next base: position 32,125,398 of record CM037157.1, on the reverse strand, counting down.
GTCAATTGGTGTTGTATGTGCAAAAGGGATGCAAAGACGGTTGATCATCTTCTCATTCATTGCCCGGTGGAGTGGGAGCTTTGGACTTTGGTGTTTTCTTGGGTTGGGTTGAACTGGGTCATTTCGTGGAATGTCATGGACCTCTTAATCGCGTGGAGAAGTGCTAGAGTGGGAAAAAGAAGGAAGCGTGTCTAGGAAATGATCCCTCTTTGGTTAATTTGGATAATATGGCGTGAGAGGAATATGAGATGTTTTGAAGGGGTGGAATAGCCCTTGTTTAGAATCAAAGGTTTTAACTAGTAGCTTATATAGTTGGGACAAGGAGGATGTAGTCCTTCCCTTGACCTATTCATAGACTGGTTTGATCATTTTCATACTAACGGTAGGGTATAGGGCTTTTTTGTAACTGCCTTTTTTGTACATGGGCGGCATTCCCTCAATGCTTTGTTTCTAATATATTCATTTACTTATCAAAAAAAAGTGGAGTCAAAACCCATACAAGCAAGAATGTAGGAATGTGACTCCAAGTTGAGACAGAGCTGCTAGCCAGTGTTTTAAAAACCGGACCGGACAGTTCGACCGGTTGGCCCGTCAACCGGACCTTGGTCCGGTTTGATCTTACCCAATAACCGCTTTGTTTACAGAACCGGTCTAAAAAGTGAAAACCGTTCTAGATTCGCGGTCGAACCGCCAGCCCGCAACTGGGTCAATCAACCCGGACCGTAAATTTTGAACTAAACTTTTCACGGTTTAATGCCATCTCGGAATGTCAGAAACTCATTTCCGCTTTGGGCCCACTGCCAGCTCATGGCCAAGGATGACTGGCTACTGAAATCTGTAGGTTTCTCACCCTTTTTTAAGAAAAATCAAGCACGGAGTGTATTCCCACTGATGTGGGATTGGAGAAAGGCATCAGAACACATTTGAAGCACAACTCCTTTTATTTCTTCTAACTTCTCCAGTACAGACTTTTTTTTGTAGACTTATTTTAGTTAATTATGTATTTGCAACATATTTTAAACAGAATTATGACGTCACGGTTCGATAGCGGTTCAACAGGTGACCCGTCGGCCCACTCCCTTTTCTGGGTCGTCCTCCGGTCCGGGTTTTAAAATATTGCCGCTAGCATCAAAATGGTAAGGCCCATGTTATCAGGTCCAAAACACCACACTAGATAATGGGGGGAAAAGATGTTTTGCATGCCTTCTATCTAATGCCAGTGGGTAAGCCAGCAGTAATAGGGAGGGAAAAAAAGAATAAGCTCAAGTTTCATTTCAGATATGTGCTATGTATTAGTTGCAGGACAGCCTCCACATAAATGCAACTTGGGCAAGGTCTGATAGAAAAACTCTCACATTTCAACCCAAGTAGTGTCAGATAGAACAAATGAACTAGCCAAAACCAATTTCCTTACGCGTGCAAGTTAATTGTGTCAAGAGCTTTTCAGACCTAAATCCCATTTATTTGCTAATATGACAACCAGCCGACCTTCAAAAACATCTACAAGCACAAAAGAACCATGACCCAAAAATCCCTTTGACAATGAACTAACCTCGAAGCTATTAAGGTTCTAAATCCTTATGCAAAGCAACAATTCCAATGGAGGGAAATAAATACGAAAAAAAAAAAAAAAAAACAAAGTCCAGTCGTATTCTGAAGGTATGCCAGTTAAAAATTCCAGCCTAAACTCTAAGTTGCATGCACAATAGAATGCGTTCTGAAAAATATTCGCATTCTTCAGTGCCACAGAAAACTTACCTAGTCTGCAGCCAGACACCACCCATTAATGGTCACACCTCAGGTAGGCAAAAGAGTAGCCCAAGAATCAACAGACTTACCAAATTTAGGTTGTTGATTCTAACCAAAATCTATCTAGTTGGGTGGACCCCGGGAAGAGACAAAATTGTTAGGCCTCCAATTAGTAGAAAGAAAAGAACCAAGAAGAAAAGTTAGCAGGAAGGGCACGAAGAGAGAGACAAATTTCATTATTGGATCTTTTTTCCCATTGCAACTTTAAAAAAAATTTCCTGAAGAAGGCTATATGTTTCTTAATCCATCCATGAAAATTTAAATGGACATTCCAAGTGATGCTATAAAATTGTAGGAATTTCAAGAATGAGAAGATTTCAACAAAATCCATTTTCAGTAGCAGTTAATCGCTAAATATAGTTGAGAAAGGACATTAAAAGGAAGGGTTGATTAGACTGTAATACGGAAACTAAATAAAACGAAATGGATTGGGAACTAAAAAACGGCTTACTTATCACGATTTCTTATCAAAGTGCTTGCAAGCCATCCAGAACAGAGTGTCTCCTGAAGGTATGTTGGTGAGACTGTGCTGGAAAATGGAAAAAGAAACACTTACATATATATGAATAATCTGATATTTATGCATCTTTGTTTTGTTTCTGTGTCTGAATTCGTGTCTGGCATCAGCCTGCACTAGAAAAATAACATGCACCTCTCGAACGTGCGAACCAAGGGAAAGGATACAATGGTAAACTTTCTTTGGTGTGTGAAACGGTAAAGTTTGAACTACAAAGCACAAAATGAATGGGAACTAACACTACTGCATTGCTGTATACAATGCCTCCTTTCAATAAGCACAATCTCTCAGGGTTATGCCCAATAGTTCGATCGTCAACAGCCTGCATATTTCAGACGTAGAAGGTCAAGCGTTTAGGAATTCACCTCGGAACCAGTAAAATGGCCAAATAACGGAATGACATAGAATTCAGAGAGCCAGAACAATCCAGGTTACAAGAATATAGCCCATGAGAACAAATCTCTAACTGAATGAGCAGCTTTGATGAAAATAACTTCTCATTCAGCTTAAAAAAGTTCACATTCATGGATGCTACCTCTGTCCTTGCGCACCCTGACAAATCCAAATGCCGAAAATGTTCTTGTTTTGGTTGGTTTGGTATACGGAGCTTAACTACCTAGCAGCTAACGCAAATTACAACAATAATATGATTGATCTATATAAATTGTTCACCTTGTCAACAGTTGCATATATAGATCCATCAAGACCGCACTTATTTAGTTGATCTTGGCTGCCAAGAGAATGAATTGTCGGTCGATAAAGAGAGCTTAACAAACTTCAAAGTACTTAATGGAACATTGATCAAATTTTCACATACTTCAAAAAGAGAGGCATCCGAGCATTCAAAATTGGCTTTTAAAAAAAAAAAAGGCATTCAAAATCTGAGGATGAAGCTTTTATTGGCTGTGAAATGGATTATCTAGATCCTCCAAAACTAAGTCAAGTCTTCAGGCGAGGGAGGGGATGGAATGTTGACAGTTTATGGTGCATCCCTTTCATTTTGAAACAAGTGCTTTGAATAAGTATGTACATTAAAAAAGAGGAGCAAATATTTAAGCAAACAAAAAGGTGGCACAACCAAAAGACTTAAATGGAGGTTAGGAAAACCTAAAGCACTACACTTTGGAAACCTATCAGAATAAGTTAAAACAATTTTCTGGTTTATTTTGTCAATGAGAGAGAAAAAAAGATTTCTTTTTTTGTTTATTGCAAGCAACCACTTGTGAAATCCCGCATCTATGTATGCCGCCCATACCAAAAAAATAAAAAACCTTAACAAGATGGATGAGGTTTTTGAGCTGATAAAGCATGCAGTATGAAAAATTAAATGGCATAAATGGAAATTAGAAATAAAAATGAAATACACATGCTCAAATAAAAGAAGGAAAAAATGAATAACATACGTGCACTCCCCATAGTGTTCCATGTTGTGGATTGTCAGCACTATTCTTGGTTTCTACAATTCCAAAATCCAACATTATGATTCTATGAAAAAAGGAAGATCTAAGAGCATCTCAAGCTGATGATTAAAATGTTACAACTCAGAAGATTTGAAGGTTTTGTGAGGTATTAGGTGCTCCAGCAGGTTCTTCAACCATCAACCTACCCTTCAAATTCTCTATTTTCAAATTTGACATAGGGGTAGTATAGGTCAAATGCTACATCATAGTATAAAAAGTGTTCTGAATTTTTAAAGTCTACTAATGTGCACATAAATCAAAATGATTCTTGGGTCTGCCCTCTCTGATGCCTTTTGGCGTTGATTCGAGGGCATGATTCCGCAGCAAACGCGACGGTATAGGGGGACCACTGTTTCAGTGGTATTCTGTGAGCAGCCACTTTGTACATTTATTGCCAAAGGTTAGGTCAGTCTCCAATCCATCTGTTTCAGTGGTATTCTGGGAGCAGCCACTTTATGCATTTATTGCCAAAGGTTAGGTCTGTCTCCTATTCATCCCCCGCCCATACCCCCAATTATTGAGGACTAAATGGGTTATGGTATTGTACTGGAGTACGCTCAAAAGGTAGCAAAACACAAGTAACATGCAACAAAGTTTGAAAAGCCTGGAAGACTGAACTGCAAAATCTTAATCCCTCCGTCTGACTTTGTTTGTCCCCTTTTTGACTTTTTGATGTCCCAAATTGTTTGTCCAATTTGAATTTGACTCGTAAAAGTTCCATTGGTGCCCTCTCTTTTTTATAAAAATTGTGCATTGGAGACCGTACATCCTTATTTAATGCTAAAAAAGTGGGGTATTTTTGGAAATCAAAGCTTTTTTATAATAATCATTATGTCCTCTAAAAGAGCTAGAATCTCAAGAATGGACAAACAAATTGGGATGGAGGGAGTACTATTCAACATACAAAGTGAGGTAGCAAAATACACTTTTGATTTGATGTTAAGTTGAAGCATATGCTGGAGATGCTATTGTTGCTTTTGACAAATATCGAAGCAGCAAGAACTAGAGAGTAGCAACACGAAAAGCCAGACCTGGAGTGAGAGATAATGGTACATATCCCAATAAAGTAGTGGTAAACCACTCGTCTGCCATTCATGAACGTGGATGATATCAGGTTTTGTTCCAGTCACCTGCAATATAACATTTGTCATTCCGAAATCAGATAAACAAGGTTTATGGTTGGAAATTGACAAGAAACCAAACTACAAAACAAGGCCTTAATGATTTCAAAAAGGACAAGCAGAAAAATCATTACAACAGAATGACCTTGATCATTTTTCACCTCTTATGTAGCTAAAGGGAAAAAACATGACTTCGTTAGATTTATTGAATCAAACCATTTTTTGAAAAAAAAAAAAAAAAAAACACAAATTTGTTAACATGTTATTTCTTGGTCCTGAACAGCTCCATGGGTAAGTTCAATAAGAGAAACCTGGTTCATAATTGTGCCTTACTAAAACTAAGTTTCTCAAATCATTTGAGCTGATTGCCAAGAGGAATTCAGATTCCACTGCCTGAAACAATGATTATCGCCAATAAAAGAAAAAGAAAGCTAAACAAGTTGCCTCGTAAAGATTTGTAAACCTGCATCCACTCAAGGCAAGCACGGCTAAAGAACAGGTACGCCTCCAGCTCATTATATGAACCTCCATATACATATTGCCCCTTGAAGAATTGGTTGGATGGTTCAATAAATATAACTGGGATGCCTGACACTAACCCACGGTATGCATTAGTCGGGACCCAATTTCCATCATGGTACGAGTTATACGTACTGAGTAGTGCCAACTCGTTGATCTGCTGTTTCTGGATACACTCATAGAAAGGGAGCATGATATCCACTTTATGGCCACGAGACAAACACGCACGGGCGAGTCCAGTGACAACATCACCCAAGCCACCAACTTTTGCTATTGGTGCCATTTCAGCCGTCACGTGAATTATGTGCATAGGATCAGAATCCTTTTCTTTGTCAACTGGATGTTCTGAGCTCACATCCCATGAAGCGAAATCCCTCTTCCAGAAGGGGATTTCATCACTAGGAGAAGGCCATATGAGATCTTCAAGTTTTGAATTGGTTGACCCTATCGGTTTGTCAGCAACCACCACCTGGAGAAGATAATGATTATGTTCAGAAGAGGCCATAATCTATTCTAATAATAATATATAAAGGGGCTACCCCATTTGGTGTAACCAAAAAAATGAAGCTGTGTCACAAAAGTTATTTTTGTCATTGCCCGAAAGATACTAAATGTTACCATTTGCTTTCATTTCAAGTACATTTACATTTGCTTTCGTTTCAAGATTGATCAACAGCTTGGGCCAATAAGTAAAACAGACACCCAATAACTTAACTCACATAACTGTTAGCAGATTTGTAACTGCTTGAGTTTGAATTATACAATTCATATATAAATTCTTACGCCGACTCCTCTTTCTTCGTCACCACCATTGATTGCAATTTTGAATCTGAGATACTTCCCCCGCTCTACAGTAAGTTTTATTTCTATATACTCTCATATTGTAAGTATACCTCAAATATTTATTTGTAGTGTAATCAGTTTCCTCATGCATATTGGTTGAAAAAATGTTCTGACCTATCTTCCTTTCTGTGTTTAATTGTGAATGGTGTTTGTTTCCTACTTTACACGGGTAAATCTTTTATTAGCATTTCACACATGCGCACATACACGTGTATATATTTCCATGAAAATGTTGAACATGGTATCCCACACGCATCGCGTGTTCCCACCTTCTAGTGAAAATATAATTGCAGAATTTGAAACCCCACATTATGAATTACACAGACATGCAGTGACTATGAGTCTACGAGTCTCTGAATTGCAGCCAAGTTCCTGGTTCAAGTATGGGAAAGTAAATGTATTTTCACAAAAATAGGTAAGTCTACAATTCCTTTAACTTTCAGCCATTACACAAAGCTACATCTACCCATTGTCCATAATAATTACATAAACTTGTATTTCTATGTGCTTGAATTATCACTGATACCTGTCGTTGCGCGCGAATATGGGAAGTGTTGCCTTTTCTGTTCACTGGTACTACTCCAGTAGTCCTTGGAATCTGATGGTGATGATAATGATGAAACCACATACAAGTAGCATTACCGCTGCTGCTCCGAACACCCAACGCATCCATTTTCAAAAGATTTCTATCCCGGCATAGACTACGAATAGTAGTATGTTTATGTCTGCGTAGAACACTTCAAATTACAACTCCAACTTCGTCGATCGTTTGTGTGTGTGTGTGTGTGTGTGTGTGTGTGTGTGTGTGTGAGAGAGAGAGAGAGAGAGAGAGTATGAGTCTATGAGAGACTGTGAGGTTTACAAGTGTTTGTATCTATGATTTGATTTGGAAGACTTGTAAGCTTCAACGGAAGTGGATGGATTGCGACGGCTACCGGATATTCCGCTCCGGTGCCTTAAGTGTCGGAATTTTTCACAAATAGTAGGGGCTTGTTTGGCTGAAAAACTTGATTTGATATCACCCCTTCTTCTAATGCGAAACCACTCTTTTACCAAATTCTAGTTATAATTTTGTTAGAGACAGTTTTTTTTTTTTTCATTTTGGCTCCAAAACTTTCCCACCATTTTGTAAAAACAGTTTTTTTTTTTTTTTTTCATTTTGCCTCCAAATTCTTTTTAATCTGACGATCAAAAGGTGTAGAAAGGCAAAATGAACTATCCCCGTTCGCGAACGCATTCGCATTACTGTAAGTGAACAAGTAGCACTCGCCAATGTAAGATGGAAAAAATAACTATTATACCCGAACCAATTAATTGAAACATAAAATTCGGTTTGGTCTGGTCTAGTCTGGTCCGGTCCGAATGCATAGGCCTAATTGAGAATTCTGTAAATATGTGAGGTTGTGTCAGTAATGTCTTATAAGGTTTTCTTAATTACAAGTCGCATGCTAAATGTGAAGTAAAAAATTTTGTTCGGTTCAAATCATAATATTGATTCATAAGTTGTTGAAAAAAGATGAGAAATTCAACAGATTCTCCCAAGATACTTTTTCTGTCTCATCTTATGCTCGTGACAAACTTATCATTGTCATTCGAACTCCAACCAGTACAAAAGAAAGGAAAAAAGTAGCAACTAAAAGATTTTTAAAAAAAAATTATCTTATTGTTGGACTGGAATCTTAACATCCGCCAAAAGTTTTCTTCTTTAAACCTATTTTTATGAGACGAAAAAAAAAATTATGAAAAGGAAAATTTATACTTGGGGTTCACCTTGAATCTCTCACAAAGAACTTTTATGATAAATTCATCGTGAAAATTTTACCAGAGTAGGAGAGGGGAGAGGAGACGACGATAGAGATCACCAAGGTGGTGTTCTCGGTTTGAATCTCAATGATATCCTCCTCTACTACCTCCGCTCCCCCTCCTCTCTACGTAGCAGCAAAAACAGCACCTTGGTGATCTCTCTCCGCCCTTTGCCGCTACGGAGAGAGGAGAGAAGAGAGAGGGCAGCTAGTAGAGGACGCAATCATTGAAATTCAAACCGGGAACCAGCCAGCCGAGCTTGAGAACTGCAAAGCCGGTTGAATAGCACCGCTTGTGCTGCTCCTCACTCGTTACAAACTGGATCGGTCCAATGCTGCCAAAGAAAGCGATGTTAATCAACCTTTGGGTGCCACCGCGATACTTCTGCTTGTACAACAGATATGTTACAAATCCAGTGTATACCAACGAACTAACGAAGAGCGTGAAACTATGGCATTTGGTTTCATGTTTCCAGGGGCAACAGATTGGAATTTAAATCCCAAGGGAATGACACTCAACCAAAATAGTTGGAAAAAAAAGTTCCACCGCCATTGTAACCCGCTCATTTTAGCTCATGCTATTATCTTCCTCGTCGACCAGCTTGCACACACCATCTCCGGAGGACCAATCATCGCACGCTATATCTTACCCGAGTCATGTATACTAAAATTACTCCTTGTTATAACTCGAATCCAGTCAAACACCAAACCCAACTGAGGCCAGGGCCTCGGAGTCAAATCCAAGTCTTTTACAGAAACAGGTATCATAAAGATTAAAGAACTAAACAGGGCAGGCTTGACAGCATGAAAAAAGCATGTATAAATACACATCAAATATCCTCTATTACAACTAGTTCAGCACCATTAATTCTTAGGAAAAATTGCAAAACAAGCAGTTCTTATCATAACTTCCCGTTTCTATCTATCCGGAAAATTAATCCAGACAGATGCACGGGAGGCTGACATAAAATAACCTTTTCTGTTTAACCTCCTTTTCTCCTTTTTCTAGTTCTCTTGCTCTGTCAGTACCACATTTCGGTTCTCCTCTTTCTCTACAACGTCAATCCATTGTCCTCGGATTGCCAATGCAGCACCTGAAACGGGCTTTCCGGACAGTTCCCATTATCTCAGTCTCTGCATTTTCAAGCATCCTGACAACCTCGGCAAAGTGGGGCCGGATATTGGGGTTGCCATCCCAGCAACGGGTCATGACCTCACAGAGAACAGGAAGGCAATCGTTGGGGATGATAGGGCGGACACCCTTGTTCACCACTGCAAATGCCGCTTGCACAGCTGTCATGTTCTGGAAAGGAACCATTCCTGTGATAAGTTCCCACAGAACAATGCCAAAGCTGTAGACATCGACCTTCTGTGTGTAAGGCCTGTGCTGGATCATCTCCCTGCAATTTCAGTCAAAGAATTGGACATGGAAAAATAAATGTGCTTTTCCCTATGATCTGACAGGTTAAAATATGCTGAGACAAGATGTTGAGGAACGTAAAGTCTTTTGAGACACAACACATGCATCATCAGTTGACACGTAGAAATGCACAAAATTACAGCTTTGAAATGTTACCAGAAAATGCTATCACCCATTAGAATGCACATTCCAAAACAAGATCCAAAGTTTTACACTTCCCCATTAGCCAACTTCAGCTGAGAGAAAAGAGGATTATGGTACGTGTATTGTTTGGACCAGGTCCAGGATCATAACATAACTTATGAAGGGAAAAATGCATCTGCGGTGCTTGTAGTCTTATATTTCAAAGAGCCTATCCAAAGCCCAGAGAAAAGAGGATTATGTGCCAGATAGGTGACAACCCTACCCCACAAAAAAAACCCAAGTTCGGTCCTCGTAAACATGCATCCAAATATGGCAACTAAAGAATCCATGTACCCAACGACACCGATCGCGACACGAGGCTTAGTTTTGTTTTCTTTCGTTTGGAACTCCTTTTTTTTTGTGTGGGTGGGTGCGGCAAGTCAAGCAAAAGAATAATAGTTCTTCTCTCTCAATAATTTTGGTCAATCCATCATAGTTTTATGAAGAACCATGACTTCTGAAATTGGCCTAAACCTAAATACAAAGGTATATCACCATCCCATTTGGAAAGTGCAAACCACAATCAACCCATATTGCATTAACTAGCATCCATCAGGTCGTTTTCCATTTTAAGCAAAAAAATCCAAGTCAAAACTCTGATGGTCACTCTTCTAAAACAAGGTCAACCAATTTCATCAGGAGATTGCAAAACCACCGACAACCCAAAGAAGCATCTATCAAGTCCCATTAGGTCATCTCCTTTCTCAACAAGCAAGTCAGGAAACTTGAGGGTTACTAAATCCAGGTCTCTTGGCAAGAAGCAGCAAGGAACCAAGAATTTATTGACATCTTTGCTATATTGAAAAAATAAAACAGAAAAACAAGACTTTTTCCAGAAAATGCAAGGACACTGAAGCAAAAGGAGGAGTTATCATAATAGGCAAGAAATGCAACTTATTCACACCTTCTACATCTCCCTATGCCTCAAGAAGAATCTGCTTTACAAAACTGGCCTTGCTTTGAATGCTTCGGGGTTGGATGAAATAGAAGAAACATCCACCCACCAATCAAAGGTCAAAACCTGGAACATTGTGTGATAAAACTCTAATGGAAATGGATGAATGTTCAATAGGTTTTTTATTGTATTTTTGCACTGAGAGAAGTAGGTGTAAATATACTCAAAAGGGACACATCTTATATGCTTCTCATTACCCACAGGAGTCGCACTCCGTGGGCCTCGTACCAGATAGCGACAAATCCGTGAGTTTTTCCTACTCGTATTTTATGACATGGCACATTCATTCAGTACTCTCCCTTAAACTCACCCCAGTAGCCCATTACAACACTATTTAGTCAACTTTGCGAATCAAGCATTCAATTTCAAGTACAACTTAACAGCTGTGACAGAAGACACAAGGAGGGGGGAAAAAACTTTAAAAAAAAAAAACTTACGGAGCCATCCAGCGGTATGTTCCAGTCTCTGGTGTCATGCCTTCAGTCTCCACCTCTATACGAGCCACTCCAAAATCAGCAATCTTAATTGATCTGTCTGCGGATATGAGCAGATTGTCAGACTTCAAATCACGGTGGATCAAACCAAGCCCGTGCACATATTCCATCCCTCTAGCAACGTCCAAGGCCTGCTTCACGGCCAATTTCAAAGGTACAGCTCTGTTCTGCCGCTTTGTCAAAAACTGCCGAACTGAACCTCCCTTTGCATATTCTGTCACTATACACCATACCATGGGTTTACGACATGCACCAATAAAGCGAACTATGTTCGTATGCTTTAACGTTGCCAGCATCATGACTTCCTGCTGAAACTGTTGCTCCATCAAGTGTGCCCTCTCAAGGTCATTTTCCGGCTTCTCCAAAAGCTTGATAGCAACATCCTCACCATTGTAAGTACCCTTGTAGAGCTTTCCAAAAGCCCCCTGTGCAAAAGCTGGACCCATATTAAGCCTCCTCAAATCAAGTGTCCACTCATCGAAATTCTCAAGCCCCTCTGTCTGAACACGAGGGTCCATTAGAGCTTGAGCCAGAGCATCATCACTTAGACATTGCGCGACTCTCCCACGATTAACACTCTGAGCAATAGGGTAGCTGTTGTTAACACGACCCTGGTGCCTTAAAAAGAGAGTGTGAGAACCATTTGATCCAACACTACTGTTATCAACTGACATTGCAACGGAGCCTCCACAATCGGTCATTGGCAAGCTACCAAAACTGTCAATTGACATGGTGGACCCCTCCCCAAGCTTATGGTAAAAACCTTGAGAGAGATCAAAATTGTCATGGTGGTTTGTTAGGCCTATAATTCCAGTAAATTTTGGTGCCTCCAACATTTTGTCTGAAAGATCAGCGCAACCTTCAAAGTTTTTCTGACTTCTTCACCATCAACACGTCCAAGCACAAAACTCGTTACCAAAACCCTACAAATAAAAATGAATCCACATAATAATGTCAGCGCTGCATCTTCCAATCTGAAATATCTCTCATGCACATAATTTGAACGGAGCAAAGGCATGAAAAAGTCTCTTGAAATTAGAAGCTTAAGTACAGCATAACGTCTCTTTTGCTTCCAAAAAAAAGTAATTTTCAAGTGTGGAGGATCGATTAGTTGGAAGAGGAACACCTATTCATCACCAATTTAAAAACCCTAATTCATAGTTTCCTGTCTAACAAGCAAGCATTTTTTGGCACAATCAGACAAATACAACACCAATTCATCACCAATTTAAAAACCCTAAGTCAAAGATTGAACTTTAACCCTATATAGCAAAAAATCAAAAAAATTCCGACAGCACATAAACAATAAACATCAACTACTACTACACTGCACTGGATTCTCCCAAATTAAAGCAATCGCAACAAAAAATAATTAAAGTAGAACCGTAAAAGTAATAATAACACCAAAAAGGTCAGTGATCTAAGCCGAAAATTGGCGGATGAAGGCGAGAATTACCTCGATCGAGAGGACTTGATTACGCGATTCCGATGGTGGACTCTGATTGAACAGCACAAACAACGAGATCGATTCGTGAACGTCTGTGCTGACCCCACTTCGTTAACGCACAAGAGACGAACTTTTAGAGAGAGAGAGAGAGAGAGAGAGAGAGAGAGGAGCACGACAACAATGAATGAGTAGTAGCTTGGTCTTCGTCTCTCACTGCTTTTTGCTGGGGCAGACCTAAGCTGTATCTGAATACACGGTACAACCATCCTGACTTTTACACGTGGCGTCTTAATAGAACGTGGGATCAGCTGTGAAGGCCGTATGTGAAATGTGGACCGTTGGATGCGAATAGTCAGAGTTGCCGGAGGCAGAGGTGTGTGGGGTCTCGTAATAAATGAATCTTTTTTGAGGTCAAGAGAAGGTGAGATGGACGAAATTATTTTTAACGATGTTAAATTAGTTGAGTATTTGGTATTTTTCGATATTTAGATTTTTCTAATACTGATTTCCACACCTTTTTTTTTACAAGTGCACTTTTTTTTGTTTTTTAATAAAATTTTACGCGTTGAATTACTAAAAGACAAAAAAAAAATGCACTTATAAAAAAGGGTGTCAAAATTATTTGTCTTTTTCATTCCGCCTGACAAAAGAAATCATAAACCATTATGATATGCACCTAAGTCAAAATAAAAGTTCAGGAAGAACGAACAAAATAAAATTTCTTTAAATCTTTCTTTTTTAGTTTTTCCTTTTAACTTTAGATTATAACTTTTTAAATTGCTACTCAATTACTCTAAGGGGATGTTCCACTAACAAAGAATAATTTTTTTCAAAAATCAAGATAGGTCATTCTCTCAGAGCATCCTTGTTAGAAACACCAAATTTTGCACCAAATTTAACCTCAAAACACCTTTTATACTTTAGCAAGTCATTTAAAAAAACACACACAAAATTAGACTCTCTATTGTAACTCCACTATATTAAAATATTATTTCTTTTTACTCATACTCCAAAAAAAAAAAAAAAAAAAAAAAAAAACACTACACCTATCATGATCTCCCACTTGTCAAGAAAAATAATTAAAAAGTGAGAAGCGAGTGAATAGCGACTACTCAAATTTGAGTAAGCACTGTAGCCAAAATAAATTGGTGAGGGGAGATACGTAGCCTGATATTTTGAGATTTTTGGAGGATTGGCTCTTTACTTTTACTTAAAAGTTAATTTAGGTACACATATTGATGCTCTCACAATACATTACATAAAAAAGCCGTGAAAAGCCAAATTAATTATAAAAAAAAAAAAAAAAACCTCTCACCATTTGATTTTAGCAACTGAGTTTAGCAGGTGCTAAAACCATGATATTTCAAATCAAAAAATAAAGTGTTTCCATGTATTATTTTTTGAATTTTTCTCACCGAATTAAAGTACGCAAGAAGTACTTTAATTTGGTGCGAAAAAAATCAAAAAACGATACACGGAATCACTTTATTTTTTTATTTGAAATACCATGATTTTAGCACTTGCTGAACTCATTTTCTAAAATCTGGTTGATTTTAGCAACTGGGTTGCTAAAATCAAATGAAAAACCGAGCCACATAAATTACCCTAATTATACTAGCTTTTTAAATTGCTAAAATACCTAACCAAAGTCCAAGATGATAAATTTTAGTATATATGCTCTTACCATGCAATAGTATAAACTAAGGATGGCAAAACAATCTCAACAAGCAACACAAACCAATTCTTCTACCGTGCAATAGTTTAAACCTTGAACATCAAAACAATCTCAATGAATAAAAATTACATTTGACCTGCAAGAATATAAATTGCGCAACAATCCAATAATAGATAAAAGCATACGCTTGGCCAGTAAGAGTTTTGAACAGATAACGACTTAAAAATAAAACAACTAAAACTGTGGGAATAAAAATAAACAACGAAATTAGAATCTCCAAGTCAAGGAGTGCCAATGGACCCGCGAAATTAAAATAAAGTATTCTTATATTGATGTTTGTTTCGGATCCGGGGATCATACTGTCCTCCTATAACTATGTAGTTTTGATCTGTTTTGCAGCAAGGACAAGGGAGTTGTTGGGCCTCCATTTTTTTCTTGTTTCTCCTTAATTGAACCCACAAAAAACGACTGATAAGCCCCCAATATTGTAGATATTCGGGCTTAGCTAGCTCTTTTCGTTCACACACACACACTTTATCATGCTTTTATATGATTGATGTGCGCGTAGTGTTGTTTTTGGTAGTTTCAGGGTAAACAAGTGAATAAAGCGTGTTTTGAAGCGCTTTGGGAAGCATCCCAAGAATTCAAGGGCCAAGCGCCCCATGACACTCCGCCATCGAGCCTCGAGAGCCAAGAAATGAAGATTTGGCTAAGGCTCGAGAAGTTTGGAAGGCACAAGATCAAGCCAGAATTGCTAAGGCGTGTCCAAGGCTTACAATGACTCCCATTGGAATCCGGGAGTACTCCACAAGACCAAGTGCTACCCTTCCCGAAGCTCGCACGATGTTTAAAAGTGTTTTGGAAGATGTGCGGTAGCACACGAGGCCAAGGAATGGCAAAGAAAGAATAGGCAACCTTAATGGCCTGAGTATTGATACAAGTATTGATAATAGATAAAAGCATATGCTTGGCCAGTAAGAGTTTTGAACGGATAACGACTTTAAAAAAAAAAAAAAAACTAAAACTATGGGGATAAAAATAAACAACTAATAAATTATAATCTCCAAGTCAAAGAATGCCAATAGACCCAAAAAAAAAAAAATTTAAATCAAGAATTCTTATATTGATGTTTGTTTCGGATCCGGGGATCATACTGTCCTCTTAAAACTACGTGGTTTTGATCCGTTTTGCAGCAGGGACAAAGGAGTTGTTTGGCCTCCATTTTTTTCTTGTTTCTCATTAATTCAATCCACCAAAAACGACATCGTTTTGGTGGTCCAGACAAAAAAATAGTAAAACTGCTCTACCAACGTCTAACTTAAATTTACTGCCACGTATAAACATTTTCTTCGAGTAAAACCACTGTGATGTCCATGAACCCTTTGAAGTTAATGTTTAGACAATAATTCTAGGCTTACCGGCAAATGCAAGAAAAAATATTACAAAATCATCATAGTAGCATTTAGCTTCTCAATAAAAAGCCTTCACAAGTTTTCATCCTTCACAAATCCTCATAACCAAAACAAATATCCTCAAACAACTTAATCATCCCCAAAAAGAAGACAATCTCCTAAAAATAAATGTTGTGATGGTGGTTGTGAATTGACAGAAAAAATCAATAAACTCGTCATCATGGAAGAATTGCTCGGCCTTGATAGGAATGTAAATTGATGAATGCCTTGCTCGATGAAATGTCATTTCCTAAAAAAAAGAGCCAAGCGCACAGGAGGTAAGATTTTAATCTAGCAATTGGAACCAAACAATAATCGAAATATAAGTACACTGAAGACCTCTTAAACTGGTGCATTGCAAGATGGTTAACATAATAAATGCGTTGTTTGTGAATAATAAGGTGTTTCGCCATCCTACATTAAATATCTTCAGATAAATATAATATAGATGTGTCATTTTCTTCTTTGCAAACTATAGATGTTATAAAGATTAAAATCTTACCATTGGTTGGTTTGAAGATGGACTTTGGAGAAGTACCTTTGCGCCAGATTGTTGAATGTCCTAAGAAAATTTTGAAACATTTGTAAGTAGAGTACATTAAGTAGATAGAGAAGTAGATATCTATTATAGAAGTTGATACCTGACTAGGCTTTGCCTTTTTCCTCAACTTATCGTGCTAAGCCTTTAGTCTTTTATTGCCACCCTTGCTTGCATGGTTTGTCAGTTTCCTTTTGAAGCCCTTTGCCCCTTTAAATTAGGATCGCTCGAATCTAATCCCATGTCGATGTTGGGTTCACCACTTGAAGCACCATTGCCATGTTTGGAAAGCATGATAGCATCCACTTTTGCATATAAGCTCATAAGTATCCTCCACCAACTTACAAGCTTCATCATGTTCGCATACTTGGGCCACTAATGTTACCAATCTAGGACAAAGATGCCAAGACCTTGCCACGATTACCAACTTCCGATCATTCTCCTCGACCATAATTTCTTTTCCCATCGATGAACGCATATAGCTTCCACCGGCCTAATATGTATTTCTTAAGTATTTCCATAACCTTCACATGTGAGAGCACGTCGATTGCATGACCACATAGAATTCCATAGCTCTCAAATTTTCGACAACTACAACTAACTCCTCCAAGAGTTTTAACTCCCGATGCATCAAGTGACTGTGGGTCGCATCAAAATTTTCACATATCATTTCAATGAAACCCGACCAAGTGATGTGTACATAAATGTTTTGCAATGAGTTTGTGTCTCTTTTGTAGGTAGTTTTCCCATGTTATCCTATTTTTTACTCCCTTCTTACTACAAACAAACTTCTTATAAGTCATTATACCGTCCTTCTTGCTTTTTATAGAGTAATCTTTTCTAGCACAAAATCCTACAATCATTCCATATCCACTATAGAACTAATATACAACATCTTTGGAATCAAACTCCATACTTATACATGGCGTACAATCCTTTAACAATTCTTCTAGTGATGCCTCAATTCCATTTCTCCATTCCGTTAATAAATAAGTACCATTATTTGAAATTAATTAAATAGTCATATGGGTCGACATTTTGTAGGTACAGAAAGCTATTGAATGGCAAAACAGAGAACAATGGAATGAGACAAACTTAAACTATTATTTTAAGAATCTGTAAAGCCTTGACATTTGTTTGAAGGAAATAATACCATACATAGCTGTGGACGCCGGTCTTTTCGCGCGAGCACGATAGTATCCACGGAGTTTTGGTTGTGAAAAAGGGCGATCCGGGAAAAAGGAAAAATTTAGAGTCGCCACCCGGGGTTTAATTTCTGGAAAATGTTAGGTACCCGAGAAACCGTTCTAGAAAATATTGACTCTTGTGCCGCTGAAAAAGGGTTTGTTCTGCGAAAAATAGAGATTTGGGTCCGGGAGCCAGGTTACCCGCGGGGAAGGTTTTATTTGAAAAATGCACCCCGCGTGCCCGGAACTTTCCGGTCTTTACTAAATTTTTGTGGGATTTTCTGAAAACATTTTATTGAAAACTTTAAAACATATAGACAGTATATCATGAAATAATGAGCTTAAAAATAGACGAATAGCAACAATAAATCAAAATAACATGCAGTCAAACACGTAAGCGCAATAAAATTGACTAAGAGGGGGTTCAAGTGCAAGAACGTGAAGTAAAGGGGGGAAACTGCAAATTTGACCCACTGGTTTTTCAAGAAAACAGAGTATCGGATTTCAGAAAACAGAGCATGAAAAATGATTTTCCAGTGTCACCGTACGGCGTCAAAAGTTGCACCGCGCGATGCCATAAGGATGCCGTACGACGCCTCCGTGCAGTATAATTTTTTTAAAAAAATCGTTTTTACCCGATTGAAACCAACCTCTGTCTTTATGTAAAAGCCAAGTTATTTATTGATAAAAATTGGTTTGGAAGATGGTTTTAGTAAATGAATATACCTCATTTCGAGGACGGTATCCCACGATAATGGACGATGTCACGCGACACTCATCCGGGAGGCTTGAGCTTTTGTTGAAATCTCTCCGTTCGGACTCAAGGAAGAGCTACGAAGCTCTCCTTAAGTCCGGTGGAGATCCCCTCAGAAGATTGTTTATTTGAACGCAACTGTGTACCTCTGGATTTGCTCGATTGAGGCTACGGACTTCGAAAGAGATCGATTTGAGGATTGGGAATTGTAGTTGTAGGTTTATAAAGACAAGGGGGGTGTGATTTGGAGTTGGAAATGATTTTGGCAGAGTAACGAAGAAAATGTCGAATTTGTTTTGAGAGTAATTTCGTTGAGGATTGATCGATCTCTCTGGCCGCTCCTTCCCATGCCTTTTATAGAGGGGATTTTGGGACGAAACTCATCATTCCGACGATTCCCTTACGCCAGTGAATATCATGATTTGCGAATATCATCATCGCTTCTGAGCTGCTGGGCAAACCTGGGAATCCTGTTGATGGTACAAGAAACGCCGTACGGCGTCAAGGATATGCCGTACAGTGCACATTGTGACACCGCACGGTGCAAAAAGGTTCTTCAAACCATACGTTCATGGGCTGGGGCCGTACGGTTCATGTAGTTTTTGGGTTTTTTTGGCTCCTTTGATCCATCCAACTCAAGTATCCGTTCCAAGGTATGTTTCGTGCGTTTTTCTTTTCATCATCGGGGATGCACAAGTCATCAAAATTGGGGTGTCTACAATAGACCCTCGTTTTCTAGAATTAGACATTTGCATTTTTTTAAGTTCATATATTATGGTTGCTATAGTGCTAGTATATTCATTTTATTCTCTACATTACTTCATCTTCAACAAACATATACAAAAATATATATGACGTGATTTCATAAAGAGGTGATTTCATACCTTTTCAAACTTTGGTGACCACAACGAAACTCTGGTGACCCTAATAAATTCCGGCGGTGGTTGATTAGCAGCAAGAGGGGTTAATGATGCTCCTCGAGCAGAAAGAAGCAAGGGTGATGAGGGAGTGAGCATTTGGCAGGAGAAGTGTAATGCGTTTAGATGTATTTATGGGACTTAGGGTTTTTGTCTGGGTCCCACCAAAATGACGTCATTTTGGTGGGTTGAATTAATGAGAAATAAGGAAAAATGGAGGCCAAACAGTTCCCTTGACCCTGTCGCAAATAGGATCAAAACTAGCGTCGTTTTTGGAGAACAACATGTCCCTTTAAGGACAATATGATACCCGGATCTGGATCCTGTTTGAAATATACTAGAATTACATGCTTGATCTAGGCAGCAAAGCCCCAAGTAAAATGGAAGTGTCCATTATGACATCTCCTACCCATCTTCCATATCTCCAAATTTCCCCTCATCTCTTACAGAAAAATTGAACTCTTACCCACCCTCTATACTTTCCTTCATTTAGAAGAATTTAGTGTTGGTGAAATGGAGGATTGAAGGAAAAATGGACGATCAACCTCCATGTTTGGAGGAGATATAAATTTTTTCATTAAATGGATATAACTTTTAATTTATACATTTACTTTTCATAAGATTTGTACTATTGGAATTATATTCAAAATACCTTAAAAAAGAGATCACTATTGAATATATTTCCGTACATATAAATATTAGTAGTTTGAATTTTTTAGGGAATGAGAGGATTGTTGGAGTTTCGGTAGAAATGGAGAATAATTTTGAAGAAATGGAGGAAGAAGGTTGGAGTTAGCATGAGCAATGTAACCTTGTATAACCACTTTCTGAATAAAAAATTCTACTTTGATCCACTAAAATAGAGTTTTTTCAGAGTTTTGGATTGGAGATACCCTTAGAACTACATCCTTACGAACTGGCATAAAACCTCAAATTGAATTAAAAGATCAATTGAAAATCTCATTTGGTCCAACGACTAGTTGTATCCTCTCTTCTCACGACCATTCAGGGAATCCACGCGAGGGAAACCCGTGATATAGAGGGGAAAAAGAAATTGGGTTGATTAGATCGGTAGTGGCCAAACGCTCTCGAATGAATAAGAAGATTCCCCCCATCCTGGAGTCAGGAGGAGGCGGTGCTAGATCCTGTAAAAGGCAACCACCTAGCTTTGGGTGGTTGAAGGTGGGTGCTGCGAGTCTTCTTCAAGGGAGTCCCTCCCATGACAATGCTTAGAACGATCGGCTCACTCAATGACTATTTTTTGCACGATCTACATGAAAAGCCCTAGAAGATCTCCATTTCAATGAACAAGACCATATTGCTAGAATCTTATGCAAAAGCCATAGAAGTCTGAAGAGAAGCATGACTGAAAGAGGAGTGTATTGGTTCATCCTCGATTGAGAAATTTGAGAACCCTACAAGAGAAGAAAGAGTAGATAGGGGATTATGACCAACAATTACCATGGTTAACGAGTTGTCAACTGATGCATACACACACTCGTCAAACTCATGACTCGTGAATGGTCTAGAGATGCATTTGAAAGAAGGGTTTAGACTGATCCTGTAACTAACAACTTTGTGGAGTTTCTAACAATTGGCTATGAAACCTAAGAAATAAGCCAATCCTGACGCAGTTGCAAGGGATAGAGTAAAGAATGTCTATAGTTTTAAAAAGATACTAAAGGTAGTGAGAAAACATAGACCATTAAGAAGAGGATACTAGTTTTGACTTAGGAAAACATAGACCATTTGTACTTTCAAAAGGCAAAGAGTAAGAGGTAAGGGGCATAATGGGATTCCCATTTTGAATGTTTTATTTTTTTAATTTAGAAAACAAAAGAGTACTTATTCTACAAATTATATAAGAACAAGGAGAATTAAATTTCCTTATGTATACCAATTTGCTTTTATTATGTGGATAAAACAGATATGTGTACATCGAATATATACATACATTGATGCAATAGACTCATACATGTTTGTTTTGGATTTTGGGTAATGATTGGAGGGAGAAATGAGGGTAATGATTAGAAGTAGGAGGTAATGATTGGATTTAGATAGCAGAGAAATGAGAATAATAATTAAAAATATGGATAATAATTAGAGAGAAATGTGGGTAA
Organism: Vaccinium darrowii; assembly: GCA_020921065.1. Classification (NCBI taxonomy): domain Eukaryota; kingdom Viridiplantae; phylum Streptophyta; class Magnoliopsida; order Ericales; family Ericaceae; genus Vaccinium; species Vaccinium darrowii. Next base: position 32,104,186 of record CM037157.1, on the reverse strand, counting down.
TGATTGAATAATAATTGAAAAACCGGTCTCAAAACCTAAAACGAACAATTAAAAATATAACTTTTCACCTTCACATATCACCAAAGAGGCGTTCAAATTCCAGTCCAACAATTGTCAATTTTTTTTCCTTTTAGTATTTTATTTTGACCTAGTTGAATGAGGGAAAAAAACAGAAGAAGCATGGGGCTCGCACTTGGCCTAGTCCTCTGGAGATATGGCTCAATTCACCCCAACTTTTTAATGCAACTTTTGATAAGGTATTTTTTACTCTTTTTTTTTTCCCTTATACTTTCTAAATTTCTAAAAGATTCGGGTTAAGTTTTTACGTCATATCGTTCTGATTGATGAGAAGAATTGTAAAATTTGTTGGAGGAGTGTGCAAATTGCAAGTATTTGGGCATAATAAATAGGAAAGACAAACAATCTGAACGAGCCGAGTAGATGGTTGATCAAGCTTGGTTTGAACTTTGAAATCATAACTAACTTAAAAAATATATTAAAGCTTAGCTAGTCGATGAGACAAGTCGATAAAAAATGAGCTTTAATTGAGGTGATCTTGAGTGGTTTGAATTTTTTATACATTCAAAGTTGAACAAGCCAAGTTATTACCTGTTCGAGTTAGGGTTGGTTGATTTGTTAACAATCTTCAAAAAAATATTCAAGCTTAGTTTAATCACAAGACTCACAAACAAACTTTTACGAGCAAACATGAACTCGAACTCGAGTAGTTTGATTTGTTTCTGCCTTGAATTAAAGATTTGGTTCGTTTCAGACTTAAATTAATAAGGAAGAGATGCTAGTAACACAACCATCTAGATACAACCCAACACATATACATGGGTCCCGCGTAATAAGTGTGTGTAGGACGTACGTGTACAAAAATGATACAGACACAAACTCTCAGCCACAACCCAGCACAACCCCTCTCACATGTGAGGGACCCACCCTGAGCGGGCCCCACCTCACATGTGACTATGTGAGAGGGGTTGCAACTGAGAGCCTGAGAGTTTGTGTATGTATCTTTGTTTGTTCGTGCGTGTGCATAAGTGGTTGGTTGTGTTCGATATTGTGTGCGGATAGGATAGTTGTAATCCTAGCATTTTTGTTATAAGTCAGTGTATTTATTTGAAACCTCAGGGAACTCTCTGTGATTTGCCCTTTCTTTTTCATTCTTTGACAACAGCCATGTTCAGTTTGTTTTGACTACAGAGAAGCAGACGAGAAAGGCGACTCCTCTCGCCGACGTCCCAAAATTTCGATTTTGATCTCCGCCACACCACGGCGGTGCACCACTGCCGCCACCACCACTTACTTTTCTCCACCAGGAAGTAACCGGCAATTACTTCTTTCTGATATCACCTCAGAGACATAAATATGGGGGTAATTTCCCCTTCCAAATACAGATCTCTTTTCTGATCCCTTTTTCCCGTTTATCCACTCAATTCTCAATTGGGTGATTGAGAACTAGGGTTTATTGTTTGTTCAATTGTATTGGTACAGGACTCCTCCGGGACGACGCTGATGGATCTGATAACTTCGGACCCTGCGCCAGTAGCGGCAGCGCCTCCCCCTCCTTCGGCATCTCCTGCGGCTGCATTCCCGCCGACTTCTACTGGTTTAGGGAAACCGGCGCCGACGGATCGGAAGTCGAAGAAAGGAACCCTAATGCAGATCCAGAGCGATACTATTTCTGCTGCCAAAGCTGCTTTGAATCCCGTCCGTACTAATATCATGCCACAGAGACAAAAGAAAAAGGTACTATAGAGCATCTCCAACACTTGTACATTTTTTGACTCAATTTGAGTGAAAAAACAGTCCAATGGGCAAACGCAAATCTAAAGTAAAGGATACATTAATGGCATGATTGTGAATTTGGGAGAGAAAAATAGCCTTGCAGTATTTGAGTAAAAAATTGAGTAAAAGCTTCGCACCAATGGGCAAACACAAATCTAAACACAAATTTGATTAGGGCAAACACAAATCTAAACACAAATTTGATTAAACTAACTTGTTGAATTTGATACTTGGTCAGAGCTTTTATACGAGCCTGTTCAGCCTCGACACTTTACCAAATTGACTTTGAATTAGAGGCTTTAACGTGGTAGCAGAGCTTGAACTAGCTTTCGGTTACTTTGGGCAAGTAATTGATTCCTTCTTTGTTTGTGCAATAAGTGCACCTTGTCTAATTATGATCCCGGACTATACTGGTGGGGGGTGTTGAAACTTGTGCTGCACAAGTTAATTGTTGTCTTTAGAACTTAATGTATATGTCTGATCGACTTCAGTACTCATTGCCATAACCAGTTGAAGGTGCTGGTACTGTTATTTCTAGTCATTGTTTATTTTTCACTACTGAGCTTAGTAGTAAAATGGGTATTGGGGGACATTTTTTTGTTCTTGAGGAGACGTTGGAAATTTGAACAGCTCCTTGTCTTGCATGAGTTGAGATTACAAGAACACAGAAGATAGTATGGGAAACTCTATTTTCTTCATTTTCCCCTTTTGTTCTTACCGTTGACCATTTTGGTTGTCTTGAAGAATGTCCATTGAAATTCCGTGAAATTATTCTTTGGTAAATTAATGCACAAGGAGAAGAAATACCACCAATAAGTCATGGAAAATCCCTGTACTGTACGTAGGTTGGTTATCTTCGAATGACATAGGCTCGCCGCTCAAGACCATTTTCTAGAATCTGTATTAGCTGTATAGGTATGAAATGTAATTTTCAGGTTTTACCCCATTAAATTATAATATTGCACCAAGCATTACATGCAAGTTATAAAATTGGCCCAAGTTTTCCACTGAAATCAAAAGGATAACATTTCCATGTAGATTGTAAAGAACTCACACCACAACCGAATGGAAATTAACGGGTAAAGTAGAAATTGTTTAGGTACACACCGAGGAAAACATCTTAAGTAATAGCATAAAATGATTATGTCATCTACATTTCCAAAATATTAATGTAAATTAAATTCACCACCCATCATGAATATGCAAGATTTTGTGTATTTATAGAATTCTAAAACTGATTTTTTTCGTTACTGCACAAAAATTAAATGTAATGTCTCATTTTAGATATGATTATGACCCCAGTAATCAATATTTCTGGCTCCTCCCCTAGCAAAATGACGGAGGATGATCCAGTGCTAAACAAAATATTAAGACTTGAGGCCTTAGTATTTTAAATTAAGGGCTTTATTTGACCAATCATAAAATCAGGAGAATGTTCAATGCCCTTGAATATTATACTGTTCATTTCTTGCCAGAGAAAGTAGAACATAGCTGTCCACACCATTTCATATGCTTTCATCACATTTGTATTTATAGTTTTCCCTTCTAATAATGAGGATTTCTGTCCCAACATAACTTAGTGCTTTCTTTTGTGAGATTTTTGCAGCCCGTTTCTTATGGACAACTTGCCAGGAGCATTCACGAACTAGCTGCTTCATCCGATCAAGTATGCATTCTTCTTATGCTTCCAGTTTCTCTCTGTAGTTTTCTTCTTTGGAAAGAAATTTATTATCGTCTTCAATTTCATGTGTAGAAAAGTTCCCAGAAGCAGTTAGTGCATCATGTGTTCCCAAAACTTGCCGTGTACAATTCAGTGGACCCTTCTTTAGCACCTTCGCTTCTCATGGTATGGATTACTCTTCTATGGCTTATAGTAGTGGGATTCTTTGTTTCAATTTGCTCATGAGTTGCATTGTTAAGCTTCCAAAGATTATTGTGACATGCTGGTATATGCAAATGAAACTGATCTTTTACGGATATTCCACACATTCATCTGTAATATTTGAGAGATTCAAGTCTCTTTCTTTGTTTCCTGCTTCATTTTAGCTGTGCATCCGCATTGAAATTATAGCATGCGACTCTCCATAAAAGGGTTGCAACGTGTGTACTTGAGAAGACTCCAGTAGGAAAGGAGAGAACAAGATGCAAAAAGGTAACTTGTAGAGGAAGGATAGAACGAAGAGCTCCTTGTGGCCCTGCCCCAATTATTCTGAGATCAAATCTTGTTACTTGAATCATAGAACCATAAACAAGTGGTCGCATTCTAAAACATATTCTCCTGATATTAGATATGTCTAAGCAGATTAATTCCTAGCATTATTACAGTTAATGTCACCTCCTGATTGTAGATATGTCTAAGCAGATTAATTCCTAGCGTTGTTACAGTTAGCATGTCAGCTCCCTATTGGTTCTGCGGCCAGATGTTTACATCACCAAAACTCTAGGAACCTGTTCTCTTTAGTTTTTACCAGCTCTTCACTCTTTGTTGAAATATTTTTTAAAGCATTTTGTTTCCATGAAAAGCACAATATTCCTTCCACCACAACCTATAGGTTCAATTCTTATGAGTCCCTAAGTTAGCTGACTATTCTTCGTACAGGGCTAGTTTTCAAATTCTTTTTTGTAGAACAATTTTAGACCTTTAATGTTGATTATCACAAGAAACAAATTGAAGATGCGAAGAGAAAACAAATGTGATTATTAGTTGGTTGGGACTTGATGAGAAACTATGATTAACTCTATATTTGCCTGGTTACTGAGATTTCTAATCATGACTGATTTTTTTTTTTTTTCCAAATTCTGAACCCCTCCACCAAAATAGGGTTGATAAATTGTTATATTGTAACACAACGCAACTCATGATGCCTAGATTCCTCATGTATTCAAAATTCATTGAAATGTCTTATGATTATTCAGTTCCAAAATGAAGTTACTGAGTTTAGGAGTCCTGGTACAATCTATAAGTTGTTTTTTTAGCACTTCTGAGTCATGATTAATTTGGAAGCCATGTGGATAGTAGGGTCACATTATAAAATAGATGATGCACTTTAAGTGATTGACATTTCAATGGTTTGACTGCAATGCCAATACAAAAAAAAAAAAAAAAATCCCCTTGAAAAAGAAGGAAAGTACAAGAGGAACACAAGAAGTCCACCACAAAGAAGAATAGAAAATAAAGCTACATATCATAGACTTGGTCTGACTACAATACTTGAGCTTCATACTTCTAGTAGGGTTCTTCATAACAGTATGGCTGGTTGTTCTTTTAGTAACGTTATACATTTTTCAGCAATGGATGTTTCAAAATCTTGAAAAACATTACTCTCTGATAATCGAAACTGATGTGAGTTGTAATTCTTTAAATCCTGCAGCTTGGACAGCAGTGTGAGGATAAAACGGTTCTGCGATATGTCTACTACTACTTGGCCAGAATTCTGTCAGATACTGGTTCACAAGGTTTAAGTCATGGTGGTGGGATTCCTACACCAAACTGGGATGCTTTAGCTGACATTGATGCTGTTGGAGGAGTGACTCGTGCTGATGTGGTACCTCGAATAGTGGATCGGCTTAGTACGGAGGTCACAAATGAAGATATTGAATGTAAACTGATTTCCTTGGTTCTCTGTGTTGAAACTTTGATTTTCAGCTGCTTCACTATCTTTTCCCATTGCTTTTTGCGTTCTAATTTGTTTTTCTTCTTCCGACCTATTTATTGCCGGCAAGGTTTTCACGGAAGAAACCACCGAATGAAGTTTAAGACTGATGCTTTCATAGTTGTAAGATTTTTGTGAGTATGCTTGGATATATGTTACATTGCCTGCCAAAATGCCCCTTATAAATGGCCGAGCTCAATAAGTTGGAAGTTATAACCTTTAGTGATGGATACTGGGGTGGGTCCAGGAATTATTGTTCAGCCAATCTCATCCGAATTTCAGTTTGTTTCTCTCCTATTGTAAATTGTAATTGGTGCTTTGTGGATGTATCCCAACCCCTTTTGACAGTAATAGGACAACTCTATTGATGATGTATAGGAGACTTGAAAGGGAGGATAAGTCATTCGTAAAACTTTGGCAGATATATCTCTAGATACCAAAGCAACAGAGCTGGTAAAGAAAACCAGAAGCACAGGACAGTAGACGAATATTCAATCAGGGAAAGCAAAATTCAGAAGTAGGACCAGCGAGGGAACAATCTTAAGGTAGTACTGTACCATGAAACTCTGCAGATAGTACGTTTAGGCCGATTCTAGGCCCACTGTAGTTGGGATTCTAGGTTTTGGGTTCGGTACTTTTGTTGATAAATCAGAGCGACAATACTGTTAGTGGCAATTACTTGCATGGAGCACTGCTTGAAGAGGAAAATATGTTGACTGCACGGCTAAATGTCATTGACGAAATATGAAATTTCAGAGCAACAGGACTTGTTATTAATGGTTTTGAGGAATGTAGGGCATACTGTGATCTGGCATATTCACAGTTTCTGACCTTTCAGTTTAGGCCAACATATGGGAGAGAGTGAACAATAAACAAAGGAATAGAGGAGAACCATAGACATGAGTTCATAGAGATGTAGGCATGTAGCAAAAGGGCCAACCAAGGTTGGCTGCAAGGGAAATAAGGAGCGAACTAAGCCAATCCTAGTAATAGGAGAAAAGTGGATAATCACCTTCATAAGTTTAAATGTAGCCTTTGGCAACCAAAAGGGCATTGTAGCACTCAAAAGACCCATTAGGATGGTACTTTATAGTTTATAATAAATACCCAAGCGATAGATAGTGCCATAGTGGTTTTGCTAGAAGGAAGAGGAACCAACTTCCAAGTACCATTGTGATGAGGAGAATACATCTCATTTGCCATAGCTGTCAGTGCTTCAGAAATAGACAAGGCTTCCTTGACAGTTAGGAACGCAACAGAAGTAGCGAAAGCACGAAGTGATAGGGACAAGTGATCATAGAATACATACTGAGCAATAGGATGAGATGTATAAGTACGTATACCATTAAAAAGGGATGAGGATAGAATCCAGAGAACTGACCAGGCGAAACTTTGGGCCGACAAAGATACACATTCAATGTAGACTGTGGTGGTGATGGTACTAAAGTGGGCATACAATGAGAAGGATCCACGGGAAAAAAGGGTAATGAGTCCTTAAATGTAATGCCAGCACAAACAAAATGACGATGTAGAGAAGAAGAGTAACACTTAAATCTCTTCTGGGTGTGGGAAGAACAAAAATGCATACACTTGATGGACCGGGGAACAAGTTTATCCCAACTAGAATCAGGGGTATGAACAAAACAAGTGCCAACCAAAGACCTTAGAAGGTAGTGAGTGGAGAGGACGAGCAAGAAATAACACAGAATGTGGAACTTGACCCCTAGGACCGTAGATGGTATATGGTTTACTTGTAAAACCCGTAGTAAGAGTAACTCCACTTTCAAAAGATTTGGGTACCAAAGAAGGGGGCAAATGCTACCTTTAAAAAATATTGCAACTTGCATTCGGCAACTCCATTTTGTGAGGGAGTCCCAGCACAAGAGTCCAGATGAATAATATGATGGTCATCATAGAACGTTGATAAAACATCACATGCATTATCAGAACCAAAAGAACGAGTTGGAACAACAACTGAGTTTTATTTCCATATAAGAGGGACTTAAAAATAGAGTACAATTCAGAGCGTTCTTCATAAGATATGTAACCTGAGAGTTATTATCAACAATGGCTACCACATTCTGGAAAGCAAAAAAACGACAAACACACGACCCAAAAAATCAAAATGACTAAATGGCAAGGACTTGGCATACGAGTGACAGCGGTCGAGGAGTTCGATAGGGTTCGATTGACGAGGGCCAGGGAGTTTGATCAAGGTTCGAAGATGAGGTGTTACAGTGCGGTTTTGGCATCATGGGATTTCTTGGTGAGGGTTAGGGATCGGCGAGGGGTGGTTAGCAACGTGAGGGGTGGCTGGCGATGTGAGTGGTGGCGGAGGTAGGACTAAATGGTGGTTGTATCACCGCTCTGATACCAAGTTGTTAGAGAGAACAAGAATAGTTTTGAGGGTTAAAACTAACCCCAACACACATGTTTTATTTTATTTTATGGAGAGGTTTAACAAAGAACAATGCTCCAAACTGCCTTCACTCTTAAATAATCACTCATACACAACTCTTAAATATACATATGCATATTTATGTGCATCTGTACGCATATGTATGTATGCATGAATATATGAATAGGTCTATGTATATATGTAGGCACTTATGCAACTTGATGAGCATGCATCTTTGTTCTTGTCTTTGTTAGAAATATTTGTCTTGCACTAGAGATTCTCTCCTTACAATTGAAGTTTTATGGGTGAAACCATTGGCAATGATGCATAACTTGAGAACTTTTGCTGAGGTTGCCTGTGGCATAAATTTTTGGGTCTTTTTGATCGAGTGTTTGTGGTTGTTTTCACTTAATTTTTACTAGATTTGGGTCAACTATTTTGGATTAGTTGTTCGTCTCGACGGGGGGAATCGGAGAAGTATAAAAATATAGATCGAAGTTTGGAAAAGCTTACTAAAGACAAAAAAAGTTTGAAAACACAAAGATTGTCTTTTTCAAACTTTTTTCATATTTAGTGAACTTTTTCCAATTTTGATCTAAAATTTGTACTTTTTTATTCTCCTTGTCGAGATGAAGGATGTGATGTAAAAATTAGGAAGATAAGCTAAAAAAGGGTAACTAGAAGTTTATAATTCGGACTTTTTTTTTACCAAAAATTAATTTAGTCCAAAGGCAACCTAGGTTCATTTGTTGAAATTAGAAGGGGACAACATGACTCTTTGGTCGCTGATCCATCAAGCAAGCTTTTTTGTTAATTATTTATTTTTTTGGCTCAGGTCGTTTTTTAAATGCTTTTCTACTGGTGCACTGAAAAAGCATCTACAACTAGAGTTGTGGATAAAAATTTATTTGCATATCTCTTATTGGATGAAAGTGAAATATTTAGAGTGTTGTGTTTTCCCTCATTACTGTGCATTGGTAACTGTTGATGTTCTGCTTTTTTGTGTAATTCATTATGGAGGCTATTGAGTACAATGTTTACTTATTTCTTTTTGCTTTGAAGTTCATGCACGAAGGATACAAGCACTGAAAGCTCTTACATATGCTCCTTCAAGCAACTCTGAAATATTGTCCAGGTTGTACGACATTGTGTTTGGCCTTCTTGACAAGGTTTGTCCTGCACCAACCTTCACAATTACATTGACGTCAAGTAGTATATTGCATTTAATTTTTATTGAATCTCTTTCCGTGACTGTATTTTGGGGATTGGCAAAGGGTAACACGGGCAGGTTACTCCTACAGCTTTACAGCATTACATGTTCTCCACTATTGGGTAACTGATGAAATAGTAGCAGCCTAGCAGGTGCTAACTTTTGAAGGATGGAATGTCTAATATAAGGACGTGGTGGTTTTTTTGTTGAATATAGGCCATTTTGTTGGTTGGATACACCAAATTTTGTAGTAGATATATTTGCCTTGTATGTTTTGGAATGAGAAGGCAGTATCGCTTTGCCTTGTATCAAACTCTGTATCCGGAGAAGAAGGGGTTTTGTGCATCCTTCGGCAATGAAGGGGCAATGGGTGCATTGGGCAAGATGTATTTGAAATTGGCTGATGTGACATGAAAATTTTATATCATCTGTAACCTCTCTAAAACTCAAGAATACAATGTTTGGACTGGAGTAATCTTGATTTTGTTGTACAAGTTCCAGTTGTGAATATGTTATCATATGGACTAGAAAGTTTGTTTTGGTAAATTGGAAAATCGGCCCTTGGGCTTGAATAGGAGTAATTTTAATCATATTCCGGCAATTAGTTGTTACCAAGAAATATTGTTTAATTTTTACTTTTTATGGATTTAAATTACTGCACCATGGTATCCAAGGCTTACAAGATTTCGATCCGAACCCTGAAATGAATGCAAAAGCTTTGTGGAATCGTGTTACGTTCTCGGTTTCTTTGGTTAAACTTCAGTTGGGACCTAGATGGAAGGGTTTTTGTCTTCGAGGACAATTTGATGTTTGAACAGGCTTAATTGTTTGTTGTCCTTTTGCCCTTTGGTTGCTTCCCCTTTTCAATGGGGTTTGATTGATTCCTTGAGATTGGAAGCCGTGTATGATTTGCAGTTTGAGGCTATGGTAGTTTCGTTCTATGCTCTGTCTTTTGTTTGGTGGTCTTCTTGTCCCCACCTCCTTTCAGCTCTTCCATTTATTTGGTAATATTTGTTTCGTTGCCGGTTAAAAACAAAAAAAAAAAAAACATTCGTTCCACATCGTTTAAGGAAAAACATGAGTCTCCCAACCTTTACCATGGGGTTTTGTTCTCCACAATGGGCGATCCCACAATTTTTTTGATCAGACAGATGGCCTCAATCTGCAATCCCAGTTTGTTTACAAATGAGACATGAGGTGTCCCACTTGCTTTGAACAAGCCCAATGCTTTTCATATGCCAATAAGTGCTATTGGTACTATCTTGAAGGTAAGGTAGTTTATCCTCGATAACCCAGTGCACCTTTTTGGACTATTTGTACCAGCAAGGTACAGTCTTAACTCTTGAGCTATATGGTGAAATTCCCCTTCTTCGGGAATAGAATACTTTGTAAAAAGACAGGATGCATGAGGAGACATGTTCATACGTCTGTCTCTGTTACGATATACCGTGGCCCATCATTTTTCTTGTGCTGCTTATTCTTTAGTTACCCAGAGAGTAAATGATATTGGGTTCTCCTCCAGCTTGCCACACCAAACAAATGAGCATTGTATATTCGTATTATTTTCTGATTAGTTGTGTAAAAGGACTTTCTGTTTTGTTTTGATACTGCACTACGATTACAGGACACATGGGTTGGAGCCTTTATCAGAACATTGTGCATTTGTTTTGCAGGTTGCGGATGAGACTCAGAAACGTAAGAAAGGCATATTTGGGACCAAAGGCGGTGACAAGGAGGTAAGTTTATCAGATAATTGTCAACCATTTATGTTTTGATACTAATTGTCGTTATTTCGAAGATCTTGTATGAATTATCAGACCGTCATACCTGAACGTGATCCTTATGCTCAATTCTCCTTTCATACTGTGGGATTCTGTTTTTGAGATTTCTGATCCTTTATTTTCTCTGTCTTGCTCTTGATTGTACATCTTTAAGCATATAGATTTGCTTCAATGTATGTATATAGATCCGCAACTTTTAGTGAAAATATGATATGTGTTCAATGTCTTTCAGATAATCAAGATAACTACTGCTATGTTCTGAGTTCTCTTATACCTTTGGTGAGATCATTGACAATCACCTTGTTTTCCATATCATAAAAAATGTGGAAAGCAGTAATGCGTCTCAAAGCGAAAATTCTTTTGTGTGATCACTAATGATATTTTCCAAATGATGAGACTTGGTCACAATAGTTGTTCCCCAATTGCGTCATCAGTAGGATAAATGATGAATTTTTGATTAAGTTATGCTTGTATTGTCCTTTGGCTTCATCTTTGTTTAACGAACCTCTTCAAATAGTGGATATTCGTTGGGACGCACCGACTTCTAGCACCCAAATACTGTTGATCATTATAGGTTTTGGAAGCAACAAGAAGGTGAAAGCTTCATGGTCTTGCGTTATTTTATCTATCTTTAGGCTATTTGGTTATAGCAAAATGCAAGAGTTTAGAGCAAGTTTGATGATGTTGATTTTTTTATAGGATAAAGTAGGTTATTTGTGTTTTGCTTGGACATAGTATCTCTAGGAATTACAACAAGGTGCGCAATCTGTAGTTACAGGTTTGTTTTTGTTTTTGCTTCTTTCTACTGTGCTGTATGTTCTTTGATGGACTTCTTGACCTCATTTTCTTTACCACTTTTTTGGACCTATTTTCATTAACATCTTTATAAAGTCTGATATGTGTCAAAATGTCATTCTCTCTTGCTGTTTGTACATGTTCTTTCTGAAAATTGTTGACATTAAATGTTTTACAACAAAAGAAAATATCAATAATCAATTACTACGATGCAATTGTCATGCAATGGTCGAAGCATTTACACAGATACAAAATTCTTATACTAAAGGGTACAGATACACAGACCGAACTAATTCTCTCTCTCTTGGTGGAATTATGAATTATCAGTCCATCATCCGTAGTAATCTGCAATATGCTGCTCTAAGTGCTTTGAGAAGACTTCCTCTGGATCCAGGGAATCCGGCATTTCTCCATCGTGCTGTACAGGGGTTAGTTTTCTTCCATTTAGATTCCAGTGAAACATCTTCTATTTAGCAATTCGTTCATTGGTCTTACACATAACACAAGTGAATTGACTTGATTATCATCTTACTAACAATATAGTTTGGGCTATTGGTTCTTTTGTGACTGTTATGTAAAGCTACTTTGCTGCTTGGAATGGCTTTCAACTCTTTTCTCCTTTATATTCAGTTGTGAATAATGTCTCTCTGTTGCCCTTTCTGTTTTGAATTCTTGACTTTAATTGTTGCTAAAATATGTAAACTAGACGGACTAGATTGTGTGTTTACTCCTTTTTCTTTTATTGCTTGATGATAAGCTACTGAAATTTTGCCTGAGTGCATTGCTCAATTATCAAAGATTTGCGGCCATATAGTATCTCGCCATATAAGGGAGGGAGCAGACTGATGAGATGAAGTGGTGGTCATTCTAGAGGTGCTCTCTCAATCTTTTATCCTCTCTCCTCTGGGAAGTAGCTTTCTCGATACCAATAGGGACAGGCCATATGTCCCTTTTTATGTGAGCCTCAGGAGATAATGAAAACGTAAATTTTGGATTTCAAGGGCCAAGAACCAGTTTCACCATTTCAAATAAGACATTGGTTCCAGGACTCTTTTTGGTAGACTATTGTCCGCTTTGACCGCGATTAGTGGGTTGGAAGAAACAATGTTGTGCGAGACATTGGAGCTTAGTTTCAAGAAGGGGGAGTGGGTGCGAGAGTCCGTGGAATGATTCTGAGGTTGGGGGAGCATCTATGGGAGTGCATATGTATTGTATAATCTACAAAATCTTGTTATTTTAGATGGAACTTGTGTGATGACATGAGGTAATGTTGGAAATTGGTGTTTGTTTCGATTATTTAGGTATAGGTAAGTATTATGGAAACATTGCTGCTAGTGAAAAGTTTGAGTTCATTCTTTTAGAACTATCTTTGGTTTCAATTTTCTCTTGGTTGCTCTCTCTTTTGTTTCTTGGGGATTCACATGCTTGAGAGGTTCTATCTGAATTAAGAATGGGTTCCTACTTGTTGTTCTACGGGGTTCTCGGTTTGAACTTTGAAGCCCAAGAGCGAAGTTCCCTTGTCACTCCAATGGGAAGATCCAACAACTAACAGTCGGACATGCTCCAGGCTCCAGCAGGATTTCTGCACAGTGATTTTGAAGAAGAGTTTGAGTTTCTTCAAGTCGATTGGAATTGGATTCCTTGTGCAATAAGGGTAGGTAGTTTGGGAATCTGACATCTATTATCTTCAGCCTAACTGTTATGGGACTGTGTTTGATTGTGGGATGAGTAAATTGAAATTGTTTGTCTGCACAGGAGAGTCATTATTCCAAATAGGGTGAGGGTCCATGCTTATTAGGTTTTGAGTTTTCAAAAGCACTTAAAACTTTTTAGCTTTAGTTTAGCTGATTTAGGTTAGTTTTGTATCGTTATTCACTTTCTTTAACCAATCCTAGCGTTTTATGTTGAGAATTTTCTACTCCATGAATCTGGATGGTAGTTGCCGGAGGTATACTTTTGGTGCTTTTGGTTGAGCAATAATTCCAAAGCTCTTTTCCTTATTTTTTATTATTGGTAGTTTGCATAGTCAAAAGTGTACTCTTGCCGTTGATATTGTCTGAGAGAAGCAGCAGGTTTGAGGAAGATTGTCCCTCTGTACGTGTTGATCCGTTTTCCCCTACGGTTTCCTGCTGGCTTGGCAGTAGGAAGTGCTGGTTTCCATTATTGGGTGTAATGGGGCATGTGGCTCTCTTATTCCAGGAAAACGAGAAACATGCTGAAATATAACCGTACTTCTTGTGTAGAAATGTATTTTTCTCTCATTGATTGGACTTTTGTTTTTTTTGGTGCATTTCGTTGTTGTTATTTGATAGCTTGAGATAGATTTTTTTTGACAAGCAAAAAAAAAAAAAAGGTGGGTATAGATTGACGGACAATTAACGTAAGATTTTGAGACAACTTGTGATATGATGCCATGTAAAAGCTTTTGCTTTTTAGAGGTCTTGGTTTCTATTCCTGCTGTTAAAATTTGTTCCCTGCTTGCATTATTCTTCGCTGTTTGCATTCTTATCTAGCCTGTTCACATGCAGCCTTGTAGTGCATGTTTGTTTTACAGTTTTTGATACCTTGATATATATTATTAGGCGCATCATCTAGTACCTTAAGCTTTTGGGACAATTCTCAACTTACTTTTTCCGACAACTGCAGAGTTTCTTTTGCTGATCCAGTTGCAGTGAGGCATGCTCTAGAAATTCTGTCAGAGTTAGCCACAATGGACCCCTATGCGGTCGCAATGGCATTAGGTAAGTTTTTTTTAAATTTATTATCACGTCTTTGTGTGAAAGTATCCTAATTACACGATACTACTCAGATTGCAAACTCAATAGATTACAGGATACCGGATGGTATCGTGTGTCTTGTGTACGAAAACTACACGGAATAGAAATAAATGCATAAATATGTTCTTCCAGTACAATGGGAATGGTAGGATAGATAATGATTTTGACCATACTGGTATCTGTAATTGCAGAACAACAATATGTCATTTACATGCTGCTCAGATTCGAAGTATTATGAGTTTGAAAATCAGATGTCTAGACATAAGGTTGAATGAACAGTTATTGTACTATAACCAGTTTTTCTCTTGCCAATAGGAAACTCAATGGCTCTAAGAACTTAAACAATTGTGAACTTGTGTTTGTATTTTAATAGTTCTTGTAGTGATTTGTCATTTTTCTCATGTCTAACTTACTTTCTTTTTCCCTTCTTCCATCCAGGAAAGCATGCGCAACCTGGAGGTACAGTTGATACTTTGCTCTCATTTTAATCATTATCGTCATCTGCTTTGCCCCAGAAATTGCATTTGCATTTTGCCTGCTGCCATTTTATAGTATTTACGTTTAGTATATTGCACTTTATGGGAACATATGCATGGAAAGTAATATCAAGATTTATAAATTCCTCCAACCTTGTCCAGGGGGATCTGGGAGGCCTGTTGTGAGTATCCGAACCGTCAATTTCGGCAATCAAGCTCACTACAGGCCCCCCGGGTCCGGTCCACGGTTGTAAATTCTACTATTCTTTTTTGTCTTTAAGGAAGGACGGCTGTAACCGATGCACATTCCAGAGTTCTTGTAAGATAGGGGCAGCAAGAGGG
The DNA here is from genome assembly GCA_020921065.1 of Vaccinium darrowii. Taxonomy (NCBI): domain Eukaryota; kingdom Viridiplantae; phylum Streptophyta; class Magnoliopsida; order Ericales; family Ericaceae; genus Vaccinium; species Vaccinium darrowii. The sequence continues at coordinate 32,088,960 of CM037157.1, read as the reverse complement.
TAGGAGCAAGTTTTGGACTAATACTTTGATAACAGTAGGTAGTTGGTGACCTTTAAAACATAGACGAACATTTGTTGGACTAGTAGATATTTTACTTATCCCGGAATTGTTTACCGATATTCGGGGTTGGAAGTGAAGCTAAGGAATGCCCTAACCACATACAATATAGCATCCCCTACAATTAAAAGTGGAACTTGTAAAATAATGTGATAAAAAGAATACTTCCTTTTGTCAGTCAGATAAATGCGTTTCATTGTACAATATTATCTAATTGGGTCATGCTAACCTCCACCCAATAGATGGAGGATAATATGTAATGACTAACTAGTTCGGATATCATTGCACATTTCACGGATATCAATATACTTTCCGGGATGTTAATACACTTTTCTCGAATATTTATGCACTTTCTACTCATTGTCTTCCACCCTTTGGACTGAGGTTAGCATTTTCCTATCTGATTATAATGTAATTGGTATTTATAATCTAATCCCCCCAAAAAAAGTAACTGGTATTTGGATTCATGCAGCTGACCCAATTTGTTGGGACACTTGATTTAGGGGGTGTTCCACTAACAAAAAACAGTTTTTTCCAAAAACCAAGACAGGTCATTCTCTCATAATACATCACATAAAAAATTGTGAAAAGCCAGTTTATTCTAAAAACTATCTTTGTGGAACACCCTTAGCTTGGTTTGAAAAATCTTGTATCCTTCTTCACTGATTCCGCCAAAGTTAATTCTATGAGTCTATCTTGTTTTCTATGCTATTGTGGAAAATTATCTGTATCTGTTTGTAGTTTCTTGTGATACCAGCATTTCTACTCCTGTATTTTATTGCTTAGGCGTTGATGTGAAACAGGAGCTTTGCAGGATGTTCTCCACTTGCATGATGTTCTTGCTAGAGTTGCACTAGCCCGGTTGTGCCATGCAATATGTAGGGCTCGATCGCTTGATGGTATGTTTGTCTTTCGTTCAACCACTGAGTTTATCTTTGAATGAACATAGAGTGAGCAGAATCTTTATTTTGTGTCTACAGAAAGGCCTGACATTAAGTCTCAGTTTAATTCTGTACTCTATCAACTTCTCCTTGATCCCAGTGAAAGAGTTTGTTTTGAAGCAATCCTTTGTGTGTTGGGAAAATCTGACAATGCTGAGAGGTATTTTCTTTACACTAGTGTTTTCCTTGACGTTTAACAATGGGTCCTGATCCCCTGTCTGCAAAATCAGAAGTGCATGCAATTGAGAAACTTTATTTCATTGATTTTGGCCTCCTTTGCATACACATCTAGATTTTGTTTAAACTTTTGCATAGGCTTACTCGTTGTTCTCTTTAGGACTGAGGAAAGAGCTGCTGGGTGGTATCGGGTAACCAGGGAAATCCTTAAGCTTCCAGAAGCGCCATCTGTATCTTCTAAGGGAGCAGACGATGACACAAAAGATTCGCTTCCTCCAAAGGCTGCTAAAGAGAAATCTCCAAAAACAAGGCGTCCGCAACCGCTTTTCAAACTTGTAATGAGAAGGTTCATGCAGCTCTTATCAATCTAGAAGCTTTTGTCTCTTATTCCATGATTTATTGTACTGTTTGCTTGCTATCCTAAAGAGAAATCAATCAGAAGTTGGTCCTTGGTGACTATGAAGCTCTGACAAACCTATCTTGTCCTCTTTTCTATGGGACACTGAATGCTAATTTTACATTTAAGTAGGTTAGATGTTTGCGCTGGACACATCTGGGTCATATGTCTTTTAATTTGGATGTGGCAAGGGAAACACTGCAACACGTTTTGAATTTGAAACAGTTTTTAGGGGGTCAAATGGTAGTGTTCGAAAACTTGAAGGTAGGATTTGTGAAACCAAAATGATAAATATGTGACACGATGACCAAAGCTATTATTTCACGATTATCTTCTCCTGTGTTACTTTAAACCTTTCAATTCTCTCTCTCTCTTCTGGAGTGTTCAAATGTCCTAGATCCTGACCTCGATTAGCTTTGGCCAGCTACTCCCTGGATTATCTATTCATTGAAATAGTGTGAATTTTCATTAGTTTTTGTTGTTTGTAGATGGAAAGCAATATATATTTTACATAACAAATTTATTGGAACCATTTTATGTGATGTACCTCCACCATATCCGTAGCCTAATTTTCTGGATATTTTTCCTGTCTCAAGTCCGTATCTATGTCTTTATGTGTATCTGTGTCAGTATCTATGCTTCTTAGGGTAGTGGGGCTTCGAAGAAAATGCGCGACTGTTTGTTTATAGGTTTTTCTTGTGATATATAACATGATCAATCTGCTCATCATTTTTAAACACCTGTTTTTGCTTCAGGTTAGAGGGCTCATTCCGTAGTTACTCTAGGCCTGTGCTTCATGCAGCAGCAAGGGTTGTGCAGGAGATGGGTAAAAGTCGGGCTGCTGCTTTTGCTGTAGGATTGCAGGATATTGATGAGGGAGCTCATGTCAACGAAGTTAATGATTCAATTGATGAATATGAGAACCCACTTGCTGAAGGTAATTTGTTTCTTAAATGTCACTGGTTGCACTAACTTCATTATTCGTTTAGGCTTAATCCTTAAGCTTCTGGACACTCTTTTGAGTTCTGTTTACATTGGTGCACTTGATTTTCCCTCCGTCCCATATTGCTTGCCCAGTATTCCATTTTGGGATGTCACAGAATATTTTCCTCTTTAAAAAGTCGGAACCAAAGACTCTGTAGATTTCCACAAACCTTCAGAAATGATAAAAAGTAGTTTTACAGGTAGATAGCAAGGGGTAATTTTGGAAAATCGATCAAATTTTTTAAGGAGACATGCATTGTCTCCATTAATTGGATGTTTCCTTGAAAAGTTGAGTTTCTCATATAGGACAAGCAATATGGGACGAATGGAGTACTATTTATTAAGCATTTCAACACATATGGCACAACGATTTGATGCACCCCCCCCAACCTGCACCACAACCAGTTTCCTTTTCTGTAAAGGTAATGTTTTCTTTGCTTTTGAGGTGGTATATGTTGTTCAGTAGTAGAATGTGTAGGAGGAGCACTATTTCTCCTTAGATGTCGTCAGTTAGTGGCACAAACTACTACGGTAGGTTACCAAACTTAAAATTTCTTGTCTCAATTTTTTTGTTCCGAAATCACTCAATATAATCTTCGTTTTTACGAGTTAAATACCTTTGAACCTTCAATAACCATAAGGACAAATATGTCGAATTCTCACCCCACTAACTGCTCCACGTGAAAGTTTTGCAAAACTATAGAAGGGAAGAACGACATCATGAAACGCTTCCAGTTTTTGCTTTCCTTTCTTGTTTCTGCCATAGGAATAAGGTTAGCGTGTTTGGCCCTCACTGGAAATTCATTATCCATGGGGTTGGTTTTGCAAGGGAATTAGAAGAGGGTGGGGTGAGCTTTCTAGCCATGCTCCAAAGGTGGGGGTGGGGAGGATGGTGATATTTTGAGAACATATTTGGTGTGGGTATTTATGGTTGAGAGATGCTCACTCTTTTATAGTTTAGTTGGCTGCGGATAGGAGAGCAGCGGTGGCGGATGACCCCAGGATCTTGTGGGATACCACTCTCGAAGGTCACAATATTGGATGTTGGAGGAGTTGTTGGATCTATTAGGAAAATTTGATGACGTCCGCCGTGCGGGACTGGGGGTGGGTGAGGACTGAGGACTGAGGACTGTTTGAGGTGGAATTTGGTGGCAAATGTGTCTTTTCGGGTGAAATCTTTTTTCCATATTTTTGTTGGAGGAACAAATACTTGCTTTCCCTAGATAGCCATTTGGGGCACTAGTGGTCCAACCAATATTTCTCTCTTCATTCATGTGCGGCTAAGAATATGATTCTTACCCTAGGTGACCTTATTTGGCATAGAAAGGTTATTGTTAATCGGTGTTGCATGTGCTTGAGTGATGTAGCATCGGTGGCACACTTGCTTATTTAGTGTCCATTTGGGATGGAGCTTTGGGCCACGGTTTTTTGTTTTTTTTATTTATGGTGGGACATTTAGTGTGTTTTCCTTGTTCGTTGGTAGGCTGATTCAAGAACGGTTTGGGGCTAGAGTGGGTAGATGAGGACCAAAACTCTGGATTTTGATCCCTATTTGCTAGATGTTGTGGCTTACTTGGAGAGGGTGGAATAGATGGTATCTTGTTGGGGAGGAGAGGCCTTTGTTTACACTTAAGAGTCTTTTCCTTTCCAGTTTGTGTAGTTGGGGTCGAGGGAGTGCAATCCAACCCTTGACCAATGTTCATCAGTTTTGGCATTTGGACTGGTGTATAGGTCCATTTCATTGAAATTTATCGTTTTGGCATTTGATGATATGGCGCCTTTTCGGCTTTCCTATGTATATGGGTGATATTCCTTGATCCCTTTACCATAGGTATTACTATTTCATATAAAAGTTTGGTGAGGATAGTAACTTGTAGTAAAGTGCTCGATGAGGGAAATTGGTAATTGCAACTATCCTAATTAAAGGGCATTATGGGTTGTTCAAGGAATGGTCATTCAAGGGTCATCTATATTCGTTGGTAGTTCAAGGGTCATCCATGGTAGTTGGAAGGTCAAGGGTCATCATGAATCTAGTACTTGCATCAATATTCATTTAGATATATTGAACACATTTCTAGTCCCTTGCATCTAATTGATAGAAGGTTCAATGTTCATTCACATGCATTTAATTGGGTTCATTTCACTTAAAACTTCTAGGAATTCAAAATGCCATTGTTTAGCCTATAAAGATGGATGTAATCTTTCATTTTGGAATAGAGTTGATAATGAATTGAGTTTACAAGGCTAAGGCCATTGTGATTTGGGTTTGGGCTGTGGTCCTTCCTTGTAGAAACCGCCTAACTCTTGCGAGGGTGAAGCACCTCTATCTCTCTTTCCCTCTCTTCTTCGATCTCTCCTTCCCTCTCTTCTTTTTTGCGTACTTTCTCCAAAGTACTATTCTTATTTCCCACCAAAAACCACCACGATTCTTATTGTAGGCAGCAATACTCAAGCATCCTAAAACTGTCCTACATCAGTTTGGTATCAGAGCTTAAGCTTCTGCATCTTTGAAATTGATCTCTCTACAATGGCGACGGTTAGCTAACTTAATTCCAAGGTTAACGCCATGTCTGCAACTTTGACAGGTGACATTGCAACCTTGACAGGTGACGTTGCTACATTAAAAGTGATTTAGAGGGGATAAAACATCACTACAGATGTTGACGGTTGCTCTTTCTAGGAGGAGCTCATGAAACTTATAAAGTTGGTTATGAAATTGAAGAAGCTACACAAATCGATGATGAGCATGTTGTCATTATTGAGGGCATTCCACAAACAAAGACAACAATTGATATTGCAATCAAAGAAGGCATAAACGAGCCTAGTGATGGAGATGTGCCGCTAAAGGAAGACAAAACAGTTGAAAATACTAAGGCTACAGTCTATATGCTTTTCTGGGGGCAGAAATTGTTCAAATGAGTTTGTTATCCCGCATAAGGTTAAAAAAAAAGCCAATGGCATGAAGGAAAGCTTGGTTTTTCGGGCCATCTCATTGTTTCTTCGCAGGGAGAGATTTGAACGATAGAAACTCTGGCCCTCCTCAATTTTCGTACTCCGAGATTACAAAACTCGAGGTCGACTTTTCTCCAATAAAGGGAGAATGGTGAAGACAGCAACAAGTAGTAAAGTGCTCTGCTCGATGAGAGAATTTTGGTAATTGCGAGGATCTCAATCAAAGGGCAGCATGGACCATTCAAGGATTGGTCATTCAAGAGTCATCCATGGTAGTGGGAAGGTTAGGGGTCATCAAGAATCTAGTACTTGCATTAATATTTCATCTAGATACATTGAACACATATCTAGTTCATTGCATCTAATTGTTAGTAGGTTCTGCATTTAGTTAGGTTCGTTTCACTTAAACTTCTAGGAATTCAAAAGGCCATTGTTTAGCCTATGAAGATAGATGGATGTAATCTTGCAAAAAAATCTTTCATTTTGGAATAGAGTTGATTAATGAATTGAGTTTACAAGGCTAACGCCATTGTGATTGGGGTTTTGGGCTGCTGTCATTCCTTTCAAAAACCACCGAAGCATCTCTATCTCTCTTTCCCTCTTTTCTTCTCATTCTTCCCCTCTTCTTCTTTGCGCACTTTCTTCGAAGTACTATTCTTATTTTGCACTAAAAACCATTACAATTCCTATTGTAGGAGGCAATATGTGTCCTAAAACCGTCCTACATCTAAATTACCTCTGTGTTCCACTTGCATTGAATTGATGGGCCTACTAGTTGTTGGGGCCTGGAGATGCGTGGTTGTTCCTTCCCATTCTTCCAAGCACTTCTTACTTGTGATATAGTTCGAGTTGTAAAAGAAAACTATTCTGTGTTCATTTTATTGCAAAGATAAGACGTAGTTATGGAGGGGATAGAGTGGTGATGATCTGTGGGTAATCTTCCTTCTGCTTTTGCACATTTGGCTGTTTGTACGAAGACCAACAGGCACTTCAATATTCAATTATAGCAAGGCAAGAGATGAAGCCTAGACTTTCACCCAACTTATTTATGTAAAGATACCATCTATTTAAACGCCACGAACTCCAACAAATGCCTTATCTTCGGTCAATTCAGATTCAAAGAGCATACATTCGGATCAATACTATAAAGCTTTCTTCAAGTATAGTAAAATGCACACAGTGTATTGCCATTCTGGACTTCTAGTGAAGCACTGTTGTCGTGCATCAGCGTGTCAGTCTAGTTATGTCCTTAACTGGTGGTTCCGTGTTGAATTTTCCTGGAAAAGTTCATTGGCCTCTCCTCACTGGATGGTCATTGTGTAGCTAGCCAATTGTTTGAATTTATCTTGAGGGGCTGTGATTTAATATGGAACACATTCTGAAATCGTGTTCCTTCTTCCTTCATACTGTTTCTTGTGGTTCCTTATTTTGTTTTTTACTGTGTTATTGCTTAGGCGCACGAAAGGTTGCTTCCGTGTCTAATGGAACTGGCAGCAAGGACACAATTGCAAGTTTATTAGCTTCGTTAATGGAAGTGGTGCGAACCACTGTTGCGTGTGAATGTGTCTATGTTCGAGCCATGGTTATAAAAGCATTGATCTGGATGCAAAGTCCTCATGAATCCTTTGATGAACTAGAGTCCATTATTGCCTCAGAGCTCTCTGATCCGGCCTGGCCAGCAACCCTGTTAAATGATATTTTGCTCACTCTGCATGCTCGCTTTAAGGTACCAAGTAGGCATCTATGAATTTTTTTGTTCCAATGTGTGAAGGATCTTTCATGCAGTTACTTCATTTGTGCATGCTTTGGTGATGGTAGATGTTGCATTGCAGTTTGGTAATGCGTGGTTCTTTAGCCCACCTCTTATTATGACATGCTTTGCAATATTCTCTCTCCAATTTAATTATGTCATTGATAATCTTAAAGTTCTGTGTTTCCAATTTAATTATGTCATTGATAATCTTAAAGTTCTGTGTTTCCAAACTTTTTTAAAATCAATCGCTCTGTTGTACACTAATTGGTAGATCCTGCTGTTGAATAAGTAGCTTTGACAGTGACAGAACTCAGCTGAGCTTAACAACTTTGTAGCTTTTGCGAGTTTGGTACTTGAATCCAATGAAGTAAAGCTTTCATACCTCTTTCTTTTGATTCTCTTGACTTTTTTTCTCACTCTTTGTGCTAGACATTTTATTTTGTACTTGTAACTAAGGAGACAAATATTGGAAGTAACTGTCTACTACTTTTGTGCTATGATCTAATTTTATTATAATAGGAATTGTTAAACAACATTTTGGCTCTGTTTCAATGCTTGAAAACATTTTGATATATGACCCTGACAGAAAATGGGTTTCATACCTTTACAGTTGCCAAATTCTTAACTGATAAAAATAAGACTTCACATACTTTTCCACTCACCGACCAAAAACTAGAGGTGCTATCGGTTCGATCTGGTCCGGTTTTTGGCATTTTCCTGGACCGAACCGAACATTTCGGTTTCTAAATATGAAAACAAAAACCAAACCGTTTGATATTCGGTTTGGTTTGGTTCAGTGTTATTCGGTTCGACCGGTTTTTTTCGGTGTTATTGATTTGGATCGAAAATGTTGAGCCTTGATGACTAGATTTTTTTTCCCTATTATTGGGCCAAATGATTCACAAACTTGGATTAAAACTCATCATAAGCATGTACAACCCAGGCAACAATTCTAGGCTTCTAGCCCAACAATAGTAAGGCCCCACAATAATTTGTAGCCCAAATTTGGGTAGTAAGGGTAAGACGTTCTTTTTTTGGGTACCCTATCTGTAATTGTATATATGATATATCTTATCTATTTATCTTTATCTTCTTTATAAATAAATATAACGGTTCGGTTCGGTTAGGTTTTAATGGTTTTTACTTCAATGAAACCCAAACTGAACTGGTTCAATTTGTTTTTTTTGGAAAATTAATAATCGAACCAGACCAATACTTGAAAAAACCAAAGCAAAACATTTTGGCGGTCCAGTTTTAGGTTCACCGCTACAAAGAACCATTTTGATTTGTGAATGCTGTGGATTGCATCCATCAATCAAGACGGAATAACTATGAAGTCAAGTCTCATTCATAATCTTTGATGCCTAATTTGCATATTTGTAATGGAAGAGTATTTTATCAGATACAGACTTGAATGATTTGAAGACTGTATAAGCACTTGTATTTATAAATAATCGAATGATACTTGAAGTCTAATAACTATGGAAGTAACCTTTCCTCTTAGCATTTGGGAGTAAAGGCTTGACAAGAAAGGATGGCTGACCACTTTGAAGGCCTTTTTGCTGTTAAGTCCTCTAGTGCTGTACTTTCTGATGGAATGTAGGACATTTGTGGACAAAACAATTGGTCGATTGTCTCCACAAGTCCACTACCATATTGTTTGTGTATTTGGACTGTGGTATACTTATAATGAACTGATAATATGGGCTTCAATATTAGGACTGAGACTCTCTTTGGTGTATGAGGAGACAGTTGGGTCACCTTCATATCCAATGTGATTGTGCTTAAATTCCAACCTGTTACAGGGGGGCATTAATCTGAGAAGGAACTTGTTTCCAGGGGCTTTTGTTTGTTGGTACACACTGAGGAGGGTGTGATCAAGTGTTTTGCATAGTTTGAGATTTATTAGGCTTCTACTTGTCAAAAAAAAAAAAAAAAAAAAATTTATTAGGCTTCTAATGAACAGTGTTTATGGTAGATTCTGTGCTGCACTCCACACCAACTAGGATGCAATTTGTGTTGTACGGCTTTTCCTGCACTTCGTTTGATTTCAGCTTAACATTGATGCTTGTCAAGTGGAAAACTAAATAAGTTGGAACATTCCCTGTACAAGACACTGTCAATGACAAATTCTTGTTCCGAAATTTTTCATACGAACTTTCAACAGAACTTCAGGTGCTTAAATCTGCTTTTCTGCCAAGCTATATGCAGAGTATTTTTGTGATTGATGGAGCTTTTAATATAGAATGCAATGAAGTTCTGATTCCATGCTTTAATGGTTAAATAGAGAGGTACCATTAATCAAAGTGTAATTTATCAGCTTTTGGTACCAATCTAGAATACATTGATACAAAAACAAATATTTAAATGCATGTTTCAGTGATGTGATAACATTTGCCTTCTCTATGCAAGCCTTCTTGCAAAAGTGTTTGTAATTACTTGTCCATTTCAAGACTAATTGCTTTGTCATCAAATGATCAAAGATACTAATGAATTTCGTTGTCTCTTCCTTTGAACGTTCCTCTTTTTTTTTTTTTTTTTTTTTGATATGCTCAATCTTCATACATTCTATTTTACTTCTTGCTAGTTCATATATAAGCATTTTCGGATCCTTATGCACATCGTTCTTCTTTTGTTGTGGCTTATTAGGCTACTCCAGATATGGCCGTCACCCTTCTAGAAATTGCAAGGATATTTGCCACTAAAGTTCCAGGGAAGATCGATGCTGATGTCCTTCAACTACTTTGGAAAGTAGGCTTACACTTAACTCTGATGCATGCTAGATTTTCCCCTTTGATTTTTATCCTCTGTTACACTCCTGTTGAACAGTGATGCTTCTGTTCTTAGATTATGTCAGTTTGAGAAGTGCTTTGGGCCAATGAAGTGGATGGATATAAAATATCTTGTAGTTTTGGACGTTATTTCTAGTAAACAGTTGGTGGATGTGATGTAAAACAGATACGTTATTAATAAATTCTAAGCGGTGGAGTTCTCCATGCATAAATGTTACAAAAGACTGATTTCCTACGGATTGCTGTCAAATTTAATTCGTATGGTAGTTTTTCGTCCACTCTTGCACTTGTATCTTTCAGAAGGATGTTAAAAAACAAGTAGTTATTAGCGTACTTCCATCTGTGCAAAAGTTGCTTCATGCTCAAGGTCATTTCTTATCAGTTGTAGCCCAATTACTTCTCTTATGGACCCTTTTTCCTGCGCATGCACCTCAGATTTTGCTGCCCATTTCATACTTGGTGCTTGCGGATTGGCACGCAGCTAATGCTTTTATTGTTATTCTTTTGCGAAAATTCCCATCTTTAACTGCCTTGTCCTCCTTCAGCCCCCTCTTTGCCTTTCATCATTTATTTATTTATTGCCGGTCAGTTGTTTTGTGGCCCTAATTTAGAAAATTGGCTATTACAACACTTACGTGAGAAGTTCACACTTTCATCCTTATGATCTGTCAAGGATTGCGAGAATAACAATTACTGGTCTAATGGCTGTTAACTTCTCAGACATGCCTTGTTGGAGCTGGCCCAGATGGAAAACATACAGCTCTGGAAGCAGTCACCATAGTTCTTGATCTACCACCTCCCCAACCGGGATCGATGTCTGGTCTATCAATAGACAGGGTGTCCGCATCTGATCCGAAGGCAGCTCTGGCATTGCAGAGACTAGTCCAAGCAGCAGTAAGCATTTTCCACTCAACATTGCTTTGATTTTTGTGTTTTCAGGATAACAAATATTATGCTTATATGTAATCTCGGTTAGCTAGGAATGAGCAATATTTTGCAATAGCAGTTGTAATTTTTTTTGAATCTATGACTATTCCATTGATGATATTTCTATAGGTGTCAAAACAATCAATGTTTCGGAATGTTCCTAAAGAACTAGGGATGTTTGGTCTATGTCTCTGAAATCGTCAGATTTTAGGAATTCCATTGATTTTTGTTGCTGTCTCCTAGTAAACTCAAAATCCTTCCTTTGGAGGGATTAGTTACTGCTCACGTGGGAAACTATCTAGGAGTTCTATCTTTGTCTCTTTTATTTTGGTCTTAATCTGTGTAATACTATTGCAGGTTTGGTTCCTTGGGGAAAATGCAAATTATGCTGCCTCTGAATATGCTTGGGAATCAGCAACCCCTCCTGGTACTGCATTAATGATGTTAGATGCGGATAAAATGGTTGCTGCTGCCAGTTCACGTAATCCTACTCTTGCTGGAGCGTTGACTCGACTCCAAAGGTGTGCTTTCAGTGGAAGTTGGGAGGTAAAAGCTATTACTTTATCAGACCTTGAGAGCTGTGTTTCTGCCTTTATCCATTTAAGTACACGCCAACTTAGTTCTTTTGATTAAGGGTTGGCTTTGTTATTGGTTTTACAAAGTTAACGAGTTAGATGTGTTTTTCAGAGTGAATGGATATGTAGATACAACATATATTATCTAGCTATTAGACAGTAAAATTAGGATGAAGTAGACAGGGCAGGTAGTGGGGACAAAGTTCCAAAATTCATGACGGTGGTTATTTCTTCTCTGGAAAAATCTTAAAAGTTAAATGGCATGATTATTGATTGTAACGGAACTTTGGCATTTTGATAGAATTTCTCTCTTTTGTGACTATGTTTTATGAACAGTCAATTAAGAACGAAAGCAGTCAGCTGACAATGCGAAATGACACCATTTAATTGGTAGATCCTTTTAGAGAAAAAGTTTAAGTGCCTCTTTCTTTCCTCTTTTATTTTTGAATTTTGTATGCAGTAGAACTTTCATCTGTACAGAATTTTTGCCGACTTACTGGTTCACTTAGCAAACATTACTTTGAATAGGCCATGGGGCTTGTATGTGCTGGATAGACATCTTAACTTGTGTTCCTGTCAGTGTACTCAAATGGTAATTAGTTATGTTAATGATATCTTTTTGTCCATTTCTGGTGATATATCATCCAGGTTCGCATTATTGCTGCTCAAGCCCTTACGACCATGGCAATCAGATCTGGTGAGCCTTACAGGCTACAGATATATGAATTCTTACATGCTTTAGCACAAGGTGGTGTGCAGTCTCAATTTTCAGACATGCATGTAAGTAATGGGGAAGATCAAGGGGCCAGTGGTACTGGCCTTGGATCTCTTATAAGTCCAATGTTAAAGGTCCTTGATGAAATGTATGGTGCACAAGATGAACTGATTAAGTAAGAACTTGCCCTTCCAATCTATACTTTCTGAGTGAAGTTCTATTCATACTGGGAGAGTCAATCCTTAGTCCTACTACTGAAAGTCTAATAATTGGATCTTCAGGGAGATGCGGAACCACGATAATGCAAAAAAAGAGTGGACAGATGAAGAGCTTAAGAAATTATATGAAACCCATGAGAGGTTGCTGGATCTCGTTTCACTATTTTGCTTTGTCCCTAGAGCAAAGTATTTACCTCTAGGGCCGACAAGGTACCTTTGTTATCATATATAAATGTTTCTTAGAGATGTTAAATGGGAAACCTCTTACTTTCCGGTTCTCTACTTTGCAAATGTCTTCTCTGCTTTCCTTTCCGTTCATTGTGCACAATACACATCTGATCTGTTACTCAGTAACCTGTACTTTTATTTATTTATTTATATTTTAAAGTCTTTAATATATTTAACTTTGAAGCATATGCTAAAATAATGTGAATAACTTATTGGATCAGATTGTCATTTTTCTCATCTCATTTTCTTCACTCTTGATTTTATTTAATTTTTTTTTATATTGATGCATGCCTTCATTTGTTTGTAAGAATTTTTTTAGTTGTCGTTTATTAACTGTACAGAAATCAATGTTTTGTTCTCACAAATGGTTGTACTTTATTTGAGAAGTTTATTCGTTAACCTTTTATCAGAGATTAGACTATCTTAGCATCCTCTATATAATTATGACACGTGATCCTGGAAAATGGATAAAGAATTCATCATTACATAGTAAATTTGGGCATCATGATGGTGTTGGTTGAATGTGTAAAAGTTTGCAGTAATATTAAAACCTTAAGCTATTAGGGAATGGGCCCAACAATGTATATCATGCTACTCACCATCCTCCCTCATGTGCAACCTTGTCTTGCACGCAGAGATGCAAAATTTTATAGATAGAGAGAAGCAGATTGCAAACAAGGAACAAATGCAAATAGAGAGACTTGAACCCAAAACCTCTCACAACTGTCAAGTTTCCGGTAATCCCAAAAGCTTAAGTTGTTAGGAAATGGGCCCCACAATGTATATCAAGTTATTCAACAAAATGCAGTAGTAGATCTATATTTGGAGAACTTCTGACTGATAATTAGTTTCCATTGGCTTGCTTGGCATGGAAGACATTTATGGTTAGGACAGATACTTAGCTATTCTTTCTTTGTTTTACATATTACATTATTTTACCCGCAGCTTGTTTTCTTGTACATGGTGTTCTAAATGGTTGGTCTATATGCTTTTATCCCTGCAATGCTTGACTTGTATTGCTATGCCCACAATTATGCTATCATGGTACAGCCACCTTTTTACTGATTTTGGTTTCTCGGCATTTTTCCGCCACATCTCCTCACTTTTCTTTCCCTTGAAATATTGCACAGCGCAAAGCTTATTGATATATATCGCACTCGGCATAATATTACTGCATCAACTGGTCTTAGTGATCCAGCTGTTGCCACTGGGATTTCTGATCTTATTTATGAAATGAAAGCAACTAAAGAAACACCTGTTAAGGCTGATGCACTTGATGATGATCTGGTCAACGCTTGGGCAGCGAACCTCGGAGATGATGGGTTGTGGGGAAAGAATGCACCTGCAGTGAACAGGGTAAGAAACTTTTAGGCCCTGCTAAGTTGTTTTCAAAATCAGTTTGGCTAAACAGTTAACAGTTCTCGAAAACTTGGTTGCTTGACGGTCTTGAAAACTGTTTTATGGATGCTTTAATAAAAAACTATATAGCACAGACACTTCGTAGGAGTGCACGTACTGCTTTTTGGATGCCGATACTACTCTCTGGACACTTGTCCAACACTCAAATTCGAAGCGCCCTAATTTTTCTCAATGTTTTTGGTTTTGACACTCCGGAGACACCCTAAAAATTGCTATGGACACTCTCAGGACACTTGCAAGACACATTGGGGGTGTTAAACGAATAGTTAAGACTCTTGTTAAAGCTTAGAAAGTCTTTCTTCTTTGTGTGACACATGATAGTTATTGATAATATAGACACAGATGATGAAACGCGCTTTGTTGGAATACTTTTGTGAATGATGTGATAATAAATACTAAGATTTAAGGTATATATGGTGTTATATATATATATATATATATATATATATATATATATATATATATATATATATTCAAAATTAGAGCCTTTTTTATGCCTATAATTGACGCATAAATATAATTTCACACGTGTCCCCAACGTGTTGTGTCCTCCAACTTGGTATTTAGTGCTGTATCCAATATGTGTTAAAAGCTATATGTGGATATATATGTATCCAATATATCCGCCTTTTTATTTACAACGGGAAATGACAGTTCTGGACTATAGCAGTAGTGTCTGCCTTTTGATTAGCTGCAGGATATGAGGTTAAAAGAGTTCTTTACATATAGAGTTCCTGAATGTCTCTAGTGAGTTGGTTAGTTATCCCTTATTATTCCTGGAATACCTCCTACCTGATTGGCGTCATTCCTAGATTTCGATAATCCAGATTAGTATGGTTGAAAGAACTTTGATTTGATACAAATGCACGAGAATGAGCTTTATGTCTTCCCCAAGAAGGGGTTAGAGTGGAATAAATAGTTAGAAACATGTATTATTTTAGCTCTCAATTGTCTGATCATGTATTGAAATGAGCTTGGAAAATCTAAAACGCTGCCTTTTCTTGCTGTATGAGATATGGCGACTGTTGTAAGGGAGGTACCCTGGACATGGACATTATTCCATGAGGGATCTGAAGCGGTTGAGATTACATCGAGGTTTAGTGGAGAATGTGTGAATTAGCATCTTATGTCTGTCCAACTTCAAATGAAGTCAGAGATGCAACTTATTCGCCATTTTATAAATAATTAGTTAAATTGTTCGTAGCAAATCCCATCACCCATTTCAAGGTGAATTACTCATACTAGCATTATTATTTCACTGAGGAAGTGCTAATATCATCCCCAAACTTGTCTCTACAAGGTAAACGATCAAAATCTAAGTTCAACTCTCATAATTGAACGCTTCACAACTCAGGGTTAAATTTTCTGGTTGAATGATGCTCTGTCCAAAAGGAGAATAAGAAAAGTACATCCAAGGGAGCTACAAATATTGGAAAATGGCACGTTTTCAAGGTTTGGCCTGCTCACCATGTGAATTCATGGTTGTTGCGTGTTAGTGTTCATAGTGTTATCCTAGCCTCTTAGGTTAGACTGTTTAGGTCAGATTTTAATCTGGTTTGCTACTGGCCCATTTTCTCGTGTTTTGTCGTTTGGGAGCAGTTAGGTGACTTTTACATTGCTAGGGACTGTCTAGCAGCTCTGGTAGAGGTATTGGGTTTCTAACTTTCTATTCATTGGTCATATTTGATTTGGGAAAATGTTTTATGGTCAAAAGTCTTGATTTACAAATAGAAAGTTAAAACTGTAGACATACTACAATTTCAGTGGATAAGTTTGATAGAATTTTCGAAGCTTTCTTTGGGAAGGCGTGATGTCTATGGTACGTACTTGTGATGTCTTGGAGCGTTCCCATTCTTGTCCTTATTTTTCTTGACTTTTAGCTGATACAACTCTGGAACCAAATTCTATTAACCTTCCTGTTGCTACCTTATTGATTAAAGTCTAATTCATCCTCATCCAATAGTACAACAGTGCATGAAAAAAAAAACTTATTTACTATTCCTGGGTATCGTTTACATCCTTCGAAAACAATCCACCAAGTTCTCTTTTCCTTCTTGAAGCCGTGTCCTTTTGTTACCCATTTAATCCTTCAACATATTTTTACCACTCTTTTCTGCCACATAGACATCAGTTTAGCCCTGAAATAGAGCCCCCCATTCAGCCTTGCTATTAATGTTACTCATTTTAGCTTTACTACGAAAGTTAGCCTCACTATTTGTATGGGAGATGTTTCCCGCACTCATCCTATGTCAGTGGCCAATGGTCATTGGTATGTACGGTGTACCCTCATGGCCAAACTGACATAGATATGTATTGGAAGATAAGAAGCACTGACACTAAAAAGGAGTTGGCGAGTTTGTGTTGAACACTGAAACTCTTGTCTATGTGAAGTTTTGTGGCATTTGGTTTTATATCAGTCTAAAGCTATCCCTATTATCATTTCCACCCCCCAAACACAACACGCTTCAGACACGTGAGAAACAAATATGTTCCATCACTTTAACACGACATGAATCACATTATGAGGTTTGCAAAAGCATTACTTGACATCCAATGAGAAAATGAAACAATTTGTTTTTAGCTACTAAACCCTTCTCCTTTAAGTTTTTCTGATTTTACGATTTCTAGATCTCAAAACTTCAATTTCGTTATGGAACAGATTTCCAAGTTCGGTATTGGGTTTATTGTTCACCCTTCTTTTCTAGAATGTAGAAAATGAATACCATTGTTACTTTTTTCTGGGTATAGATTAAGATGTAAGGGTCAATTTAACTGCGATGGAAGTTGCCACTTAAAGCATGAAGTAGGTATCATACATATAAAATATTCATTATCAACGTGTCTCAGCTGTTTTATTTTTGTGAAGTTGCCGTCCCATGTGGTATCCTTCTCCCATATATGCTCTTCTACATGGTTTTGTCCCTGCTTTGGTGAAACTAAAATGATCTTTCCCCTTGCTTTATAGAGGGAATAATTCACTTTGTAACTTGGTTCTTCCTTTGTGGCTAGCCAATGAGGTTAATGTTTGACGAGATAGTGGACAATGAATTGCTACTTAGCAGACTAACCATTGAGCTTCAATTTTCCGTAGGAATACTGTACACATGATAGTACTTGTTTACTTTTTACTTTATCTTCAGTCCTTTTTTTATTTATCTAATTGTTCATTTTATCATTTTACTCATTGTTTTGATGTGTCATTCGTGTTAGGTGAATGAGTTCCTTGCTGGTGCTGGTACTGATGCTCCTGATGTTGAGGAGAACATTATCTCCAGATCTTCAGTTAGTTACGACGATATGTGGGCAAAGACCCTTTTAGAGACTGCGGAAGTGGAGGTATACACCTGAGATTGTTCACTTTAGACATTCCTAGAAAGTCCTGACAAGAAAAATATTTCTTGCTAATCAACTGTATTTATTTAGGAGGATGATGGGAGGTCATCTGGTAGTGATTCCCCAGGATCAGCAGGATCAATTGAGACATCTATCTCATCCCATTTTGGTGGGATGAGCTACCCGTCGTTGTTCAGTTCCAAGCCGTCCAGCTATGGATCTTCTCAGCCCACGGTATTTAACCACTGCAAATTATTTAATTCAGTATATAATCGTGTTACATATGTAGCCTTCCTCGTTATTTGAAGCTGTTAGCCATTGTTCCAAAAATTGCTAGGCGCTAGTTGGGCGGAAAAGGGGCACCTAGTGCCTAGACGGTTGACTAGTCGGCCACCTAGTGCTGGGGACTAGACGCCGACTAGTCGGCTGCCTAATCTAGGAGTTGGACCACCGCCTAGCGACTAGGCGGGGACTTGTTGGCCGCTTTTAGAACACTGCTGTTAGCTTAATATTTAAAAAAAAAAATGCTGTTCTTTCATAAGCTTTTCTTGATTTGGGAAGTAAAAATAAGTAGGCATAGTGTTTGGACAACATAAATAGATTGCGTATACCATGTATCTGCTTTTTAAATAAGTTTTTGCAGGCATTGGAACAATAGCATCCCTGTATCATACTGTTTTTGCTCTATTATGTTTCTTTCAGCGATGGTGGTTAGGAGAGATAATATACAATTTCCTTGGGTTTATCTGTTTAATACTGCAAGCGTGGTAAAAACTCCCATATTGGCTTTCAGAAGGTAGCATATAACCTCCAAAATCGTATTCATTTTACTGCTTGGGTGGTTTCATCAAGCAAAAGTACAATATTAGTTTTCCTTCATTCAGCCAATGCTTTTTGAACATCATTTTTCTAACTCGCTTCGTTCTGCCCCAAGATATAATTTATTTTCTCCTCACTTAATCTTATGTCTAGTTAGTTAGTTGTTGCCAGTATCTTTCTTCCGTTTGTAAGGTCAATTCTTGTTGAATAAACAACAGGGGCATACCTGAGATAGCAAAAGAAATATCCCCTCCAAAAGGGTTACCCAACCAAAGCAGTAAACAAAACAGAAAAAAAGGAAGGTAGACTGTTTCTTCTATTTTACCGACCTTCAGAAGAAGGACGTCTGATAAAGTGAGAGGAGTGCCGACTGAGCTTGCGTCTGAACTTGAACAGGTACTAACATTTAAGTAAAACGCCCTCCAAGGCCGCAAACGATGATTTAAGCCTAAGCCACTTTTTCTGACTCGAGGCAAGCCGCCTCGAAAGCAGCCTACCTAATCATTCCAGCTAAGGAAAGCCAGGACTCCGAGATCGGTCCTATGTTCTTTCTGGCCAGTATTCTTCCTTAGTCTTCGGGTTAAAGACATTTAAGGATTCATTCAGTTGGACTTTGATATGATGATATTAGCCCGTCGGCCTACTCATTTCCATCTTCGCCTCCCTTTAGCCTGATACTGATTTCATAATCATTCTAGTTCTGCGCTTGGAAATATACAAATATGACTAGGAGTTGACACCATTCCAAGATCCAACGCTACCCCTCGTCTCTTTTTCAATAGCTTTTTGTCACACAGAGTATTCAGTGGCTTTGTGGTGTTGCCACGGGATACGTTGAAGTAGATAGTTTTAATGTTTACTTACTGCTTCAAAGCATTTTTTTAAAAGCAGTACAAGGTTTATGACCTTTTATTGTTGTGGCATTGGTGTGAATATTATACGTTGTATGCCAACAGATCTACTGACAACGTTAATGTTCTGTAACAGGAGAGGCCAGCTACGAACAGATTTAGCAATTCTTCCATAGGAAGTTCCTCAATGTATGAGGGTTTTAATTCTCCGGTGAGCCATCTTAGCCTGCCATCCAATTTACTTTCACTATTACTTGATTCCAAGTCCTAATTCCTAATGCATATTCAGATTAGGGAAGACCCTCCACCTTACTCATCTCCTGTTCGCCAAAGATACGAGTCATTTGAGAACCCCTTGTCTGGGAATGGTTCAACCAGTTTTGAATCTGGGGATGAGGAACGAGTTTCTTCAGGGAATTCTCAATTTGGAACAGCACTTTACGACTTCAGTGCCGGAGGTGACGACGAGGTAAGTTATGAAAACAATATGCTGCTGTTTATTTGATTCGTGTAGAATAGTGTAGTATTTCATTTTTTCTTTGGTCGCTTTGTTTTATCATTTAAGTTAGGGACTTGCATTGAGCTGAACTGTCAAGTCTTCTTCACAGAATCTCCAACCAGCTCTGTAGAGATCAAAACCTCCCTCCATACTTCATCTCAGGTCTCTCCATTAGAAGTTTCCACTTACGGAGAGTCCTTGGCAAATGGAGATAAATCTCTCTGTCGCTATTTTTTCTAAACATATTCAACTTGATATCATAAAATTAAGTTTTAAAAGGTTAGAACAATGAACAGACATTGATGATGCCTTCAAAATACGTCCAAGTTCATGAAGTTCTTTAAAAATGATGATTAAGATTAAGAGGTAAAAGCAGTAAAATGCTCAATTTTTTTGAAGGACCATGGATTGTTTTTTTGGTGGAAATGGAGGAATGATAAGAATTTTAAAAAAGAGATTGAATGTTACCATACCATTACCAACTTTTTAAGAAGAAAAAAAAGAATTTGTAGAGTCTCTATTTTTCAATCGATGTCTGTTGTGAAATGTACTGGTAATGTCGTCTTTTAGTCATTCTAGGCATTTGAACTGGTTTGGCTGACAAATGGCTTCGTTTGCTAATTAGTTATTAACTATTGTTCTACCCCAACTTGCAGCTGAGCCTGACAGCAGGAGAGGATGTTGAAATTGATTACGAAGTGGACGGCTGGTTTTATGTAAGTATACTGTTTTCAGGGTGATATATGGGAAAAAATAGACAGAAAAAGGTCATGTCGAAACCTTGGTGGATCCGACCGTCAGGATTAGTAGTCAGCTTCTTTGCTAGTGGGATACGTCATTTTCTGAGTTCTCCTCTGGTCAGTGTGCTATGTTACCCTCACTTGAGTGTGGGTGTCTGACTCAACACCCTTCTGGACGGAAAACTCATTAATTCCCAAAAAATTGTAGGATGCCTGACTTGGCTAAAATAATTGGATTGGTATGGACTATGGAATATGAGTCATATGACACATTCCTGTAGTGCGAGAAAGTATTTTAGGTTCCATAAGACCATAACTAGTCTATTTTATGATGTTAGTTGTTCCAATATGCTGTTAATTATCTATTGGTTAGTTTTCATTCGTAATTTAGTATATGTTCGGTGTCTGGTCGTCTTCTTCTGTTAATTATCTATTATTAGCCTCCCATGCACTCCCTCCGTCCTGACTTTGTCCTTTTCTGATAGTTGTGTCCTTTGATTGGGTCAACAAATAATGTTTTTTTTGTGAATTTTGGCCAGCCCATTCCTCATTCTTCTTCTTCTTCTTCTTCTAGCCAGCACATCAAACAACCGCCCCAGAATTTTGTCTGGTCCGACCATAAATTGCCTCATGTAATACAAATTACGTGTCGGTGTTGTGTTGTTTGACATGGGTACTGCGTCCTAAATTGGGGAGTCAATGTAACATAGTGACAACGGGCTAACAACTTTAACACAAATGCTGAGCTGATACCATGGCATGCAATTATCTTGTTGCAGGTGAAGAAAAAGAGACCTGGGAGGGACGGAAAAATGGCTGGGCTTGTTCCTGTCCTATACGTCAAGCAGTCTTAATGCAAATACTCATCACTACAAGGTTCGAGTTTAGCAAATCTCAATCGTCATTGTCATACGTGTGAAAATGCAGTCTTCTTTGAATTTTTGTTTGTAGCATTATGATTTGGCCCATACCGTGTATAGAAACAGACAAGAGATGAGGGATGTCCATTTGGTCGGATAAACCCCATGTTCCAGTCCTTGACTTGGGTTTCTTGATATTCCTTTATCCATTTTCACTTGGGGTTCAGAGGGGAGAGAATTATTCAGTGAATTCCTCCTGTTGTTTATGATTATCATTTGTAATATGCCATTTGATGCGGTTGTGTCCTATTCCTATTGGCGGTGTTGTAGTTTTGAGGTATCCGATTTTCCCAACGAGGAACTAGTTTTCGAGATTTTGAGTTTGCCTTTGCCCTTTGTAATTAAAGCAAGTTTGGATATCTGCAATGTTGTCATTCGATTACGATATTCCTGATTCTTTGTTAGACGTGGATGTCGATGCGCATAATGGATCGATTTGGACATCCTGAGGTGTCCTGTGGTAAAACCAGTTCTTCATGATCATATGGTTGGTTTCATGAAATGATTTATCACCTGCCTTGTTTCGGGTAGGATTTTGACTCATAAGTTTTGGGGCCTGGTATGGCTAGTGACCATTCTCGAATCGTGTGTCTATATTCGAGTGCTGGAACGAGCCTCAAATTTTTGAGTTAAACTCAAAACCGACTTACTACGCTTTGTGAAAACTGCTTGCTCTGTGCCTTGTTCGTTATTTTGGGCTAATAAGCTCCTAATAGAAGTTTCTGATGCTGAAATATAGAGCCGAAGAGGTTTCGTCTTGATTGGAGGCATAAGAACAGGAGGTTGGGTCAAATACCTCTTGATAGCTTCAAATGCCTCTTGATGGCGAGCTTCCCATTTGAAATCTTCTTCTTTCTTCAACTTCAGATTCTTTCACAATACATAGACTCAAAAACTGACTAAAGCCAACAGCCCTACAGTCAACCATTCACAAACATGAAGTCGTTTATCATCAATCCAAAGACCCTAATACATTAAAAACAATGAAAGGGTCCGTCGAGATCCTCGTGGTGGTCTCATTGTAGATTTAATTTAATTTTTTGGGGAAAAAAGAGAGCACCATATTGGCCCCGGCCCTAATCGAGTCTAAATCACAAAGTACCCGTGAATATTAGAAAGTGAAAAATTCACAAATTATTCAGTAGTATTTTTCCTTTCGATGCTGGTAAATAGTTGAGGAGGGTTTTGGTTTTGTGGGGCGGTGTTGATTTTTGTTGGGTTATAGATCCTGGGTACTGGATTTTAAAAAACTCATAATCAGTGAATTTGTCTGGTGGATGTATGAAAATTAAGTTGTGGATCTTGAAAGTTATGATAATTATGATATATTATTAAAATTGGCGAAGATAATTATGATATATGTTTAATGCTCAAGTAATAGCCAATCATACAAAATATTCTTGTAGTTTACAGTTTTAAATTTCAAAATCAGAATGCAGAATCACCCAAAAAATCGTCCCGAATTATTGCTCCCGATTTTCATGATTTTGGGTTGGATGTTTGCTTTGAGACCCAACTTGAGGAGAAATTTTTAAGTGCCGAGCGGGTACCATGTGGTGTCTAACGATACCTATAGCGCCCCCATCACAGGCGTCCATCTCCGTAATTAATGGTCTAGATTTAAATAAACTCTTCTAGGGGTATCGTCACATGGTATCTTCTAAGAGTTTATTTAAAATCCGGTCCGTTCAATACATTTTTGGACGGCCGAGATGCACGTTGGGTACCGTCGTGGTACCCGCTTGACACTGGAAAATTTCTTTGTGGGTACTATTTTGCATTGACTTTTATTTAAAACTTCATTTTCACAAAATAAATATAGTGGGGTTGAACACATCAAGAAAGGAGGTCCATTAATTAATTGCACGTGATCTTGACCATCTTCAAAAAAACCAACCCATGCAGTTGTCTATGACTATATACCATTCTAGTGTCCCTATCTATTACCTGGACAACTAAAACCGCACCGAATTTCTCAGTAGAAGGCCAGCTAAGGTTTTTTTTTTTTGGCAGTCTGAAATGTTCGGGTCAGTTTGTTCACACCTCGACTAATCCCATTAAATTCTGGTCATGTCAACAGCAGACCATCCACGGTGAGACTAAAAGATTTCACAAGAAATTACTCTTGTTGCAGTCTAACTCTAAGAATTGAACGCTGGTCAATTTTGTGGGGAGCAAACCTGTCAACTTGGGGTTAAGTAGGCTACGATTTACTATGGAGTATTTAGTTTCGTATTGTATTCAAGACTTTTATGGGAGGGAGACGAACTTAAAAAAAAAACAAAAAACCTAGTATTATGTTCAGGGCGGAGTCAGGATTTTACCTTTGTGGTGACGAAAATATGTACTTAAAAAATAAAAAGACAAACTGCATTACGAATATTCATCCATTCTATGAAAAACTACAATAACATAAAAATCTAGTGGTTGCGAGTCTATATAATTTGGGGATAAAAATATATTTTCGATATAATAATTGCATTTTTTGAAAACCTTGTGGTGGTGGCCACCACCACTTGTCCTCCCTGGCTCCATCCTATGTTCCTATCATTTAGTAAATACTTTTCATGTATACTAATATCCTATTAACTAAAATGGGAATGAAAATCTAAGCCATTCATTCTACTTTCTTAAACATTTTTTAGGATACTTTTCATATATCCTACTAATCCTCTACTCATGTACTCATAATCAGTCTTGCTTTATGAAGTGTGAAGACATAAGGCTATAAGAGAGATTTTGAAAGAGCAATATTAGACTTGAAGACTGAATTTAATCTATTTTTGGAATTTATAATTTATATTCAAATATACATACATTTGCTACGCGTATATAAGTTTGGGGGCAGCTCGGGCCCACCAGTCTCCTCTATACTGAGAGATATTATGATTCAGAATTTAATGAAGGTTAGTAGTACTATTTTCCTCTTGTTATCAGGTACTCCTATGTCTATGCCAATTAATAAACAAAAAGGAAAATTGGAATAAGAGTCCAAAAAAAAAAAAAAGATCGAAGAAACGATACAAAATGATACGTAAAACGAGCATGAAATAATAAGAAAAAATTACTTTCAAAATTTAACTTAGATTTTATTTTCTTTTCAAGAATAAATTTAAGATTTGGACATAACTTCCGGTGCTCAAGCAATAGACGCGAGCAACTAGTTTAACACATATTTCTCACAAATTTCCGAATATGAAGAAAGAAAAAGAAACAAAAAAAAGAAGAAGTGAAATTTAGGATAATTATGGGTCTGCTTACGCGCGCCTAATTAAAAATATTTCGTGGTAAAATCATGAAACATATCCAGAGTCGAGCCACTGTTACATAAAAATTCTCGTACGATCGAATCGAACAAATCTACGCTTTGTTGTTGTAAGGAAATAGGCGAATCGGAAGACCCTTCTCAGGAACTGGCATGGGATTGACAACAATCTTCTCATCCGGAATCAGTTTCTCCCACCTAAACCTCTTCACAAGGTGGTGCATGAACACGAGTATTTCCAAACGGGCATACTCTTTTCCAGGGCACATCCTAGGTCCTCCGCCGAATGGCACGAACGTGTAAGGAGCGGGTCCTGTCCCCTCGAATCTCGATGGTTTGAACTTGTAAGGTTCTGGAAAATACGCAGCGTTTTTATGCGTCGAGTGCGCACTCCAATATATCTGCACACAATGACAATACTCAAACATCAAGTATACGATCACCAATTCATAATTATCGGATAAATAAAATAAAAAACTCCTGTACGTGATTTTTCAAGTATCTTTGCATCAAATTAAAAGATCTTGGTTAAATATTTAATTTGGTGCGAAAAAATTCAAACCATTATGAACGGAAGCACTTTATTTTTTGAGATTCAAAAATTTGCACGTCTTTTGCGTAGGAGACTATTGTATTGGGACGGAAAGGAGTTATCATAAAAACAAAATATTCTGATTTTTTTTTTTAAATTTTGTGGAAAATTCATTAATTGATTACCTTCCAACCCTTTGGAATAGAGAAGCCCTCGTACATAAAATCTTTTAATACATCTCTGAAAGCTCCTTGGAGAGGTGGTGCAAGTCTCAACACTTCACATGCCACGTTCCATGAATACTTCATCTTTTGAATATCATCCCAATTCAAAAACTCTCCTGGAGCTTTTGATTTGCTAATCTCCATTTGCTCTGTTCATGAAGTAGACAAGAAAAAGAAATTAATAAAGTAAATTTAAACATTTATCTACTGTCTTATTTAACACAGGGAATACTGTACTTGTTGAAGTAATTAATTGGTGTCGAACCCCATGAAGGTTGAACATTTCAAAAACCTCGGAGCTACCGGAGGCAGGGACGGAGCCAGAATTTTTATATAGTCGAGACGGGCTATATATATAGAAGAGTAATATATATATATATAAATGTAATAATAGAGTTTTTTGAAATTGTAATAGGAGTGACAGCCCCTACTAGCCACCCCTGACTCCATCCTTGGCTTGAGGTTTAATTACCCGGTCTTAACTTCAGGGTTTTAGAATTAATCGAGATGCGCGCAAGGTGACTTAGACACTGGTCATAAAAAACAGAAGTAATTAAGTAGTGGTTGGTCATCACTCCCAAAGATTATTGAATTATCAAATTAATTTAAAAAGTTTACTAAACACAAAAATAATTCAAATTTTTGTGGATTATTGGATTATTTTGTCTTTGTTCACAAACTTAATAATTTTTTACTCCTTAAATTCCTTTCATCGAGATAATCCACAAAAAATCGAATAAAAACTAACAAATGCAATTATTATTTTTTTTAAATAAAGACAAAAAAATACTCCGTAATCCAAATGGATTATTTTTGCCAAAGGTTAAGTAAATTTCATTTACGCCAAACTCAGCCATAAATTGTGCAAAAATTCCCTCCGTATTGCCAGACCGCGGCTCCCGCGACACCCGTGGTGGTCCCACGGGTGCTATTCCGCAAGTGTTTCTCTGCGACGAACCCTTGTTAAACTATGATCAATTACCTTGATAAACTCCATGGTAGATCTCAGGCAACTCAGCAAGGTACTTGACTATGAAAGCACAAGCAGAGCTAGCAGTGTCATGGCCACCAACCAACAACCCTAATATCTTATCAGCAATATCACTCTCTTTCATGTACTTCCCGTCCTCGTCCGCCGTTAAAAGCATGTGTGACAATATATCCTGCGTCGGCGTCGCCTTTTTCTCCGCCAAATCCACCTTCCTCCGCTTTATTACCCCCGCGAGATCCTTCCGAATGTAATTCGACGCCTTTATCGCCCGGTTGAACGGCGTCCCGGGTAAGTCCACGGGCAGTGATAGTAGCCCCTCGGCTAGTAAGTTGAATCGCTCTAGGAATTTGTCCACGTCTTTTGTGTCGTCCATGCTTAGAAATATCCTGCACGTCCACGCACATGTTAGGTCTGTCAATGGATCGGTCAAATCCGCATGCAAAATTTATACCAACGGATCCCGTTTTTTAAGAAAGTCACATTTTTTTTAAAACCGGTCCGATTGAAGCACTGCCACATGGTGGCTCCAAATGGAGTATATGGGTTAATCTTGCTAGCCACAAATTGACACGAGACACATTGAAAATGTTGACTTACTAAATTTAGGAGTACATATGCACTATGTTTACAAACTTTAATAATATATCATAACAAATATGAAAAGGAAATTACCCAAAAAAAAAAAAAAAATTGCGAAAGCATGCAAACTGAAAATTTCGAAATACAACAATTTAGAACTACTTTTAGTGAAATATAAGTTTCGGAAATCATAATTAATTAATATATTCATAGTTAAGATTGCCAATCAAAAAGATTGAAAGCATATCAATAGAAAAATGATTATTATAAAAGAACCTAGATTATTAGTAAAAGTCAATAATAAGTGGAGTAATATTTTCATCTTAAATCGCTAAAAAATTGATTTAAGTACTCTGTTCGTCTCCAAGTTAGCCCACTACAAAAATAAGTGAAAAAAAATTAAATATTTTTGCTCATTTTTTTTAAAATTTTTTGCGCTCCAAATTAAAGAGCTAATTGAAATCATTAAATTCAGTTTTGGAGAAATTGGAAAATTGTGTGGGAAACTAATTTATTGTTTTGTCCGAAAATCCCCACGTCTTTTTGTGGATGATTAATTTTTTGAGATGGAGGGAGTACCATTTATAGCTTATGAAGTAAATGAATCTTCCACCTTATGTCCCAATGTGTTTTCTACTGATTTATATATTATATTAACAGAAAAAAAAACCAAAAAATGGAAAGAAAAAAAAATTAAGAAAAAACAAAACCTGCAGGCGAGCCAAAACGTGAAGCGCTTGGAGAGCGGAAACACCACAACCTGGTCCTTGTTCTCCCACTCTGCCGCGAAATGCCGCTGCGCTATTGTATCCATGATCCCAATGTACCGCTGCAACGCCTCGGGCTTGAAGAAATTCGGCAGCATTTTCCTCATTTTGATGGCCTCTTCTTTCGACGACGTTTGGTTCGAGGAGGGAAAGATTTTGTCGACGGAGCTCGGCCACCACGACTGGACGAGCTTATTCTCGTTGGAGAATAAGAACTTGTGGGCCGTGGCACCACAGAAGACCACGGTTGGTTCGCGCATGAGGTTAGTTTTGTAAATGTAGGACGAGTACTTGGATATGCGGTCGAATATGAATTTCTCCGGGTGGCCCTTCCACCCGTCCGCCAAGTACTGGATGGTCTCCCCAATAATGGGGAGTCCTGTCTGGCCGGGTGGAAGGTTTTTGAGTTTTTTAGGGGTGGAGGAGGAGATGAGGAAGTGGAAGGAGAGAAAGACTAGGAGGAGGAAGAGGCAGAGAAGAGAGGCGTAGAAGAGCTCCATGCCTAATTGCATGATGGAAAAATGAGGACATTGAAGGAATATTTATAGGCATATATAAATTACTCTCATTTGTTCTATTTATTTATTTAGTGTAGGGTGGGGTGGAAATAACAGAATGAAAGTTATGGTGATTTATCCTGACTCGAGTTTTGTACTCTCTCATGTGAAGACTTAAAGGACTCCGATGAATATGAAAAATCAATCCAAGAAACTGTTGTTTTAATTTAATATTTTACATGAACATATTTTTATTTGATTTGTCTTTGATGATAGGTGATGTTATAAGTACTCCTATAGGCTATAGTGAGTCATCCCCAAGTTTGGATACCGTGAGAGTAAGTTGAAAACGGATTTGGGATAGGTGCTTTACGGTAAGTGTTGTGTTGTAAAACTATGTCGTTTTGCGGCACACCTCCAAAGCTCCTGATGGCCTTGTTTGGAGGAAGAAAAAACCACCACAAAGTGTCTAAACCCAAAGTGCCTAAACTTGAAGTGCCTACGGGCATCCATAGTGGACTCTCAAAATGGCTCCTAAGTGAGGCTCCTAACATTTATCTAGCCATGTGCTTAAATATTGCCTTCAATGGGCTCCCCATACAAACTCTTAAGGGTAGCTGCTAAGCTTGGCTCCTAATACAATAGTTAAATTTGTAGCCTTTTAGCTAACTCCAAGTGGGGTCTAAATCTGTAAATTTTTTTAATATGAAATCTTTGAAAAAGTTGCCGGGAAAAAGTTGCTCCTAATATTTTTTTTCACAAAATAGAGAATGTTATTGCTAGCCCATTGAGTGCACACATCCTCTCTAAATTTATTTGTTCCTATTTTCTCTCCACAAAATTAGAACTTCCTTTAACAAACTAACTTATATTTCCGTTTTATACATTGACGTTGGCTGCTGCTTCCAAAAGATACTACAGTGCTATATTTCGATCTCTTATTTCTGCCACACAATCACAATCACATCTCTTATTTTTACGATTGTCGATGAGGTGGCACAATCTGGACCACACAATAGGTGCATATGGTACACCCAAATAAGGGGTGTGTATTGTAGCCATTTCCTTTAGTTTTAGTTTTGATGACATCATCATTTCCCTCATCTATCTCTCTCCACTCATTACACCTTATGACATCAGCAAAACTAAACTAAACTATCCAACCAAACACAGCCGTTGTGATCCTTACGGATGCAGTTCTTTCTTTAGATGCATGTAATTTTATTTTTGTCACTGTACTGTTTTCTTGTTAGGTTAGTCTTGCTCGCATGCTCACAATGTGCTCTGTTCGTTTGACCATTTTGGGCCTTCGCTCATCGTCTGCGCTTTTCATTCTGATAGCGACAATGCATTGTTGGGGTTTTATTATTATTATTATTAGTATTATTCAATATTCTGTGCTTTGTTGCTTAGGCCTTTGTTGAATTGTTGGCCTTCGCTTGTCACGGACACGCTCTATCTGATGGTAATAGCACAAACTTGTGTGTACTTTCCTTTATTAATGAAGTTTTCGCTCTTCCACAGACAAAAAAGGATCTTAAGAAGATACTTTAAAATTTAGTATTGAAATTGTGCTATGTTATCGCGCACACTTTATAATTTGAAAGGTGATTTTTTACCGTGCACTTAATCATTACTTCATCTCTTCTAATTTTAACCATCTTCTTTATCAATTCATAACACTTATTCTTTTTGTAGATGACATCGAAATAGTATTATAGTCCACTTTTTAAATTAATAAACTTGTTTACATTATGATTAATTTCTCTTTAAATCTGAATCTTCGAATTATTTAAACTTTTTTTTTTGGTTGTATTTTTTCAGTATTGTAAGCTCATATTGACAAAACAAATATACGAATAAAGGTAAATAAACTAAATTAATTAAATTCATATTAGTATAAAATGTTACAGCCTTGAGTAAACAATTAAAACATATATATTGCATTGTAATGTTTATATATTTCCTGTGTGATTGTTGTCGATGTAATTAAATGATAAAGCCAAAGTGATGGTAATGAAATAATACAATATAGTAGTATTTGGTTCTTGCATTATGTTATTGGTACTTCAAAATACAAAATTATTAGGTGGTCTTGAGGTACCGCCACGTGTTGTCTCTCACATTCTTCTCAACTGCACATTGTACTTTAGTTAACACGGCTCCATCGCTTTCGTATTACTATGTGGTTAATTTTCTTATACGCTAGCTCGATGAGAAAAAGAAAAGAAAAGATTTTTGGTTGTCTCCAACCCCTTTAAGAACTGGGTTTTTTGGGCCCATCTCACTAACGAAGACGGTGATTGAAACCGATATTAATATGTAGTACAATCTCCTGAACAACTCATGCCAAGTTGGTCTAAGGTCTCTTTAATTTGTTTTGTTGAAAAAAGTAGATGTTCGATTATCGATTTGTAAAATCATTTCTTTATAACTTAGGTGTCCGTATCGGTATCGATTTGCTTCATTTACAATACGATGCTTATTAACCACTTTTTGCAATAGTACCGATTTAATCAATAATACTCTGTAACGCTCACTTCGCGCTACAGAGTGCAGTGCGTTCATCTTAGCAGTCTATTTCAGCAATTAATAGTTTGGATACGTTTGTTAACTCTTATTGGTAAGAGTGCTGCAAATTTGAACCATTGATTGCGGAGATTGATCGTTGAGATGAACAACTGAAATAAACGCGGTGCACGGTGTAACGCAGAGGGGGCGCTAAAGGGCCCCAGTTTGGTTTGGCAAAGTGAAAGTTATGGCAATTTATGGAGGAGAGGCAAATTCTGGTGGTGACATGGGGCCTTCTTTTTGGGTCTTCCAAACCGCTGGAACCTTTTTCATTTGATGGACCGAATGTGTAGGTCACCGACCTTCCCAAAAGGGGGCCCATTATTCATCACCATATAATCTGGTGCAAAATTTTTGGGGAAATATGTACGCATGTACTGTATTTTTTAATCTGAAAATACAGGAACGTCTTCTCGTATGGGACACTTCAAAAGAGACGGATGGAGTAAGTATATTGGCCATTATACCTGGACCATTTATATATTCAAAATTTTTATTCAATGTCGTCATTATAATGATTATAGAGGGTGCATATGATTATATTGTTTTACGCATCTCTTCTATATTAGTTTAGGGTGATTCTATTTGCAAACCTTTTTTTTCGATATTCATACCTCGAAATATGTAAACTTTTTCAACATTTCGATGTTGAAACTTTTCACTTAATCGAAATTATGCAAGACAAAGTCCAAAACGATTGTTTTACAGAACGACGTAAACTCTAGATGAGAATTTAATGGCTACAAGCATTAGGCTTGGTCTCGAAATCATTGGTGCCCGGTAAAACCTTCACGTGGAGAGGCAATAATGACCTTCGGACAGTAATAGTACACTTCACATGGTTAGCAAAAAATAAAATAAAATAAAATGCCTTACAATCTCGCAAGCCAGCTTTCTTGTTTCCTCTAATTCGATATTTACACTATTCTATAATAGACCAAATTTCTATCAATTTTTGCTTACACCTCTTACATTTAGACCATTTTTAACATAAACACCATCTACTTTATTATTGGACATAAAATCCCTGAACTTTCGACTTAAGTGTACAAGCTAATTTTTCCTCAAAGAATAAAGTTTGAAATATACAATGTAAATTATCTTTTTCAGACTTTAGAAAAGAGAATTTTTCACTGTAGATTTTTTATACTTTCTGTGTGTGAGCCTACACTTGTAAAATTACCATTAGAGGGATTGAATCACACTACATATAAACCCACTTCGTGAGGTATAATTTAGTTTTTCACATATATACTTTTCTTGTTTTCATCGCGCATTGTAAGGTGTTTTATGTGGTGGAGCTTTGGACTCACACACTAATGCAGAGTGCCTAGAATCACACCACGCGAGCTGGGCTGTTGTATCCTGGGGAGGATAATCGTGACATGGTGCATATGTTGTCTGGGGCTTTCCACCCGCATAGGGTATATCTCGTTAAAGAAAACGAGATACTTCTCATGTCTCAATTCTTCTGGTGTTGTGCTTGTCTTCTTTAAACTATCTTTTTTTTTGTGTGGTTCATTTCACTAACGATGCCTGTGCCTTAGCTATTCGGGTGCTGTGCTTTACTTCATTAACTAATCTTTTTTGATAAATTCCATGAACAATTTTAAGGATATACACCCTCCGTCTCATTTTAAGTGGTCACTTTCACTTTTTGACTTTATTTTTAATTGTCTATAACTTTCAATCTATAAGGGCAACCACAACAGTCTCAATAATTTTTTCTCTAAAAAAAGTAATGAACAATGTACATTTTTTATTTTATCAACCCACGTCTCATTCAAAACTCCAACAATTCCTCTCTATTACACTCCCTATTTAAACTAAACAAATGAATAATGATTTGGTGGAGCATTAAAAAAATGGGAGGAAATAAAAAATGGGGACCACCAATGGGGGGGGGGGGAGAGAGAGTGGGTGGGGAAATACATTAAACAATGGGAAAGGTCGTGAACAGTTGCTCCCTAAATGGGAGCATTTTTAGGGAGGTACTGTGCACATTTAGGGAGGCACTAAAAATGGGGAGCCATTTAGGGAGTCTCTTGGAGGGCTCTTTTTGCATTTTGGCTGGGTAAAATGGCTTGGAGAGGTGTTTAAGGAGTCTCTTGTGCTTGCCCTAAAGTATTATATATTTTTGAAAAGATTGAATTTTAGAACTCATTGATTTCTATCAAACATGATTTATATTGCATATTTTCTGTATTATAGATTGAAAATGAAAGACAACTTTCGAATCCAGCTGGAATTAGGGGTGAAAACGGTCCGGTCCGGTTTTGGGGTGTTTTTGGGACCGAACCGAACATTTGGCCTGGGAATTTTTGAAACCAGGACAGGACCAAATAAGGTCGGTTCGGTTCCTGTCGGTTTCATCCGGTTTCAGTTCGGTTTCGCTGGTTTCCCGGTTTGGTCAGACGAGAGAGAGAGAGAGAGAGAGAGAGAGAGAGAGAGAGAGATGCAGATCTGGTCGAAGAACAAACCCCATGGCTGTCAATCTTTGTATTCTACATTGATACTACAAAGATTTTTGTAAAAAAAGAACAAACCAGATGGAGTGGAAAGAACATACCCCCACGACTGTTAAATCCCCATGGCTGTCGATCTTTGGGGAGAGAGAGAGGGGGTTCGCCGCCATCGATCTCGGGGGGTAGAGAGGAAAGTGGTCGCGGCGTGCGGCGGCGGGGAGTTGGGAGATAGAGAGGGAAGTGCTCGCGCCGTCATCGATCTCGCGAGGTGAGAGAGAGAAATCAGATTGAGTAGAATCAGATCTGGTCGAAATGTTATATAACTAGTAACTCATTAAGATGTTAAATATTATATTTCCTCACTTATCAAACAAAGGGGATGGCTAGCCAAGTGGTAAAGAGCTCGGCATACCTACTTTAGGCCTGGGTTTGATTCCCACTCCTAACTTTTTTTCTAAGTATTAAAGAAAACGGTCTGGGCCGGTTGTTAGGAGCCCTAAACCGCAAACTGGACCGGTTTCTCGGTTTCACCAATTCCCCAACCGGGACCGAACCAGGTGTGAAAAGTAGGAACCGAATAAGGCCGGTTCGGTCCGGTTTATCTGGTCTGTCCTTTCACCCCTAGCTGGAATAGAAACAGGGCCACTTAAAATTGGACGGAGGGAGTATAAACTCTATAATGCAAAGCCTCAAAAACAGATCGCGTTGTGTAATTCTTGTTGGGGTTTCCCCACGTTAAATGCTATTGGAAAATATCAAGGCAAATTGATATGGTCGAGTATTTGGAATGTGTTGAGTAGATGTTACGGCTATTGATTTTATGGTTGGCACGGTATCAAGAATAGGTTGTTGGTCTATTAAGAGCCAAAGTGTCCTTTAATGGGAAAATTTTTCAATGCCGAGCGAGTATCATGTGGCCTACCTGGCACACATTTCAGCCGTTCAAAAATATATTGGACGGTCCGGATTTTAAATAAACCCTTCCAGGGAAGAGTTTATTTAAAATCCGGATCATTGATTGAGGAGATGGACAGCTGTGATGTGCGCTCGGACATCACGTAAGATGGTGCCTGCACGGCACTGAATTATTTCTCCCTTTAATGGGGATTGTTGTTGGGGACTGTTTGGCTTTGCATGTGTAAGGGCAGCCCCTTCGGGCGTTGCGGGTACACCAATTGTGAGGTGAGAGGAGACTAGATGTGAAGGAAAAATAGAGATGTAGGGGTGGTGAAAAACATTGTGTAGAGTCATGCTGTTAAGAGCTCGAGGGTGGTTTTTTCATCTTACATTGTAAGCTCTTATTTTTGAGATAGTGGATCAATCTTTCTCTATCTCCTTTGGAGTAGGCATTGAGACCGAACCACGTAAATATTGTGTGTTACTTGTGCTTGTTCTTGTTTACTTTTATTACTATTACACTTCCGTTACAGGTGGGATTGGGTCTATTACCAAAATTCTACAAACTCCGCACTAGTGCGTGAGCCCAAAGCTCCACGAAATACAAATACCTTAAAATGCCTGATGAAAATAAGAAGAGTATATACATGAAAAAGTAAACTCAAACCATTGACTTTTGTTTATGTCAAACGGCAGGAGAATACAAGTATGAATTATGTCAAACTCGAAACAAAGTCCACAATTACTATAAGTGCAACCCAACTAATAGCCCAATTAAGGAGAGAAATAATCCCACAAATTGAAAACAAAATCTACTATCACTATAAGCTCAACCTAATTCCATTAAAGGGAAACATAATGCAGCAAATACAAAAAAATGTCACCGACACGCAAGGTGGGTAAATTCGAATTCCTGATGTCCTAGTGAGATACAGGAGTCCATTGCCCAG
The DNA here is from genome assembly GCA_020921065.1 of Vaccinium darrowii. Lineage (NCBI taxonomy): Eukaryota > Viridiplantae > Streptophyta > Magnoliopsida > Ericales > Ericaceae > Vaccinium > Vaccinium darrowii. Next base: position 32,053,925 of record CM037157.1, on the reverse strand, counting down.
TTGCTTCTCAAACCATTAACTCAGTCATTTGCAAAGCAGGTTAGTTCTATAATCTATATACGCTAGCTTCTGCCCCGGCTTTGGTTTTGATTTTCTTTATCAGTTTAATTTCCTCTTTTCTTTATCAGTTTAATTTTTGCGTTCTCATCAACCAGAATTTACTCCTTGGTTTTTTAAATTTTGTTTGTTTTTTGTCGATAAACTTCAAAACCAAAAGTGAGTACCATAAAAAATTGACCCAAAAGAGGTGTATGAATACTTGCTTTCATTCTCTTCATTTTAATTGTATAAAAAAGAAAAAATAAATAAATTTTCCCTTGCCTATGCGCCTCTGCAACGCCTCCGTCTTGTGGAAATTGGGGGAGCATTTTTCTCAATCGGATAGCTTCTTCTTTTGATGATGTTTGACTAGAGGATGGAATGATTTTTTTGATAGTGCCAAGCGTGGACGATCTCGTTCTCGTTAGAGAACAAGAACTTGTTACCGTCTGCCCCACAGAAAACAACAGTGGAATAACTCCAAAGACACGTTGTGCGAATTAAGGGGTATAGTAAAGAAACTTAAAACATTGGGAGGGTTTATAAAAAAAAAAAATCCTTGAATTTTTATCGCAAACATCCCATATATACCCAAACTTCAATAAAAGTTATAGTGATCACTGTACTTTGTATAGATTTATTAACCAGCCCCCTACCGTCTGATTCCGTTGTCACGTTTCTGGTGATCAGGGCTAGGAAAACTTATATTTGAGCCCCCTTATTTTGAGAAAAGTCAATTTACACCCTTTCTTTCTCTTTGTTTTCTTGTAATTCCTTTTCTTTTCTCAATAACCAAACTTAAAACGTTAATTAAGTAACTTTATCCATTAATTACTTGATAGAGACCGACAAAAACATCTTCTTCCAAACTTTCACAACCCCTCAAAATAGAATCATTAGACACCTAACATTAAATAGAGATACGAAATCCAAATCCACATAAAAATCAGCAATGCAAAATTAACACTCCATTACACACAACCCAATTGTGAATCAAACCACCAAAGTTCATACAATCCCAAAACCAAAACAATAATTTCACTTGGAAACCCTCCCTCCCTCTATACTCGTGTAAATATAGATCCGTGTGTGTGTGAGGCCGGTTCCAGAGATACAAATTTTGATCCTACAAAAATAATTAGAGCCGTTCAATTTATTTTAAACATGTTCTAAGGGTTTCTGTAAAAACTCAACTCATTCAGATATCGGTAAGGACATGATCGATTCATTCAGTTCTAAATTTTGATCAACTCGAATTCAGTTTTTGGTTTTTTAAATTTTGTTTTCTATTGATGAAGTTCAAAACCAAATTGAGTACCATAGAAAATTGACAAAAAAAAAAAAAAAAGCATACATAGCAATTATTGGCTTTCATTCTCTTCATTTTAATTTTACAAAAAAGGAAAAATAAAAATACATTTTCACTTGCTCATGAATTTACATGCACGGGTCACACTAGATGACGAGTGATTATTCAATAGTCTGGGAGCACGGCAAGGTGGTGTTCCGGATCATTGCAGTACCAAACATTTATGTGGAGCCTATACACTTGGTCGTGAACCCACGAGAAATTGTAGTGTTTGAATGTTCCAGAGTACCACGTGGCTGTGCTCCGGGAGCACGATTAGACACAGATGACTCCACAAGCAAAACAGCTTCCCCCAATGAGTTGACAAACTTACATTTTATCAATTTATTGCAACTATTTAATTAGCTTCTTTCTTTCATCATGGAACAAAGCACTTGAAAATGAAATACTCCACAATTGCTAGACTTATTGGAGTTAGGCTGTCTAAGCCTTGCGAGGGAAAAGGAGGATTGGAAGACCCTTTTCAGGCTTAGGCAAGGGATCGACAATGATCTTTTCGTCAGGAATGTTCTTCTTCCACTTGAACCTCCTCACCAAATGGTGCATGAACACGAGTATTTCTAATCGGGCATATTCTTTTCCAGGGCACATCCTGGGTCCTCCGCCAAAGGGCACAAATGTGTATGGAGCCGGTCCAGAACCTTCAAATCTCGATGGATCGAATTTCAGTGGCTCCGGAAAGAATTCAGGATTCCTATGCGTTGAATGTGTACTCCAATATATCTGAATATCAATATAGGAACAAAGAAACCGGGAAAAAATTGAAACTATCCTTTTGAAGTTCTAACTTACAAGAAAACATGCCGACAAAGAAAAATTTGTCGGCAATAGTTGGAATATGCCGTCATAGTGAAGTGGTCGCTGAAAGATTTAACCACTCAGTGCCGATGCAAAATTTCCCTTGGGGAAGGAAAATATCTCGTGCGTGCCTTACTTTTCTCAACCACATTTGCGACACAAAATTTTCTTTTTCGTCACTAAAAGGCACATTTACCGGCACCTACAAGTTTTTCATTGCCAAAAGCTTAAATTCACCGACAAATAATACCCTTGCATCGACAATCTGATCGCTATTTGTGCATTTCTTGTAGTGGCGTAGACGGTTTGTGATTTACTTGAAAGATTAATTCTAAACGCGATGCAATTGGATGAGTGTTAATAGGCCCGTAGCATTGGTTTTAATTGGTTTCAAAAATGCCTTCCACGTGCTTCTAGCCTTCTCTACTACTCCCTTCGTCCCAAATTGCTTGTCCTTTTTGGGTTTCGGTGCATTTTGCATGCAAAATCTACTGTATTAGCATTCATATTTTTTCAAAAAATTTTACACCAATTTAATGAGTAGAAAAATTAGTGTAAATTTAAAAAAAAAAAAGAATTCTCATAAACACATCATTTTTTGCGTGCAAAATGCACACTTCTCAAAAGGGGCGAGCAATATGGGACGGTAGGAGTAGTATAATTTAATGAATGTGTTATTTTCTAAATATGTAACTAATTTAATTTGCTTACCTTCCAACCCTTTGGTACTGAGAAACCGTTGTACACGAAATGATTGATGGCTTCTCTGAAAGCACCTTGGACGGGTGGAGCAAGCCTCATTACTTCACATGCTACGTTCCATGAATACTTCATCCTCTGGATATCATCCCAGTTCAACAATTCACCTTCTCCTTTTGATTTCGCAATTTCCATTTGCTCTGTTCATAAAGTAGAAATATGTATGTAATTAGGTTTTTTTTTGGGGGGTACTGTGAGGTGTCCCGAGCCAGCTTACAGGGACCTTAGATATATATCATACTACGGAATTCGGGGGCGCTGTGCCGCGCACCCCTCAGCAGTCTGATGGTGTTTTGAATGGCCCGGATGTGCTTTTTACCGGTTAAAATAAATCAAAATTAAATCAAACTTGCCGAATGCATCCAGACCGTCCAAAACACTATCGGCCGGGTAAGAGGTGCACCGCACCCCCAGGATGCATAGGTAGTCGTAGATTTTGAAGTTTGAACATGTGTTGCAACCCTCTTCTCTCTACCCCCTTCCTTGTTTTTACCAAAACACTTGAAGGTCTTCCCAAATTCATGCCTCTTAATAATTTGATCTCCCATTTTTAATCAAATAGTGCTTTATAATCATTTTTTTTCATCGTTTAAAAAAAGAAATCTATGTGATAAAAAAATTCCTATTCTCAATTTCGTAAAAAGACTATTGGAAATTTCAGGAATTTTGGTGCAAATAAAGTTGCGCATTCAGAGGGTCTAAAGAGTAAAGAGACAACCGAAAGATCCCCTCTAGATTCGACGAATCTTGACGAGGCAAAAGTTATTGGCTGGTTAATATTTCCCCCATGATTTGAGGTTTATGGCAAATATTGATTATCGGTCTCAAAATTCAATAGCTAGAGTGTATCTCAAAGGTCCCTCCTTATTTATATAATAAGGAGGGACAGACGTAGATTAGTTTGCCAACGCAGCTTCCAATGGTGTCCTGTGGGCTATGATCTATCCGTTCTATTTTGAAAGACAGCTGCTGGTGCAACCTGCCACACCTTTTGTAGGAGGCGAATCTGTTTATAGGAAACTCTGATTCACATGACTCGGTTTGCAGTTTCATTTATGTCTTTGATTCCTCCAATCTGTAATCTGAAATTTGTGATATTGTATAAGGGAATTGTTCTCTGGAATCGCCATTTGTACTGTACTTTTCCCCGCAAAGATAACCCACCATGTTATTTCTTCTATTTTCTCATAAGCAAGTATAATAAGCAGAAGAGTGAAAACACAAGTGTGAAATCGAATTACCTTTGTAAACTCCTTCGTAAACTTCAGGCAACTCAGCAAGAAACTTAACAATGGAAGCACAAGAGGAGCTAGCAGTGTCATGGCCACCAATCAACAACCCCAAGATTTTATCAGCAATATCGGCTTCATGCATGAACTTTCCATTTTCGTCGCTCGTCAACAGCATGTGTGACAATATATCTTGCGTGGGCGACGCCTTTCCCTCGGCCAAATCCAATTTCCTCTGCTTGATAATCGTCATCAATTCCGTCCTGATGAAATTAGACGCCTTGATCGCCCGGTTAAATGGGGTACCGGGAAAGTCAATAGGGAACGATATTATTCCTGCGATCAAACAGACGAAAGGGTCTTCGAGCTTGGCCACATGGCTAGGATCTTCCACGCTGACAAACAATCGACAGGCGATCGAGAACGTGTAGTGCTTGGTTAGAGGGAATACCACTACTTGGTCCTTGTTGTCCCAGTATGTGGCAAAGTGTCGCTGAGCGATCTTGTCCATGATTCCTATGTACCTCTGCAACGCTTCCGCCTTGAGGAAGTTGGGGAGCAATTTTCTCAATCGGATGGCCTCTTCTTTCGATGATGTTTGGCTAGAGGACGGAAAGATTTTTTCGACAGTGTCAGGCCACCAGGACTGGACAAGCTTGTTCTCGTTAGAGAACAAGAACTTGTTACCGTCTGCCCCACAGAAGACAACGGTGGAATAGCCTAAAAGACTCGTTCTGAAGAAGAACGATGAGTACTTGGCTATGCGATCAAATATGAATTTCTCAGGGTGGCCTTTCCATCCGGTGGAAAGAAACTCGAGGGTTTCGCCAACCATGGGGAATCCAGTCCTACCGGGTGGCAGGGTACCGATATTGGAACCGGATTTTTGCCGGTAGAAAAGGAAATGGAAAGAGAGGGTGACAAAGAGAACAAAGAAGCCAAAGAAAGAAGCATAGAATAGCTCCATGATTTCTCTACTAGCTACTTGTGTGTGTGTTTCTTTGTTTGGGTTGAGTTGGGTAATGAGAAATATAGGCCCTATTTATTGGCATAATGCAGTTTTCCAATGTAAAAGTCAAATTGTGCCCAACTTTGAAAATTTGGCATGCAATCGGGTGGATGGTGCCTTTCAGATTTTCCTTTATCCTTTTCCTGTGGATTTCGTAGCAATATTTCCTTATGGAAAAGACTACAATACCCACCCCTTATAAAAATTATGAGACACACTAAAATGTTACGAATCATATTGCTGAGAGGTTACGAAAAAATAAAAAATGTTACAATTACCGATGAGGTAGCACAATCTAGACCATACAATTGATACATATGGTACACCCAAATAAGAGGTGTGTATTGTAGCCTTTCCTTTCCTGGAAAATTCCTTATTCCTTAATTCTTCTGTATGATTGGAACAATAAATAAAGTTTTAACAGCCAAAAAAATTACATTGAAGGAATAAGGAAGTTTTAACAGACAAAAAATTTACATTTAGGCCTCGTTTGATTCGGGTATTGGGAGCCTGGGATAGGATTAGGCGCGTCTAATCCTGCCTAATCCCTTGTTTGGTTCCCACAAAAGTGCCTAGGATTAATAATCCTGGGACAAATTATCCCTATATGTGTGGTATTGTGTAATGCCGTGGGGCAAATATTACAAATTTGCCACTGAAATGTTTTCGGCCCTAGATTTCTTCTTCTTTCTTGTTTTCTCTCTCTCTCTAAACCCAGATCTGCAACAATGGAGATGCTGCGGCTCGGATTATCCATATATGTATGGTATTCAACGGTTTCTGATGCTGCGGTTTTACTAGGAGTCGACGAAATCACAGTAGCTGTTCGCAAGATCTGAAGCCAAGGTAAATGAGGTTTTGATTTACAAAATCAGAATTAGTATTTTCGATTCACGATTTCTGTTTCCGAGCAACGTTTTGACGAGTTTTTTTTTCTCGTGGTACGATTTTGGGTTCCAATTTGTGTTCGCAAGATCTTAAGTTTTGATCTGTTTTGATTTGTTCGTGGTTAATTTTTGGTTTTTGGTTTTTGATATGTTTTGCTACAATGGTGAACTTCATTTGAGAGAGATCAGAGAGTCCTGAAAAAAAAAAAAAAATTTGTCCCGATGTTAATCCTGTGCCAATCAAACAAGGGATTATGCAAGATGCAAGACTAAATTAATACCGGGACTAATAGTCCGGTACAATTTATGCCGGGACTCCTAATCCTATCTTTTTTAGTCTCCAAATCAAACGAGGCCTTAAGGAATAACGTGCAACACTAAAAAAAATGAAAATGTCATTAACCTCCTTGGATTCCGACACTGCCATTGTAATCTTTTTGTTGTATTTTATTCTCAATTTGCGTGATTATGCTGTCAAGTTGCACCCTTCTAACAAACTAGCAATTCTTTTAGTTATCTCTATAATTATTTATCAGCAGTGCAATCGAATATGAATTTCTCAGGGTTACCGATATGGTAACTAGACGAGCATTGCTACATATTCAGAATGGGCACCCAGAAATTACCCATAATTTGAATTTTAACGGTCCAAATTTACTTGCCCAGAATGTGGACCGTTGAAGTTCAAATTCTGGGCACCTTCTGGCTACCCATTCTGGGTACCTAGACTTTCCGTTACCATATATTTGCCGGTAGAAAAGGAAATGGAAAGAGAATAAAGAAAGTCAAGAGTGAAGTGAAGAATAGCTCCATGATTACTACTTGGTTCTGTTCGATCTGATTGTTGCGTGAGAGTTCTTTGTTTGGGTTGAGTTGAGTAATGAGATAAACAAGCCATACATATAATCAAACAGCTTAATTCAAAATTTCAAACTGGAAACATTTAAAGTCAAATTGGGATAAGTTGGGGCCAGAGATCCTCTACTGCGGGTTTCCCTTTGATGCAGTGCAAGCGTACGGAAGCACAAAATTAGCACGAGTTAAAATCCGTTGATTCGCGCACGAATACCCGAAGATTAAATCCTTCTCTAAACCTGTTGATTCTGAGAATATCCAGGAATAAAGGCATCAAGCACTTTGTTGATTCCGCAAAATACCAAAGAATTTGGAAGATAAGAGATACTCTCTCTATAAAACTCAATCTCATTCAAATCAACTCTATCTACTTGTTACATTCACCACACAGGTTTAAATAGACAACTTGAAACATCTCTCCAAGTATAGGAAATACAAACTCCAATTTCCAAGACTATAACATTAATGAACTAAAGACTTTGACTAATAAAACCTAGGAAGACTATTGAGAACTTAAAAGACACTTAGGAAATTGAAATGAACTTAAAAGAGACTCTTTGATTGATGAAATGACACTAAAAACTGTATAAATAAATATTTAGACTACGAATTAACAGACATAAAAGAAGACTCATCGATTCAACTGTTATCATTATTTGCTCCTGCATCACCCTTTGTGCCGAGGGATTTTCGGCTATTAGATCACTTGAAAATAAAAAACCAAAAACCAAAAACATACAATCTAATAGCCCAAACTCCCTCGGCACAGAGACACAGGGAGTTTGGGAATAGGTGATCTTCCACCATAAGTTGTAACGACCGCAATTTTTCCCCCGGCATTATTTAATTGAAAATGCTACAATATTCCTAATAGGTGCGCAAATGTGCCAATTTAAGCTCTCTAACTTATTCTAGTTACGTCATTTTATCGTATTATTTGGAGTTCGATACTCGTATTCCTCGTTTCAGGATTCCTAGAGAAATTGAACGGCGCACGGAGTTAAATCGAGGAGAACGTTGATAATTATTAATGAACGCCCTGGAGATTTGTTCAAAGTGCACCAGTGTTAACTTGGAGTGTGTAATTAGGTTGATCTTATATGTTCTAAACCTAGACTAGTATTTTACTGAGACTAATAAATCGATGAGGGCCAGGGTATATTTAAATTAATTACAGTGGGCCATTACTAGAATAGGTTAGAAATTGGAAATTTTCCTTTTAAGGGATAGATTACAGAGGCAGCAACGTTTTGGTTTGAGGAGAGCTGGGAAGCAGCACGCATAACAGAAGGCCGCACCAGCCTGCGGCTGGTAATTGGAATTTTACTCCATGATCGACTAACGCTCCCACTTGAGTAACGAGGATATGATTGTATTCCGAATACTGTGACTGTATAGATTTTTAGGGTTTTTTTCATTCAACATTAGTTGTGCAACTTTGGATAATCCGTTGTTTTCAATGAAGGTTTCTATTGTTTTATTTCCATATCGTGTTTGTACTCATAATATCAAACACTATTGTGCAACTGTTTTCAATGTTTCGGGATAGTTTCTGAGATAGATTATACCACGTGAAACGGGCTTGCCACCCGTTACCTCCAGTGAGACGAACGTGCCGTGCTGAGATAGTCCATACGGAGTACGAGTCTTGATTATATTTTTGGGGACTATCGATAGGAATTGCTACCCTATCGACGGTCTAGTTATACGTTGAATAGAACCCTAGATTTCATTACAATTACATTATGAGGGAAGATTGAATCGAAACCCTAGCCCCTTCTCTCCCCTTCTTTCGAAACCTTTCCTGCTTTTCTAGTTAATTTTAGTTTAACCAATCGAAACCCAAACTTCTCTTGTTCTCATAATTAAATTAGAAATTAATTGAAGGTACTGCCACTTAGCTTTTTACTCTCCGTGGATGATCTTGGATTTAACCACTAATCTTCGGGATTTTAGTTAATTCCTTGTTTTATAATTATGTTTTTGGTATGAAAACGACCTACCAATTCCCCAATTAAGGTGTCTCTCAATTGCAACAAGATCCAAGGTGCATAGCACGCATGCTGTGCAGACAGTTTGGGGCCCATTCGGGGTCCTGTTGTTTGATCCGAATTGTTCATTTTGTTCGTATCGTCAAGTATGAAGTCTACGTGAAAATTCAAGTTCATTGGACATCGTTAATTATGTTTTCTGATTGCATGTCAGTGGAAACGAAACAGTCAAAAAAACTATTCTAGGTGATTTTTTCCTAAGAAACTGTAACCAAAATGGTCACCGATCAAATAGTTACCGATGTTCGATCAACTTGAATTTTTATGTGGACTAATACTCGACGAGACGAACAAAATAAACGATTTGGACCAAACAACGAGACCCGGGGTGGGCTCCAAAGTGTCCGCAGAGCACGTGTGCCGTGCACCAAGCGAATCGCACAGACCCCAGATCCATTGTAACATACACCTTCCAAAAGGTTAATGCTATGTTGGGGATACCTCAAGAAAAGTAAGTCATAAAATGTTATGTCTTCTAAAGGTTAACCTTATGCCATTATGTGGTTAATAAATATAAAAAATTGAGTGGTTTTTGTTACTCCATCTGTGGTTTTTTGTTATACGTCTTTGGGGTTAATGTTAACGAGCCAGAATTCCAATTCGGAGGTGGCACTCGAAAACAATATTCTCTCTCTCTCTCTCTCTCTCTCTCTCTCTCTCTCTCTCTCTCTCTCTATATATATATATATATATATATATATATATATATATATATATATATATATATATATATATATATATATATATACTAGGGATTGCCTGTGCCTAAAGGCATGAAGCAACGCGTTTTGAACACAATTTAAATGAATTATCACTTTCTACTATTGACCATCCCGCTAGCCAAAAGCTGACTTCTCCTAAAAACAATGTTTTCAAGTAAACTTTAAACAGATTTCATCTAATTAACTACATTAATTCTTTATGGCATACATAAATTCAATGCATCAAAAAAGTATGTCAAAAAATAGCAATTGCTGTAATACTTTAGAAATACCTAAAATATAAATTAATCTCACATGAAAATATTAACAGCTAAACAAAACAAAAAATGAATACCAAAAGAGAAGTGTAAAGAGAGTATCTTCTTCATAAACTTCTCGAGACATGTTCTTCCAGATCTTTTGGCAACCTCATAAAACGAAACATGTATGCTATCTGTGCATGCAAGATTTTGATTTTAATTTTTGCACAAAAAAGATAGAAAAACAATAATGAAAAAGCATGGTACCGTAGCTTGCGGTATCATACTCTTATCAAAGCTTGCAGAGCTATGGTACCAAATCGAATGGTTCTTCCATATCATATCTTTGGTGCTTTTCATATGAGCTCAGTCCTAGGGTTTTTTTTTTTTTTTCTTTGTTGATAAATGGGTGGTCCAAGGCAGTTTGCGCATTGGACTAATCCCACGGGTGTATATACGCTCCGCTACACGTATAGATTGGGTAAATCAAATACCCCATGAGAACCATGAGAATCCAGCCTGTTAAAACAACCAACCATGGGTTTTAAAAAAAAATCCCAAGAATGTAAATTTGAAAATGATTGATATAGAATTGTTGGAAATTAAAAGAAAAGAAACATTTAACATTCTGATATATAAAGAAAAAGAATCTACAGAAAAAGCTTGTCGAGCTATTGTACTTACCAAATTACCATTTCACATAGTTCTTCCATCTTCAATGCTTTGACTCTTGCTTACTCAATGCATATGTATCCCATTCTTAGCTTGTTACAACATCTAGGAATTGAAATATCAAAATAAAAATATTGGGGTTTCTTGTTTATAAAGGTTGATAATAGTTTGTCTCAAACAACATAGTTCAACAACTTTGAAAATGAAAAAGATGTTACCTCTTCAAATTGCCTTTTCAAGCTCCATAGTGGTTCAATATGGTCTTCTTATTCGAAATCAAAACTTAGAACAAACTTCTTGGACAAAAATCAGAATAAAGATAGCCTCAATACACAACTCGAGAGAGAGAGAGAGAGAGAGAGAGAGAGAGAGAGAGAGAGAGAGAGAGAGAGAGAGCGAAATGCTGATTTGGCAGGGTAAGAAGAGAAGGAGGAAAGGGGAAGGGAAAGTGAAATAATGCAAAAACAGAAACGAACACACCATAGGAAAGTAAATCTTTTTTTGAACTTTGGAAAGTACATCAATCCCAAAAATCAATCCCATAATTTTCTCACTTAACATAACGCCTCCTTGGACTAAGTCATCTCAGCCATCTATATGTTTGAATTCGGAAGATTCAAACTTTGAATGAAATAGGTGAATGATCGTCGGATCAGCTTGGAGTTTAATTGGGCTTTTCATCTCAACCTTCCAATATGTCACTGAGGACAGTTGTGAGAGGGACAAAATACAAAACCGTTGTGTAATGTAATATATATATATATATATATATATATATATATATATATATATAGAGGAACTATCTAGTCCGGGAGTCCCGGATCCGGGACTCCACCTTCCCGATATTTTTTTGACGATCCGAGCCGTCCAATGTGTTCAAAAGGTGTTTTCCAAGGCCCACGCGGGAAATCTTCAAAAAAAAAATACCGGGAAGGGCTTGATCCGAGCGGTTTTTCGCAAAACTGTAAATGTACAGTTTTGCGAAAAACTGCTTGGATCAAGCCCTTCCCGGTATTTTTTTTTGAAGATTTCCCGCGTGGGCCTTGGAAAACACCTTTTGAACACATTGGACGGCTCGGATTTCCCAAAAACAATCGTTAAAAGCATCAAAACGCTTCAATCCGGGAAATCCGGGATCCTTGACTGGATCGGTGGCGTATATATATATATATATATATATATATATATATATATATATATATATACAAAAAACTTCCAATCCAAACTCCCGGATTTTAAAACGTCCGGACCTCCACCTTCCCAATTTTTTTTTGAAAATCCGAACCGTTAGATGTGTTTAAAACGTGATTTTAAGGTCCAACGCGAAGATTTGGCAAAAAAAAATACCCGGAAGGGCTTGATCGGGGCAGTTTTTCACAAAAATGCTAACATCTAACGGTTCGGATTTTCAAAAAAAAATTGGGAAGGTGGAGGTCCGGACGTTAGGTCCGTAAATAAGGGTTTGGATAGGAAGGGGTTCCTATATATATATATATATATATATATATATATATATATATATATATATATATATATATATATATATATATATATATATGGGGAGGATCCTGTCAAGGATCCCGGAAATCCCGGATTGAAGCATTTTGAAGCTTTTAAAAGATGTTTTTGCATGATCCGAGCCGTCCAATGTGTTCAAAAGGTGTTTTCCAAGGTCCACGCGGGAAATCTTAAAAAAAAAATACCGGGAAGGGCTTGATCCAAGCAATTTTTCGCAAAAACTGCATATTTACAAAATTGCGTGGATCAAGCCCTTCCCAGTATTTTTTTTGAAGATTTCTCGTGTGGACCTTGGAAAACACCTTTTGAACACATTGGACGGTTTGGATCATGAAAATTTGATCCTGAACTATGAGTTCCGGACCCAAGGGTCCCGGACTAGAGAGTTCCTCTATATATATATATGTGTGTGTGTGTGTGTGTCCCACAAGATAATCTATTATAAAACGACGTACACTTTTTGAATAAAAATTTCATTTAGTTTTTTAATTTTGTTTCAAGAAATGTAAGAAGTCTTTTTTTTTAATCGGAAAATTCGAGGGTTTTTTTTTTTTTTGTAGTAGAGTATTGTTATAGGTAGAGGGAGTAAATGGTATAAAAAGTACAAGTGTTCTAAGATAATTATTTCTAGTACTCGAAAGAGTAGACATTTTCATATGTTAATCATCCATCAACGTACTTAATATCCAAAAAATACACATTTTTATCAATTAATCACTTATCAATATGCTTAATACCAAAAATAATACATACATTTTGAAGAATAACGTTGTTCTTGCAATACAAAAATAGTATTTTTTTTTTTGGACCCGGAGTAGTGGAACCAGTGACTCCAAGTCGGTACCTTTTTAATGACAAACTAAGCTGGACTCTTTTTTTAAAAGTCATGTTTGCCTCACTTCGTGTAAGTTCTAATGGCTGAATACGACTCCAAGATACGATCCACAGATAGTTGCAATTTGTCTCCACGTTACACTATCAGTGAAAGACGAGAATGACAAGTATGAATCGAATTGCCCAAACAGTATAGAAAAATAATGGAGAGAGATAAGAGAATTCTAGTACTTAACAATGTGGGTTGGCAATGTATTTTTACATTTTTAAACACCTTTGCACAAAAGTCATGTCTTTTCATACAAAATTAAAAGTCACCCATATTAGTAAAAGACATGTCTCACTAATTACTATTCCTTTTAAAATTGTAAAACTTAAGAAGTTCCAACACAAAATTAATCTGGGTTCCCTCTTTATATGCATATAGATCACATCCCATTGCAAAAGAAGTAACAACTGAAATTGGGTCCCTATAGCATCCCCTCCACGCTACAGGCTGTAGCACCGTAGTCGTCTATCTTGACAATCAATGGTTCAGATATGTTTGTTAACCTATTACCGGTTAGAGTTAACTCCCTGTTAACTCTGACCGGTAAGAATATTTCTGCGAACCTAAATCATCGATTACAATGATAGAATACTTGTATGAGCACTGTGCGATATAGCGTGCGGGAAGTGAGAGCTACAGGGAACCCGGGTAACAAACTAAGCTTTTGGTTTCTTACGGGTAGAAATTGCACCCAGACTAATTTCAATAAATTATATTAGCAGATTGGCCCATAAACTTTCAACTTTCAAATTAACCCCCTAGCTGACTTTGGTCTTGGAAATTGATCCAGAAGTTCCACAAACAACAATAATGACATGAAAACAAAAAAATTTACATGTTCAAGATATATGACTAGAAAATATGGTTTGGAGGGTGGGTTCCCTGGATTTTTGCCTAACGGCAATGTGGTCTTTCGGTGGTGATTCATTTAACGGCAATGGTGAGCTTCCGCAGTAGTGGGTGGTTGTTGTCGGTTTATTTTTTTCTCCAAAGGTTTGCCGGTGGTGGCGTGGTGATTTTGGTGATGACGATATGATGTAGTTTGTTCGGTGGTACTGTTCTTGAACTAGTGGGGAATAGGCAGCCGGCGGTGGCTATGTAGCATAGAAAGTCTAGGGTTTGGTTTTTGGACTTCTCAAATTGGGCTTTATTGTTGTATTTGGGCATTTTAGCCCACATGTTGTTTTAGCGCTTATTTGTTATATTTGGGCATTTTAGGCCCTCAGATGTTTAGGGCTTCGTCCCTTTTGGTGTGTTTGGGTTTGTCCCAACGGGCTGTATTGCCAAACTTTTTGTTGGATTCACCTTCTCCTTTCCCTCAATAAAATGTTACTTTTGCTGACGAAACAAAAAAAAAAAAAAAGTGTTCAGACTTCAGAGGGTCTCAATATACATATTCCAACACTTCTCAGTCGACTGATAAAAAAAAAAACACTTCTCAGTCCCCCTAAAATTATTTAAAGAATGCGCAAATTGGTTCGAATACAAATGAGCTGGACCGTCCAATCCGCTATCCTATTGTAAAGTCTAATCACTTCGTTATTACACGCATGTATACGTCATTATTTTCCCTTTGCCCATAAAATGCACTGTAGTTTTCTTTTCTCTCGGGGCATAATGTATACTCACTATAGTTAATTTCAGATAAGAATGGTGGTGATCCGAGAGATTATGTACTTTTTCATGTCACTGGTAGCGGACGCAGGATTGTAAATTTCACCTAATTTACTAGGACAACTCTTCAGTAATTTTACAAAAAAAAAAAAATCAAAAAATGTACCATAGATAGAAAGAAGATTGGGGAGCGTGCAGGGGCCCTGCACCTCTCGGTCCGCCCCTGCATGTCACCTTTCAATGTGGACAACTTGATGATATAATACGAGGATTGCACGCAACCATGTATCTACGGAGTTTAATTTCCAGCCCTTGTCAACACTATTTAATGCAGGATTAATTAGAAAAGAAAGTCCCATCATTTTGCCGACCCAGCAGGAGAGCAAAGCAGAGTGCTAAAATTCCAAGAAAAGGACGAATCATTCTTCTGTACTGAAAGAGATGCATGTTATTTTCACAAAAAATGATACAGACACAAACTTTCAGCCACAACCCACCACAACCCCTTTCACATGTGGGGGACCCACCCTGAGCGGGCCCCACCCCATATGTGAGAGGGGTTGTGGTGGGTTGTGGCTGAGAGTTTGTGTATGTATCATTCTTCACCTCGAGGCAGACTTGAACCGGCTTTGTTCATGGCCACTTGGGGTTTTCAAAAGCGCGCTCTCATTTAGTACAGTTTCAATAAATTTTCTCTCCACTTATTAGTCTCGTATATTTATTTCTCTCTCTCCACTTATCTCCCCTCTCTCTCTCTCTCTCTCTCTTGGCTAAAGTTTTTCAAAAGATTTTTAGCAACCCAGTTGCTAAAATCACCATAATTTTAGCAAATGAGTTCAGCAGGTGTTAAAATCATGGTGTTTCAAATAAAAAAATTAAGTGTTTCCGTGTATCGTTTTTTGAAATTTTCACACCGAATTAAAGTACAAGAGGAGTACTTTAATTTGCTGCGAAAAAAATTGCAAAACGATACACGGAACCACTTCATTTTTTGATTTCAAAATCATGATTTTAGCACATGCTGAACTCATTTGCTAAAATCACCATGATTTTAGCAACTGAATTGCTAAAATCTTTTGGAAAACTATCCCAAAAACTTTCCTATAAATCTTTACCAAACAAACCCTTAAGTCGACACTAAAAAGAAAGCACATTAGAAATGATTTTGGTACTCAATATATTGATAATCACATTTCAATATTTGTCTTTTAGTGTTCAAAAAGTGGTGTGCCAAAATTATTTTTTGGACCATTTTTCATCATCTCTCCTAAAACTAATTGATGTTAGGAAGGGCTTTAGTTAAATCTTTTGCAGCATCCGACATTGCACCCGCAAGTCTATTTTTAGAGCGGTCGCAAGGAGTGACGTTGTGTAACCCACGTCCATGGCCGTACTCCAAGCCCAACAATCCCTCCCTCACGATGACGAACCCATGGCCTCCTAACTCTGATACCACTTGTCGGACCGCTTTTCTCCATCATCTCTCCTAAAACAAATTGGTGTTAGAAGGGCTTCAATTAAGTCTTTTATGACATTCAACATCACACTCACAAGTCACAAGCCGGGCAGTGACAGAGCCACTTATAGACTAGTGCCCACACTGAATTTTAGGGAGGATTTATTTATTTATTTTCGAAAAATATAAATTGGTACTCACTTTTTTTTATACAAAAAACTAATTAATGCTCTTGGGGCACCATTACTTGGTGTTATAATATCATTTTTTCGAGCATATTTATGTGGGACTCAAAACTAAATATATGAGTTTTACCTGAATATGTGATGAAAGTTGATAAAAAAAGTGATGGAGAAGGGTGACACTGAATAACTAATTACTCATAGATAAGCCTCAATTCATTGAATTTTTTCCTCGAAACTATAACGTGCATCCCCTCGGTCCGCCCCTGCATGTCACCGTTCAATGTGGACAACTTGATGATATAATAAGAGGATTGCACGCAACCATGTATCTACAGAGTTATAATCAGCCCTTGTCAACACTATTTAATGCAAGATTAATTAGCAAAGAAAGTCCAATCATTTTGGTCAAGCCGACCCAGCAGAAGAGCAAAGCAGAGTGCCAAAATTTCAAGCAAAACGACGAATCATTCCTTTGTACTGATAGAGATGCATGTTATTTTCACCTCCCGGCGGACTTGAACCGGCTTTGTTCATGATCACTTGGGGTTTTCAAAAGCGCGCTCTCACTCAGTACGGTTTCAATAAATTTTCTCTCCACTTATTACTCCTTCGGAAAAAAAACCAAAAACGGATTATTGGTTTTTTCATTTTGTCCTTATTCAATTTGTTTTTGCATTTGTTAGTTTTGCGTCAAGATTTTGTGGTTTCTGAATTTCTCTCGATGAAACGAATCTAACAAGTATAAATTTATGGTCAAACCAAATATTTTTTTGAATAAAGCCGAAATACTTGGATTATTGGATTGTTTTGGCTTTATTCAAAAGTATTTGTTTTGCCCATAAATTTATGCTTGTTAGATTCGTCTCATCGAGAGGAATCCAGAAATCACAAAATCTTGACGCAAAACTAACAAATGCAAAAAAAAAAAAATTGAATAAGAACAAAATGAAAAACCAATAATCCGTTTTTGGTTTTTTCCCAATGGAGCCCTTATTAGTCTCGTATATTTATTTATCTCTCTCCACTTATCTCTCTCTCTCTCTCTCTCTCTCTCTCTTATTACCCCAAAAACTTTCCTAAAAATCATTACCAAACAAACCCTTAAGTCGACACTAAAAGGAAAGCACATTAGAAATGATTTTGGCACTCAATATATTGATAATTATATTTCAATATTTGTCTTTTAGTGTTCAAAAAGTGGTATGCCAAAATTAGTTTTTGGACTATTTTTTCATCATCTCTCCTAAAACCAATTGGTGTTAGGAAGGACTTCAATTAAATCTTTTATGGCATTCGACATTGCACCCGCAAGTCTGTTTGTAGAGCGGTCGCAGGGAGTGACGTTATGTAACCCAAGCCCATGGCGGTACTCTGAGCTCAACAATCCCTCTCTCACGATGACGCTTCCACGACTTGAACCCATGACCTCCTGGCTCTGATATCACTTGTCGGACCGCTTTTCCATCATCTTTCCTAAAACCAATTGGTGTTAGAAGGGCTTCAGTTAAGTCTTTTATGACATTTAACATTGCACCCGCAAGTCTATTTTTAGTGCGATCGCAAGGAGTGACATTGTGTAACCAAACCATGGGGGCACTACGGGCCCAACAATTTATCTTTTGCTTATTCGAGTTAGGCTGAGTTTCCACTATGGTGTTTTCGGTATTTTCGTTATCTTGGACTACAACTTGTCAAATCAACAAGTCATTCTCCTAACAAACATCAAATGATTTGATAACTTGTAGTCCAAGAATACCGAAAATACCGTAGTTGAAACTCAGTTAATTAATTCAATTTTATGGAGAAGATGAGATGTGGTTATGCATATTGTCTGTCAAGATCTTGAGTACAATAATTCATTGGTCAATTTCAGCAAATAAATGCCAGTTCCATGGGATCATTTTCAGTTGTTTATGTCAATGCATAATTTGGATGGCCTAGATTCTCCCCCCCTCCTCTCTCTCTCTAATCCAGACTGTCCAAAATAGTTTTGGACAACATGAAATGCATGCTGGGTATCGCCACGTTACCCAGCTGACAGTTGGCACCCAAAATTTTTTCTGGTTTGGAATAAGGTAGAGTTGTGTTTGCGAAGTCCCAAACGGGCTGGTATATTTGTCGTCTCCTCATTTGTATGTTACCTTATATCAACAGAAAAAGAAAAAAAACCCCCAAAAATGGAAAAGAAAAAAAAGAAAAAAAACTTGCAGGTGAGCCAAAACGTGAAGCGCTTGGAGAGCGGAAACACCACAACCAGGTCCTTGTTCTCCCACTCCGCGGTGAAATGCCGCTGCGCTATCGTATCCATGATCCCAATGTACCGCTGCAACGCCTCCGGCTTGAAGAAATTCGGCAGCATTTTCCTCATCTTGATGGCCTCTTCTTTCGACTATAGGATTTGGTGTGGCTCCCATGTTGGCTCTGTCAGTGAGCATGTGGGAGACACATGTGGAAGGCTCACATAGAGTAACATGTGGGAGACATCAGAGTATGGAGGCTTTATTGCCCATACCCATCCTTGGAGGATTTGCTGGAAATGGATCGCACTATGCCATCCTTTGCCTTTTGTTTGCCTATTTAGTTTCACCTTGTATTTGGGTTTTGTATCAGAGAGTTTGTAGCTAGCATTTGTCTCTGTATTTGTGTTTCTGTGTGAGAGAAACTTGTGTATAATCTCAGTGTGAGTGAGATTGTTGAGTGTGAGAGTGTGAGTCTCTGTAATCCTCAACTTGTGAGAGGTTTTTCATGGTTGTTTTTCGTAGTGAATAAAACCGGAGTTTTCCTCTTAAGTTGGTGTTTGAGTTTTGGTTAGATCTTTGTTTGGGGCACAACAAATGGTATCAGAGCCCTTAGGTACCAAAACTCAGTCGTTCGTTTGAAGTTTTTCGTTCGGTTTTTTTTGTTCAGTATCTGTTCGAAATTTGCAGAGATGAAAATCTGCTTGAAAATTGTTTTTGAGCACAGATCCTAAAAGCCCACGAAGAGACGATTCCAACGCCGCCGGAATCGCGGTCATCCGATCACCGTAGCTCCCTCACGCGCCGCCTGAAGAGGCGCGTGTACGGCGCGTCCGCCTCAATCGCAGCCGTGTGTTACACGCGCTGCACAGTGAAGAAGACGACCGCGTCAGATCCCAGTCAGCGCCACGTCGGCGCCACATCAGCACTAACGCCCAGTCAGCATCCACGTGTCTGCCACGTGTCTGCCACGTCACCGTCCACGTCATCGCCACGTCATCAAGTCAACGCCACGTCAGCAGTCAACGCTGACCTGTCGTCCAGTCAGCTAGGGTTTTTTGACCGCCGTTTGACTGAAGCAAACCGATCGGTTCGCGCCGGTCCGGGTTCTGCCGGTTCAGTCAGACCGGTCCAGTTCGTTCGAAACCGAACCCGTGAAGGATTTTGGGCCGGTTCAGCCCGGTTTAGTCACTGTTCGGTCCGGTTCAGGCCGGTTCCGGACTCAGTTTTTCGCTGCGGATCCAACCGTGGTCTCGGTTTTCTGTAATTCTTTACCAAAAGTGCTGCTCTCGTTATTTGCGCTTTTTCGAAGCGTATCGGGCATTGTTCGGTGTCTGTTGTGCATCCTAAGGAGATCAAATGGCAGGAGATCCAGAGGAGGCTCGTGAGGAAAATGTGGTTGGGTCCTCGTTGAGTACTGCACCACGTTCCTCCACCGTTTCAAGTGCCAAATTCGAGGTGGAGAAGTTCAACGGAACTAACAACTTCGGAATGTGGCAGTGTGAGGTGAAAGATGTGTTGATCCAACAAGATTTGGATCTTGCTTTGGAAGATAAGCCCGCGAATATGGAGCAAAAGGTTTGGGACAGGCTTAATTTGCAAGCTTGTGGCACAATCCGATTGTTCTTGGCTAAAGATCAGAAGTATTCGGTAATGAAGGAAACGAAGGCGAAAGTGTTGTGGAAATTGTTGGAAGATAAATTCATGACCAAGAGTGTGGAGAACCGCCTTTTCTTGAAGAAGAAACTGTTCCGTTTCCAGTACCAACCAGGTTGTACCATGCAGGAGCATTTGACGGAGTACAACAAGATTCTTGCTGATCTTCGGAATCTGGACGTTGATATCCTTGACGAGGATAAAGCACTGTTGCTGTTGAATTCTCTTCCTGATGAGTATGATCACCTGATCACTACTTTGTTGTATGGGAAAGAAGAGATTAAGATTGATGCTGTCGCAAGTGCACTCATTGGTAATGAGTACCGTCGGAGGGATAAGATGGTGCATAGAGATACAGCCGTTGCTGAGGCTATGTATGCAAGAGGCAAGTCCAAGAAGAAAGGAGCCTCTCCGACCAGCCAGATCGATAGAGATACTTGTGCCTATTGCCACAAGAAAGGGCACTGGAAGAAGGATTGTCCGAATCTGCAGAAGGGTGCAGACAAGGAGATCGCCAACGCCAACGTCAATGTTGCAACCCAGGAGGATGAGTTTGAGTTTGCGCTTGTGGGACTTTCCTCGGATATTCATTCTGAGAAATGGATATTGGATACTGGTGCATCCTATCACATGTGTCCAAATCGGGACATGTTTTCCAGCCTTTCAGAGTTGGACGGTTCGGATGTTCTTATGGGTGATGGCCACACTTGTGAGACTCGGGGGATAGGAAGCATCGATTTGGTGTTACAAGATGGTTCCACATTTGTTTTGTCCGAAGTTCGGTATGTCCCTAGTTTGGGACTAAATCTCATCTCGTTGGGAGCTCTGGAGTCCACAGGTTTATGGATTGTTTTGCGAGGTGGAGCTCTGGAGGTGTTATCAGGCAACCAGGTGGTTATGAGAGGTACTCGGTATAAAAATTTGTACTATCTTGAAGGAAGTACAACTGCAGGTGGAGTTTCCACCATTGAAAATGAAGTTCATGGCTCAGTTAGGATTACTGTTTCGTATGTCAGGGTCGCTGGAATTGGGGGCAAACAAGGTTTGGGCCCCGCATATTTGAGTTTTGATTGAGCACCCTTGGGTGCTTGCGCCCTCGGGCGATTGGTGACGATCTCAGCCGTCACTTGTTTGTTGTTTTGTTTGTTTGGTTGTCCGTGTTACGGATTTGGGCGTCGTTGCTTCAGGATGGTCGCCAAGGTGGAGATTGTAGGATTTGGTGTGGCTCCCATGTTGGCTCTGTCAGTGAGCATGTGGGAGACACATGTGGAAGGCTCACATAGAGTAACATGTGGGAGACATCAGAGTATGGAGGCTTTATTGCCCATACCCATCCTTGGAGGATTTGCTGGAAATGGATCGCACTATGCCATCCTTTGCCTTTTGTTTGCCTATTTAGTTTCACCTTGTATTTGGGTTTTGTATCAGAGAGTTTGTAGCTAGCATTTGTCTCTGTATTTGTGTTTCTGTGTGAGAGAAACTTGTGTATAATCTCAGTGTGAGTGAGATTGTTGAGTGTGAGAGTGTGAGTCTCTGTAATCCTCAACTTGTGAGAGGTTTTTCATGGTTGTTTTTCGTAGTGAATAAAACCGGAGTTTTCCTCTTAAATTGGTGTTTGAGTTTTGGTTAGATCTTTGTTTGGGGCACAACATCGACGACATTTGGTTGGAGGAGGGAAAGATTTTGTCGACGGAGAGCTCAGCCACCACGACTGGACAAGCTTATTCTCGTTGGAGAATAAGAACTTGTGGGCCGTGGCACCACAGAAGACCAAGGTTGGTTAGCGCATGAGGTTAGTTTTGTAAGTGTAGGACGAGTACTTGGATAGTTGGATATGCGGTCGAATATGAATTTCTCCGAGTGGCCCTTCCACCCGGCCGCTAGGTACTGAATGGTCTCCCCGATAATGGGGAGTCCCGTCTGGCTGGGTGGAAGGTTTTTGAGTTTTTTAGGGGTGGAGGGGATGAGGAAGTGGAGGGAGAGAAAGACTAGGAGGAGGAAGAGGCTGAGGAGAGAGGCGTAGAAGAGCTCCATGGCTAATCGCATGAAGGAAAACTGCTGCAGCGAGTGAGTTTTGGCAAATGAGAATATTGAAGGAATATTTATAGGCATATACTCCATAAATTACTCTTCATTTTTTCTATTTTTATTTTATTTTATTTTGTGTAGGGTGTGGTGGGGCCGGGGTGGAAATAACAGAATGAAAGTTATGCCTCGGCCCCCTTTAATCTTTGTAATTTGTTTCCAAAGATTAATAAAATCTTCTTTGCCTTGCAAAAAAAAAAAAAAACAGAATGAAAGTTATGGTGATATATCCCGACTCGAGTTTTGTACTCTCTCATGTGAAGACTTAAAAAATGAATATGAAAAATCAGTCTAAGAAACTGTTGTTTTAATTTAATATTTTACATTAATATATTTTTATTTGATTTGTTTTTTGATGATTTTATTATCACCTTCAGGTGATGTTATAAGGACTCCTATAGTGAGTCATCCCCAAGTTTCGATACTGTGAGAGTAAGTTCAAAACGGATCCGGGATGAGTGTTTTGCGGCAAACCTCTAAAGCTCCCAAGGGCCTTGTTTGGAGGAAGAAAAAACAACTACAAAATGCCCAAACCCAAAGTGCCTAAACCCTAAACCCAAAGTGCCTAAACTTGAAGTGTCCAAATCCAAGTGTCTAAACCTGTTGTGCCCCAAGGATCAAACCAAACATGCACGAACACACGCACACCAAACAAACACAGATATTTTACGTGGTTCCCCAAAATCGGGTACGTCCACGGAGGAAACCGGAGCAACAATCCATTAACCGGAAAACCCGAGCTTTACAAGTGTATCTCCTACACGCTACACTCTCTGATTTTCTACAAAATTGCTCATACAAATGCAAACCTCACAAGATCACACTCATGGTGATACACAAGTCTCTCACAGGAGACACAAGTCTCCCTCTCGGGGAGATCCCAAAACCACTCCTCTGTGTGTCATTTACAAACAAAGGCAGAGGGCTTGATTTATAGCCAAACAAAGAGCATCACATGCTCTGGAAAGCAAATAGACGACAGTGGGCTTATCACATGCTCTGGAGAGACCAAATGGGAGCCACCAATTCCTACAAAACCTACTATACCCTACCCCAAAAAGCTTAAATCCCTAAAATTGAATCCCAAAATTAACTTTCCAAGCAGGGCTCTTGAAAGCTTTAGAGGTGTACCAAGAAAATGAGGAAAATAACTTAGTTTTGTTGCACAACACCTACCACACAGCACCTCCCCGGATTTGTAGAAAACTACTTTGACTTAGTTTGCCTATTTTATCTCCACAATAGCAGATGATAGCCGAATAAAACTCAACCGATTAATGTTGCCTTCTGTGCCTATATGGTAGTATTTTGTTCCTATTTTCTCTCCACAAAATTAGAACTTCCTTTAACAAACTAACTTATATTTCCGTTTTACACATTGACCTGCTTCCAAAAGATATTACAGTGCTATATTTCGATCTCTTACTTCTGTCATACAATCACAATCAAGTGCTTATCATATTTCTACCCTACTGCCTCTTGTTCCGATTACACATCTTTCGGACTAGTCTTTCTGGTATATTTGGTATAGCTTTTATTCGGATTTCGAGTGTCGGAAAATATTTTGGTTCGTGAGTTTACTTCGCTGCACAGAAGGAGGCTCGTAGGTCGTTGTATCTTGGAGAAGGAGCGCCAATAACCCCGTGCAGAAGGGGGTGTAGCTTTCCTGAGGAGATCGCGTTTCGCGTTCCTCGGCCACCCCACAGGCTTTTCTAATCCTTTATCTATCTATTTTATTTCCTGAATTTGATTGAAAGTACCACTGTTTCAAACAATCATGAGCAGAAGAGACACAACTGCTCGTGTAAACAAGTATCAACGGATAGACGCAGCTATATGAAAATACTCCTTATTTTCATCAAAAAAATAATAAGTCCATCAAATATATTAATCTTTAAAGCATTCATCAACCAATTATTCAATGTCGTTATAGTTGATAATTTCTAATATCTTAGAGCATCTTGAGCGCGGAGGGGGGAATTAGACCGGGGGTTGAGCGCCAGGGCTACTCTTTATTTTTTTCCCAGCCTATCAACTCCCCCCTCCGTTTCTCTCCCACCCAAGTCTGATCAATCGGCTTCCTCAAAAAGAAAAACCCGATCGGCCCTCCTTTCCAACCTACCCCTCCCCATCTATCGAGTTTTTCTGTTCTCTCATTCGATTGGATCAAGTCCCCCTCTCCGATCTACCCTTTTCCATCCGATCCAATCTGCTCCCCTTTCTCAAATCCATGTTTGCATGTTACTTAGCTTTGGTTTTGGTTAGGTCTTGTTTTGGAACGTGGATGTTCGGCCGAGGCTTGCCCGACCCCATGGCAGTACAAAGAGATGATGCATGTGAAATGTGGTTGTGATCCTTATGGATGCGGTTCTTTCTTTAGATGCACGTATTGTTTAGATTTTATTTTTTTCACTGTACTGTTTTCTTGTCAGGTTAGCCTCGCTCGCATGCTCACATTGTGCTTAGTTCCTTAGGACATTTTGGACTTTTGCTCGTCGCCTTCGCCTCTCATTCTGATAGCGATAACACATTTTTGTGGTTTTTTAATTTTTTTTTTCCGATTCAGTACTCTGTGCTCTGTTGCTTAGGCCTTTGTTAGCCTTCGCTCGTCACTGACACTCTATCTGATGGTGAGCACAAACTTGTACTTTCCTTTAAATTTAGTACTCCATTGAAATTTTGCTATGTTATCGCGCACACTTTATAATTTGAAGGGTGATTTTTACCGTGCACTTAATCAGACTATGCAAATTTCATTACTTCCGATAACGCCAAAATTGTTTTTGATTGTGCTAAACTCTAGTGCATAAAAGGCTTGTATATTGTACATAAATACAACCATTGCATAAAAGGATTGTATATTGTACATAAGTACAACCATTTTATGCATTGAAGTTTTGGCACAATAAAAAATAGTTTTGACATTAGCACCATCCAATTTTAACCATCTTCTTTATCAATTCATAACATTTATTCTTTTTGGAGATGAAATCGAAATAGTATTATAGTCCACTTTTTATATTAATAAACTTGTTTACATTTTGATTAATTTCTCTTTAAATCTTAATCTTTGAATTATTTAAACTTTTTTTTTTCAGTCTTGTAAACTCATGTTGACAAAAAAATATATGAACAAGGGTAAATAAACTAAATTAATTAAATCCATATCAGTATAAAATGTTACAGCCTTGAGTAAACAATTAAAACATATACTCCCTCCGTCCCTTTTTAAGTGATCCATACGGGAATACGTGCAATTTCAAATCCCTAAAAAACATATTTCTCTATATAAATTTTTAATTTGTTTTATACCAAATTAAAGTGTTCATTGAGTACAGTAATTTGGTGCAAAAAAATTTTAAAAACGGTATTCGAAAGTACATTTTTAAACGTCCGCAAAAATACACGTTTCCCAAGTGGATCACTTAAAAAGGGACGGAGGGAGTATATTGCATCGTAATGTTTATATATTTCCAGTGTGATTGTTATCGATGTAATTAAATGATAAAGCGAAAATGATGCTAATGAAATAATACAATACAGTAGTATTTGGTTCTTAATTATGTTATTGGTACTTCAAAATACAAAATTATTGGGTGGTCTTGAGGTACCGCCACGTAGTGCCCCTCACATTCTTCTCAACCGCACATCGTACTTTAGTTAACACTGCTCCATTGCTTTCATATTACTATGTGGTTAATTTTCTTATACGCTAGCTCGATGAGAAAAAGAAAAGAAAAGATTTTTGGTTGTCTCCAATCAGTGGTGGACGCAGGATTTGAGTTAAGCAGGGGCCGAAGTACGTGTATTTTTTGCTACTTGCAAGGTCCAAATAAGAGATGATATTATGTGCATGTGCGTAGTCACCATTAAATTTTATAGAAGCAGCCTAAAAAATGATTAATAACTTGAAATTTAGGAGTTTTTACCCTACACAAATTTAATAGAAATTTTAAGATCTTTTTTTTCACTCAAGGGACTTGCAGGGGCCAACCCCATAGAATTTTTCTTAATTAACCTTAAAAACTAGTATGAAACGTGAGAATACTTGAAGTTGTGCAGGGCCCGAGCACCCCCTTGGTACCGCCCGTCTCCAATCCCTTGAAAGAACTGGGTTTTTGGGGCCCATCTCTCTAACAAAGACGGTGATTCAAACCGATATTAATATGTAGTACAATCTCTTGGACAAATCATGCCAATTTGGTCTAAGGTCTCTTTTGTTTTGTTGAAAAAAGTAGATGTTCGATTTGTAACTTAGGTGTCTGTGTTGGTTTGCTTCAATTACAATGGTTTGCTTCATTTACTATACGACGCTCATTATCCACTTTTTTGGAATGGTACCGATTTAATCAATAGGAGTAATACTCTGTAACGTCTACTTCGCGCTACAGAGTGTAGTGCGTCCATTCCAGCTATCTATCTCGGCAATTCATAGTTTGGATATGTTTGTTAACTTTTACCAGTAAAAGTGCTTCTGCGAATTTGAACCATTGATTGTGGAGATTGATCGCTGAAATAAATGGCTCAGATAGACGCGCTGCACGGTGTAGCGCGTAGATCTATTAGAATTCAGTTCTTGGTTTTAAAAATTTTTGTTTTCTATTGATGAACTTGAAAACCAAAAGTGAGTACCATAGAAAATTGACAAAAAAAAAAGGGTATTAAGCATACATAGCAATTATTTGCTTTCATTCTTTTCACTTTAATTTTACAGAAATGGAAAAATAAAAATACATTTTCACTTGCTCCTGAATTTACTAGCATAAGTAATTATTCAATAGTCTAGGAGCACGGCAAGGTGGTGCTCCGGATTATTGCAGTACCAAATACTATTTATGTGGAGTCTATACACTTGGTCATGAACCCACGAGAATGTGTAGTGTTTGAATGTTCCAGAGTACCATGTGGCTGTGCTCCGGGAGCACGATTAGACACAGATGACTCCACAAGCAAAACAGCTTCCCCAATGAGTTGACAAACATACATTTTATCAATTTATTGCAACTATTTAATTAGCTTCTTTCCTTCATCATGGAACAAAGCACTTGAAAATGAAACACTCCACAAGTGCTAAACTTATTGGAGTTAGGCTGTCTAAGCCTTGCGAGGGAAAAGGAGGATTGGAAGACACTTTTCAGGCTTAGGCAAGGGATCGACAATGATCTTTTCGTCAGGAATGTTCTTCTTCCACTTGAACCTCCACACCAAATGGTGCATGAACATGAGTATTTCTAATCGGGCATATTCTTTTCCAGGGCACATCCTGGGTCCTCCGCCAAAGGGCACAAATGTGTATGGAGCCGGTCCAGAACCTTCAAATCTCGATGGATCGAATTTCAGTGGCTCCGGAAAGAATTCAGGATTCCTATGCGTTGAATGTGTACTCCAATATATCTGAATATCAATATAGGAACAAAGAAACCGGGAAAAAATTGAAACTATCCTTTTGAAGTTCTAACTTACAAGAAAACATGCCGACAAAGAAAAATTTGTCGGCAATAGTCGGAATATGCCGACATAGTGAAGTGGTCGCTGAAAGATTTAACCACTCAGTGCCGATGCCAAATTTCCCTTGGGGAAGGAAAATATCTCGTGCGTGCCTTACTTTTCTCAACCACATTTGCGACACAAAATTTTCTTTTCCGTCGCTAAAAGGCACATTTACCGGCACCTACAAGTTTTTCATTGCCAAAAGCTTAAATTCACCGACAAATAATACCCTTGCGTCGACAATCTGATCGCTATTTGTGCATTTCTTGTAGTGGCGTAGACGGTTTGTGAATTACTTGAAAGATTAATTCTACATTAAATCACAGAAAGTGGCCATGAATTGACTCATCAGAAAGTCTAGATCCACTTTTTACACAGCGATAACCAATTTGCTACCTGTAAGCTCCAAAGGCCGAGCTCCCTTTTGGTTGGCACTTTTCATAACAAACACACATTCACATATATCCCTTTCTTTATCACTTTGTAAATTCTTTGCTTTTCTGTTTAGAGTGTCTGTATAGGACGTGGAAGGAATTCAATTTATTTTGTAACGTAGGTCCAAGAGTTGTTAGTTAGTCAAGGTGCACGTGTTTGGTAGCCGTGCATGTTACGGACAAAAATTGCACAAGATTGATATACGGTCCATTGGAAAGTTTTGAAGAGCAATGGGAAGATTTTTTCCACCAAGAGAATCTTCCTCAAACAAGGAAGGAATTGACAAAGACTTGGCAATGAAAAAATGCACGTGATTCTCTGCCAAAAATCATGGGGAGATTATTTTATGGTATGATTGGGCGATCAATCATGGCAAGATTTTACTGAATCTGTTTCATGGCTAGAGGAGTGGCTCAAGCCGTTCTTGCTGGCAAGAAAAAGTCTATAAATTAACTTGCGGGGCTGAGATACGATTTAAGTCTTTTGAATGAGCAACTACTGAATATACTTTTGAGAGAAAAAAGAATACATGTGTGGGTCTTGGAGTTCAATCAATTAACACACTCCCGAGTTATCTCCGAGAAGTATATCACCATTAATCCTTACAACCGAGTTCTATCCGGTGGATTTCCGGAAGAGTAAATAGGAAGGCTCGAGGATTCGAGGCGGCGGCAGTCAAGTGCTTGGTGCGATGAACGTGGATTCGGCAACTGCTTCTTGGATCAATTGAAAGGATTTTCGATTGTAAGTATAGGACGGTTGTAATCGCACAATGATATTTTTAGTACTTGATTCCTTCCCGTGGTTTTTGCCCATATAGGGTTTTTCCACGTATATTTGGTGTTCTTTGTATTCTTTGTTTTCATTACCTACTTGCTGTTTTGCGTTGTTTATTTTGGCACCGTAGTAGGAATTTCACTACCCACCAGATATGCCTAAACAGCATTGCATATTTGAGTGTATATCATTCGGTTTTATCGTACTGGCGTGCACTTAATACTCGTTTTTAGTTCATATCTTAGGCCACCTCAAGTATTGTATTAATTTGCAACCGCCAGTGTTGTTAGTTGTTATTTTCTACTCCCTATCTATTAATTCGGAGGGATAGAGCGTTGTGGACTTAGAATTGATCAATGCAAAAATTTAATTGCTAAACGCAATGGAATTGGATGAGTGTTAATAGGCCCGTAGCATTGGTTTTAATAGGTTTCAAAAATGCCTTCCACGTGCTTCTAGCCTTCTCTGCTACTCCATTCGTCCCAAATTGCTTGTCCTTTTTGGGTTTCGGTGCATTTTGCACTCAAAATCTACTGTATTAGCATTCATATTTTTTCAAAAAATTTTACACCAATTTAATGAGTAGAAAAATTAGTGTAAATTTAAAAAAAAAAAAGAATTCTCATAAACACATCATTTTTTGCGTGTAAAATGCACACTTCCCAAAAGGGGCAAGCAATATGGGACGGTAGGAGTAGTATAATTTAATGAATGTGTTATTTTCTAAATATGTAACTAATTTAATTTGCTTACCTTCCAACCCTTTGGTACTGAGAAACCGTTGTACACGAAATCATTGATGGCTTCTCTGAAAGCACCTTGGACGGGTGGAGCAAGCCTCATTACTTCACATGCTACGTTCCACGAATACTTCATCCTCTGGATATCATCCCAGTTCAACAATTCACCTTCTGCTTTTGATTTCGCAATTTCCATTTGCTCTGTTCATAAAGTAAAAATATGCATATAACTAGGTTTTTTTTTTTGGGGGTACTGTAAGGTGTCCCGAGCCAGCTTACAAGGACCTCAGATATCATACTATGGAATCCGGGGGTGCTGTGCCGGTGCCGCACACCCCTCGACAGTCCAATGGTGTTTTGAATGGCCCGGATGTGCTTTTTACTGGTTAAAATAAGTCAAAATTAAATCAAACTTGCCGAATGCATCCAGACCGTCCAAAACACTATCGGTCAGCTGAGAGGTGCACCACACCCGGGATCCATGCGTAGTCGTAGATTTTGAAGTTTGAACATGTGTTGCAACCCTCTTCTCTCTACCCCTTCCTTGTTTTTACCAAAACACTCGAAGGCCGGTCTTCCCAAATTCATGCCTCTTAATAATTTGATCTCCCATTTTTAATCAAATGGTGCTTTATAATCATTTCTTTTCATCGTTAAAAACAAGAAATCTATGTGATAAAAAATTCCTATTCTCAATTTCGTAAAAAGACTATTGGAAATTTCAGGAATTTTGGTGCGAATGAAGTTGCGCATTCAGAGGGTCTAAGGAGTAAAGAGACAACCGAAAGATCCCCTCTAGATTCGACAAATCTTGACAAGGCAAAAGTTATTGGCTGGTTAATATTTCCCCCATGATTTGAGGTTTATGGCAAATATTGATTAATTACCACACTTTTTAAAATTTTATTTTAGGGAAAATTATCAAAATGGTCCGTGTAGTTTCATCCGAGTCTCGATTTAGTCCCTCTAGTTTCAATTGCACTCCAACGAACCCTGTAGTTTCAATTTTCGTCGATTTTGGTACAATCGATAACGAACGTTAGCAGAATTGACGGAACTCCCAATTTGGGGATTTTTTTAGGGGCAAACATGACTTTTCGCTCACCCTTCTTCTTCCCCAACTTGAAACCCTAATCCTCTCTCTCTCTCTCTCTCTCTCTCTCTCTCTCTCTCCCCCCCTATTATACCACTCACTTTTCCGCCGGGGGGGGGGGGGGGGGTAGAGAGAGAGAGTGAGAGAAACTCGAGTCGTCAGACATATCCACTCGAATGAACATGGCTATTTTAGTAACTGTAATTGAAAGTTGAAACTGATGCTAAGCATTTCGGGTCAGACAAGCACTGGCCTTGACAAGCCATGAAACTATAGGAATCAATATTGTTTGTTCAGTTTGGCCCGTTGGAAAAGTTGATGTAATCCAGGCGTATAAACTTGGTTTTTTCAGTCAATGGAAATATTCCTCTCTATGGCCACAGGAAAACCCAGACCCCCATTAGGTTCCTCTGTTTCTGTTTGTACTAGGGACGGATCCAAAGGGGGGCATGCGGGGGCACGTGCCCCCGCTGACCCCCCACTTGTTAATGTAAAAAAATTAATTTTGGGAAACAAGTTTTGTATATATATTATTTTTGTCGGAATTTGGTAACAGAGCACGCGTGTAGCCTGGTGGTAAGGCGCCCCAACCCTGAGTCAGAGGCTTCGGGTTCGAGTCTCCCGTCTTCCGTTTTTAGTCACAAAATTTCAAATTAATTTGGAAATACGTTTTGTATATATATTATTTCTGGCGGATTTGATAGCAGAACAGGCATGTCGCCTGCTGGTAAGGTGCACCCTCTTTAAGTGAGAGGTCGCGGGTTCGATCCTTACCTCACTTTTTTTAAGCAACAAAATTTGAAAGTTTAATTAAATAAGAGTGATTGTTGAGATTTGAACCTTGAACCTTTGGTTCCAAAACTAATACATTTCCTCTTGCTACTAGACCAACAACATTCATTGTTCAACAATTTGGTAGTTTTATTATATAATTTGAACATATAATGGTAATAATAATTCCCCTAACATTTTTTTCCTGAATTTTAATTTGCTCCCTTTTCTTCCTTAAGAAAATGATACTAAATGATGAGAAAATTGTTTAACTTAGATATTTTTTAATTTTAGAGATCTTTTACAATATTTTTTGTCCAATATTAGGTTTTGAATCAATCTTACATGATTTCTTGTCCCCAACAAAATCGTTGACTAGGAAAAAATTGCGCGATTACAATTAATAAAATGCCCCCACTGGATTGGATCTCTGGATCCGTCCCTGGTTTGTACTCTTGCCTTAGCTCTGATTATTATTGTGCAAATGTTGTTGATCGAGTACTATTTATGAGCTGGTATCTTCCCTTTTATAGCTAATATTTTTGTGGACTCCTCCTGTCTTTAGTAATATCTCATACGCTCACTTATGGTTTCACTTGAATGCTAACAATGATGATTTAGAAAGGTGAACTTTGTTTGTTGAAATGTATGTAAAGTATTATGGAGGGGAAGTACTCTGGTTTATTAGGATAGATCAGTTAGCAACAGGCCCGGCCCTGAGATTTCCGGGGCCCTAAGCACATAATCAATTTGAGGCCCTTCACATTTAAAGAAGCACTATAATTTCAATAGATATAAACTAAAAAATTTACAAGAATTTGAATTTAGAAGTCACAAAAGTTACTTAAACATTACAAAAACTAATAGGTATCAATTGAAAATTAAACAAATAAACACCAAGCACAACACCAGTCCAAATGCAAACATATTTATTCTATATGCATCATGCATTAACAGAATGAAAAATTCGGGAAAAAAAAATTAAAGAATTGCATACCTTTTTGTTTTGAGATTAGGGCACAAAACAATCACAAAGAGGAGAGAGAGGGAGGGCTTTTTGTAGGCTTGACTGGCTTGTAGTGGGCGTGGGTCTATGGCAATCGGAATCCCAGCGGTAATCAGATAAAAGAACAAGTATCTTGCAACAGAGCTAGAAATTTACTCTGGATAATATGGCGAGGGAACAAGAAATGCATTTCCTGCATCTGCCAGGCAGAAACTGAGAATCTCAATGGCAGGGGTTGCAATAATTATTTTAAGATTATTTGTGAAGGGACATGAATCCAGCTATCAGTACAAGATTCTCCCAATGTCTTTTTCTCAGGGAACAATAAAGAGGATGGGAACAAATAAAGAGGAGGGCAGAGGGCTTCTTTTAACCTTTTCTATTTGTTTTCTAGAGACTAGAGTATTTGTCCAATTTTCAAATAAAGAGGGCTTGTTCAATTGTCGGTTTCGCTGGGTTTCCGTAAAAAAACATGTTTTGGACTTTTGGGCTTATGAGAATGTGGGCCTTTATTTTTTTTCGTGGGCCTTCATAACTTAAGTTGGTTGGGGCCCTATGCTATACTAACCCATTACAACAGGGGCCCCTGTTTTGGGCCTTTTTTGGGGGGGCCCTTTGCCACCGCCTGGTGGGCTTGGCCCAAGGGCCGGCCCTGGTTAGCAAAGATGAGAATTTGATTGGAGGTGAATTTTTTTTTTTGGAGATAGGTAAAAGGTTAGATAACTAAAGCATAAGTTGCTATGTAATACCAAGCTTAAAGCGGCAATTCAGCCTCTTCAATGTCAAAGAAAAGGTCATTAGGGGCTTTGTGGTTTCTGAGGAGAGATTAATCCTCTTTGTGGGTTACAGTTTTACATTAGCAAATTAGCTTCCCCTGTTTCCGTTTCAAATGTTCCCTTTGCTTTGTTTGCTATTTCGTAAATGCTGATGCTTGCTACTGTTTATGAGGTTATCTTCAAGTACTCCTTTCGTTCATAATATATTCCCGTCATTTGTGGTTGCCTTCAATGGTAGTCAATGATGCTTTGACTTCAATGGCCATAGGAAACCCAGACACACATCAGAAATCCACTTCATAAGCTTATTGGTATACTCCATTAGAGAACCGAACCCACTGTATGAGAGAGAGAGAGAGAGAAGAGAGAGAGAGAGAGAGAGAGAGAGAGAGAGGATTAGGGTTAGGGTTTCAAGTTGGGGAAGAAGAAGGGTGGGCGAAAAGTCATGTTTGCCCCTAAAAAAATCCCCAAATTGGGAGTTCCGTCTATTCTGCTAACGTCTGCTATCGATTGGACCAAAATCAACCAAAATTGAAACTACAGGGTTTGTTGGAGTACAATTGAAACTAAAGGGACTAAATCGAGACTTGGGTGAAACTACATGGACCATTTCGATAATTTTCCCATTATTTTATGTTAATGAAACTAAAAAGTAAAAGTCAGTACCTTAAAATTTCAGAAAAGCTGTGTGTACGCACATCCTTGTACGTATAGTGAACGGACGGTGCATCTAGACATTTCAAAAGCATTTTCGACGGTTCGGATTTGTCTTGGCTCTTTTACCGGTAGTAGTTAACTCTTACCAGTAAAAGAGTGTTTAAAAGCCGGACCGTTGATTTATTGGAATGAACGATTAAGACTTATTCGTATATATTGCGTAAGCTTACATCCGTATGCATAGCCGGACTGTTAAAATTTTGACCCAAAAAGGATTATTAATTAACAATAGACAGAAATCATTAGCTTTCATTCTCTTCATTTAATTAAATTTTACAAAAGGAACAATAAAATAAAATATAATTCCACTTGCTGACGACTTTAAATGTGTCACACTAGATGACTCACAAGCAAAACAGCTTCCAATTTAAAATTTAACAAACATTTCTATATTCTAACGATTTATTTAAACTATTTTACCTTCTTTCCTGCATCAGGTAATAAAACACTTGAAAATGAAATGCTCCAAATTAAATTGGCTGAATTAATGGAGCTTTTTAGGCTTAAAATCTCTCAAAATATCCTCTCTAAGCCTTGTGAGGATAAAGCCGGATTGGAAGACCTTTCTCAGGATTAGGCATGGGATCCACAATGATCTTCTCATTTGGAATCATCATCTCCCACTTGAACCTCCTCACTAGATGGTGCATGAACACGAGTATCTCCAATCGGGCATATTCTTTTCCGGGACACATCCTGGGTCCTCCACCAAACGGCACGAATGTGTATGGAGCCGGGCCAGACCCCTCGAATCTTGATGGATCGAACTTCAACGGATCCGGGAAGAATTCAGGATTCCTATGCGTTGAATGTGCGCTCCAATATATCTAAATATCAATATAGGAACAAATATCTAAATATCAATATAGGAACAAATAAATAAAGATTATTAACAAAATACTTGACAAGTGCTTAATCGATCAGACGGGTTGTCAAATAAATGAAAATTTAAATCTCGCCAAATTAAAATAAGTTCTCGATATAATTCTTGATTTTTGAACTTTATAGACATTCTAACATCCTATCGTTTGGCGAAAAGAAATTATATTGTGTATTAACTGTGCTTAATTACCTTCCAACCCTTTGGGATTGAGAAACCGTTGTACATGAAATCGCTGATGGCTTCTCTGAAAGCACCTTGGAGAGGTGGAGCAAGCCTCATGACTTCACATGCCACGTTCCATGAGTACTTCATCTTCTGGAGATCATTAAAGTTCAACAATTCACCTGGTGCTTTTGATTTCGCAATTTCCATTTGCTCTGTTCACAAAGTAAACAAAATATATATTGTAGCAATTAGCAAGTTGCTTTTCCCATCATTATCCCCCAGAAGCTAATAAAACAAAATAACATAATAAAAAGTACTCACTCCGTCTTAATTTAAGTGTCCCCTTAAAGAACTTTTTATTTCCATACAATTTTTTTAAAATTTTTTTTGTACCAAATTAAAGTCCTCATCGGTGTACAGAATATAAAAAAATTATAAAGAGAAACATATTTTTTGTGGTTTGAAAATACAAAAATTTCTGTAGTGGACGCTTAAAATAGGAGAGGGAGTATTTAAGATTTTTTTTCGACATGAAGGTATCAACGCGAACTGGAGATCTCGATTTCATCGATTGTTCCTTCTGTTTCATATGTGAAGTGAATTAAAGGAAAATGAAATTTGTTTTCGGGTATTTGTTCTATTGATAAAGAGTTTGCAGGAAAATTCGAATTCCGAACGGATTTTATCTGGATTTTATCAAAATTTGATAAAATCAAGCCTTGATTTTATCCATTCGTAGAAAGAGTTGATAAAATCTTAGATTTTTCAATGCAAAAATCTAAGATTTTATCAACTCTCTTCACGAATGGATAAAATCAAAGGCTTGATTTTATCGGATTTTGATAAAATCCGTTTGGAAACTCACCAAGTTGCTTTTCCCTTCATTATTCACCAGAGGTTAATAAAACAAAATAACATAAAAAGTACTCCCTCCGTCCCAATTTAAGTATAACGTTATTTTTTTGACATAAAAAATGTATTTCCATACAATTTTTTTTTCAATTTTTTTGCACCAAATTAAAGTCCTTATTGGTGTAAAGAATATAAAAAAATTATAAAGAAAAACATATTTTTTGAGGTTTGAAAATACACAAATTTTTGTAGTGGACACTAAAAATGGGACATTGGGATATTTAAGATATTTTTTTTGACATAAAGGCATCAACGCGAACTGGAGATCTCGATTTCAACGATTGTTCCTTTTTTTTCATACGTGAAGTGAATTAAAGGAAAATGAAATTTGTTTTCGGGTATTTGTTCTATTGATAAAGAGTTTGCAGGAAAATTCGAATTCCTCCTTTTTAATAGCAATTAGTAAGTTGCTTTTCCATTCATTATTCACCAGAGGCTAATAAAACAAAATAACATAATAAAAAGTACTCCCTTCGTCCCAATTTAAGTATCCCCTTAAAGAACGTTTTTTTTTTAACGTAAAAAATGTATTTCCATACAATTTTTTTTTCAATTTTTTTGCACCAAATTAAAGTCCTTATTGGTGTAAAGAATATAAAAAAATTATAAAGAGAAACATATTTTTTGAGGTTTGTAAATACACAAATTTCTGTAGTGGACACTTAAAATGGGGCAGAGGGAATATTTAAGATATTTTTTTCGACATGAAGGTATCAACGCGAATTGGAGATCTCGATTTCAACGATTGTTCCTTTTGTTTCATACGTGAAGTGAATTAAAGGAAAATGAAATTTGTTTTCGGGAATTTGTTCTATTGATAAAGAGTTTGCAGGAAAATTCGAATTCCTACTTTTTAATAGCAATTAGCAAGTTGCTTTTCCCTTCATTATTCACCAGAAGCTAATAAAACAAAATAACATAATAAAAAGTACTCCCTCCGTCCCAATTTAAGTATAACGTTATTTTTTTTACGTAAAAAATGTATTTCCATACAATTTTTTTTTTCAATTTTTTTGCACCAAATTAAAGTCCTTATTGGTGTAAAGAATATAAAAAAATTATAAAGAGAAACATATTTTTTGAGGTTTGAAAATACACAAATTTCTGTAGTGTACACTTAAAATGGGACATAGGGATATTTAAGATATTTTTTTTGACATAAAGGTATCAACGTGAACTGGAGATCTCGATTTCAACGATTGTTCCTTTTTTTTCATACGTGAAGTGAATTAAAAGAAAATGAAATTTGTTTTCGGGTATTTGTTCTATTGATAAAGAGTTTGCAGGAAAATTCGAATTCCTCCTTTTTAATAGCAGTTAGCAAGTTGCTTTTCCCTTCATTATTCACCAGAAGCTAATAAAACAAAATAACATAATAAAAAGTACTCCTTCTGTCTCAATTTAAGTATCCCCTTAAAGAACGTTTTTTTTTTGACGTAAAAAATGTATTTCCATACAATTTTTTTTCAATTTTTTTGCACCAAATTACGGTCCTTATTGGTGCAAAGACTATAAAAAAATTATAAAGAGAAACATTTTTTTGAGGTTTGAAAATACACAAATTTCTGTAGTGGACACTTAAAATGGGACAGAGGGAGTATTTAAGATATTTTTTTCGACATGAAGGTATCAAAGCGAACTGGAGATCTCGATTCAACGATTGTTCCTTTTGTTTCATACATGAAGTGAATTAAAGGAAAATGAAATTTATTTTCGGGTATTTGTTCTATTGATAAAGAGTTTGCAGGAAAATTCGAATTCCTCCTTTTTAGAAAATGTATTTTGCAGGGAAGTGTTTAACTTAATGGTAGCTGAACATGTAAAAAGTTACAGAAAAGTTAAATTTTTTTCCATCATTTTCATCATTTCCGTGCAATTGACCGGGGCCTTAAGGAAGGATAGGAATGAAAATTTACCTTTGTAAACTCCTTCGTAAACCTCAGGCAACTCAGCAAGAAACTTAACAATGGAAGCACAAGAGGAGCTAGCAGTGTCATGGCCACCAACCAACAACCCCAAGATTTTATCAGCAATATCGGTCTCCTGCATGAATTTTCCATTTTCATCGCTCGTCAACAGCATGTGTGACAATATATCTTGCGTAGGCGACGCCTTTCCCTTGGCCAAATCCAACTTCCTCTGCTTGATAATCGCCACCAATTCCGTCCTAATGAAATTCGACGCCTTGATTGCCCGGTTAAACGGGGTTCCGGGCAAGTCTATGGGAATAGATAACACTCCCGCGGCCAAGACACCGAAGGGGTCTTCGAACTTGGCCACGTGACTAGGATCTTCCACGCTGACGAACAATCGACAGGCGAGCCAGAACGTGTAACGCTTGGTTAGTGGGAAAACCGTGACTTGGTCCTTGTTCTCCCAGTCGGTCGCGAAGTGTCGCTGAGCGATCCCGTCCATGATCCCTACGTACCTCTGCAACGCCTCGGCCTTGAGGAAGTTCGGGAGCATTTTTCTCAACCGGATGGCCTCTTCTTTCGACGAGGTTTGGTTCGAGGATGGAAATATTTTTTCAACTGTGCCAGGCCACCAGGACTGGACGAGCTTGTTCTCATTAGAGAACAAGAACTTGTTACCGTCTGCCCCACAGAAGACAACGGTGGAATAGCCCAAAAGACTCGTTCTGAAGAAGTATGATGAGTACTTGGCTATGCGATCGAATATGAATTTCTCAGGGTGGCCTTTCCATCCGGTGGAGAGAAACTCGAGGGTTTCGCCAACCATCGGGAATCCAGTCCTACCGGGTGGGAGGGTGCCGTTATTGGAACCGGATTTTTGCCAGTAGAAAAGGAAATGAAAAGAGAGGGTGACAAAGAGAACAGAGAAGCTAACGAATGCAGCATAGAATAGCTCCATGATTGTTGCGTGTGTGTTTTTTCGTGTGGGTTGAGTTGTGTAATGAGAAATATAGGCCCTATTTATTGGCATAATGCAGTTTTCAATGTCAAAAGTCAAATTGTGCCAAGTTTGAAAATTTGGGATGCAATTAAACTGAAAGGTGTAATATCGGATGTGATGCTGCAGTAATGCTAGAGACACACCACTCCACCACACTACCAATTACATCGGTGCACGTGCCACACTAAAAAAATAAAAATGTCATTAACCTCCTTGGGTTCCGATAACCGCCGTTTTAATCCTTTTGTTATATTTTGTTGTCGATTTGCGTGATTATGCTGTCGAGTTGCAGCCTTCTAACAAAGAAGTGTAGCAATTTTTTTTCTAAGAAACTGTAACAGAAATGGTCACTGATCAAATAGTTACCGATGTCCGATTTACCTGAATTTTTATGTGGAATAATATTCGACGAGACGAACAAAATAAACAAATTTGGACCAAACAACGGGCCCCGGGGTGGGCCCCGAAGTGTTCGCAGAGCATGTGTGATGTGCACCAAGTGCACCGCACAGACCCCAGACCCATTGTAACATATAAACAAGTGACAAAGTAATCCCTCCCCCCAACTTGAATAGTGCAATGTCCTCATTGAATGCACAAACACTAAAAGATAAGGACAAATAAAGAGAGAGGAAAGAGATCACCTCGAACTAGCGAACAACACAAGAGAAAAATAGGTTGGGAAAGAGACCCCCAACTTGAACCAAACAACCTGCATGTGTTAGTCCGCAACACAAAAATAGAAAAAGAAAAAAAAAATCAAACGAAAACTACTGAATTAGAAAAATAAAAATAAAAAGACTCAAGATGGACACTATCTATAAAAAAAAAAGATACTATAACTAAAAATAAATAAAAAATAAAATAAAATAAAACTACCTAGATTGTATCACGCTCACGTGGATTACGAACTTCCACCACACCACGAAGAGTTACTACCATGAACATTTCACCCCCCTTCGAGCTCTCCAGCAATAATTGAACTCGACCATGCCACAAAGTTAGGTACTTCGAGTACCGCAATGGCCGTAGTTGCATTAGAAATTTAAGCTCCACTAAGTGCATAATTCGAACCAAATTAATTTTTAAATTGTTGACAAGATTTACCAAATGTGGAGGGAAAACAAGATCAAAATCGTCAACACCAAGAAAATCAATTGGTTCAACTTTGATAAAATTTTGTGATAGTGGAGACTCAATAAGAGTGTTGACATCATCTATGGTAAAGGATATTTGGTTGTCAAAATCACGTGGACCTTGCTCTATTATTGGCACAGATTTTTTAGGAGTCTCATCACAAAAAGGCATATCAAGTGTGCTAGAATATTCTTGAGAATAAAATTGCACTTCAAGCTCATCACTTGGATCAACTATTTCACTAGCGACAAGTGGCTCTGTTTTTTCATTGTCCAATTCTTAAGAATTAATCACCTCAAAATTTTCAACTTGATTGCAACAGAGAGAATCCCTAGCAAATTGACTAAAATAATCTCAAATCTCATCTGCATCCATGCCAAAAACTTCACCATTGCATCTCATATTTATAGCTTGACGAGTCTCAAAATTTAAACTTCTACAAAAAATACCAAGAACGTGTCCAAGTTCACAGGTTTGCTATGACTAATCAAATAGTGTGCATTTAAACCGCCACCAACATTGAGAAAAAGACTCATCTTCTAGTTGATAAAAATTTGAGATTTCTTGTAAAAGCATATGAGTCTCATACACGGGAGAGAACTTTTTGATAAATTATGTTACCATCTCTCCTCATGTACAAATTGATCCTAAGTTCAAAGAATGAAACCAATTCTTAGCAACGTCCTCGAGAGACAATGGAAATAATCTAACTAGAGTCGCTTCATCATTAGCACAAATCTCCTCAAGTTTTTCTAAATGTATGTGTAGATTTTCCTAGCCTCTACCATGATATTTTGGAAGTGTGTAATTCGGTATAGTTAGTTGCCAATAATTGGGTAAAGTTGACACTAAACTATCAAATTGATTTCCATACCCTCCATAGCAACTTGCAAAATAATCCGTTTTTTTGTTTTTTGTTGTTTTTTTTTTTTTTTTTGAAAAAAGAAAAACAAGAAAAAAAAATTAAATAAAACAAATAACCTAGTTCAAGTTTATCAACTTAACAAGGGAAAAAAAAACCTTACAATGCTTTGCCAATTGGTAACAAATTGAACTTCCCCCAACACAAGGCAATTGTCACCGTCAATTTCGTTTCTTGGTAAAGTCAACAGGCCTGCACCAGAAAAACTAAAACAAAACGGAAAGAAAAGAAAAGAAAAATAATAATAAAGGAAACAAAAGAAATCCTAAACTACAAATTAAAACAAAAATTAATCGAACCTATGCAACCGTGCAACTGTCCCCGGCAACGGCGACAAAATTTGACTGTGTCGTGCCGAGTCAAAAATATACTTGTAAAAACTTAGAATTAACTACTACTCAGAAGAATAGTGGTTAAGTCCGAGTGTTGATCCGCAGGGACAGATTGACTAAGTTACAATGGTTTCGATTAATCTCTAAATTAATTCTAAGAAAACAATTGATTGAGATTTGATTTTGAAAAGCTAATTAACTAAAAAAATAAACTAAACAAGATGAATACGGTGAGAGAAAAGTCTAGGGTTTGGAATCCACCCCTTCCGCATAACGATGCATTTACATAAACTGGATTTCTATTCGAATCAATAAATAACTATCGCTAGGGCTTGCAATCCCTATTGATACTCAGCAAGAGGATATTTGTGATTGTTAAAAGGCATAGACTATCCCATAGCACGGACCGTCTCACTGACATGGTGTCACTCCACCCAACGGCACGATCCGTCTTACGAGCATAATCTATCTCAGAACTCCAAGCACAACATTGAAAGCAATTATGTGAATGGGTATTTGAAACTAGTATACAAATACGCAACTGATTGAAAGAATAAAAATTATTTCATAAACTGAAACATGTTCTGATCACATAATCGGATCCAAATAAAAATTCTGGTTCATATAAAATACATTGTTACTTGGAGCGGGGCTTCATCTTCCCCCTAGTTGAGGGTTTAGCCGATCATCACGACTACCAAACCCAGCGGCAACCGTCCTTCGAAAACCCTTCTCTGCAGTGTCTGAATAACCCCCCTTACGCGTGTAGTCTCCCTGTTTATATAATGCCTTTCCCAACTGAATAATGGTAGAGGCGGCCTTGTTCCCTAATCAAGTCCCACGTCCAAGTAATTAAATTGGGCCCCACGACAAACTTGCATTGACCAAGT
This sequence comes from Vaccinium darrowii, assembly GCA_020921065.1. Classification (NCBI taxonomy): domain Eukaryota; kingdom Viridiplantae; phylum Streptophyta; class Magnoliopsida; order Ericales; family Ericaceae; genus Vaccinium; species Vaccinium darrowii. The sequence continues at coordinate 32,011,703 of CM037157.1, read as the reverse complement.
GCAAAGCCAATTGGTATGCAATTGACGACTTTTATTTCCTCTCCCAGGAATTCAATTGAATAGTAATGGTGGGCTCATAATTGGGTAATCATCTGACGGTTCCAAGGCCAATCTTCGAATCCAAATGCCAAATTGTCCAATTAACATGATAATTCTCCAAAATGCCTAAAACACAAAAATCAAGAATTAATCTCCAAGTAACAATTTGAATGTACCTAACAAAGATAAATTAGGGGTTGCTAATGTGAACATTTGCGCACCTATCAATGTGGTTAATAAAAATAAAAAATTGAGTGTTTTTTTGTTACTCCATCCGTGGTTTTTTGTTATGCATCTTTGTGGTTAATGTTAGGGGGCCAGAATTCCAATTCGGAGGTGACACTCAAAAACAATATTCTCTATCTCTTTCCCACAAAGATAATCTATTAATAAAGCGACATACACTTTATGAAAAAAAATTCATTTAGTTCTTTAATTTTGTTTCAAGAAATGTAAGAAATTATGCATGGAAGTGTTTTTTTTTTTTAATCGGAAAATTCGAGGTGGTTTTTTTTTTTTTTTTTTTTGTAGTAAAGTATTGTTATAAGTAGAGGGAGTAATTGGTAAAAAAAGTACAAGTGTTCTAAGATAATTATTTCTAGTACCCGAAAGGGTAGACATTTTCATATGTTAATCATCCGTCAACGTACTTAATACCCAAAAATTACACATTTTCATCAATTAATCACTTGTCACACGCGTTTTGAAGAATGACATTGTCCTTGCAATACAAAAATAGTAGTTTTTTTTTTTTGGGGACCCAGAGTAGTGGAACCAGCGACTCCGAGTCGCTACCTTTTTAATGACAAACTAAGTTGGACTCTTTTTTTTTTTTTTTTTTTTCCGTCGATACAGAAAAATGGAGCAAAAATGTGATTGTTAATTGGTCTCGTTCAGCGGGAAAATTTTTTGGGTGCCGAGTGGGTATTGCCACTTGGTACCCAAGCATGATCCGAGCCATCCAAATGTGTTTTGGACGGCCTCGATTGATTCACTCTCTCTCCTCTCACCCAAATAACACACACACACTCTCTCTCTCTCTCTCTTTTCTCTCTAAAATCCAGACCGTTAGATCGCGTTATGGACGGCTGAGATTGCTGAGCGGGTACCACGTGGGCAATACCCACTCGGCACTAAAAAATTTCTCGTTCAACGGAGAGGCAATTTCCTAGAAGAAGCATATTAGGTTGTCTTTCTTTAAATTGATTGATTGTATTCCTTAATTTATTGGATCTTTCCTTCTTGTATTCTATTTGGAGTAGGAAAGTCTTTTTTTTTTTTTTAATTATAAAATGTTGGAAAAAAATTTATTGTGGAAAGTTTTGTGATTACTTAGGGGTCTCATTATTCTGTCCATATCAGAATAAGACTCTTCCTAAGTTGGTCTTACGTTTAAGTACACAGTAAGTTGTGAAACTTTGTTGGTGGCTATGCGTGTGCAGTCAAAGGATTGAACGATTTCTAGATTTGCTCGGTAATTTATTTACTTATTACGGAAGACGGAGCAGAAGAAGATGAAGGTTTGTGTTAATCGGTCTTCTGCACGAAAGTAGGACACTCGAATTGGTGAATTGCCCGACGAAATTCTTGTGCTAATTCTGTCCCGCTTGACAGTTAATGAAGCGGCCAGAACTAGTATCCTCTCTCGTAGATGGGAAGATCTCTGGAAATATTCCACTGGAAGTTTGGATTTATGGGCTCCAGATGCAGTCAAAGATGGGTTTGGTTGGGAGGGAGGTTCTGAGTCGCATCTTTCTCATAGGGGCAGGCTCTGGATGAGTTGAGGGTTTTCTTTAAACTGGACAAAAGTTACGATGAGATGATCAGTTCATGGATTAACTTTGCAATCAAAAAGCTCGTCCGGGTACTTCAGCTTGATTTGGGACTTGGGCTGGACCATGAGCATTACACCTTCCCCTCGTTGTCTCATCTTGGTTTTTCCAGCTTTAAAAACCTATCAGCCCTCTATTTGTCGCGCATAGATATAGCTGACCAAGTCATTGCTGATATTTTATCCAACTGCCCACTGCTTGAAGAACTATCAGTGCGTTACAGTTATACCCTGCTCGATGTCAATCAAAGTTCTCGTGGAACCCAATTCCATCCTCAATTTAAAGCACTTGGAGATTTTCAAGTGTGTTCCGATAAACAGTATTGAAATCTCAGCTGTAAATCTCGTCTCATTCAAGTACATAGGTGCAATGATTTCCTTGTCTATTAAGAATGCTCCTCTTCTTGCTCAGCTAGAGATTGGGGGTGGTCATTGTTGTTGGCTATATTCTGACATTGGTGGGCTTCTGTTAGTCCACCTTGCCAATTAGAGAGGCTCGTTTTGGACCTCAACTCCGTGCCACTGGTGAATTCCATGAAGGCGTTTCTCAGAGGATTTGTCGAGTTCTCTAGAGTCAAGTACTTGGAATTGCGAGTGAAACTTTTGGAGAAGGATGAACACAACATCTTATTCCTCACTGTCATGATAGAGGCGTGCCCGTGCTTGCAGATATTTAGGCTAGTGGTGACTAACTATGGAACGCGCTATGACCGCTCCAAAGATTTGCCGGATGTGTGAAAAAGGGTTTCTCAAAGAAAGCCAAGGAAGGCAAATATAACGAGGGCGATGGACCCAAACTTTCCACTGCCTTCAAGACACCACCACGACCAGAATCGTTTGTATCAGTGCCTCGAGACAGTGGAATTAGTTGGCTTTTCTGGGCATCCAGCTGAGCTTGAGCTCGCCATATACCTGGTAGAGAATGCTGCTTCGCGTCTCCAAAGGATAACTATTGATCCTCACAACCAGCGTTTTGCCTGCGGTTTTATGCCTGCAGAGAAAGTGCGAATCAATTGGCAACAAAACTACCTCCCTCAACAGCTAAATTAGTAATACTGTAGTATACCTTTGTATTTATTGTCAAGAATGTTTACGCAATTCTTTTTTGAATTCATGTCAATTCGCTTTCTTGTTTTGAGACGTGAATGGCAGGCTCTGGCTGTTCATTTCTCTTCTTGAAAATATGGTTAAACCAAGTCATTCCTGATCTCCCATCGATTTAATTTTTAGCGCGAGCGCAATTCACACATTGACGGCGAATGGCTCGAACCATTGAATGGAATCACGGCATGTGCCATTTTGAGTCACGTGAGGGATCATCACATGAGAGTATGTTGACGCATATTTTATGGTGTAACTTAACCTACCTCCAAACTTGTATTACGTCATTGAGTGATTTAATGTTATAGGGGACACGGTGTCCACCAAACAAGGGCGTATATAGTAGCTATTAATGGAGGTGTAAAAGTTTAAGTTGTTTGAGAGAGAGAACTTTTTTATTTATACCTTTAACAGGCCTCCACTCAAAAGGGTCTCTAGATCGGCGATAACACAATCGGATATGAAGAATGGTGGCGATAACACAATTGGGAATGTGGGAAGTGATAGAGCCACAGATTAACTTTTTTTTTTTTTTTTCCATTTTAATTGTGGTTTAGTTCCTGGCGATGGATGGAAGAAAAGGGTGGGAGAGGGTGGAGCTAGAAGATGTTATTGGTCGTGGATAGCAGTATAGGAAGTTATTACAATAAACGAGTTCATAAAATCTGGAAATTATCAACAAGAACACAAATTACACTAACTGAAATAAAATACAGAAACTGTAAATGAATCAAAGAACTGCAAAACGAGGTCTGTGTTTCACACAATGTCCTTAAGATGAATTCGCTGTCTCACCGGAGGTATTGGAGGTTTTGTCGGAGTAGGTATCCCAGTAACTCCGCCAAACTCAGTTGCAGAAGAACCGCTTGGACTACCCATCGAACCAACTGTGTTAGTACTCTCTCTGGAAAAGAAAAACACGATTTTGAAGAACAAGTGGAGCTAGAAATGAACAATCCATTCAATAGGGGTTATTAACCAAGTAATTAATCTGGCAATTAACATTTTGCAAAAGTGAAATTACATTCTTCAGTGCAACAATCAATAGGGAAAACTTCAAATCTGGGGGTTCTGTGCACAGTGCAGCCCATTCCTCGGCCGTTCGATCATGTTTTGGACGGCCCGGATGTACTTTGATTTTTTACCAGTAAAAATAAATCAAAATTGCTAAACGCATCCGGACCGTCTAAAACATGATTGGATAGCCAAGGGGTGCACTGCACGGTACACAACACCAGGGGTGCACAGCATCCCCTGGGTCCAGGGGAACTTACCCATTTAAATTATGCCATTAAGCAACAACAAACGTGGGCATTAATCAGTAGCGTAATTGATTTTTTGTATTCAATACAGCTCTTCGGCTGTTGGACTAACCAACCAACCGGGTAAGGCTAATGGGCCAAAGCCCAAGCCCAATTAAATAATTATCCCAGACCACAAACCTCAGACCACAGGCTGCGGGCCAATAAATCCAGAGTCCCAGCCCCGGTCTCATCTAGGTTTTCGATGATAGTGAGTGTGCGAACCCCTTTACTAAGTTGGCTTTTCCTTTACTAAGTTGGCTTTTGCGATCAATGTGACGGAATTGGACAGAGCCCGATTGATTAATGCATGTACAGTTTTTTTTTTGGCCAAAAGTTAGGATAGATTTCATTGATACCAGATAGACAACAAAAAAGCTAAATACATCAAGTGGGCAGTTACTCTCCTAGAGAGAGTTAACAAGCCAAAGGGGGGGATAAAACTCCCAAGATCTTATTCCGCTCCCTCTCACTGCATTCTTGGCCACAGTGCGCCATAGAATTGCCACTCCTTGGAAAACTTACTTTCACATCCACAAAGTCCTGCATCAAACGTTTCACATCCGCTATAAGAACCCCAACCAACGAGAAAGAGTCCTCACATCCTCGAATCATATTAATCACATGTAGAGAGTCACCCTCGATATGAATTCGCTCCAATCCGATTTCCTTCGCAAACACCAAGCATTCCCCACCCGCTGGGGCCTCCAGAATCAAAGGGCTCGACCAACTGCTGCCCATATTGAATTTTTATCTTGCGACCCTTTCCATCTTTCCAGCATATTACCCCACCAAGAGATGAAATCATCACCTGGGACGGTGTTCATATTGACCCCCAACGGAGACATGCGCCACACCACTTGCGCAAAAGGACATCTAGCAAACAAATGAATAGTCGACTCTCTATCATCTTTGCACAGGGGGCACAGCAAATCATTTGCCAATTTTCTCCTTGCTAAAACATCTTTAACGGGAAGAATATCATGAAAACACTTTCAGACAAAGTGTTGAATCTTGCCTTGACAAGGCAGCACCCACACACTGTTCCAAAGCTCCTTCCTGCGATCTCGATTGCTTCTTTCACCTTCAGCTCTATTATTCAAATGGCCATTTCCTACGGTCTCAATTGCTTCACCCACACACAAAGTGTTGAATCTAGACCATACAATAGGTACATATGGTACACCCAAATAAGAGGTGTGTATTGTAGCCTTTTCCTTTCTTGGAAAATTCCTTATTCCTTAATTCTTCTGTATGATTGGAACAATAAATAAGGTTTTTAACAGCCAAAAAATTTACATTTAAGGAATAAGGAAGTTTTAACAGACAAAAAATTTACATTTAAGGAATAACGTGCCGCACTAAAAAAATGAAAATGTCATTAACCTCCTTGGATTCCGACACTGCTGTTGTAATCTTTTTGTTGTATTTTATTCTCTATTTGCGTGATTATGCCGTCAAGTTGCACCCTTCTAACAAAGTAGCTATTCTTTTAGTTATCTCTATAATTATTTATCAGCAGTGCAATCGAATATGAATTTGAATTTTAACGGTCCAAATTCACTTGCCCAAAATGTGGACCGTTGAAGTTCAAATTCTGGGCACCTTCTGGGTACCCATTTTGGGCACCTAGACTTTCCGTAACCAGATATTTGCCGGTAGAAAAGGAAATGGAAAGAGAATAAAGAAGCCAAGAGTGAAGCGAAGAATAGCTCCATCATTACTACTTAGTTGTGCTCGATCTGATTGTTGCGTGAGAGTTCTTTGTTTGGGTTGAGTTGAGCATTGAGATAAACAAGCCATACATATAATCAAACAGATTAATTCAATGTGGCGAAAAGGACCGCAGGGTTCCAAAAATCAAACCTTCAAACTGGAAATATTTAAAGTCAAATTGGGATAAGTTGTGGCCAGAGATCCTCTACTGCGGGTTTCCCTTTGATGCAACGCAAGCATACGGAAGTACAAAATTAGCAGAGTTAAAATCCGTTGATTCGCGCACGAATACCCGGAGATTAAATCCTTCTCTAAACCTGTTGATTCCGAGAATACCTAGGAACTAGCGTAAAACCCATGCTATATATGCACAGGAAAATGGAAAAAATATTTTTCAACTATAAAATGTGTAGATTTTTAATATGTTAATCCAAATGAGAGTTGCTAAATTACTTTTTTATATAATTTTTTATAGGACTATGGAATTTTAATTCCCCATCACATGTCTACTAACCCGTGTGAAAAAGTTGTTTTTTTATGCTCCAATCCACGCATACTCTTAATTGCTCTAAAAAATAAAGGCAAAAAAAAAAAAAAAGCCAATAAAAGTAGTTTGGCATGGAATTCCACCAAAACATCACATTTTAGCAATTTTGGGAATTAAAAATCAAATCAGAATTGGAGAAATTCTAGATTGTCTTGCTCCTTGCCATTGAACACCCCCGCCCCTGTAAATGCTTTCCAATTCATGGAAACGCAAACATTATACCCAAACAGTTATATGAAAACTTATGTTTAATCCTATGAAAGATAGAGTCCTATTAGATACTCAGGGTTGTTCAAATTATCAAACATAATGGGTAGTGCTAACATGATGAAGATAGTTTAAATTTGGTTACAATATCAAACAATTCCATTGGTAGATTACCATAAAATTTGAATTTTGGTTCTCGTTTTCTTTGCATTCTTTGCTACTGTAATTGTTCCAGCACAAAAAATAATAATAAGTTCTCTGATTATATTTCTCTATCATCATAATAGCTTACTTTCTCGTTAGCAAATTCCAATTATAATACAAAATAATCAAGCTTTCTATAACATATAATAATGCATTAAAAGGGAAAATAAATCACTAACATTATAATCAATAGTGGGATATAAAAGAACACCAACATTGTGAACAGTGTTGGAGTTTTCAAATGAAAAAAAATTGAAGAAATTTGGATTAAAAAACAAAAATTCATTTGACTATCATTTGAGAAAAATTAAAGTATCAACTGAACCAAAAACCGTCCGACATAAACATAAAAAAAAGTTTAATTGATTGCATCATACAACCTGGCCCAATCAGTTATCACCACGAAATTGCCATAACCCATAAATATACAATTTTCGATACATTTTTTCACAATTACAGAGAAATGATCAACTTAGAAAACAAACAAAAGAAAACAACGGCTTTACATTGTGCGTGAGGCACTCTTCCATACCATGCTTGATGCCTGGACTCGAGTATTGCCGCTGTGGATCCAAACTTCCCTTGACCCTCCAACCTGCCAATTAACGGGAAAAAATGTTATACATTTATTATCTTCCATCCGAAAAAAGTGATTCATACCACTTGAAACTTGAAAGAAAGGCCCTATAAAAGATAGAAACTGAAGGAATAATGAACCAATTTAAAATTTAGTAGTAACATGATGCCAGAGAAAAGGCGATCCTTAAAAAATGAACATTCATGAGAGATTGAGAGGATTAGGAAAGAATTCTCTTCAAATTCAAAACACACATATGTAATATTATTTATGGTTATCTTTCCGAATCATGGGTTAATTAGATATATGAATTGTTTCTTATCTAAGAATTCAAATCTTTTTGATATTTTCATTCTTCTTAAAAACAGGTTACTATATATCCTCATTTTCAAACCCTAATTTTTCCATTTTTCTTGATAACAGGAACAATATTTGATAGCCATTCTACGTATCTTGCTGTTCTAATAAAACCAGCATTCAAAAGGTTTTGAATTTCCTTTTTAACCAATGATATGGTTTCAGGAGACATCTTTCTTGGAAGTTGTTTGAAAGGTTTGCAATTAGGTTTAATAGGCAATCTATGTTCAACCAAATTTCTACTCAAACCTGTCAATTCTTTATAACTCCGAGCAAAGCACTCTTTGTTCTCTTTAAGCACCGTGATCAACTTAGCCTTTGAAGCGGCATCAAGTTTCTTGTTGATTTGTACAGTGTTTGGAACAATTCCTTCTCCCAATTCCACTTCTTCTAAAGGATCTTGGGAATCGACATGACCTATAAAGACTTTTTCAAATTTGATTGGCTTCAACCCCCGGTTAGATTTCTCAGCCAATAATTCCTCCCAATCATTTGTTTCTTCTAACTTCTGCTCTATTTCTAGAGCCATAAATTTGACTAAAGCCAATGAGTTGGTTTTTTCGAACTCTGTCTTGGGCTCACAGCCAAACAGCTTCATCTGGTGGATTCTCTGATTCATAATCAACTGCTTGCTTAAGCCTAGACTTTAACTCTGTCAATTCTCCAATTTCCAATACATTGGAAGGAGGGGTGGCAGGTTGTGCAATTTCACTTAAAGGGATGATTTCAGGTTTATACATTTCAGCCTCTGCACAATTTGCTGAAGTACTGAAGGGATGTGGGCCTGCTTTTACTTCTTCGACCCCCACTTCTTTCTCATTTTCATACTTCACAATCATCAAGGCTTGATGCATTGAAGATGGAATACAACCATTGACGTGAATCCAATCCCTACCAAGTAAAGCATTATACTTGTAAAAGTATCCACCACAAATAAAGCTGTATCAGTTTCTACTTGGGCAACTTTCAGGCGTATAGAAACAATTCCTTTATAACTTTTGCTTTCACTAGTAAACCCAGCAATGGATGTGCTTGTTGGGATCAATTGAACCTTTTCTTTCCCTAACTTCTTCAAAGTTCTAGACGGCAGAATGTTTACTGCTGCACCATTATCAACCAAAACTCTGTTTAATAAGATCCCATCAAACAATGCAGATATGTATAATGGTTTCAAATGGTGCCTCATATCATTTGAAGGTGACCTAAAAGGATAAGAAATGTCAGCACAATTCAAATCAACAATCAAAGGATACTCAGAATCTGTTTTCGTTTCTGGAACAAAAATCGCTTCTCCTTAGATGTCACTTCTGGTTCCTCCATAGCATTAGCCATAATCATAAGCTCTTCTTCTTCTTCTTGAATCTTAGAAATTAAAGCTCCCCAACCATCATTCTAACTATTATCGTATGTAAGATCATATTCATCATCACTTGATACATCAATAATCTCCATAGGGACAGTTATTGATTGTGGTGCCCTTCAAACTGGTGAGCAATCTGGTCCAAAAGGTCCAAAGTTAATGAATGAAGGAGAAACCATATTAATTTGCACTTTAGGTAAAGTTCCAAACTGAATGGTCCTTTTCTCTTGTTCTGGTAACCCTAATACATCTTCTGCTATGTCCATTTTTTCATAAACTTCCATTGCAGAAGTTTCCATAGGGGAACATGTTTCAACAAGATATCAATTCCTTCATTCACCTTCTTCTTGTTCCACTATCATAGCTTCTAATAATCCAGATTGATAGCTTGCCAAGGAATTTGGTGAAGCTAGGCTATTTTGGGGTACCTCATTGTCCATTCTTGCAGCCAAACTTTCTAGTGTTTCCCTTTCTGATTGAGTAAACCCCCTTCGAAGAGATTCTTCAGAATTTTCTCTTCGAAGCCTGTTAAACCTTGGGTTGAACTTATCACCCACATTAGGATTTTCCTTAGAGGCATATTCTTCTATTTGGAAACTAGTATACCTCTTTTGCAGTTTCCTCTTCTGAGTTCGTGTCAACATAGGAATCTTTTGAGGTGTCTTGGTCTTTGGATCTCTAACTACTACCCATTGATCAACAAGAGTATTTGGAGGTTTGACCATTTTATTTCCAACTTTAGAAGGAGCTTTGTACCCTTGGAAGAGTTCTGGCTTGACTTTCTTCAGAAACCAATCAAGAACCCCTTTTACCAAGGTAAACTGTTCCCCTTGTCCTTCATTTCCTTGACCCATTGGGACCTTTCCAGTGTTCACCCTCTTCAAAGGAGGATAATCTCTCTTCAAAGCTAGTGGAACTGAGCTAGAAGGTACATTCTTTTGGAAACCAACCAAGGTTTCTCATTTTTTCCATGACTTGTGCTTACCCAAGATTTTCGTTCATTATTCTGATCCAAAGCCTTTCTTTCCATCCTTTTTGGAAAGAAATCAACTCCATATTGATCCAAATCTTTGAAAACCAAATAATTGGCTCTACATTCTATGCATAAGCATTCTAAGAAAGAAGCTTCAAGCATAGGAAGATGAGACTGTTTGAATCCTTTTTGGGATGAGCTCTCTGATGCATACTTTGGCTTGCTGTTTCTGTAGGTATCATTTCGAAGTTGACCAACTTTTGGCCTTCCTTTACCAAATTGCATAGAGTTCATTCCAACATGTACCTGTTTGTTCTGCCATACTTCTTGAACAGTTTTGGCCAAAGATATTGGCACATTGGTGTTAGTAGTTACTTCTTCGATCTTTGGGAATGGATCTGTATCTATTCTCATAGTCTTTTCTGGAAACATGATCCTTCCTTTCTTAATTTGTTCTTGAATCCTGTCACGAAAAACATTACAATTCTTAGTTGAATGAGTCCATGAAGTATGCCATTTACAATAATTCTTTCCTTTTGTCTCTTCCAAAGTTGGAAGCTTAACATTCTCAGCAAGTTTTATAAACTTCTTCTTTAAAAGATAATCAAATATTTCGTCTGATTTAGAAACATCAAATGAATATACTTTGCTAGTTGCTTTCTTATTGGTCTTTGGTGCTATAGAAGAATCTTTTTGAACTAGACATTCACACACACAAGGATCATGTTCAATAATTTCAGCAGCATCAATTTCATAAGAAGGATCCTTGTAATAAGTTGAATAGGAAGAATTGTTCCTATCAACATCTTCTTCTAACAAAGATTCATATCTAGATGCTTTATAAGTTAAATCAACCAAATCCCTAAATTTTGTAGAATCGAACTTCTTCCTAAGTTCTCTACTTAGCCATCTTGAGCTATTCTAACAAATTCAACCTCTAGTAATTGAAGTTTGCACTTGTTTCTAGCCCTTTTGAATCTAGCAATAAATTGGACAGCCTTTTCATCAGGCTTTTGTTTTAATCTAGCTATGCAACCTTTTATTATGTCATTGAGTGATTTCATGTTATAGGGGACACAGTGTCCACCAAACAAGGGCGTATATAATATAGTAGCTATTAATGGAGGTGTAAAAACTTAAGCTGTTAGAGAGAGATAACTTTATTATTTATACCTTTAACTGGCCTCCACTCAAAAGGGTTTCTAGATCGGCGATTACACAATTGTATATGAAGAATGGTGGCAAAAACACAATTGGGAATGTGAGAAGTGATAAAGCCACAGATTAATTTTCACACAATGTTCTTAAGACGAATTTGCTGTCTCACTGGAGGTACGTACTGGAGGTTTTTTCAGAGTAAGTCACCCAGTAACTCGATCAATCTCAATTGCAGAAGAACCACTTTAACTACCCATCAGACCAACTGTGTTAGTACTCTCTCTGGAAAAGAAGAACGATTGGAAGAGCAAGTGGAGCTAGAATTTCGGTGTATTGAAATAGAAACAAAGACTCCCTTTGTATATAGCTATAGAAATGAACAATCCATTCAATTGGGGTTATTAACCAGGTAATTAATCTGGCAATCAATATTTTGCAAAAATGAAATCACATTCTTCAGTGGAGTAATCAATAGGGAAAACTGCAAATTTAGGGGGTGTTGTAGACGGTGCCGCACTACCGCGCGCACTCCTTGGCTGTCCAATCGTGTTTTGGACGGCCTGAATGTGCTTTAATTTTTTACCGGTAAAATAAATCAAAATTGCCGAACACATCCAGACCTTCCAAAACACGATCGGACGGCCGAAGGGTGCACAGAATCCCCAGTCCGGAAAAACTAACCCATTTAAATTATGCCATTAAGCAACAACAAACGTGGGCATTAATCAGTAGCTGTTTGGTTCTTTTACTTCTTTGCAATGGAAAATAATTGAGTGCGAGCTTGCCAGAGAGAGCTTCAATCTCCTCGCTAGATTAACTTTGGAAAAACCAAATCTAATCAGGTGATTGTGTTTTTAATGGTTCAATTACCTCAATTAAGAGGATTTTTCCTTCAAAGTGAAGAAATGCAAACCAATATATTTAGGAAATTAAAGAACAACAAAGAAACAAGATACTTCGATTGATAAATCAAAGGTAAACTTACTTCAAAATTGCCTTCAACTTCAAATACAAGACAACGAGAACTTCGAACAGATGATTGTTACAAGAACAACCGAGATTAATCCTAACTACTTCCTAATCTACTTCGAACTGAGTTCGAAATCCTAAACTAGTTGCCAATGAACAAACCAAGCATCATTTGTTTGATAGCTGTTTGTTGAAGATTTGTCCGAGGGTTTTCCACTCCTTAATTTCTTCTATTTATAAACGCTGCTTATTAGTTGAACTTCCCGCTCAATGAATTTGAACTTGGCTTACTTCAAACTCCATCTTTACACTTTGAATTGGCAGTTTCTTCCCTCCTCCACGTCTGAATTCGAATTCTTTTAACTTTCTTCTAGAAGTTTTAATTTTGAATCCGTACAGTTACTCAAATAACTCTAATGATTACACGTTAAGGAGATAACTGCCTATTAAGATGTACTCCATGTGTTCTAACTGCCAATCGCCATGCTTCACAAGTTTACACGTGGAGTTCAAGTGTTTAGCAGTTAATATCATGGCTTTGAAATCGATTTCCATATTAGCTTTGACTCATAACTGCCACTAACTACTTTTTAAACTGAGAAACAATACGACATCATATTCACTCTATTTTATTTCATTAATCCAGTGTATCTTTATTGACGCATATTTGCCAATGTTTGGCATAATTGATTACGTGTCAATTAATTATTAGATTTGTTAATTTTATATGTAAACAGTAGCGTAACTGATTTTTTGTATTCAATACCGCACTTCCGCTGCTGGACTAACCAACCAACCGGGTAAGGCTAACGGGCCGAAGACCTAGCCCAATAAATTCCAAACTATCCCAGACTAGACCACAGGCTGCGGGCCAAGAAATCCTGAGTCCTTGCCCCGGCTTCATCCAGGTGTTTGATGAGAGCGAGCGTGCGCGTCCCTTTACTAATTTGCCAATTCGCACAATGAGGCAATTATCATTCATTTTTAAAATGAATTTTGTACATAACCCAAAATATTTGAACAAGATAAAATCTTCCATTTTTCAAACAAGTAGTACGTATTTGAACTTGTGATGTTCACAAATAGTGGTGGATAGAGTGGCTGGATTTGGAGTCTTTTGACTAAGATTGGAGTGTGGTTACACTAGAGGTCTGGTACAGTACCAAAAAAGAAACCCATAAAAATACTAAAAAAATGCATCTGACATGTGAAATTCACCCAGTAAACTTACGAGGTTTTTTTTTTTTTTTAGGGACCAAACACTTTCCCGGTTACACTAACATTTGAGTGTGTTTCCAGTGAAGAAATAAAAAATATTTGAGTTTTGTGTAGTTATTGAGGAAAGATCACCCTTTTGCGTCTTTAATTTGACGGAATTGGACGGAGCCCGATTGATTGAAAGAGGGGGGTGCCGTGCACCCCTTGACCGTCCGATCATATTTTGGACGGTCCGGATAGGTTCGACAATTTTTATTTAATTTTGATTTATTTTTACCGGTAAAAAATCAAAACACATCCGAACCGTTCAAAACACAATCGGACGGTCAAGAGGTGCAGTGCAAAGAACCCAGGTGCGCAGCATCCCTCAGATCCTCGATTGATTAATACATGTACAGTTCAAAGGTTGCACTAACCTGTACTAAAATTTGAGTGTTTATTAGACATTGCGAAGAATGAATAAGGATTTTTAAAAAGAAAAAAAATTTCCTAAAACATTGGTATTTTTAGCTGCACAAAAAATGACAAAAATGGGCAAGGAAGTATATTACAAGGGGTCTTATTGCACTCAGCGCCTCTATACGGATGTTTAAGGTTTTGATCAGCATCTACCTCCCAGGATACAATGGTTGTGTTTGGTTAGATAGTTTAGTTTAGTTTTGATGATATTAGCAGGTGTAATGAGTGGAGAGATATAAAGAGAGCAATGAGGGAAATGATGATGTCATCAAAATTAAAACTAAAACTAAACAGGGAAACGAACAAGGCCAGTGGCGTCAAACGATCAATTAGTAACATCTATTGAATCTCTCTGTTGAACGAACAAGGGAAAATCAATATGGGGAATTCAACATGTGGAAATTAATATGGGGAATTGAATTCTGTAAATTCAATTTGTAGAAAACTTCGAATTCTATATGTTAGCTTCTGGCCCAGCTTTGTTTTTAGTTTCCTGTATGTTAGCTTACGGGCTAGTTTTCCAAAAGTGCTAAAAGGTTTAAATACGGATTTCCAGATATGTTATTTTGTTCACATACATCAACTATTTTTAACACTTTTAGCAATTTCGGAAAACTCCCCCTAAGCTTTTTTGTGGTCTTAGCCGCCATTCCTCTAAATTTTTTTTTTTTTTTTGCTTCTTTAAGCTACCGACAAAAGTCAAATTGTTTCTCTTATTTGAGTTTTGAGGCTTTTAGATGATGTATGTCAATATGTGATGAGAATTACTTGTATTGAAATCTTTGAAAACTAGTGTAAAAGACCAACCAAAAAAAATGGCCCCCTAAGCCAATAAGTAGAACGGCAAACTTTAGGGTTTATTTTGAAATTTTCTCAAAACACTTACTCCCTCCTTCCCATATTTGTTGTCCACTTTCACTACTCCTAAAAAAATTGGTACTCCAATATATTCCAATATATAATATTATATATATTAAATATGGATCTCGTTTGATAATTTCTCGATGAGTACTTTTAAACACAGTTTTCAAAATTATAGTATAAAATATTTTAGATTGAATAATATAAGTTATTGAAAAATGACATGTACCTGTACATGGACAAGAAATTCGGAACGGAGGGAGTATGTTTTTGGCCGCACACATATTGACCAATATGGTCAAGGAAGCATTATAACTTATAAGTGGGTCTAGTTGCACTCACGAACCAAATCTTTTACTAATTCAATATGTTAGGTTCTGCCCCAGCTTCGTGTTTTTTAGTTTTCTTTATCAAAATTGTCCTCATTGGAGTTCTCACCTGCCGCACTTTTTAAAATTTTAATTTTATGCTAATGAAACTAAAAAGTAAAAGTCAGTACCTTAAAATTTCAAAAAAGCAGTGTGTACGTACGTCCGTGTACGTATAGTGCACAGACGGTGCAACTTGACTATTCAAAAGCATTTTCGACGGTTCAGATTTGCCTTGGCTCTTTTATTGGTAATAGTTAACTCTTATCAGTAAAAGAGTGTTTAAAATCTGGACCGTTGATTTGTTGAAATGAACGATTAAGATTTATTCGTGTATATTGCGTAAGCTTGCATCCGTGCGCATAGCCGGACGGTTAAAATTTTGACCAAAAAGGAGTATTAATTAACAATAGACAGAAATCATTAGCTTTCATTCTCTTCATTTAATTAAATTTTACGAAAGGAACAATAAAATAAAATATATTCCATTTGCTGACGACTTTACACGTGTCATACAGGATGACTCCACAAGCAAAACAGCTTCCAATTTAAAATTTGAGAAACATTTCTATATTCTAACGATTTATTGAAACTATTTTACCTTCTTTCCTGCATCAGGTAATAAAACACTTGAAAATGAAATGCTCCAAATTAAATTGGCTGAATTAATGGAGCTTTTTAGGCTTAAAATCTCTCAAAATATCCTCTCTAAGCCTTGTGAGGATAAAGCCGGATTGGAAGACCTTTCTCAGGATTAGGCATGGGATCCACAATTATCTTCTCATTTGGAATCATCATCTCCCACTTGAACCTCCTCACTAGATGGTGCATGAACACGAGTATCTCCAATCGGGCGTATTCTTTTCCGGGACACATCCTAGGTCCTCCGCCAAACGGCACGAATGTGTATGGAGCCGGGCCAGACCCCTCAAATCTCGATGGATCGAACTTCAACGGATCCGGGAAGAATTCAGGATTTCTGTGCGTTGAATGCGCGCTCCAATATATCTGAAGATCAACATAGAAACAAAGATTATTAACGAAATACTTTACAAGTACTTAATTGGACGGCTCATGAAATAAAAGAAAATTTAAGTCTCGCGAAATTAACATCCTATCGTCTGGCGAAAAAAAATTGGTATGTATTAAATGTGCTTAATTACCTTCCAACCCTTTGGAATTGAGAAACCATTGTACATGAAATCGCTGATGGCTTCTCTGAAAGCACCTTGGAGAGGTGGAGCAAGCCTCATGACTTCACATGCCACGTTCCATGAGTACTTCATCTTCTGGAGATCATTAAAGTTCAACAATTCACCTGGTGCTTTTGATTTCGCAATTTCCATTTGCTCTGTTCACAAAGTAAACAAATATAGCAATTAGCAAGTTGCTTTTCCCATCATTAGCCCCCAGAAGCTATTAAAACAAAATAACATAATAAAAAGTACTCCCTCCGTCCCAATTTAAGTGTCCCTTGGGGAAACGTGTATTTTCTTGGACATAAAAATATGTATTTCCATACAATTTTTTTTTTTTTAAATTTCTTTGCATGCATACACCAAATTAAAGTGTTCATCAGTGTAAAAATATAAAAAACTTAAAAGGAGAAACATATTTTTTTTAGGTTTGAAAATGAATAGATTCCCGTGGTGGACTCTTAAAATAGGGCAGAGGGAGTATTTAAGATATTTTTTTCGACATGAAGGTATTAACGCGAACTGGAGATCTCGATTTCAACGATTGTTCCTTTTGTTTCACAAGTGAAGTAAATTAAAGGAAAATGAAACTTGTTTTCAGGTATTTGTTCTATTAATAAAGAGTTTGCAGGAAAATTCGAATTCCTCTTTTTGGAAAATTTATTTTGCAGGAAAATGTTCAACTTAATAGTAACTGTAGCAACTAAACAGTAGAAAGTTACAGGAAAGTTAATTTTTTTTTTAATCATTTCCGTGCAACTAAACGGAGCCTCAAAGAAGGATAGGAATGAAAATTTACCTTTGTAAACTCCTTCGTAAACCTCAGGCAACTCAGCAAGAAACTTAACAATGGAAGCACAAGAGGAGCTAGCAGTGTCATGGCCACCAATCAACAACCCCAAGATTTTATCAGCAATATCGGTCTCCTGCATGAATTTTCCATTTTCATCGCTCGTCAACAGCATGTGTGACAATATATCTTGCGTCGGCGTCGCCTTTCCCTCGGCCAAATCTAACTTCCTCTGCTTGATAATCGCCACCAATTCCGTCCTGATGAAATTCGACGCCTTGATCGCCCGGTTAAACGGGGTTCCGGGCAAGTCTATGGGGATAGATAATAGTCCCGCAGCCAAGACACCGAAGGGGTCTTCGAACTTGGCCACGTGACTAGGATCTTCCACGCTGACGAACAATCGACAGGCGAGCCAGAACGTGTAACGCTTGGTTAGTGGGAAAACCGTGACTTGGTCCTTGTTCTCCCAGTCGGTCGCGAAGTGTCGCTGAGCGATCCCGTCCATGATCCCTACGTACCTCTGCAACGCCTCGGCCTTGAGGAAGTTCGGGAGCATTTTTCTCAACCGGATGGCCTCTTCTTTCGACGAGGTTTGGTTCGAGGACGGGAAGATTTTGTTGACAGAGCTAGGCCACCAGGCCTGGACGAGCTTGTTCTCGTTGGAGAACAAGAACTTGTTACCAGCTGCCCCGCAGAAGACAACTGCGGGGGAGCCCAAGAGACTCGTCCTGAAGACGTAGGACGAGTACTTGGCTATGCGGTCGAATATGAATTTCTCAGGGTGACCTTTCCACCCGGTGGAGAGAAACTCGAGGCTCTCACCCACCACTGGGAATCCGGTCCTACCGGGTGGAAGGTTACCCGTACTGGGACCGGATTTCTGCCGGTGGTAGAAAAGGAAGTGCAAAGAGAGGGTGACAAAGAGAACGAAGAAGCCAAGAAGTGAAGTATAGAATAGCTCCATGATTGATTGCTATTTCTTTTGTTCTGGTTGTTGTGTTGTGTGTGTGGTTTTTTTGGTTTGGGTTGAGTTGGGAAATGAGAGAGAACGAAGCAAATTTATAGGCAAAATGCAGCTTCGCAATGTGGACTAAAGGGAGGGTTCAAATGGTAAATTCAAAAGTCAAATTGTGCCGAATTTGAAAATTTGGAAAACAAACTGAAAGGTGGAATATTGGGTGTGAAGCAGTCTATAGGATTTTTCCTATGTCTTTCATCACTGTGCAATAAAATTGCCAACCTCACTCGTCTTCCTATTTGCATGATGTCAAATGTTTTTTCGTAATATAGTACTCCCTCCCTTTTATTTTATTTTTCTCTTTTAAAAGTCTGTATTTTCGGGAAGAAAAGAAAAAAGATCATATTTTCCGTGGAATTATTTTAATTTTTTTTGCACCAATCGAAAAATTCAAAGAAATATTGTTCTATTTTTACACCAATCAAAAGAGCTCGACATATTGTTCTATTTTTTCTCTTTTATTTTTCGCACCAATAAAAATGAAATCAAAATGATCTGTGCAAACTACTCAAAGAAATACTCCCTTCGTCCCATTTAGATGGTTCAGTTCAATCTCTAATGCAAATTTTAAATTGTTAATATCTTTCAATCTAGAATGAATTTTATGCGAAAAAACTCAAAGAAATATGGATTTATTTTCGCACCAATCAAAAGAGCTCGACGGGTTTTTGTCCAAAAGCACGTTTTTCAAAATAGGAAGGAAGTATTTTTTGTTTATTTGTTTGGGGTCGTTAGTAATACAATATAATTGCTGTACTTTGTGGACTAGTACCGACCAAAATATTACTCTACTTTTGGTCAAACAAATAAAAAGGCAAAAATACAGGACTTGGTCCTAAGTGGATGCTACTCATTGCAGTTGGAACTCAGGGACCGAGTTGGCCCGACTGGACCCCAAATCAACCAAAGACACTACGTACAATACTTCGATACACAACTGCACTTTACATACGTACACAGACTTGCGTGCGTGTAGAATTTTTGAAATTCAGCTCGATTATTTGTATAAACGCACACGTTGCAACGCGCATGCACGCATGTTAATCATCCATTTCCGCAAATCAATTGTTTGGATCTTAATTACTCTTTAACCGGTCAAAGAGCTTTCTAACCGGTCAAAAAGTAAATAAAATTCAAACGGTGGAAAATGTTTTTAGATGGTCAAGATGCACCGTCATACATACAGGGATTTGTGTGGGCGTAGAATTTTTGAAATCTTTATTTGCACTCTGTAGCACAGACTCAATCATCTCCTTCTTGTTCATCTTTTTGGTTTTGTTATGGATTTTACGAGGATACAGAATACTTATATATTGGGTAACTTCACTAGCCTCCCCTGTGGTTTATGAAAACTTCCGTTAGTTTTCAAAATATTTTATCAAAATCTGTTAACAAAACTTAAATTTTTTTGGAAAATATTATCCAAAAAAAAAGTTTTACAACAAATAAAAAACTGTTTATTTTCTGAAAAAACTTTTTTAACTCTTAAAAAAACTTTATTGTAACAGATTTTTTTTTAGGAAATAGAGTTAAAATAAATATTTTTCTTTAAAAAAAGTTTTCTCAAAAAAAAAATTGAGTAAAATTAAAATAATAATTTAAAAAAAATATTCGTTGAAAATAGTCTTTTGAAGGGGAGAAAAACTAGTTTTGAAAAATATTTTTTGAAAACAACTTTTGAAAAATATTTGTTGAAAATAGTCTTTTGAAAGGGGAAAAAAACTAGTTTTGAAAAATAGTTTTTGAAAACATTATTTTTTTACAATTTTTTGAAATAAGAAAGTTTTCAAAACATTTTCTTGGACTAAAAACTAGTTTTTACAATTTTTTTAGAAAGGATTAAGTTTTGAAAACATTTTTTCAAAATTTTTTTTGAAAGCAACTTTTTTGTTAAATTTTTTTGAAAAATAACGGAAGTTAGGAGAGGGGAGGACACTGTTTTTCAGAAACTACATGAGAGGTCAGTGTATTTGTCAGAAATCTCATGGGAGGGAGGTCAGTGAAATTTACCCTATATTTTGAGTGCCGAATACTGCATCAATTTTCTTCTTTCTAAATTTTTATTTTTTGTCAATTTTTTTAGATTAAAATTTTGGTTTGACTATAGGATTAATTTAAAAGATATGAATTAAATTTGACAAAATTATCACTTATGTAGAAAGTACTGATCAAGACATAAAGTTTTTTCGAAAAAAATTCACTTATACCCTTGTAGTTTAGGCCATGTGCAGTTACACCGCCTATAATTCATTTTGTTCCATCCGCACCCCTGTGATTTTTAAAAAATTGTATTTGCAGTCATTTCCATCAACGTTAACGGATGTAGTACTTGTCAACCACTAAACTATGAATGGTTTGGAACCAATTTTTTTGCACCGGAGATTGATTGTTTAGATTTAAGGAAGAAGAAAAATCAAATTAAGAAGAAGGTGTGGACATATTGGATTTTTTGTCATTCCTTAACAGTGCAAACGTCCCCAAACCACTGGGGGTGCGGATGCAACTAAGTGAACCAGAGAAGGTGTAGCCGGCACCGCACATGGCCCAAACCATAAGGGGTATAAGTGGAGTTTGCCTTAGTTTTTTTTTTTTTTTTTTTGTGCCTGTCTATTCACTTTTTATTACCAAAAGTAGAAAAAATAAGAGTAAATTTTTGGAGGATTGGGGAT
This sequence comes from Vaccinium darrowii, assembly GCA_020921065.1. Lineage (NCBI taxonomy): Eukaryota > Viridiplantae > Streptophyta > Magnoliopsida > Ericales > Ericaceae > Vaccinium > Vaccinium darrowii. The sequence continues at coordinate 31,990,781 of CM037157.1, read as the reverse complement.
GGGATTCTTGAGGTTTGAAACCACCACCTAATGTATGGGAGCATAACTGCATAAGGTGTCTCTCATAGCGCATGCATGCAGTAGATGCTGTATCTGAATTAATTTATGTGCAACTTTACTAACTTTGAAATTCTGAATTCACCGATCGATGGGATAAATCTCCTGCAAGCTTAAGGGCTTCCTGACTCAACCTGCCGTTGGTCTAAGTAATCAAAGACTTAGGGGATTTTCTTTCTTACGGGTCTTGGGTTCGAAATCTCCTAAGTGCTATCACCTCTTGTGCGACTAAATCATATGAAACTTCATCCGACTTCATTTCCGGTACAAACATTTATGGGGCCCGAAGTGAATTTTTTAAATGGCACTTACATGTATGTTGCATACAAAAGTTGATTAACATGGAGTTTTCATATAAAAGAACCATTAAAAAATATTCCATTATAAAAATTTACATGTATTTTCATACAAAAATAAACAACCTTGCACTACTTCAAAATCCATTGAATCATGTGATCTATGAAGGCTGGAGCATCTATTGTAATGTTCTAAAATTAAGCCTCATGTTACTAGTAATTTTAATTCCACAACCGGTTTTTTGAGCCCCCTAAAGTTTGATTGTGCTTATTTTCATGTGTAGCAAGCTTAAACAAAGAACAATTAGAGAGCCAATTATTTGGGCCCCCTATTTTAACAATTTTTGGAGACCCGAAGTCGCCGCTTCATTGGCTTATACTCTAAGCCGGCTCTGCCGACCTTAAATGAATTCCTTGCTTGTGGAAAACGGTGATATTGATATTAAATGAAGACATTGATATTGATATTTTGGGATTAATTGAGGTGCACGTGAAGGTCCAGACATCCTAATAACTGCGATTGTTAGTGCGGCGTAGCCTAACCATAGGTAATTAGGGGAAAAAATTTCAACAAAATAATAGGGAACCGTCTAATTAATCTGAAAGATTATGACAGATGATGGTAGCATAGCCTGTCTAATTATCAATTCATAGGGGTGCACCTAATGATGCAACAGGTATCTGGGATTAACATGTATCTGTAAAATAATTACCGACAAGGTAGCCCATTCATTTCCCCTTGCTTATTTATTTTTCTGAATCTTTCTTTTTATTCTTTGGTGATTTTTTTTTATAATAGTAATGTAAATTTTTTTAGAGAAAGTTGCTTGTCTATTTAGCTTATTTGTAGGTAATTGATTTTTCCTTTTAATTCCTAAAGGTTTTTTCTTTTCGTGTTTTTCGTTGATGTAGTCGAGACGAAAATTAATTGAAAGTAAATGTGAGAAAAGTTCACTAAAGTAAAAAAAAAAAAAAACTACGCAAATAGCCAAATAGCTAGGCGAGCCAACCAGCTCTCCAGTGGAAGACGGTTTAAACTTAGGCTAAGTTTCTACTATAGTATTTTTGATATTATTTTACAAGTCATTTTTCTCATATGCATTAACTGATTTGACATTTAACGAAAACAATATGCACTTTTCACTACAGTGAGAAGACGGTATTACTATCCAGCTAATACAATTGATTCCAGAATATCATTAAAATACACAAAAGGTTAAAGTTGAGTAAAGCAAGGTTTTTTTTTTTTTTTTTTTTGGGTTGAGTAAAACCGATATCCAATAAACGAAAATAATGAGCTCTCGAATAACTACATGTTTTTATTCATCAAGTTGAAACTTCCCAAAAAAAATACGAAATTGAGTTTACCGGCCCTAATATAAAAAGAAAAGAAAACTGAAAAAAAGCTTGCATTATTAATCAAGTGGAATGTATCTGTTGTGTGGTGTTAGTGCGTAGTTTTTAGTTTTTGATGGTATTGTGGTTCCCTCCCCGGTTTTGGTGCTTGGGTGCTTTTATTTTGGGGAGGTTGGTTTTGTGTTAGGTCTTATTTTTGCGGCATTTCCTTTTCGGGTGTTGTTTTTTTTAGCGGTTCTTTTTTTTTTTTTTTTGTTGGTATCTTGTCAACTTCTTTCTTGGGTCTCGTGGCTTTTTTTTTCTTTCTATTCGGAGGTTAATAAATTTCTTTTGCGAGGCAAAAAAAAAAAAAAAAGATGATTCTTTTCTTAATGTACTACTCTTTTTTTTTTTTTAAATCCCTGTGATGAGTTAAATTTATTTTGCCGATAAAAATATTTCTTTTCTTGGGTCTCGTGTAATTTTATGTCCTTGTTCCTTTCAAAAAAAAAATTTTTCTATTCGGAAGTTAATAAATTTCTTTTGAGGGGAAAAAAGAAAAGATGATTAATTCTTTTCTTAATGTACTACTTTTTTTCTTTTTTTTTTTAAATCCTTGTGATGAGTTAAACCTAAGAGCCTGAGGCGGAAGGTGCATGGTTAGGGAGTGGTTCAAACTCCCATTTCAAGAGAGAGAAGAGCTGCAACCTATTCTCAGCTTTCGGGTGATTCTCCGCTTTCAGTAAATCAACTGTTAGGTCCTCTCTTCAACCCGCGAGTTCAGCCTGATTATGTGCTAAAGCTTAACCTCTTTCTTTCGTTACCCGATTCTTATTTTGCCGATAAAAATCTTAATGAAGTGGACCAAGTCTCTAGGGATCTGAGTCGACCCAAGGGAGTCATGAATCGTTGTATCTAAGCTGGTGAGTCAGACAGGACCAGGTCCAACTCAGAATGAGTCGGTGTTTTCTCTAGTCAACTTCCCAGTAATTCAAAAACTATAAAAATAATAGTCCTGATTTTTTTTTTTTAAAATTTCTCAAAGAAGGAAGACTAAAACACGTTTACTTTTTCAATGCGAAGACAAAGCAGAATGGAACATTTGTTCCATTAATTTTACTTTCCAGGTCTATAATTAGTGGTTGTTGAGTTCAAGTTTGGTAGATTCTAATAAGGTGGCTACGAATAGTATAAGTACTATAGAATTAGTTGCCAAAACTCATGCGTAGTTCAAGTGGCAATATGGATGAGTCGTAAATTCAGACATCGTGAGATTGAAATTTGGCAATAACTTCGAGTTAGGCCACAAGAGAGAATTTCTAATGAATTGCTTAATCCCGACGTGGATGTTATGCCTTTAACTGATCCAGAGAGGAGAATAAATAAGGGGTGTGTAATTAAGCTGACCTGAATACTCAGATATTTGGGGGGAAAAAAATCAAGTTGTCACTAAGGACTTGTGGTTGGTATCCCTTACTCTTATTTTTTTAGTCATTTGATTTTTATTGTATTTAAAATTTTAAATCAACATGCTAAGCAAAAAAAATAAAATAAAAGCACGAATTACTACATCAACATGTAATATATAGGATGGCACGTATTATTGATAGTGACGACTTTAGGAGCTCGGAAGCGTGGGGTCATTCATAAACATTAAACACTTTTACCAATAATAAATCAAAGAAAACGTTACAGTAATGGCAACTAAAAATCTTATTCCAACAAAAATTACATTTAAAGCTCAATCTAGCAAAACAGATCAACCTCTCAATATCAAAAGAACAAAATGAGTGATTAGGATTCAAACAAGACGTGAAGAAGCAACTTTTTATGAACTTTTAGGAGTTATCCAATGGTGTCACTACCAAATTTAGAAGGTTCATTTATGAATTTTTTTAAAAAAATTAACATAACAGTAGTATATATTTTTCCCTTGGGGTCGGCTAACCCCACTCTTTCTTTTTTTTGAACGGCAAAAAATTTTATTAATCTCTGAAACGAGAACAAAGATTAAAAGGGAAGAAGGGAAAATTGCGCCCAACACTACGGGAGAAGGAACTTCAACCGCAAGACGCAACAAACCACATCAGACCCTAAACGGTTGGCAAGGAGCCAAACGAGAAACACTGGGGCAAAGCCCACAAAAAAAGGCCGAAACCCAACACCAAAACCACTCTCAGGAAAGCACACCTAATGAATAACAAAAAAAGCAGCAACCCAGACGATCGAAACCCCAAACTATTGAGCACCCCAAGCTGCACCAAAGACCCGAGATGTCGCCAGTGATTGTTGAGAATATAAATATTATGTTGCCCCTATTTCTAAAAGCTTAAACTTTTAGATAAATTGGTGGTTAACAATCTAATATGGTACCAGAGTAGGCAACAATCCCATGTTCAAACATCTTCGCCTACCAAATGATTAAAGTTACATGTATTTAGCCCGCTTATATATGGAGGAAAACTTTACTACACGTGCGGGGGCGTGTTGCGAATATATATAATAAGTTGTCCCTCTCTCTCTAAAAGCGTAAGTTTTTAGATAAGTTGACGATTAACAATCTAATAGATAACTATAACAAAAATATAAAAAATGTATAAGACGACTTTTGGTAGTCAATTATTTTTTGGTTTTTAGTTCACTATGTGCACAGGCAACCATCCAACTTTAAAATTCTTAATTCAGGAGCTTTGGATAATTTATTAATTGGCTCTGTGCAAGATTAATTCATGCTGCTGTTTGGAGATCTAATACTACAGAATATTGATATTGATGGCTGGAAATCTAAAAAACCTACAATAGCTGTGGATGCGTTGGAGTATTTTCTTTTTTTTTTAGGGTAAAAATTACATTGACCTAGCTGAACTTACTGACAATTTTACTAATCTCCCCTATGTTTCGGAAATTTCGGTAATCTCCCTTCCTATACAAACTAATATAAGCATATCTCCCTTGCCGTTAACTTTGAGTGCTAAAAGACTATTATAACCTCGTCACAAAACAATTTATGTTGCATTATCATTCCCTTCTTTATATTAACATATGAAAAGTAACAAACAAGAGTATACATGATTATTCTATTTTTGGGATCCTAAATAAAATAACCAAAAGGAAAATTTCAAGATTTTAATTTTTTGTGGACATTTTTCTTATTATTAGTGTATTTTTTCCATTACCTTCTGCTTTATATATAATTTAAATAAATTCATCAATAACTCTAAATAGTTCAATAAGGATAAGAAAAAAATTCATTCCTTTTTATCTTTATTGTATTGTTTTCCAAACTTGGTACAAATTTTTTCCTTTTAATATAGTGTATTTTAAAATAAAAATTATCCAAAACTCTTTTCATCAATATGTGCTAATATAAAGTAGGGAATGATAATGTAACATAAATTATTTGTGAGAAGGGCATAATAGTCTTTTATTTTTCAATTTAACACCATTAAGTCAATTTTAATGGCAAGGGAGGTCTTTGTACAGTAGTTTATAAAGAAAGGGAGGTTACCGTAATTTTTGAAACCATAGGGGCGGTCTGTGAAATTGTTAGTAAGCTCAGGAGATGTTAGTGTAATTTACCCTTTCTTAATTCACTACCTGATTTCATTTTGTTATTAAAATAGGATGTTTGAGAAATTTAATGTGGAATAAATGAACTTATTGTTTAAGCAATAACTTATGCTTGTTTTGGTGAATTTGTTTTAGGTTTGATCAAAATATGGCTTTGTTCGTTTAATAATTTTAGTTTAATTTAATTTTAGAAAAAGGTGTAATAACTAGAGAGAGATAGAGAGAGAAATAAGTGTAATGATTACAAAACAAAATTAAAACTATGAAACGAACAAGGTATTTTTTAGATTCATCATGATGGGGAGACGCCCCATTGACGTTGTCCCTGCATTGTTGTGTTTCCTGCCGATTTTAGTCAAAAATCTTTCGCCACACATAACTAACCAAAATAATGCAAATTCAAACATTATAAAAAAAAAAAAAAAGGGTCATGCTAACGGGTACCATAGTGCACCCGTTAAGAGTACAAAAAATACACTTTTGTGGGTATCATTTGTACAAAAAAAAAAAGTACACTTCAAAAGTACACTTGTACGTTAAAATACACTTAATTAAAGATGTACTTTAAAGTAAAAGTGTACTTTTAAATTGTACTTTTTTGTATTCTTAACGGGTGCATTATGGCACCCGTTAGCAAAATAACATAAACAATACGGAATAAATGCTATACCCTATAAAATGTTTGAATCATAAAATTTGAAATTGTGACTTGACCATAAAGATTGTCCAGTGAGGCATTGTTGCTCTCAATTGGCTATATTTTTCTTGTTGCCAATGATTTATAACTCTTCAGTTCTCTTTTTCTTTTCTTTTTTTGGCTTTACATTCAGTTTCTCGCTAGATGTATTGTCTTTCTTATCATTGCATTTGTGCTTGGATATGGTTTTCCTCAATGTATACTTTGTCGAGTTTTAGTAATAAAATTTTGTTGCCGATCAAATTTTTTTTTTTTACTCTTTTAGGTACAATTGTATTCGTGACTACACCGGGGAAAAATGTAATATGTTTAAAATAAAATCTTTTGTCACTCATAACTAACCAAAATAATAGAAAATAAACATTATAACTAAAAAAGTACAACTATACAAAATCTTTTGTTTAATTGTTTCATAAAATTTCTATCGATTTTAGTCAAAAATCTTTGGTCACACATGACTAACCACTCAAATTAGGGGTGAGCATGGACCGGATTGGTTCGGATTTGTAGTAAACCAAGAACCAAACCACTACCTACGGATTATGAATTGGAGAACCAAACCAACCCACAAAAGTCATAAAACCAAACCAATCCAAACCATTAAAATATGGATCGGATTCGGTTTCGAACCACGGTTTGCTTAAAAATTGAGATATTATTTCTGTAAAATATTTAGAGTACTTAAAATTTAGGTTTACTACGTTAGGTTTATATAGATTATGAATAGGTCCTCATATATAAAAATTTAGGGTAATTAGTCATGGTAATGAAGGAAATCAAGGAATATGAATAGACTATGACCGAATCATGTATAAAAATTTGGACAAATAGAAACATGCTGTGGAATCAAAATTGGAATGGAGAATTTCATCACTGAATTTATTTTCTAAGGCTAAATGACTATTGGTGCATTGGAATTAAGGGAATAAGTTGAGAATCCTAGGCAAAATAAAATCTTGCTAGAGAAGGAATAATGAATAAGTTAAATTAGGAAGTTAGTTGACTATGCCTTATATATATAATACATGGTTTGGATCGGATTGGAACCGGAACCATGAACGTAAATCCACAAACCAAACCATTGACTTCGGATTCTAATTTTTTTTAAACCAGGACCAAACCACGCTAATAAAAAACCAAACCAAACCAATCGGTTTGGATTGGTTCAGACTAGATTCATGGTTTCATGGGTTTTCTGCTCACCCCTAACTCAAATAACAAAAAATAAATATTATAAAATATCGTAACAAATTAAGTAATGTGTAAATTTACTTTTATACACGTACACACATAAACGAAAATAATACTAGAAACTAATTTAATCAGAAATTTACTTAAGTCAATTTTTTGGGTTCTATAAAGCACAACAAGTCAGTTCCAAATGATAATTGCTCGCATGCGGTGGTTAGCTCATGCGGTAGAGCTCTTGGATGCTCTACACTGCATCCCAGGATCGAGTCCCATCCCCCCCTCCCCCATGTAATAGATTAGGAATGACAAATGACCAAAAAAAAATGATAATTGCTCAATTCAAAGATTTTGTTAGATTTGAGCAAAAATCATAGTCATTTCATAAAATCAATTAGTGAGTTGATTTTAGCAGATTTTATCATTTGGAAAACTCACAAGTCAATTTTGTGGAGCAAACGTCACCATTACGTACATCACAGTTTTCTTGATCATTTAATTATGCAATGAGAGAGTTTGAGATAAATAGAGAGCGAAAACCCTCTTCCCCCATTTTTTCCCTGTTTTTCCAGCTGCCCTCCCTCATCCTTTCTTTCCCTCCCCCCATCTCCCGCTCTCTCCGTTATTTTTGGACGACAGCAACCCAGATCTTCTGATCTGAGATCTTTGGCCTTCAGACCTGAGCTTTGGTGCCGCATTTATGGGTTCTCCAGCAACAGCGGTGGTGATGCCTGGCAACTGCGATTGCGGTGGGACGAAAAGGTGTAAGCCTCCGGACGCTGATACATTTCCGTCATCTTCCTCTAGACACATCTGAGCGGATTGGTGGTTTCCATCATCGTTGTTATACAATTTTGAGGGTTTTATTTATTTCTTTTGTTGTTTTCTTGTATTTTTTGACTGGTAGTGTCCTTTTTTAGTCTAATAATATAGGAGTAAGTCTTTTCGGTTTAAAAAAAAAAAGAAGGAATTATGCGATTACTTCTTCTCTAAAGCTATCATGGAGTAAGTCTTTTCGGTTTAAAATAAAAAAATAAAAATAAAAAAAAAGAATTATGCGATTACTTGTTCTCTAAAGCTATCATTAGGTGCCTCACAGGTTGGGCTTTGGGTGGGAGCCTTGTTAAATTCTTGATAGACAGCTACGAGTATCTTCAACTGGTGATTTAGCAAAATATTTAGTTTATTTTCTTATTTATCTAAAAAAAATTACATTTGTTAGTTTTGCGTCGATTTTTTGTGGTTTATTTGGTAACTGTGCGGTACTCAGTCCCGGGATTCATTTTTTTTTTTTTTTACTTTTTGGCTTTTTTAGTTTATAGTTAGAATGTATTTTAAATTTGGTAAAGTGTTTAGGAGAAATGTGCTTAATGCATTTTGAAACAGGTGTACTGTTTGAGAGATGTGAGCAGAATACATTTTGTAGGTGTTTTTGTTAATCAAAATGGGGAAAGTGAAAAATGAGAAGTCAAAAAACTCATCCCAATTTTGGCTTCTCCTTTCTATTGTCAAAAAACCAAAACACATTCTCACATAACACATTTTCCATTTTCCAGCCAAACAATCAAAAGCAAATAATGCCAAAATGAAAAGTAGAAAAGGAAGCACCAAACAGGCCTCAACTATTGGGGTCTCCGTAGGGACCCAAGTCACCACATCCCTTAGTGACCTTAATTGTGGGACCTCTGAAATCTTCATTTGGGATTTGAACCGTTTATTTTCTCAGGAATATTGAGCGTGGATACAAAAAATTATGATCGTCATAGATTGGTAGACACACAAGTGCGACAAATTTGCCTTACATTTTATTCTCTAATGGTCACTCATTTTTATAAAATAAATGGTATCCGACCATATGACTACCAAAATTCATTTAATCTGATTTTTTACATGAATGATCTACTCAATATTCTTGAAAAATTAAACAGTTCCGAATTCCGATCCCAAATATATATTCTAGAGGACCCAAAATTGAAGTCACTACAAAAGTGTAGCAACTTAGGTCACTATATATGGAAACCTCAAACCTAAAGATGAATACTTCTATTGGCCTCCTGCCTCATGTGATTACTCCACAGAGCAGCGCACAGTCGCCAATTAAGGGGGTGTTTCACTAAAAAAATAATAATTTTTTTCAAAAATCAATACAGATTATTCTCTCACAATACATCACATAGAAAACTGTACAAATACGATTTATTTATAATAAAAAAAAAACTCCCTTAATGGAACACCCCCTAACTTTTAACGGGTGTTTCGGTTGTTGAGTCTGCGAAACCAGTTCTGTGATACGTGTCGCGTATGTAAGTTTCCACTATGAGGTTATGACTCAGCTGAAACCACCCTTTTGAAACCATGTGTTTTCGATCTCCATTGGGTCCTTTTCACACCTTACCAACCCACTTGGCCGGAGACGCGTCTATCTGATTCTTATCTGATTGCATTATTGTCTGTCAAGAGAAGGTCCAGGATTTAAGTTTACGGAGAAATATCGAAACCCCTTTGTTTATTTAACCGACTAAATTCCCTACTAACCCCCGCTGATATAAATACAGTACTGGAGAAAAAAAAAAAAAAAGATTCAGTCTGTTTTTTTTTTTTTTTTGGGCCATATGATTTAGATTGAATTTTTTTTTCAGTATTGTTTACATTAATGGGGTAAGTTGGTAAGTTAACAACAGAAAGGGTTCTTTTTTTTTTTTTTGGTAATTCGGAATATCAAATAACAACACAAATTTCAGGGCAATACCATGCAGGTTGTTAAGGGTGAGTTCTTGAATGGATTTTATCAAAATCTCATAAAATCAAGCCTTTGATTTTATCCATTCGTGGAGAGAGTTGATAAAATCTTATCTGAGTTGATAAAATCTTATCAAATCTTGATGGCTGTGTTCGGTTAATAGTTTTAGTTTAGTTTAGTTTTGATGATGTAAGCAGGTGTAATAAGTGGAGAGAGATAGAGAGAAAAGTGAGAAAAATGATGATGTCAGCAAAACAGAAATGCACCAAAACTGGAGCAAAGCTGTAAACCGAACATGCCCGATAAAATCTAGATAAAATCCGTTCAAGAACTCACCCAAAGTAAGTGATTACAGACCCAAAATCAACGAAAGCTATACTAATCTAAAATATGCCCATGTATTTTCCTATTGTTATCTGAAGTGCTTTTGTTCTTTTACCTCTATGGAAACATATTTATGTGTGGATGTTGTGCGATAAGTGTTGTGCGGAAAAACTTCATCGTTTTGCTTGATTTTTTGCCACACCTCTAAAACTTCAAAAGACCTTGTTTGGAGGAAGAAAAAACCACTACAAAGTGCCTAAACCCTAAATTCAAAGTGCTTAAACCCACTATACCCTACTCCAAAAAGCCTAAATTCCCTAAAATTGAATCCAAAAATAAACTCTCCAAATAGGGCCCTTGGAAGCCTTGGAGGTGTACCAAGAAAATGAGCAAAATAATGTATTTTTGCCGCACAACACCCACCCCGGATTCGCAGTGTTGTGATATTGGAACCATAAAATTCAATCGGAGAGAACGCAATTTTTTTTTTCAGCATAAACTAATCCTGTGAAATATACTAAACATATCATGAATTCCTTACTTTTATATTCGGCTATGTTATTGTTCACAGCGTTTGTTGATTTAACTCTCCTATTTTTTGTGAAGACTTTAGGACAAGAATATGGTTAGAAAATTAAATTTCTTTCAAATATGTAATTTTGATTTTTTATATGAATGTAAATAGGCAAGATAAACCAAAATATACGAAATGTTGCAATGTTACACTCTATGTTCTCCATAGTTTTCTCCATGATTTAATTGTACAATATTTACTTCTTCTTCCAAGCAGAGGCGGCTCTAAGAAGAGCCGAGGGTGGTCACTCGAACACCCTGAAAAAAATAATTTTTTTAGAAATACATGTAAAAATTTATTTATTTTTTAATTTTTGTCATTTTGAACACCCTAACCAAAATATTTGAACACTCTACCCAAAATGTTTGAACACATTACCCAAAAAAATTTGAACACCCAATCCTAATGACGGAATTCACCATGCACTATTTGATACTCCATTAGAGAATAGTATAAATTGGATATTTGAGAATTTGGGTGTTTCTTTGTCTCAACACATTTAGCTCAAAGGGATAAGAACACTTTTAACTATCTCTCTTTAATCTATTTATACTTATTCCAAATGATTACTCATTACATTATAAAATATAGATCAATAATTTAATATATGTGCGCTATCTTTTTTTGTGAAACACTTTAATATATATGCACAGAGGGTATATAGACACAATAGATTTGGATTATTACATAGGTCATTCATAGGTTTGATTCTTTTTTAATTTTTGTTTGGTAGTTGGAACCATGGACAAGTTTGTGATAAGAAAATCTAGAACGGTGCAAGAGTCATTTTCTATTGAAACTTTTTTTATGATAGCAACCCCTAAAACTCATCAAAGCGAAGCTGTATTGACTTGGAATTGTTGTTTTTTTGGTAGCATTGTTGTATTAGTAGAATTTTTATTTTTATTTATTTATGTACAGTTATGATTTCTAGAGGACATTGACTTTGCCCGGTTTATGTGTATGGCGAGGCGTAAATAGACCCTGGGATTAGTGGCAACAATGTTTTGATTTAACAAAAAAAAAAAAAAAAAGTTGGACGCACGAACATCATTTTGCTATCATTTCTAAATTTCTTACACGAAGGTGTTAAATGTGTTATGCTTTTATAACTATCGTGTCTGACCACACAGTTTTTGCAATAATAATATCCAATGCAGGACTCATAAATTGAATGGTTTGAATTAACCGTTGTAAGCTTACAAAAGATCCACGAAGGCCTAAAATTGGATGGGACTGGATGGATCAGGACTAGAGAGTAGTCTTTCTCTATCGAATGACACCATTTTCTCATACCTTTCCTTATGTGTGTGAAATACGGTTTAGAAAAATCAATCCCTAGTCTATTCTCTCTCTGTCAGTAAGTGCAAATGGAAGAGGGTAGGATGGAAACAGCCAAACGGGTCATGGCCTAACTCAAGTCTTCATCTTTTCACAACAAAGTTGCTCAATTTAGATTCCTTCCTCTTTACACACGAGTGCGCGCAAGATGGTCCGAACCACCCAGTTATATAAAAAATGATTTCTAGAGGACCGTAGTAGAATTTCTGAACACCCTCAAGAGAATTTGTAGAGTTGCCACTAGTGCAAAAGACTCGTGGATAAAAAAAAAAATAGTACAAAGGACACGCCGGTCCTTCCGGGGTAACATCTTGAGCAATCAACCTTAACTTCCAAAGAAAAAAATGTCAGGACCACAATACAGGACCCCAAAAGCCAAGTCTATGGTCTGTGTCTTCAAGTTAAAACTTCTCTTCTCCTCCATCCACGTCTTGTTTAGTATCCACAAGTACTTGAAAGGCATAGATGTATGTAAAACAAACTTCCTACTGTAAATTCAAATCTAGCACTAATACAAGTTGAAAAATTCTGTTCTTCCCAACTGTCGTGTAGTATGAGTTTGTGGCAACAATATTTTGATTTAAAAAAAAAAAAAGTTGGACGCACGAACATCATTTTGCCACCCTTTTTAAATTTCTTGCACGAAGGTGTTAAATGTGTTATGCTCTCACAGCTATCGTGTCTGACCACACAGTTTTTGCAATAACAATATCCAATGCAGGATTCATAAATTGAATGGTTTGGATTAACCGTTGTAAGCCTACAAAAGATCCACGAAGGCCCAAAATTCAATGGGACTAGATGGATCAGGACTAGAGAGTAGCCTTTCCCTGTCAAATGGCACCATTTTCTCATACCTTTCCTTATGTGTGTGAAATACGGTTAAGAAAGATCAATCCCTAGTCTATTCTCTCTCTGTCAGTAATGCAAGTGGAAGAGGATGGGATGGAAATAGCCAAACATGTCATGGCTCAACTCAAGTCTTCGTCTTTTCACAACAAAATTGCTCAATTTAGATTCCTTCCCCTTTACACATGAGTGCGCGCAGGATAGTCCGGACCACCCAGTTATATAAAAAATTATTTCTAGAGGACCGTAGTAGAATTTCTGAACAACCTCAAGAGAATTCCTGGAGCCGCCACTGCTTCCAAAGCCCAAGCTACACCCTCCATTCTTAATTGCTAGTTCACTATTTTGTTTTCGAATGTTTCAAAATGTTTGTCCAACTTGAAAAGTCAAAAATTTTAAAAAGGGCAATTTTCGAAAACTATCCTTGTAAATATATACTCCCATATTGCTCAATTGAGTTAGAATAAGAGCTAGAGTAGAGGAAGGGGGAACAAGGGGCCTTGTAATGAGGAGCTCACTACAGGGTTCCTTGTTCATTCGGCCGTCCATCTCGATAATGAACACTCGGATTTAAATTTAAATAATGGACGGCTCGGATCATTTGGAGTTTGGATTAAATCCGAGCTATCGGTGTCGACATGGACGGTTGGATGAGACTCATTACACTCCTGTTGGAAGTCCCCTCACTACATGCCCCAAATTCGAGGAAGGGTGCATCAGTGAATGTGGGGTTTGGTGAAAAGTTTTCTGAATCCATATTTTTTTAAAACATCAGTGGATGTTGTGGAGAATGGTGAGAATAGATCCAATTAGAGAAAGGAAATTTGCATTAAGGAAAGGAATTGTTGGGAGGATAACATTAGGAGGAGATAGTGGAGTACTATGAGAGAATTAGTAGGAGGGGAATTTACGTGGTGGGAGGAGTAGAAAATGAAAGGATAAGTTCTGCAACTCTGCTAGAGGTACCGATCACTTGGATACCGATGGGTATAGCTAGTATGCGGAGCCCTCTTGGAGATTCTGCACAAATGATATTTTGACCCGATTTAAAATTTTTTAAATAATTTTTAGTGGTCCCACTAGAAATAAGCTCAAACGAATACCTGCAACTGGTTGATCTGATGTACCTATTTTTCATTCAGATTACAAGGTTGATTGCTCACTTATTATTGTAAGGATTTATAGATACCACATTAGGTGGTACTATTACTTAATCAATATCTTCAGAATTATTTTCCTTTTATCAAATGCTCAAATTATTTTTTCATCCTAATCAAATCTAGTACCACTAGTACATGCAATCACATCCATCAACCCCGGAAATTAATCGCATGTCCTCGTTATTTCTATCATCAACCTCATCTTTTTCAAACTATTGAAAAAATAACCTGACAATCAAACATGACTACTAGCTCCCCGTATTAATTTCCTTCCTCATCTAATTGTAAAAGGTAATCATACCATTATTTTTTATCCCATTCATTACAAACTGGGTACTGGGAACACGGTCGTGGATCATCAAAGCATTTGAAAAGGAAGTCAATAATTTGAGGTTGGATTTTTGAAAAGGGAACATGAGGAGCTAGATAACGGTCAAGGTCAGTTGGGCCAACTGTTGGCTATTTGTGTTCTCCATAATTTTCCCATCATTAATTCATCATTTAGAGCTCATCGAAAACACTAATCACGTCGAAAGTCATGATAGTCGAAATTGTCAATCGAGTTTCGATCAATATGATTTCATACAACAACACAATCTTGAAAACTATTAAGTCGCACAAAGGATTCGAACACATTTATCTCAATATTTTTGACATGGTTGATGTTCTCAACAAATTTTTATAAAAAAAAAATGATAAGTAAATGAACCTAGTAAGGATCCACAAAAGACACTGATGGAAGGATCCAGCTCCTGAGGGGCTTGAATTAACCTTTCAAAAACCACTCATTTTGGAAAAGAAAAGAAGGGTTACTGGAAGTACTAATATTCCCATGCATGAATTATTGTTTCATAATCAACTTATGAAAATTGGGTCATTCAGCTCACTAAACTGACAATAAGCAAAGAAAAAAATTATTTAAAAAAAAAAACCATAAATTTGTGTGTACTTTTTATACTTTTTAATGTACTTTCACAAACTTTTATACATCTTTTTACACATTTCAACAAATTTTTTAGATCTTAACGACAGCCAAAGGACTGATTTTAGAAAATTTTGCTTCCTATGAGAAATGATTAAAATGTGAAAATCATGGCATGGTGAAACGCATGCCAATCAGTAAAGTCAAGACTTGACTTCCTAGTGTTCATTGGACAACTTGCACCAAGCTGCTCCCAAATTCCAAATGGCCCCAAAATTATGTCAACAAAGTAGGCCAGGCTCTCACTTTTAATCTTAAAAGAACACTGTATTAAATTAAAAGTTTGTACAAGTTACTTATTGAGGCAGTTACTGATGTTCTAGGGCATAAATTTTTAGCTATTGGTCACACTATTTGACTTTTTATCCATCTCCATCAGATGATGAAAAAGTGGTATAGAAATATAGATCAAAGTTCAAACATGGAAAAAAAACTCCGCAAAAACAAAATAAGAAACAAATACTTTCTTGTTTTATTTATTTTTGTCTTCAATTAAGTTTTTTAACTTTTGATCGTATTATTTTATTTTTAAACTCCTCTCATTAAGACAAATCAAAAAATAAGTAGTAGTGAATATCGAATATAGATACAGACTGCCATATTGGAGCATATGCCTAGCCCTAGTAGAGGAGGAGCTACATATCTATTTTGGAGTATATTTTGCATATGTTTGTTATAGATGGTCTTAAAAAAAGGTGTAAAATTTCGACAATAACGAAAAATATGAGAACAATATTCGAGATTATTTTTCAATTTATCAAAACCGTCCATAAAGACTCGAATGATTGGATTTAGTCAAGAAAAAATCTTTGAACCAAAATTTCTTTCATAATTTGGCCCCCTCCAATTTCGATTTTTGGCACCGCCATTGAGCCCCAGTACAAGGAAAGGAACCATGTAGCCAAACAAAATAAAAAGGAAATGTTTTTAACCATGATTTTTTGACGATTAGGTTAACTTGGTTCCGGTCGTTTGCATGTTTATTTGGATGGAAAATCTATGGTTGGTAAGGTACCACAGATTTAAATGTTGGGTATGCCGTCAAAGTCATAATTAAGTGGGTTTGCTTCAAATCTGGACCAGCCTTTCTCTGGACCTGTTTCGCTATGTAAAAATATTAGGTTTTTTTTTTTTTTTGGTCATTCGTCATTCCTAATCTATTACATTGGGGAGGAAGAATGGGACTTGATCCCGGAACGCAGTGTAGGACATTCAAGAAATATTAGTTTGAACGGATGTGTAAATAATTACTTGGACAAATTTACTTTTTTTTTTTTTTTTAAAGAACTGAAGGGCAAAAATATTTTTAAATCCGAATAGTCTATTTTATTTTATTTTTTTGCTAGACAATATGTTATTAGTTTTTGTTACATTACTACGAGGGCCAACCTTCAGTCTATATGAATTTAACCTTAGATCTCACGCTCCAAAGGAGGGCTAGACAACCATTAATTGGGCCAAGGACCCGGGAGTCCTGTAGGGCCGGAAGTGTCGTACAGGGTTGTCGTGCACGATCTGGACCATCCAAAGTATTTTCAACGGTGCAGATTTATTACAGGTAAATAAATATCCTACCCATAAAATAATGTATTAAATCTTGACCGTTGAAAATACTTTGGACGATCTAAATCATGCACTATATACATCTCTGTAGGGCAGCCCCGCCCCGCCCACAGGATCCCCGATTCCGCAGGCAAAACCCCAAGTTCCAAACAGTCTATCGTAGGTAGGTGGTTTTGGTCACATCCATGGTGAAATGTGAAGCTTTGGGGTCTAGAGAATTCTTTTTCATACAATTAATGTTTCATTATCATACAATTGTTTCATTAATGAACATATATGATAGATACCAAACTGGGGCCCAAAAGGCTATGCTTTACTTAGTGGGAAGTCCACCGTGCCAAAAAAAAAAAAAACCGGTGTGCCTCTGTGCCAAGTGCAGTTGAACCGTTTGATTGTGTGAGTTTTTTTTATGGTTTAAAATTTCAGTGTAATTCAATGGCCGAAACTGCTCTTGGCACAGAGGCACACAATTTTTCGGTACAGAGGATCTCTGGCCGCTTTACTTGCCTATGGGAAAGTCGGCCATGATAGTAGGTTGGTCTTGGTCACAATCAATGGTCAAATCTTTTGAAGATTACAGGTGGAGTTTGGAGAATTTTATTAGTGTCTGTTTGCTTAACTAAAAGAGTTTGTTATGGTCGCAACAAAAATGCTGTTAATAAGCTTTCGTTGTCAAAACTTTGGAGGGCAGAATACGGGCGCTAATGGACGACGGTCTGGCCAAATCTAGTCAGGCCCAGAGTGGGCCTAACCAGAGCAAAGTGTTAATTGTTCGGGCCACGATAGGCTGGGCCAAGGGCGTAGCCCATTGAATGACGGGCGGGTGGCCATTGCGCCAATATATGTCTCAATGGCCACCCGCCATCGCATGGATGCCGTAGAAAGACTATTCAGTGACGTGGCACAGGTTAACGTGGCGCTCATTGGACCTAAATGCATGACAACTTGGTGTTATCCAGATATGGTTATGGATGACGCCAAACCCTCAAAGTCATTACGAGAGCACAAGCCGGGCAGTGGCAGAGCCACATATAGACCAGTGTGCCCACACTGGATATTAGGGAGGATTTATTTTTATTTTTATTTGTTGTAGAAAAATATAAATTGGTACTCACTATTTTTTTTTTATACAAAAAACTAATTAATGCTCTTGGGGCACCATTACTTGGTGTTATAATGTCATTTTCCTGACCTATTTATATGGGACTCAAAACTAAATATATGAGTTTTATTTGAATATGTGATGAAAGCTGATAAAAAAAAGTGATGGAGAAGGGTGCTAGGGCATCACGTGGTGATGCCCTAAGAGCCACTGAATAACTAATTACTCATAGACAAACCTCAAATCACTGAATTTTTTCCTTGAAACTATAACGGTACGTCTTGTTCGTTTAGTAGTTTTAGTTTAGTTTAGTTTTGGAGATAGAGGAAATGAGTGGAGAGAGATGAAGAGAAAAATGAGGGTAGTGATTTACAAAACAAAACTAAACTAAACTAAACTAAAATCCTAAAACAAACAAGGCCAACGTGTTTATAGAACCCTAGACCTCCACTGACTCCAATCCCAGACCATCCCCTTGAAAGCCAAGGGATACAACCAAATAAGTTAAAAGGTACATATGTCCATAAAATGTAAATCGAGCAAGACTCATTTCAAATGAAAATCAAGACATGTTAGATTCTTTAAGAAACAAATTTTTTCACAAAAAAAGTATTGGCCTTTATAAATTGTGCCTCTTTTATTTTTTGAACGGCAAAAAAAGAGTTTATTAATCTTTGGAAACAAATTACAAAGATTAAAAGGATCCGAGAGAAAGACATCACAATGGAAGGAGACAACCCAACAAGGTTGGCACCCCACCCAGCGACAATGCCCTCAAGGACCCAAGGGGAGATAACAAAGTTAACCAGAGGTCAACAAGAACAGAGATACAACTCAAAATTGATACAACTTAGCGACAACAATGAGCAAAATAGGCTTAGAATATTCTCCACCCAAGAGTTTTCGAAATCAACATCAACAGTAGCTACTGTCCAACAGCATCCTCAGTGGCTAGATTCCAATAACATCTTTAGAAGCACCCAAGTGAATCTCCAAAGATCAATCAAAAGCACCAGATAGCATCCATAGAACCAAGACTAGCATCCATATAACCAAGACCAACACCAAACAGCACTAGCAGATAGTACTAGAGATGCTAAACCAAGAGAAAGAGACATTATCCATACCATCAGACAACAACAATATGAACAGCAGAAAACAGCAATCGGTAGCAGCAGCAGGTGAACACAAAGTGCAGCAACATGATCGCAGCAATGAAGGAAAGCATACGTTGCTCCAAATATGATCCACAGCAATCTAGAAATTACCAGACAAACCCCCAAATATGCTCCAAAAAGCAGATTATAACACCCAAAATAGCAAATCAAAAAAACCACAACAGATTGATGCCCCACATTTCGAAGCAGGGTCTTGCACCTGGGGAGATTATGAGAGATATGATTAGATTTGGGTTTGAGCTCTTTCTTTGTCTTCGGCTAACCTGTCAGCAATCTTGCTGATCACTTCTTCGTCGTCTCCATCATAACCAATACCCAAAGATTTATTTACCGTCCAAATTGCTTGTGCTTCATTTAAGAACATTTTATTCCTGTTAACAATTCCCTCTGAAGAGATAGAAGCAGACAACGCTGCAGCTGCAACAGCTGATCTAAAAACAACACATTTTTGTTTGTTCCTACCACCTTTTCGATTTTGGAGATCAACTTTAGAGAAACCAAAAATGTCGTTAATGGATTTCCTCTTTTTTTTCCCTTTAACACCTTTGATGGCTGCTTTGATAGGGATCATTTGATTTTCTTCTAAATGTTCCAGAGTAGGCCTAACCTCAGCCACAATTGTGCCTTCACTAACCCAATTTGCTGGTTACGCCACTGGAGCCGGGCATGATATTCTTAGAAGCCAGGTCATTCTCTCTAATAAAGTACACCACGAAATCATAGAGAGGTATGTTGTAAATTCTGCTTTTACCACTGTTGATTGTCAAATAAGCATCAGAATATATACCCTCTGGTTTACTTTCGGCCAGTTGGCACTGACGTGTTGCTCATTTTGTGGTTAGGCCATACAAGGAAGGAGCTAGACTAGAAAGTTTCCCCATAACAATTTTTAGTAGAGAGCTATGGTGTTCAAGGGATAAATCTCCTGCACATCCATTAATTATCAATGACAGATTATATATATAATACCGGGATCAAGGTCTTCCCGGTATTTTTTTTTTTTTTATTTCTCGCAAGAACCCTTAAAAACACATTTTACACACATTAGACGGTTCGGATTTTGCAAAAATATTTTTTAAAAACTTCAAAACACCCAAAAACCTCCAGTCAGGGATTCCTGACTGAAAGCTTGCCGTATATATACAGGGATATAGAGCAAGCTTCTAGTCCGAACTCCGGGACTTCGGACCTCCACGTTACTGATATTTTTATTATGATCCGAACCGTCCAATGTGTTTAAAATGTGTTTTTAACGAGAAATCATAATTTAAAAAAATACCTGGAAGGGCTTGATCTAAGCAGTTTTTCACAAAACTGTATATGTACAGTTTTTGTGAAAACTACTCGGATCAAGGTCTTCCTGGTATTTTTTTTTATTTCTTCTCACGGGGACCCTTAAAAACACATTTTACACATATTGGACGGTTCGAATTTTGTAAAAACAATTTTTAAAAACTTCAAAACACCCAAAAAAACTCCTATATATATATATATATATATATATATATATATATATATATATACGGAAATGTTCACATCCACACCTCCCGGAAATAAGAAAAAAATGGTTTTTTTTTAGTTGCAAATTTTTTTTGGAAAATCCGATCCGTCCAATGTGTTCAGAAGTTGTTTTCAATGCTCCACGAGGAAAATCTTCAAAAAAAAAAAAAAAAAACCGGGAAGGGCTTGATCCAAGCAGTTTTCGCAAAAACTGTATTTATATATTTTTACGAAAACTGCTTGGATCAAGCCCTTCCCGGTATTTGTTTTTGAAGATTTTTCGCGGGACCCTTGAAAACACCTTCTGAACACATTGGACGGATCGGATCGTCAAAAAAATTTTGGATCAAAAGTCTGGAAATCAAAAGTCCGGATAAGAACCGGAACCTATATATATATTTGGAACTGCGAAAAAAAACTTTATTAATCAATTCAAGTATTACAAAAATTAAAGGAAGCGTATGATTGTATATATAACCAGCCTAACCAGTGAAGTTGAAAAACCGTCAAAAAATCAACCAACCCGTTGGTTTCAAAGATCAGTGGATTAGGCAATGGGTTAGAAAATTGTCAACCCGCCAACTACTGATTGGTTGAATGATACGCTCTTAACCCACCAAACCCTAACGCAGCATATGGAGGGGGGATATAAATTTGTCCCGGATATACATATCCGGGAGACCCATATCCGGTGTTTGTTTGGTTTAAGACTGTCCCGGATATATTTTAGCTGGTATTTGCATATACCTCTACAGCCGGCTTAAAATTAGGCACCCTCCCCCAGTCTCAGTTATATCCGGCCTTCCTTCAAACTTTTGACTTTTTACTGTGGCCCACCACGACGACAACAGAGGGGAGGGAGAGAGAGAGAGGGTGGAGGGAGCAGAAGAGAGAGAGAGGGGCAAAGGGGTGTGGCCCCCCATGTCTTACTTTTTTGACTTTCTTAATTGGGAAAAAGAGGTATTTTACATTATTCAATCCCCCATATCCCCCTTCTACAACAACAAAACAAACAAAGTAATTTTTTATCTCCCCTTCTAAAATAATACCTCTTCAAATCATATCCACCTCTATATCCCCCTCTTATTATATCTCTCTCCACCCCTTATATACATATCCCGCTAACAAACAGGGCGTAAATTATTAAAATATGGTTCAGCTATCTCATATAGCTAGACCAATTATGCCACCTATAGACCTACATGTACGAGGTGAAGAGATTTGGTGAGCAGAGTTGGTAATATATGAATGCCCTCATTACGAGTATCCGTATGCATTGACATATAAACAACTGCAAATGATCCCATGGAACTGGCATTTATTCGCTGAAATTGACCAAGGAATTATTGGACTCAAGAAATTGACAGACAATATGTATAACCGCATCTCATCTTCTCCATAAAATTGAATTAACTGAGTTTCCACTACAGTATTTTCGGTATTCTTGGACTAAAAGTTATCAAATCATTTAATGTATGTTAGGAGAATGACTTGTTGATTTGATAACTTGTAGTCCAAGATAACGAAAATACTGAAAACACCGTAATGGAAACTCAACCTAACTCAATTAAGCAAAAGATAAATTGTTGGGCCCGTAGTGCCCCGATGGTTTGGTTACACAATGTTACTCCTTGCAACCACACTAAAAATAGACTTACGGGTGCGATGTTGAATGTCATAAAAGACTTAACTGAAGCCCTTCTAACATCAATTGGTTTTAGGAAAGATGGTGGAAAAGCGGTCCGACAAGTGATATCAGAGCCAGGAGGTCATGGGTTCAAGTCGTGGGAGCGTTATCGTGAGGGAGGGATTGTTGGGCCCGAAGCACCGCCATGGGCTTGGGTTACAGAACGTCATTCCCTGCGACTGCTCTAAAAACAGACTTGTGGGTGCAATGTCGAATGCCATAAAAGATTTAACTGAAGCCCTTCCTAACACTAATTGGTTTTAAGAGAGATGATAGAAAAATGGTTCAAAAACTAATTTTGGCATACCACTTTTTGAACACTAAAAGACAAATATTGAAATGTAATTATCAATATATTGAGTGCCAAAATCATTTCTAATTTGCTTTCCTTTTAGTGTCGACTTAAAGGTTTGTTTGGTAAAGATTTTTAGGAAAGCTTTTGGGGTAATGAGAGAGAGAGAGAGAGAGAGAGGGAGATAAGTGGAGAGAGATAAATAAATATACGAGACTAATAAGGGCTCCTTTGGGGAAAAACCAAAAAATGGATTATTGGTTTTTTCATTTTGTCCTTATTCAAATTTTTTTTGTATTTGTTAGTTTTGCGTCAAGATTTTGTAGTTTTTGGATTTCTCTCGACGAGACGAATCTAACAAGTATAAATTTATGGGCATACCAAATATTTTTTAATAAAGCCAAAATTAATTCAATAATCTAAGTATTTCAGCTTTATTCAAAAAAAAAAATTTGGTTTGATCATAAGTTTATACTTGTTAGATTCATTTCGCCAAGAGGAATCCAGAAACCACAAAATCTTGGCGCAAAACTAACAAATGCAAAAAAAAAAATGAATAAGGACAAAATGAAAAAACCAATAATCCGTTTTTGATTTTTTTTTTTCCCGAAGGAGTAATAAGTGGAGAAAAAATTTATTGAAACTTTGCGGAGTGACCAAGGTTCTGAATACCGTATCGGCTCGAGTACCGGTTTTCCTATTGGTACGGTACGGTATCGATACTGGTACCGGTCAATACCGGGTACCGTGTCGGATTTGCTGCAACTATATATATATATATATATATATATATATTGAGAGAGAGAGGGTTCAATAGATACAAAATTTGTCACAGAATATGACATTTTCAATCCCATTTTCTTAAAAACCAAGGTAGCCCCCTTAGACCCACTTAATCTATGTATATTTAGTATATACTTTTTGTATTTGATGTTTGGTAGTGATAGAAGTTGAACCCATGCATCACAAACCCTTTTTAAAAAACATACCCTGTTTTTTTATAATCTCCCCGTTCAGAAATCATAGTTTTTGGGTCACACCGAGACCAAATTAGAAAAGTGTGTAACTACAATGTTATAGATCTTGAAATTCTCTTAAATTTTGATATATTACTTGTCTTGATCGGAGTTCTGAGTAAAAAGTTATGGCCGGAATACGGTGGCAATTCTGTTCTGTCCTGTCCGATATTTGCCCGGTATTTTCCGGTACCGGCCGGTATTCCCGATAATTGCCAGTACGGCCGGTACCGCCCGGTATTGAACACAGTACAGTATTGAGGGTCCTTGGTACCGTTTTTATACAAACCTTGAGAGTGACAGCGCGCTTTTGAAAACCCCAAGTGATCATGAACAAAGCCAGTTCAAGTCCGCCTTGAGGTGAAAATATCATGCATCTCTATCAGTACAGAAGAATGATTCATCCTTTTGCTTGAAATTTTAGCACTCTGCTTTGCTCTTCTGCTGGGCCGGCGTGACAAAAATGATGGGACTTTCTTTGCTAATTAATCTTGCATTAAATAGTGTTGACAAGGGCTAGAAATTATAACTCCGTAGATACATGGTTGCGTGCAATCCTCTTATTATATCATCAAGTTGTCCACATTGAAAGGTGACATGCAGGGGCAGACCGAGGGGATGCACGTTATAGTTTCGAGGAAAAAATTCAGTGAATTGAGGTTTGTCTATGAGTAATTAGTTATTCAATGACACCCTTCTCCATCACTTTCACATATTCAGGTAAAACTCATATATTTAGTTTTGAGTCCCACATAAATATGCTCGGAAAAATGACATTATAACACCAAGTAATGGTACCCCAAGAACATTAATTAGTTTTTTGTATAAAAAAAAAAAGTGAGTACCAATTTATATTTTTCTAAAATAAATAAATCCTCCCTAAAATCCTGGCCCACACTGGTCTGTAAGTGGCTCTGCCACTACCCGGCTTGTGACTTGTAGGTGTGACGTTGATTGTCATAAAAGACTTAATTGAAGCCCTTCTAACACCAATTGGTTTTAGGAGAGATGTTGGAAAAGTGGTCTGACAAATGGTATCAGAGTCAGGAGGCCATGAGTTCAAGTCGTGGGAGCGTCATCATGAGGGAGGGATTGTTGGGCTTGGAGTACGGCCATGGACGTGGGTTACACAACGTCACTCCCTGTGACGCTCTAAAAACAGACTTGCGGGTGCAATGTCGAATGCCATAAAAGATTTAACTAAAGCCCTTCCTAACACCAATTGGTTTTAGGAGAGATGATGAAAAATGGTCCAAAAAATAATTTTGGCACACCACTTTTTGAACACTAAAAGACAAATATTGAAATGTGATTATCAATATATTGAGTGCCAAAATCATTTCTAATGTGCTTTCTTTAATTAGTGTCGTCTTAAGGGTTTGTTTGGTAAAAAATTTTAGGAAAGTTTTTGGGGTAAGAGAGAGAGAGAGGGAGATAAGTGGAGAGAGAGAAATAAATATACGAGTCTAATAAGGCTTAGTTTTCCGTTTGAACCATGATTTTAGCAAACGAGTTTAACAGGTGATAAAATCATGATTTTGAAATCAAAAAATGAAGTGGTTCTATGTATCGTTTTTCGATTTTTTTTGCACCAAATTAAAGTACTCCTCGTGTACTTTAATTCGGTGTGGAAAAAAATCGAAAAACGATAAACGGAACCACTTAATTTTGTGATTTGAAATAGCTATGATTTTAGCACGTGAACTCATTTGCTAAAATCATGGTTGATTTTAGCAATTGAGTTGCTAAAATCAAACGAAAAACTAAGCCTAAGTGGAGAGAAAATTTATTGAAACTGTACTGAATGAGAGTGCGCTTTTGAAACCCCAAGTGACCATGAACACAGCCGGTTCAAGTCTGCCTTGAGGTGAAAATAACATGCATCTCTATCAGTACAGAAGAATGATTCGTCCTTTTCTTGGAATTTTAGCACTCTGCTTTGCTCTTCTGCTGGGTCGGCTTGACAAAAATGAATCGGGACTTTCTTTGCTAATTAATCTTGCATTAAATAGTGTTGACAAGGGCTGGAAATTATAACTCCGTAGATACATGGTTGCGTGCAATCCTCGTATTATATCATCAAGTTGTCCACATTGAAAGGTGACATGCAGGGGAGGACCGAGGGGTGCAGGCGGTGGTTGGCCCCTGGACGCTCCCCAATTTTTTTTCTATTTATGGTACTTTTTTTGAATTTTTTTTTGTAAAATTACTAAAGAGTTGTCCCGGTAAACTAGGTGAAATTCACAATCCTGCGTCCGCTACCAGTGACATGAAAAAGTACATAATCTCTCGGATCACCACCATTCTTAACTGAAATTAACTATAGTATACATTATGCCCCTGAGAGAAAAGGAAAACTACACTGGCCTTGTTCGTTTTCCTGTTTAGTTTTAGTTTTAGTTTTGATGACATCATCATTTCCCTCATTTCTCTCTCTATCTCTCTCCACTCATTACATCTGCTGATATCATCAAAACTAAACTAAACTATCTAACCAAACACAGCCAATACATTTTATGGGCAAAGGGAAAATAATGACGTATACATGCGTATAATAACGAAGTGATTAGACTTTGCAATAGGATAGCGCATTGGACGGTCCACCTCGTTTGTATTCAGACCAATTTGCGCATACTTTAAATAATTTTAGTGGGACTAAGAAGTGTTGGAATATGTATATTGAGACTCTGTGAACACTTTTTTTTTTTTTCATTGGAAAAAGTAACATTTTATTGAGGGAAAGGAGAAGGGGAATCCAACAAAAAGTTTGATAGTACAGCCTGTTGGGACAAACCCAAACACATCAAAAGGGACGAAGCCCTAAACACCCGAGGGCCTAAAAAATGCCCAAATACAACAATAAAGCCCAACATGAGAAGTCCAAAAACCAAACCCTAGACTTCCTGTGCTACACAGCCACCGCCGGCCGCCTATTCCCCACTAGTTCAAGAACAATACCACCAAACAAACTACATCATATCGTCATCACCAAAATCACCACGCCACCACCGACAAACCTTTGGAGAAAAAAAATAAACCGACAACAACCACCCACTACCGCGGAAGCTCACTATTGTCGCTAAACGAATCACCACCAAAAGACCACATCTCCGTTAGGCAAAAATCCAGGGAACCCACCCTCTAAACCATATTTGCTAGTCATATATCTTGAACATGTAAATTTTTTTGTTTTCATGTCCTTATTGTTGTTTGTGGAACTTCTGGATCAATTTCCAAGACCAAAGTCAGCTCGGGGGTTAATTTGAAAGTTGAAAGTTTATGGGCCAATCTGTTAATTAGGGCTGTAAATGAACTGAGCTGTTCGTGAACTATTCGAGGCTCGATTCGGTAAAGGCTCGTTCGAGTTCGATTCAGATACTAAACAAACTGAACCTGAACCTCAATTTTAGGCTCGTTTAATAAACGAGCCGAACTTGAACTTGACAATATTCGGCTCGATTAGGCTCGCGAACTTTGAATATATGTATATCTCATAAGAATTTTCTATATAACCTTGGATATGTATAAACTTTTACATATACATAATGAAAATTTTATAACTTGTACTTGTATAAACCAATAAAAGTATTATAAACTTAAATTTTACTAATATGTTTTTATAATTTTATACATGTATGAACTTATTTATGTACAAAATAGATTTTTTTTTGAAGTTCTAGACTTTTATTAGAGCATAAATATCTAATATTTTTTCCTCGTTAAGGCTCGTGAACAAGTTCGAGTTCGACTCAAACCTAGGCAAGTTCGGCTCGAGCTCGGCTCGTCAAATTTTCATTGAGTTCGAGTTCGGCTTGAGTTCGTTTAAAAATTTAATGAACGAACTTGAATATTCTAAAGCTCGGCTCGTTTACGGCCCTACTGTTAATATAATTTATTGAAATTAGTCTGGGTGCAATTTCTACCCGTAAGAAACCAAAAGCTTAGTTTGTTACCCGGGTTCCCTGTAGCTCTCACTTCACGCACGCTATATCGCGTAGCGCTCATACAAGTATTCTATCATTGTAGTCGATTGTTTAGATTCGCAAAAATATTCTTACCGGTCAGAGTTAATGGGGATTTAACTCTAACCAGTAACGGGTTAACAAGCATATCTGAACCATTGATTGTCAAGATAGACGACTAGAACGACGGTGCTACAGCCTGTAGCGTGGAGGGGATGCCACAAGGACCCGATTTCAGTTGTTACTTCTTTTGCAATGGGATGTGATCTATATGCATATAAAGAGGGAACCCAGATTAATTTTGTTTTGGAACTTCTTAAGTTTTAAAATTTTAAAAGGAACAGTAATTAGAGAAACATGTCTTCTACTAATATGGGTGACTTTTAATTTTGTATGAAAAGACATGAATTTTGTGCAAAGGTGTTTAAAAATCTAAAAATACATTGCCAACCCACATTGTTAAGTACTAGAATTCTCTTATCTCTCTCCATTATTTTTCTATACTCTTTGGGCAATTCGATTCATACTTGTCATTTTCGTCTTTCACTGATAGTGTAACGTGGAGACAAATTGCAACTCTGTGGATTGTATCTTGGAGTCGTATTCAGCTATTAGAACTTACACAAAGTGAGGCAAACATGACTTTAGAACACCGACTTGTCGTGCCTTTCATGAATCTCATAGGCTATTTTCCCATCTCTAACTATCTATCATATTTGCTTGATTGTAGTGATGATATTTATTATTTCACGATTTTCTAATCGTTAAGTGTTTTATGATAATTGTATGATAAATCCCCTAAAATTTGGTGGGGGTTGAATCTTTGGAAAGGCAAAAAGAGGCATGAAAAAATAAGAAGATGAGGAACGCGGGGAGGCTACTGTGCAAAATCACAGCTGTCCACAAGTGATTTCAACAATTCGGATTAAAGCCAAACTATTCGCGCGAAGAATTAGTTTGAAATCTGGACTGTTCATCCAAGCAACGGATAGCCTGAATTCTGTATAGCCCCTGTTGTGCACAAGCTGCACAGCAGCCTCCCCGCGTCAAGGATAGGCAATAGAAAAATGAGAAGGGGAGATTCAAGGAGCTTTTTTCAATAGAGATTCTCATGAAGAACTTGAATTCCCACATCACCAAGAGCAGCTAGTTATCTTCCTCTCATAGCGGGTAGAAGAATTCCTAATCATATTATTTTTTTATTGATTCAGGTTTTGGGTTATCAAAATGATGGTTGTATAACATTGAGACTCAGACTCAATGTACCCTTCACCAAAGTTTAAATAAAAATTTATTTTTGCCGATCAATTGAAAAACAAAATATTAATTTTCCAATTTACTGATAATCTGTTTCTTGTGATTACAAATACAATAGGGGTGAGTATGGACCGGATTGGTCCGGTTTTATATATAGTAAACCAAGAACCAAACTATTATTTACGGATTATGAATTTGGAGAACCAAACCAAACTATTTGATTCATTGAACCAAACCAATCCAAACTACTAATAAACGGTTCGGTTTCGGTTCTGAACCACGGTTTACTTGAGATTGCGATATCATCTTTATAAACTATTTAAAGTACTTAAAATTGTGAAGATAAATTAAACTAAAACTAATAACAAACTGATTCTATTAAAATCACCAAAACTCCTAGCATCAACCAAGTAAAGAAGAGTACAATATCAGTAAATAGTAAATGGATAGGGCAATGGAATAATGCATTGGACTGAGAAATTAGTTACCGAGAGATATATTAAGAAAACAATAGACTAAGCTGTATGTCTTGTGTATTCAAATCATAGGAATATGTTATGATCATATGTAGAAATTCAGGGAATTAATCTTGGAAGTGAAAGAATAAGGTAGTGGAATGGGTCATTAGATTATAAAAATCATTAACCATGGAAAAAAGTTTATTTAATGTACTCAAATAGGATTCTATACATATATGCCGATATATATACATACATGTGTGTGTGTGCGCGCGCTTGTATGTATGTGCATATATATATGGTTCGGATCAGTTTGAACCAGAACCATGAATGCAAATTCACAAACCAAATCATTTAACACAGTTTCTAATTTTTAAAAACTGGGACCAAACCACATTACTAAAAAAACGGAACCAAACCATTCAGTTTGGATTGACTTGAACTAGACTCACGGTTTTATGGTTATTTTGCTCACCCCTAATACCAATGGTATATTATCTTCTTGGTGCATTGGAATTGAGACTTGAGATAAGCAATGCCTGGAGAAGGCGATTGTTTCAAACAAGTGATATCCGCTTCTCAATTAGCTAAATACTCTTGGCTGTAGTTGATCTTCTGAATTGGTATAATTACTGGATTTGAGATACCCGTAGTGATCTAGGTCAATACATCTCTATAGTGACCTTAATTATGGGTCCTCTACGTATTGTATTTGGTATCGGAACCATACAATATATCGGAATTGTTGAGTAAACCATTCATGTAAAAAATCAAATTAATTGAATATTGGTAGTCATATGGTCGGATACCATTTATATAGATGACCAACATCATTTGGAGAATATACTGTAGCAAATTTGTCTCAATTGTGTGTCTACTAATTATCTCCGATGATCATAATTACTTGGTCACGAAGTTAGGAAACTGGCATTTAGTTGCTGAAATTGACCAATTAATGATTGTACTCAAATCAATGTGCTTTCAAACCCTTTTAGTCTCCACTTAAATGAAATTAACATCTCTATCAATACAGAAGAATAATTCGTCTTGTCTTGAAATTTAGCACTCAGCTTTGCTTTTTTAGCTGGGTCGAATTGACAAAAACGAAGATTATGATGATTGGACTTTCTTTGCCAATTACTAATATTCGTTGGTGTCCTATGGATTTGGTTACGGATAAAGATACGGGTACAGAAAAAATGGGACAGAAAATGTACCGATCGCGTTCGAGGACCCACTTTTGGGTCCCACACGAGTGATTCGAACCATAATTTCAATTCAAACGATGAGACTTTGGTTCGAGCACTTCCAACCGTCCGATTGAGATGAAATTTTGTGGGGCCCCTCGGAAAAATGTTTTAAGAACAATGAACGGTTCAGATCACTCGTGTGGGAACCAAAAGTGGGTCCCCGAACGCGATCGGTACATTTTCTGTCCCATTTTTTCTGTACACCCAGCAGCGTCCATTTGGTGTTACAATGCTGCCACCTGTTGCCGCTCTTAAAACAGAGTTGCGAGTATGATATCGAATGTCATACAAGACTTAATTGAAACTCTTCCTGACACCAATTGGTTTGGGGAGAGATGGTAGAAAAGCAGTCCAACAAGTGGCATTAGAGCCAAGAGGTCATGGGTTCAAATCACAGGGGCGTCATTGTGAGATAGGGATTGCTGGGCCCGGAGTGTCCTCATGGATTTGGTTACACAATATCACTCTCTACAACCACTCTAAAAACAAACTTACGTGTGGATGTCGAATGTCATAAAAGACTTCATTGAAACGTTTCTTAACACCAATTGGTTTTAGGAGAGAGAGTGAAAAAGCAGTCCGACAATATTGTATTAAATGTTGACAAGGGTTGCAAATTACTCCCTCCATTCCTAAATAAAAGCCCCACTTTCTCTCTTATCATTTTTCAAATCAAAAAATTAAGTGCTTCCGTGTATCTTTTTTTTTTCGAATTTTTCGCACCAAATTAAAGTACTTGTCAAGTACTTTAACTCGGTGCCAAAAATTTCAAAAAATGATTTATGGAAGTACTTCATTTTTTTATTTGAAAAATGGCACGACTTTTCATAATAGACTATTATTTTAGAACGGAGGGAGTAGAACTCTGTAGTGTATGATTTGCGTGCGAAATCCATCTTTAATGTATCATCCAAGTAGTCCAAATTGAAAGGTCGTGATATGAAGTACAGAAAATCTTTCAGATCATGACCACCATTTTCAACTAAAATTAACTGTAGTGTGCATTATGCCCCGAGGAAAAAGGAAAACTATAGTATGCATTAGGTTGGCAAAGGAAATTTTGTATGACTGATGACCTCTGAATTGATTGGCTTCTTAAGAATTGATATCACCTCGTGTATATTTGAACCTGAGACCTGACATGTGCTATAAATTATTGAGGTCAATCTAGATATTTAATTTCGGAAATGATTTTCACACACTGCTATATTATCCCTTTGCACTCTTTTTTTTTTTTTTTTTTGTCTTTATTCAATTGAAAGTATCAAATTGCCTCTTATATGGAAAAAGTGACTCAAGAAGTAAGCGTAATTTAGTAATTTTAAGGTGAAAAAAAAAAAAAAGGAATGCAAAGGGATTATAGGGGGTGTGAAAATCATTTAAAACATGCTACTCCAACAATACAACTTGTTTCGAAGGCTATCATTGAATCAGATGCCGAAACGATAATTAACAGTTTTGATATCTCTAAGACTCCGGCATCTAACATCGTGGTTTTGTTTAGTTCTAAAGAGTTCTTTTGTTTCGTGTCAGTTTTATTTTGCTAAGCAAGGTTGTAATCGGGCCGCACATAATTGTGTAAGAAAGGCCCTTTCTAGTGATTCGTCCGGTCTGTGGACTTCCGCTCTGCCCCCCTGGGGCTCTTTGCTTTCCGATGTTTAAGCTGCTGCCTACCGGATTAATAAAACTTCTCTCTTTTGTTAAAAAAAACCAAGTAGTTTGAATTGCATTTTAGCTATTAAAAGTTGCACGAAACATATCTACAACTTATTTAAATTTTCAAAACAATCTATCAAATATGGAGAGTGGGTATGTTGAGGGGGTGTAAGTATCCCAAAATCAAGTGCTTCCGTGTATCTTTTTTTTTCGAATTTTTTCGCACCGAATTAAAGTACTTGTCAAGTACTTTAACTCGGTGCCAAAAATTTCAAAAAATGATTTACGGAAGTACTTCATTTTTTTTATTTGAAAAATAGCACGACTTTTCGTAATGGACTATATTATTTTGGAACGGAGGGAGTAGAACTCTGTAGCGTATGGTTTGCGTGCGAAATTCATCTTAATGTATCATCCAAGTAGTCCAAATTGAAAGGTCGTGATATGAAGTACAGAAAATCTTTCGGATCATGACCACCATTTTCAACTAAAATTAACTATAGTGTGCATTATGCCCCGAGGAAAAAGGAAAACTATAGTATGCATTTTGTTGGCAAAGGAAATTTTGTATGACTG
This sequence comes from Vaccinium darrowii, assembly GCA_020921065.1. Classification (NCBI taxonomy): domain Eukaryota; kingdom Viridiplantae; phylum Streptophyta; class Magnoliopsida; order Ericales; family Ericaceae; genus Vaccinium; species Vaccinium darrowii. The sequence goes on along the minus strand of CM037157.1, from coordinate 31,958,171 downwards.
ATGACCTCTGAATTGATTGGCCTCGTAAGAATTGATATTTAATTATTGAGGTCAATCTAGATATTTAATTTCGGAAATGATTTTCAGACACGGCTATTATCCCTTTGCACTCCTTTTTTTTTTTTTTGTGTCTTTATTCAATTGAAAGTATCAAATTGCCTCTTATATGGAAAAAGTGACTCAAGAAGTAAGCGTAATTCAATAATTTTAAGGTGAATAAAGACAAAAAAAGAGAAGAAAAAGGAATGCAAAGGGATAATAAGGGGTGTGAAAATCATTTAAAACATGCTACTCCTACAATACAACTTGTTTCGAAGGCTATCATTGAATCAGATGCCGAATCGATAATTAACAGTTTTGATATCTCTAAGACTCCGGCATCTGACATCGTGGTTTTGTTTAGTTCTAAAGAGTTCTTTTGTTTCGTGTTAGTTTTATTTTGCTAAACGAGGTTGTAATCGGGCCGCACATGATTGTGCAAGAAAGGCCCTTTCTAGTGGTTTGTCCGGTCTGTGGACTTCCGCTCTGCCCCTAGGGGCTCTGTGCTTTCCAATGTTTAGGTTGTTGCCTACCGGATTAATAAAACTTCTCTTTTGTTTAAAAAAAAAAAAAAAAAAAACCAAGTGGTTTGAATTACATTTTAGCTATTAAAAGTTGCACGAAACATATCTACAACTTATTTAAATTTTCAAAACAATCTATCAAATATATATGGAGAGTGGGTATGCTGATTTTTTTTAGCCTAAAGTGACCTAATGGCCTCTGGAACCTTTATAAGGTATTCTAAGAGCTCTTGGGTAAAAAATTACTCCCTCCGTCCCTTTTTAAGTGATCCATACGGGAATACGTGCAATTTCAAACCCCTAAAAAACATATTTCTCTATATAACTTTTTAATTTATTTTATACCAAATTAAAGTGCTCATAGAGTACTTTAATTTGGTGCAAAAAAAATTTAAAAACGATATGCGAAAGTACATTTTTAAACGTCCGCAAAAATACACGTTTCCCAAGTGGATCACTTAAAAAGGGACGGAGGGAGTACTAATTTTTGGAGGGAACTTTGTCGCCAAATCACTTTAGTGCGCATAGGTGTTAGTTTTAACGGAAAAGCTAACGGTTGGCCAAAGTTGAGGGGGTGTAAGTATCCCAAAATCAAGTTGATGGGGTGTATTTCAAAATCCAAAGTACAAGGGGTGTAAGTCAAACTTACCCTAAAAGTTTTTAGAGACAATTCATTTAGGAATTATGTGAAGTATGTGTATATGTAAAAATTATTATCGCTTTGTTCTGCTTCTATTATCATAGAGATGATGGTTGTTAGAACAAACATTAAGATCAGCAAGTTTGGTTGGTATACGTACATAGACGTTAATACATAAATGGACAGAGGAATAATTGTCAAGTGTAAAAGAACGGTGCGATCTTTGTTGATATGATAATTCCGTAAAGGTGATTGGTGGTTAATATTCACATGTACTATTGTATCAAAGGTGAAGGAGAGGAGCTGCACTATTAGAAAGAGAAACTCGCTGTCAACCAAGTGCCAAAGGAAGATCGGAATCTGAATTCAAACCTCTAGAATATGATCTGTCCCTTCATTTTGTACTTTGATGACATGTAATCATAAGTCATAACTATGGTACTAAGTATTTTCTAATAATGTAACCAAATTAAGTAATTTGAATGTTGGACTTATTATTTCTGCTGTGATCAAAGGTAATCGTTTTGTCCAACAAATCTTTTTACAATAAATAATTTAAATAATGCTTCAAAAATCAAGGCGTTACACAAATAATCATAGCACATTTATCTTATCGTTTTGTCCGCTTTAATTACCCGATATTTCGTATATAGGAGACACTTGCGTATATTATGTTTTCCTTACCTTGCAATAAGTTAAGATTTTCATAGTGAATGTTTTATTTTATTTAGTAGATATGAACCTAAACAAACTAGATGATAATCACGCAATAACTCTTATGCCTCACGTATTTACACCAAATTATGATTTACATGTATACTTACTATAGTATTTCCTCCTTAAAGACCAAAGAAATACCACACTAAAACAATGTACTAGAATCTTTAAAAAATTGCTTGTAAAGAAAAATTAAAAGTCAAAATTAAAGACGCTAATAATTCTAGATTCCAATGAATCTCGAGTCTAGCTCAAGTGGCAATTAAGATTCTGCTAATGACTTGGTTTTAAATTTCTTTTATAATGCAGGTGTTCGGGTCAGCTTACGTGCACCTCGACTGATTAATTTTAGGAGCCGAATACCAGCATTCACATGAGAGGAGTCCAATCAAAATCGGAGCAGAGAGCTCCATGTGAACAAGCTACTGACTTTGTTTTTGTTGGAGTTCAAAATGTCAAACTTTCAATTAACTCATTTTCGGTGCAGTTGGAGGAGCTTTCTGTTGAGAGGTGCCTTTCTGAAGTACACAACTCATGCTGTTTTTGTCACAAGGGGGGGGGGGGGGGGGGGGGGGGGGGGGCCGGCCAGAAAGCGGCAGCCTATAGTTGAAATCCACTCGGTCCACTTTTTTTTTCATATTTCTCTCTCTCTCTCTCTCTCTCTGTTTTTTAAACCTAGGGGGAGGGGGGATCCAATAGTGAGTCATACAAGGGATTATTGGCCCCAATTAGGCCCACCCTGCTGGTTGGTTTACCTATGGGATTAGAGGACAACCCCATGCAATGTGGGTACCATTTGCTTTCCTCTGATCCAATCCCATCCTCCATCCTCCCAAGCAAACAAATTATCTGATAGTGTACAGATTTGTGTGTGGAGCCCATTCTAGAGTTCTACAATCTACACAAATTATCTGAGCTATTCATAAATTGTAAAATATTTTTTTGAGTGGCCTCTTCAAAAACCAACTCAATCAGGTTAATGTGGTTGCTTAATCCAATATTTTAATTTTTCATTTAGAATTAATTCAAAATTTAAAATCCTAAATTCTATATGAAAATTGAAAGATTGGATCAAGAATCTACATTTATCTTATTGAGTTAATTTTTAACAACAATCACCCAAACAAATATTTTAAAATTCATGAACGTCTTGAATAATTTGTGTGCTCCACACGCAGATCCATACACTATCGGTCATTCTCGGTAGGTACTCATAGTGGACCTTTGATGACAGTGATGTGATCAGTCCATTGTGGTGGAAACCAGACCGAAGAGTGATATTTAGGCTTTTCCATTCAAAAGTCGAACTCGGGGACTCTGCCGTCCCTTAGGGATGGCAGCTCCTGTCAACCTGATCTCAGTCGTTCAAACGTATTTTGAACTGTCCAGATTTTAGGAATGCCGAAGGATGTTTATTATTCCCTCAAATTTGGACCGTCCAAAAGACGCTTAGATGGCCGAGATCGGGTCAGAAGGACCTGCCATCCCTACGGAGTCCCCAATCCTCAAAAAGTCTTAGTTGGTAGCCTTTGAAGATTGCATTTTTGTAATGACTCATTTTGATTATTGGACTTGTACCTCAGTCAACCATTTTTGTCAATGGAATGATATTTATCCAATATTCACACACACATCATATGTGCGGCTGGCAAGTGGCAATAACGACCTCTAGTCTGTCTAAATCTCCATGTCAATTTTTCCCCTCTTCCTCCATGATTAAAAAGACCCGCCTTCTGCATAAATTGAAGGCTCTGTTTGTCTGACGCAAAATGATTTTTTCTACCCATATCATTGTTTGGTTGGATAAAAAGAGAAAACACTTAGACAGATATTTTGAGGAAGTAAAGAAATATTATGCCTTATTTTTATATATATTTCCTACTTTTAGAATTGGCCAGAATAGGAATGCGGTTCCTGATGATATATTCAATCAAGAATCACGTCCCCAAACTAAGTAGGAATCTGATTCCTCGCGCTCCATGGGAATCCTAGATTTCCGACCCAATCCATACAAATAGGGAATGTTTGACTTCAGTAAATTTCTAAAATAAACGATTCCTGAAAAAGATTATTGAGGTTAATCCGAACATCAGCATAGAATTATTCCGAGTATTAGATTACTGGAATCGGGAATCAAATTCATATCCCCACCGAAGATTACAGGCGTCTAAACTCAGAATAAAGTACATGTGAATCCAAACGAAGCAGGTAAGCCTCAGGGGCGGACCCAAGAAGAGGCAATGGGGTCAATTGACCCCACTAGATTAAAATTTCCTATAGACGTGTACATATTTTTCTAGATATTTTAGTAATTTTGCCCCAAGATCCTACACTCGATTCACTAGATCTTGCCCCCAAGACATGAAACATATACAACCTTTGTAGATTCTTGACCCTACTGATAAAAAATCCTACGTCCGTCCCTCGTAAGCTTTCCAGTAAGGGGTTCTAACTTCTAATGCGTGTGAATACAAATATAGCTAACTTAATTACGTTGACAAATGAAATAGGACAAACAAGTACATGGCCAACAATCTTATGGGGTTCTACATAAATTACAAAAAAGCAATCTTCAAAGGCCACCATGTAACCAAAATGACAGAAATCTGAATGGAGAAAGTCTACATGTCACTCTTCCTAGTTCACACCACGACGAAATGACCCCATCACCAGAGCAGGAGAGAGAGAGAGAGAGAGAGAGAGAGAGATGACAAAAACAGCATGACATGTTATCTTCTTCGTTGAAAGCACACCTTCTTCACGAGTAACCAGGACCATGGCATGAGCCCGAGGTTAGTCTAGTTTGTTGGTGGGTTTGATTCTCATACAATTGATTAAAGTTCGATTTCTGGGATCAAGCCGCAAAAGAATAATTTCTTATTAATCCTTTGTTCCCGATCCCCGCATCCATGACGTTCTTTTGACAGGACCGGGTAGGAGAGAGAGATGACAAAAACAGCATGACATGTTATCTTCTTCGTTGAAAGCACACCTTCTTCACAAGCAAACAGGACCATGGCATGAGCCCGAGGTTAGTCCAGTTTGTTGGTGGGTTTGATTCTCATACAATTGATTAAAGTTCGATTTCTGGGATCAAGCCGCAAAAGAATAATTTCTTATTAATCATTTGTTCCCGAGTCCCCGCATCCATGACCTTCTTTTGACAAGACCAGGTAGGATATTAGCCGAGATGCTTGTAAGCTGACACGAACATCTCTGATCGTCAAACAAAAAATGTCGAGACGGTGGCATTAAGTAAAAAAATGGATCTATGCTTTAGTATCACATTAAACCATTAAGTTTGTGGTCTCAAGTTATTAAGAGGCTCACACACTCTGCTAGCTTACCAGTATATATTAAAATTAAGCCGAGGATTCCGGGGCCCCTTTAAAGCCAACAAAGGCCCCTGAATTTTGGTATAATTCATAATATGTTAGGTGGGGATTAATAGATATTCAACACGTGATTGTAGGTCTACCATGATTGTATGCCCACCAAATGTAAAGTCCAACTTCAGTGAACAAGATACATTATTTGAACCAAATGCACATTTATGGCATCTAAAAAAGTCTCGTCTTTCCTATTTGCTTAGTTGGGCGCAATTTTGTTCACCCTCAAAAGAAGGTAAACAAAACCCTCTCTTTTATTAGTTAAAATGATGTAGATCCCGCCCTATAGTATACTTTTGGTGAGGATGATATCACTTTTTGGTGGGCCCTCATGACAATTACATACTCCCTCCGTGCCTTTTTAAATGATCTATATGAAAATACGTGTAATTTCAAACCCCTAAAAAATCTCTCTATATATAACTTTTTACTTTGTTTTATACCAAATTAAAGTGCTCATTGAGTACTTTAATTTGGTGCAAAAAAAAAATTAAAAATTTTATACGTAAGTACAACTTTAAACGTCCGCAAAAATACACGTTTCCCAAGTAGATCACTTGAAAAGGGACAGAGGAAGAGTTATATATTCGTTTTGATTATTTGCTATTTTGATTTTTCTAATAGAAAAAATGCATAAGAGCCCATTTTTGGAGTTCGTTTCCGGCCCCCGAAAGTCTTGAGCTGGCGCCGATAAAGTGGCCTTGGGCCGATGGCATAAGTGCCGATATATGTGGCTTAGAGCCGATCTTTTAGATTTGATCTTGTCTAATCAATATAATGTTTGTGGGTTATTGTTCTACCCTTATGAATTGCATCTATGTCTCACATGCACTCCTGGAATCCGATCTGGGTTCCAGTTTTGCAGGTGTAGGGTCGGTGTCCATTGCAGGTTTTGTTGTGCAGTTGTACCTTGCTCGAGTGACGGGTCGGGACATGGTTTTGTGTTGTTAATAGCATTGTTGTTTGGCCGTGGAGTCTATTCTCAGGCCTAGAGTAAAATTGTATAATCTTTTTTCTTTTTTTTTAAACTAACATCAGACCTCTGTTTGTGCATTGTAGGACGTTCTTTTGGGTTTTGTGTATAAAGAACTAGTTTATCTTCTAATTTCAGGTTGTGTTGAGTTGTGGTTTGGTCTTGTCGGGCCGAGTGCCACGTGTCGTGTCGGGATAGGTACTGCCTAAAAGCAATTATCCCAGCCTTGTTACCCAGTACCCACAATCCGGAATATGGCCATGCAGGTTACAAAACCGTGATTTTAGCAATCAAAAGCAATCCCATTTTTTTTTCCTAGTTGTTTTCGACCCTTTTCCTAATAGAAAGGGGTAAACTGCAGAGAACTACAAATCGAGAGAGGGCCGAATTTCAACAAGGCAGCATAATTAGAAACCTAGTGGTCCATTTCATCGATTGTTTACTTCTTGAAACAAGAAATTTTCTTATTGTAATATATATAGAAGCTTACTCGTAACGTGCAATAATTTAGGGCATGTGGTGCACCATGTTCTTGTTTCGGTAGCCTTCTATGCACTGTTCTAAAAGTCAGCAGCCTAGGTCGATTAGTCCCTGTCTAGGTGCTAGGCGGTAGGCGGTAGTCCAACGCCTAGATTAGGAAGCCGACTAGTGGGCTTCTAGTCCCCACCCAGGGCACTAGGCGGCCGATTAGTCGGCGCCTAGGTCCTATGCGCCTTCTCCGCCCGACTAGCACCTAGCGAGTTTTAGAACATTGCTTCTATGTCCAACCAGCCAACTGGGCTATATATCTTACTTTCTTGTCTGAGAGCTGGTGTACCGTGTTCTTGTTTCGGTAGCCTTCTATGTCCAACCAGCCAACTGGGCTAAATATCTTACTTGTCTGAGCTAGGATGGGGACTGCTGAAAGAAACCGACTCCCACAAGAATTCAAGTACTCAATGCCAAAATAAAGGCTAAACATCAGCATTCGTTCTTCAAGTAAACTACGAAAAAATGAGGAAATTCTCATGTTCCCCGTATGGAAATAAGTAACAGGAAAACAAAGTTACAGCAAACTGAACCCTATAATATGAAGTAAAAACGAGTTCCTAAACTCAAGGGCAACAATTCGAAGGGCATGTAATGTGTGTAGCACATCCAACAAGGATTCTTGTATTACATGTAAGTTAAGAAAGAGAGATGGAAACTTACAGAAAGTAAGCTTACTACATTACAGACATTGACATTATCTGGCGAGCAAGACCGGGATCTTGCTGCAACAACTCCTTCAGGTTGTTCTCCACTTCTGCAATCTGTTTCTCTAAGTATTCTTTTGAGATCTGTACATAGGTCCAAAAAAAAAAAAAAACAGCTTATTTATACGAACCTACTAATTGAACACTTGTTTTTTACACTACCTTATGATCCAAGTTCAAGTGCAAACAATATGCAATTGGCTTGACAGACTCGAGGCAGAGTTCGAGTGTGCACGACATAGCTCAATGCTTAGAGCAGTTGCATTTTATGCAAGATTTAGGGGGTGTTTGGCGGTTAACGAAAGAAAGAGAGAAGATATGAGAATAACTTTCTTTCCACAAGTTCCAAAAACACACCCATAAGCTTTACAAACTGCCACACTCGGGGGTTCGAGCTCAGCCTTTAGTTATTGGAATATTGATGGACAGAGATGCCCATGAATCAACAAAAACTAAGCTTGCACTGAGAGGCCGACAAAGATCACACCTTCTCAGGAGATCCGGTTTACAACAATAACAGTACCAAATTTAAACTACCAGATCAATGGGGGGATGGGCAGGGGAGGACTGGAGACGATCCTAATTTTGGCAATATAAGCACAAAGTGGTTGCTCTCAAAGTTTTACCACAAAAATTCGAGGAACTCGAGAGATATCCAGTTTCTAGTTATTATTTGTAACTACAGGATGATGTAGAAACAATCAGCAAAAGCTAATCATCAACCACCCTTCTCCCTATCCCCCCAAACTACCCATGCACACCACAAAAGAACACAGTTTCACATGCACATGAGTCTCTTCCTATGTCTGTGGAGATATAAGACGATCTATTCTCATACAATCTTGGCATACCTAACATACGAATTCTCCCAATATAATTAAACAACTTGTAATATACACACATGCCCACATTTAAGATAAAGATGGAAGAAAAGGGGAAAAGGGAAAAGTGATTTATACTAATGGTGACTTTGAAACTACAGAGACGCCTATACTGATATTTAGTCATATTTTGTCCACAACTCCCTTGACTGACAGACGCTAAACCCTTTCACAGATCAAGTGATAAAATGTTCAAACGCCATCAACATATCCTTAAGAAACTAGTTGGCTTTTCGAAATAAATCAAGTCCAGCCAACAGATTCATGTTAACTTTATCCCACACAATCCAGCATTGAAAGCCATTAATATGCATGAGGGGAAAAAAAGTGTGCTAGAGCTTGTCCCACATTGTTAATTATGACATCCAAAACTAGTATGTGATCCAGGGTAACCTCTCTACTCACAGTCAATTGGTTTTGAATTGGATGCTTTAATATGTATCAGAGCAAGCAATAGAGCATGCATTCGAACCTCGTCATCTACCCGATAATTAAATACTTGCACGTGTTTAGCCCGCTCATGGAGGAGACATGACTACACGTGAAGGAGTGTGTTGAATACATAAATATATAATAAAACCTACCCCTCTCTCTAATAGTTTAAGCTTTTAGATGAGTTGGTGGTTAACAATCTAATATGGTATCAGAGCACCTTGTTTCATTATGATCCCAATGTTAAGGATACATTGTTTAACTCTCCAATGTGGATCAAAGGTCACAACCGGGTGAGTGTTAGAGCTTATTCCACATTGGTTAACTTTGACCTCCAAAACTAGCATATGATTATGGGCAGCCTATCCACTCATAGCCAATTGGTTTTGAGTTGGATGCTTAACATGATATCAGAGCTAGGGCTTCAGAGGTTTTTGGACAAGACTCTCTTGGTTGGTTGCCCCGTTGTTTATGCCTTAAGGGCACCTGTTTCGTTATGATCCGTTGTTTAAATCTCCACGTGCGGGTCAGGATTGCACATGCGGGGGAGTGTTTAGAGCTTGTCCCACATTGGTTAATTATGACCTCCAAAATTAGTATATAAGCTTGGGCGGCCTCTCTACTCAAAGCCAATTGGTTTTGAGTTGGATACTTAACAAGGTGGATTTCATGTAATCCAGCGCATGGATAAACAAAGCCCAAAGCTATATAGTATCAAACAGTTCTCTTTTTAGATGGGGCAGCATAGTAAACCGTTGTGCAATTCAAATTGTGGAATTGCAGAACTGCATACAAAAACCTCTACAAAGTACACATGCACATAACCGACTGCAGCCATAACTTCGATTTTCCTTTATAGTGCAGAGTAATATGTAACTGAAGACATGAATAAGTGCAATAAACAACGGAACAAAAGAAGAGGCCTCAGACCTGTAAGGAAGCAATTGCTGTTTCACTATCCTTGAGCTTCTGCTCCTGTTCCTCCATTAAAACTGATTTGGGTTCTAAAACAAACCTGGCCAATATTAAACAGAGTAATGTAAAGCAATAGAAAGAAATTAGAAGGAAATTACGAGGAGAACAAACAAAATCATTAAAGTATATGATATCAAGTCCCAGCAAATCAAGAATCAGGATTAGCAGCAGTTTATTAATCTTTATATAGGTTGGCCGAAACTCACGTTCTCCCTGCAAAACAAGAATGTCGATGTCAACCAAAGTTCACAAACATCACAAAAACGGATGCAGAAATACAGAACAAATGAACTATAGTTGGGTCAATCCTGGCCAAAATTTGCATTCAATAAATCAGCAGCCAGGAATGGTAGAGTAATTGACAATAGTTGAGGACAATGGATTGGCCATTATAAACGGACTATGAAGAAGCTTTATATTTTTTTTGTTTAAAAAGGTTGCCACTGTGGACATACTACTATGAAAATACAAGCAAGCAACTCTAAGTTAGGTAATGGTTCTGCGTCCATACCTATAGATTTGTATGTATTGGTATCATCAGACAACTGTCGTAGCTCCTCCAAGGTTAAATAAGCACGCTTCTTTTCTCCTTCTTTGTTTCTTACCTGGTTCTGAACCTGAATTTCATGGATTCCACATCTCAGTTGAAGACAACAAGGATAATTCCGACCTTTTTTAATATAAACGGAAAACCACCGAGCCACGAAACAAAATAAGATACCTAAGGATATGTACCAAAACCCCCCACAGATGACTAATCTACTAGTCCTATTCCAATAATTATCTACAGCAAGGAAATACAAAATGATATGGAATTTTGCAAACCTTTATTCAAACCTAGTTGTTAGCACTTACATTCAAATAGTCCAATGGATGGAACCTCTTTTCACATCGTGAGATGTTGCACAACCATCATATACAAATTACTAGACCCTAAGTTCAAACAATTCGTATACAGGTAACTGAGATGTTTGCAAGGTTTTCCCTCAACTTAAACATAAGCCTTTTAACCTTCTACACAACGAGCTAGACACCAAAAATAATATTCAAAAAGCAAAGATAAGTACTATGGGGAAGCAAAGTCTAAACATTTAATGTCCCATACTAGGTTTCGTCAAACAATCGACAAAAAATGTGTGCATCCTCAAAATAAGTATGAACAGGAAAGTTCTGGTGGTGCAGTGAGGATCATGTAGTGCTTTCTGGCCAATAATGCCCTCACTGCAACTCAAGTTGGCTGGACTAATCAACGGTAGTTGATCATATTGCAAACATGAACAACATTGTTTCAAGTATTCACATGGTATTTACCAAATCAAAAAAAGTATTAACATAGCATGGTATCTTTAACCAACAATCTTGTACAAATGGACATTCAACTTACTAGTACCAATGAGAAAAACACATGAAGAATTATGATGAACTAGATCGACAATACACGCTGCAACGTGCAGCTCAAAGCTTTAGCAGTAATAGACGACGATACAGAGCCCTTTCAACTTTGGTTCCATCGTTGAAAAGAAAATAAGACAACTGTCCCTTTTTCTTGGTCTTCAGATCTGATTTAAGGCAAACAAAAGTCCAAATTGCAGTCTACCTCCCTGCACTCCTAATTTATCAAGTTAAAGCCCAGAAGTTTCAAAGGTTTCACTTTGATCCCCACCAGACAAGACTAATGTTGAGGAGAGATGAAGAAGAGCAAAAGGGGGACATTCCAAAGAGGAAGAGGACGTGAACGAGGACAAGAACGTGGTATGGGCTGTTAGAAACCCGGTTTCATAAATACTGGAAATTAACAAATAAAATAGTAAAAGAAATTAGAAACTGTTAACAACAAGAAATCGCACCGAACCAATTTCAGTACACCGGAAATTGGCAAAAGACGATTCGAATCGAGGAGAGTATTTGATACTCTGTCCTTAAAGCAAATTCGCCCTCCACTACGGTGCTGATGAAATACACGAACGTCCACTTCCCAGGACTACCCAATTTTCACCGAACGGAAGTAGCACTCCAATCTGATTGGTAGGCAAACCAAAAAAATACGCAAAACTCTCAGAATGTTTAATGTATGAATGCGCTATGCAATGCAAAAAATTTCGTGAAATGCATAAGAGGAGAAGGGTCCTATTTATAGATAAATAGGCCCCCAAACGGAAAGATACGAAACGGAAAGACGTGGCTTTTCGGAACCAAACGGACGCAACTTGTCGGAAGCAAACAATCATCGGACACGATTGTTGCTGGTTCACAAACAGATTGCACAGGAAAGGAAAAAACATTTCAGGATGAAACTGTTTCAGCAAGGAGAATGAAATGGACCCGGTTCGATCCGACCCAGTCCGAATATAACATTTTAGTAAAAAGATTAGAAGCTCTTGGAACAAGCCCAATCTTGTCTTTTGACCCAACCTTTCCCCCTTCTACCAATGTTCATGTAGGCACTATCAAGGTCAATTTCTCATTCACCTTAACTTGATTTTAGCCAACCAATGGTTGGATCTTAATCTCCTATCCAAGACGAACACAACGGTATGTGGGTCCATCCACGTGGACATGTGGGACCCACTTAACTATTAATATAAAAATAGAAAAAATCAAGTTTTCCCAACAGAGGCTTCAATATGAGCCAGATGAAGAAGAAGTTTTTGGCTACCTCTACGCCAAAGGTGACGAGAAGTTGACGGAGCAAACGAGACGTGACGTAAGTTATGGGCCAACCAGAATTGACGAGATGTGATCGATTAGACGAGAAGCATCAAACTAGACGGATTTGTAACAGAATATTGACGTGAGACGCGTTACCATGACACGGAAGACAAGACGTTGACGAGAGGAGCCCACCAAGCTCAAGAGACAAAGGACAAATACCAAAATAAAACAAGATTTTGGTAAGATGGATGAGAGAATCACAACCAATACATGATTGGAATCTAGACCAGATTTGTGTCATCAAAGACGGGAATCAACCTCTTCCTAGGCGGTGTGTGAGACCATCTAGTGGTGGAATGAGCCTCTGGTGTGAGCAAACCGTTGTTGTGTTGACAAGATGACGAAAATTGACCCGCCAAGCGGTTCAAGCCATGTTTGGATTGATGTTCGACGTGTGGAACAAGGAGCAACGCAGTGTTCTAAAAGTCGCTAGTGGCTCCCAAGTCGGATGGCTGCCGACTAGCGAACTAGGGGACTAGTCGGGGACAAGTCGGCTAGATTTATTTATTTATTTTTAAATATATCTTCTCCTTCATTCTTCATAAGTTTTGAGTAAGTAGAATAACATAAGTAGCACATCATCAAATAAAAACATACAAACTAAGTAAAACAAAATAGTCAACTACAAAGTTCGATGCTCTAAGTTCAAAAACAAATGAAACTAAGTAGCACAAATTCAATAGTCAATCACTCATCCACTTCTCCATATCCCTCCAAGACTTGATCTCCATCGGACTCAAACTCATAATCCTCATCTTCCTCTTCGTTGTCATCTTCCGACACAAACTCGTCTTCATCTAGTTCTCGCACATTTCTATAACTTCTTCTAGGTTGAAGGACCTCACCCGCTCCCATAGTTTCCCCAACCATATCCCATGTAAGTCCCGAACCCGGCTCAACTTCCTCATCACCACCTTCAACAATCCATCCTTGTGCATTTGTTGCTTCACTAGCAAGTAGGACATCCCTCTCCTTTACCCTTCTTTTCTTGTTGACAAGTTTGGCATTGAATTGGACATAAACTAGATTGTTCAATCTTGTTACATCAAGTCTATTCTTTTTCTTCGTATGTATCTATACATTAAAGAAAATTCTAAAGTTCATATACTCTAAATTCTTACCCTTTTAAAAAAATTACAACACATAATAGAGAGAGGGAATATGTACTTACTCCCTCAAAGGTGCTCCAATTTCTCTCACACCCGGATGAACTCAAAGTCAAAGAGAGAATTCTAATGGCCATTTTTTTCAAGTTAGGTGTATGATTGACATAGTTAGACCACCATCCAACTAATCACGAAAGAAGCACAATTTAATTATTAATTTAGTACTAACTATAAGTTACTTGATTAGGAAAAAAAAAACTAAGTTACTAAGAAAGTAATTACTAAGTTACCCGGATCATAAGTGTCATCATTCTTCTCACATCCCTTTGCAGCTAATGCTCTACCAAATCCACCCTCTTTGTTCTTGTACTTCAACAACTCTTTATTGATGACCTCATTTTGAACTTCAAAATCATCGAGGAAGAAAGATTCAACACAAGTAAAAACACCATCCATGATAATTGGATCATCTTTCATAGTAGGATCCTTGAAGAAGTAGAATGGATTCAAAAAGTAAGCCGTCAAATGCAATGGACTATCAAGCCGACCTAAGGCTTTTGTGTCAATGACTTTTAGTATTGGCCGGTAGTTAGCCTCATTTTGTTTGTATGCCTCTTTGATATCTTCTTTCGCTTTCTTGAGCTCTCCATACATAAAGCCCATTGAGGGCTTCCAATCCCCATCAACAAGACGAAGAACCATCACCAATGGAGCAAACACTTTCAAGCAAAGACTTACGCTATTCCAAAATGCCGTACTCATCAACATAGCAAATGCGGCTTTCCCCTTTACGGTCTTCACCATGGAAGAGCTCCCCATTCATTGGTAGTACACATCATCTTCAACTCTTGTTTCTTCTCCATCAAACTTTGTAATGTCAAGAAGGCGGTTGCAAATCTAGTAACACCCGGCCTCACTATGTCTCTTTTTTTGTATGTTTTCTCATCAATGCCAATGTTCTATGATGACCATAAATAAATATAGTGAACTTCTTTGCCCTTTCAATAGTGTCTTTGAACTTTGCTTCCTTTCCAATCCCTTCAAGCATGAGGTTTATTGTGTGGGTGGCACATGAGGTCCAAAACATGTATGGTCTCTTGATCTTTAACAATGCCGCCGCGGCCATATTGATAGAAGCATTGTCCGTGACTACTTGGACTACATTTTGCGCCCCAACTTCATCAATGCACTTGTCAAAATAGTCAAATATATATTCCCACGTGTGCGACACCTCCGAATCTTCCTTGGAACAAAGAAAACAAGTCCCGGTTCTACAATTAACACATAAATTCATGATGCTTCTTCTTTTTGGGTCGGTCCAAGCATCGGTCATGATAAAGCAACCCGTTGAAGCCCACTCTTCTTCTTGTTTCTTGAGTGATTGTTTGGTTCTCTCCACCTCCTCCTTCAACAACGGCTCCCTTAATTGGTATTGGCTTGGGGGTTGGTAGCCCTTCCCAAATATGCCCACCGCCTCAACAAAGCATTTGAAGCTATCATTGTCGATAGCATAAAACGGAATACCGGCTTCATACATCCATCGAGCCAAGTACCGATTCACATCATGAGTTCTCTCTTTCCACATCGCATCATTTATGTTTTGTTGTCGCATCTTCTTACTTGCACTCAAATCCTGATTGATGGCCGTTGAATATCTATCCATGGGACCAATATAATGGGGCCTCTTCCTCGACCCTAAAACTTCAACTTCTTCACCTTCATCACCTTCTAGTATTGTCTCCACTTCCACTTCCGCTCTAACATTCGCGTCATCTATCCTCTTGTCCCTCTTTTTAGATGCCGTCTTGTCAAATGCCATCTTACACTTCTCTTTATCTTCTTTGGTTGACTTGGGGCATGGTGTTACATTTCCCTTGATATTCGCTATGTGTTGTTTTATTCTATAAACTCCTCCGCCATACTCTCTGTCACACAATTTGCATTTCCAACGTTCCCTGGTATTAGGATTCACAAGGAAGCCATATTCCCATCCAACATCATCCGAAGCTCTTTTCAATACTGAACACTCAGAAGTGGTAGATGCCGCCGAAGATGATTGATCCATTGTATAGTTACCTATGAATAAAATCGCAAAGTTTGGGCAAACCACAACAAGAATATACAAAATCTAGCTACTAGTTATTTTATTTCACACAAACTACAAATCTAGCTACTAGTTATTCTATTTTATTTCACACAAACAGAGATCAAGATAACTTGTTTTTTAATCTAAATCTGTGTGGCTAGATCATTCTATTTTATTTCACACAAACAGAGATCAAGATAACTTGTTTTTTAATCTAAATCTGTGTGGCTAGATCATTCTATTTTATTTCACACAAACAGAGATCAAGACAACCTGTTTTTTAATCCAAATCTATTTTTTAATGCCTTCGTGGCCACTAAAGCAAAAAAAATAATTACAAAACTGAAAAAACAAAAAATAAACGGAGAGTCAAACTGTGCAGTATGTACAATGTTTACTGTGCTACCAATCTGTTTTTTAATTCATCCCTTGGTGGCCACTAAAACAAAAAATAATAATTAAAAAATTGAAAAAACAAAAAATAATGAAAAATAAAAGGATACAAAGTGACAAACTGTGCAGTATCAAGTATGTACAGTGCTACAAAGTGACAAAGTCACAAACTTTACAACTATAAAGTCACAAACTATGTACAAAGTGACAAAGTGACTATAAAGTCATTCTTTCTCTTGATTTCATTCCAAAGAAGAAAGAGAGCGAGAGAGAAGAGAAGAGAGAGAGAGAGAGAGAGAGAGAGAGCTACAGAAATCATGACCGTCGGCAGAAATCGAGACCGAGATGTGTAATCTTACCTGAGAAATTGTGACTTTCGACAGAAGAAGAGGTGAGAAGAAGAGATCCCTGTGAGTCTGTGACTGTTGGCAACAGCAGCAGTGAAATCGTGTTTGCAAATTCGAGGAGGAAGAAGAAGAGGTAAGAAAAGTAGAAAACAACAGGGGATTTAGGTTAGGGTATACGATATACCGTTAAATATTACACTACAGCCCCAAAAGTTTTGCAAATTCTGTTTTTTTTCACCCTCATTTTTGCGATTTCTTCCGATTTTCCCCGACTAGTCCCAACTTTTTCCGATTTGTCGACGTAATCCGACTAGGTGACTTGTCCGATTAGTCGCCGACTTGATCCTGACTAAGTCGGTCAGCGACTAATTCAATCAACTAGGCCCTAGTCAACTCAGTGAGGCCACGACCCCGACTTAGTCGCTGACTAGTCCCGACTTTTAGAACACTGGAGCAACGTACTCCTTGTGCGACGAGATCAACCATCAAAGTGGTTGAAGAGGCTCGAGGAAAAGGAGCCGAGACAAACAACAAACGGTTGTTCCTAGAGACAGAGAAAATGACAACAGACAGTTGTCCAGCGAGACGTGATGACAAGAGACGGACGTGTTGACGAGAGGAATCAAGCTAAAGGGGGATGTTGAACAATAAGCTTGATGTAATTCCCACATGGGAATTTCAAAGTCAAAGATTGGATATGTAAACAGAAAGATTTTGGATAGCTATGGTGTAAGGAAGTCTTCAAAGGATGATGCTGCTGCAAAAGGAGAGTAAGTCAAGTTTGGAGGCTAGGAAGGTTTATTATGGACTGGTAATGTGTGGCTATGGGTAGTATAAATATGTGTTTGTATTTGCTTATTAAACTGTTGGAAAAGGAGAGAAGAAAAGAAAGGCAGAGAGTGAGAGAAGAGACATGGTGCCCCTTTGGGGCTTCCCCACCACAGGCGGGAGGAAAATATCTAGTGTGTAAGAGTATCAGTGTTATGTAATTTTGTTACAGATTAATAAAATAGAGTAGTGTTTGAGTATGTGCTATAGTTCTCTTTTTTCCCCAACAGAAAAAGTAGCAGGCTTTCAAAATTTTCTTGCCCCATAGTTATCCAAAATCTTCCCACTCGCATATCCAATCTTTGACTCTCAAATTCCCATGTGGGAAATACAACAATCAAGCTTACCATTCAACATCCCCCCTAAGCTTGATTCCTCTCATCAACATTTCCGTCTCTTGTAGTCACGTCTTGTTGGACAACCGTCTGTTGTCATTTTCTCCGTCTCTAGTAACAACCATATGTTGTTTGTTTTGGCACCTTTTTCTCGAGCCTCTTCAACCACTCTGGTGGTTGATCTCGTCACACAAGGAGTACGTCGCTCCTTGTTCCACATGTCGAACATCAATTTGAACATGGCTTGAATCGCTTGGCGGGTCAATCCTCGTCATCTTATCAACACAACAACCCTTTACTCATGCCAGAGGCTAATTTCACCAGATGGTCTCGCACACCGCTTGGGAAGAGTCTGATTCCCATCTCTGATGAAACAAATCTCGTCTAGATTCCAATTATGTATTGGTCGTGATTCTCTCATTCATCTTACCAAAATCTCATCTTCTTTTGGTATTTCTCCCCCGTCTGTCGAGCCTGGTGGGCTCCTTTCGTCAATATCTTGTCTCCCATGTCATGGTAACATGTCTCACGTCAATATTCTGTCACAAACCTGTCTAGTTTGGTGCTTCTCGTCTGATCAATCACATCTCGCCAATTCTGTTTGGCCAATAACATACATAACATCTCGTTTCTTCCTCCATCTTCACATCTCGTCTGTCCCATTTAATTTTAGGCATGGAGCACCCAAATCTTGCGTCTACCATTTGGAAAAAAAAATGGCCAATCAAGAAAAATATATTTGTAAAATCACATTCGAATTTGCTCCGTCCCGTCTCGTCTACTCCGTCAACTTCTCGTCACTTTTGGTTTATAAGTAGCCAAAAAACTTCGTCTTTGTCTGGCTCATATCAAAGCCTCTACCATTGCTCGTCTTCATCTCTCCTCAACATTAGTCTCATCTGGTGGGCATCAAAATGAATCCTTTGAAACTTCTTGTCTTCAACTGGAAACTTGAGAGTGTAGGGAGCAGGCTGTAATTTTGACCTTAGTTGCAGGAAACGCCTAACTTGGCGACGCTCCTCCCCGAGAAACGCGATTCCGCGTTTCTTGCTCGGAAACGCCATGGAAACGCGTACCCATGAGATGGGATCACGCTCCAAAGGAAGATGGGAGCGTACGTTTTTTTCCGGCGCCGTCGTCGGAACTGCAGCAGTTCCGACGTTGATTCCTTCAGTCTCAGTCGTCGTCACCGTCGGAGAATAAGAGACGATTGGCTTGGAGACTGTTTCCTCGAAGACTCTGAGAGGTCGATTTGTTGTGGGGAGAGAGAGAGACTGTATCGAAAAAATGAATCGTTGGGTGACGATTTGCTTGGAGAATGGAGACTACAGCTATATTGCATCGAAAGTTGAAGTACAACTGATGAAGTACTACTGTTTTTAATACTCCACCGAAAGTTGCTCAACCAACAGTCCAACTTCAGTATAAGTACGGTCAACCTCTTCTTATTTACAATATCTTCATTTGAGTCCTTAGTTTCTTCTCTAATCAATTTAGCCCCTGAAATTTTCTGCTCTTTTCATTTATACCCCTTCCAGAACCAACAAAATAAAAATTTAAATAATTAATGATATTTTACAATATTTATACATTTATATATATATAATTTAAAAATTATAATTTTAATAATTTTTCCTACACGCTCCCGACGGCGCTCCCACACTTCTATGATCATCCGCTCCCCCGCCCCCGCTCCCGCTCCCTCTCCCGTTCGCGCACCCGCTTCGTGCTACTAAGATTTTGACCTTAGCCTTTAATCATTCATCAAACAACCTCTTTTTCTTTTTCTTTTTTTAAAGCATGGTGAGTTTAAGAAAAACTAGAAATCATAACCAACTATATTCCGCCATCATGTTTCTCTTCTCTTTCTTCTCCTTTCTTCAGCCTTCTCCTCTGCAAAAAACAAATGAAAACCGCCAATCTTCAAATAGCTCGTGGGAGCTCATTTTAACTCCAATTTTCCACCAATGAACTCGTCTCGTCAAGTTCTATCTTCTTCAACTCTCAAAAGTGATTTTTGATCACTTCGAAAAATCAGCTTGTCTAGCTCTCCGTTGATTTTGCATGGATCGTCACCGGATTTTTAGCCCATTTGGCCCTTGATCTTAGCAGAAGCACACATCTCACCACAGTCCAAACTCTTCGCACCCCGTGCTCTGATACAAATGTTGGGAAAAAAGAGAACTATAGCACAAACTCAAACACTACTCTATTTTATTAATGTGTGACAAAGTTACATAACACTTGACTCTCACACACTAGATATTTTTCCTCCCACTTGTGGTGGGGAAACCCCAAAGGGGCACCACGTCTCTTCTCTCACTCTCTGCCTTTCTTTTTTTTTTTTTTTCTCCTTTTTCCAACACTTTACTAAGCAAATACAAGCACATATTTATTTATACTACCCAAAGCCACAATTACCAATCCATAATACACCTTCCTAGCCTCCAAACTTGACTAACTCTTCATTCGCCGCAGTAGTCTTTGAAGACTTCCTTGCACCATCGCTATCCAAAATCTTCCCGTTTCCATATCCCATCTTTGACTCTAAAATTCCCATGTGAGAAATACATCAAGCTTATTGTTCAACATCCCCCTTAAGCTCGATTCCTCTTGTCAACACATCCATCTCTCCTCGTCACGTCTCGCTGGACAACCATCTGTTGTCATTTTCTCCATCTCTAGGAACAACAGTTTATTGTTCCTCTTGGTTCCTTTTCCTCGAGCCTCTTCAACCACTTTGATGATTGATCTCGTCACAAAAGGAGCATGTCGCTCTTTGTTCCACATGTCGAACATCAATCCGAACATGGCTTGAACCGCTTGGCAGGTCAATACTCGTCATCTTATCAACACAGCAACCCTTTGCTCATACCAAAGGCTCATTTCACCAGATGGTCTCACACACCGCCTGGGAAGAGGCTGACTCCTATCTCTGATGATACAAATCTTGTCTAGATTCCAATCACATATTGGTCGTGATTCTCTCATCCAATTAAGCTTTATTGGAATGAGAAAAACATATGGTTACTATACCACATCAGGCTCACAGCCAAGAAGACTTTTTGAATTCCTTGATTGAGTTGGAAATTACAAGTTATCCAAAATACTTTGTCTTCTTCCCCCATCTATATCTATATATACGTACATGTGCGGTGTGTTGTAAAGTGTGCAAGAAATAAGAGTGACAAAGAGAGAAAGGAAGATATAGACGAGTGAGAGAATATGTAATTGTTTGTGTGCATTGACAATAAAACTGCATTTGAGATTGCGTGCAAATCTGTGCCACCTCTGTTTCTAGGAGCACTGGTGACGAACCCACTGAAATTTCCGATGAGAACCAACGGCAAGACAAGCGACGGGCCGAAAACCACAATCGACCCCAACACGGGTCAGAAATCAAAGTCTACAAAAATCAATTTTGATCCCATAAGTAGGCTTGCCTCGACGAGACGAAGCCAAACGTACCTGGTCGAAGAATATCCAACGCCGCGATAGCCTTAACACGTGAAATCCACGCTCAGAATGGGGGCATTTTAAGATATCATCTCTTTTATGGGTGAGGAAGTCTAAGAACACAATAACATGTACAACATTTTGCACAACATGCATGTCTATGTGGTAGTATCTCACGCATAATTATCACGCTGACACATTATTTGAATTACGCCCTCTTTCTAGTCACTAATAGGAATAAATTATATATCAATAGATGATACTCCAAATATGATCAAAAGCCCCACAGCCATAGAACTAAGGACGCAACTGCAAGAACTTTTGGAAAAGGAATTCATTTGACCAAGTACTTCGCCATGGGGTGCACTTGTTCTAGTCGTAAAGAAGAAGGATGGAACAATGAGGTTGTGCATTGACTATCGGGATCTCAACAAGGTAACAATCAAGAACAAGTACCCATTACCAAGGATTGACGACTTATTTGATCAACTGCAGAGGGCTCATGTTTTCTCAAAAATCCACTAACACTCGGTATATCATCAATTAAAAGTAAAGAAGGAAGTTGGGAAGAGGACAGCTTTTCGCAAACAATATGGACACTACGAATTTTTGGTTATGCCCTTTGGGAGTTACAAATGCGCCCACAGCTTTTACGGATTTGATGAATCGTGTCTTTTCAAAGTATCTTGATGATTTCGTCATAGTTTTTATTCATGATATTCTGATTTGTTCGAAGGATGAGGAACAACATGCTCAACACCTGTATATGGTTCTTCAAACATTGCAGGAGGAGAAGTTTTTTGCTAAGTTTAATTACAAGTTTTGGTTCAAAATTTTGTATTTTGGGGACATATAGTTAGTGGGAATGGGATATCTGCTGATCCAGCAAAGATTGAAGCAGTGCTAAATTGGCCAAGACTGACTACAGCAACGAAAGTTCAAAATCTTCTAGGATTGGCCGGATACTACCTGTAGATTTGTGCAGGATTTCTCAAAAATTAGGAATGGTGTTGAAGGAACTGACTCAAAAAGGTGAGCCATTTGTAGGGAACATAGAAGTTAACAAATCTCTTAAGTCACGGTTTTAGCATAAACAGACTCTTGAGGGAAAAAAAATGGTCACACTAACTCACACTTTTCCAACATAAACATTCTGGACCAGAACTCTAAAATCATGTGTACGGACTCAACATTTCATCCATGGAATGGTTTGGGTGTAAACAAGCTAGTTTGGTCAATAAAAGGTGCCGGGGTCCTATTCTTGGCACCGTACGTCATTTGATCGCCAAATGATGCATCCGGGGCTTAAGTAATTAAATGAAAAGCCCCTAAACTAACTCATACCTAAGTGACCAGAACATAAGTCAACATGAGAGCTCATATAAACTCATGCATAAAAATAGCTAAGGTATAAAGCTATTATTTGACTACTTGAGCAAATCTGTCACACTTTCTTAGAAAATCATAACATACTCATACTAAATTCAAATACGTTGAAACCAACGCCAAAATTTGCATAACTTAATGCACTATTGTCAGAAGAAAAAAAATTCAAAGCCATAATTGAAAAGAGTTTTTCCCAGAAATCAAAACAACACAGGTCATTTACCGTTCCTGTTTCAGTCAAACAATTCTTCTTCAAGAATTCACTAAAAAGTTGCATATTTATCCAAATGACTTGATTCCAACGTAAAAATGTTCCTATCATTAAGGTATAGTTTTGTATAAGTTTATAACCATACCAGTTGTGAAAAAGTCTCAGAAATCAAAAGGATATAGCCATGAACAGAATTCGAAAGACATGTGACAGTCAATATTCAAAAATTCATACCTAATTCTGTGTTGATAGAGAAGATTGAATAAGAATATTATAATCCATATAAAAAAACTAATGCCTGCAAAAAAAAAAGAGGCATAAATATGTACCTAGCTATCAACGGGTATACTTGACATAGAGAAACAGATGTACATGCGTAAACCTTCTATATGTTAAATAGGTTTTCCCACTTGCTCAGCGCTCGTCCTATTAACACAACTACACTATGATGCACACAACCTCCCATAGAATCTTGTTCTGCTTTGTAATGTTCAAGTCCTTTCTCAGACGAATCAAGGGAAAGCACAATACAAGAAAGGCAGAAGCGGGGGCCACCAGATCTATCTACATCGAGTTTACCGATCATTATTTGGTCTTCCCCTGTAAGAATTTCTGATTTTACAATAACATTTGGAAGCGGAGAGAATATTGGGAGTCTCGATTCACAAGAAGAAGAGGAGACGAAGAAGAATAAGAAAAGAGTGATCAAGATTGTCCTAGAGACAAGAAATTGGTTGGAAAAATTCTACCCTTGGCCATCTTCCCGCCTTGCAAGGGAAGAAGAATGATTTGGAACCACGCGAGAAACAACTAAAAAAGAGTAAAAAGGTCACAGGAATCCAATGGGAGCAAGAATTTGCAGAACATTTCGGAAGTTTCACTATCAACTACAGACATTTAGTTATGCAAAATGGGTTTTGTCCATAAACACATTTAAAGTGGTACTCTAGTACTCTGTTTTATTGGGGCCCCATAAGATAAATTAGCTGACCCAAGCCCCATTAACTCCGAGACAGATTTAGATGAGCATGGATTCAGGTACACATTGCCACCCCAGATGTAAGCGATATACCTTCAAGAAGGTGGACAAATTGGTGGATCATTTGTTGATTTATTGAGAGTTGGGTAGCTCCATAAAACCTCTATGCTTGGCCCATTATAATGCTGCACAATATGTTTTCTGCATTTGGAAGTTACCGACGCAAACCTAAACCTTGCTGCCACAAGGTTGAAAAGCGACAACTCTACATGGTCAGGAGTTTGGACTTGACTCGGCCGCAATCAATAACCTTGCATCCATAATGTTTGACCTTCGAGCAAGAATGACAATTATACCCATACCCATACCCATAGATACCGAATCCAATCTTGTCATTGGAAGTGGATATTACCTGATCTATTTAGCCGTTAAGAGTGGGTAAGGGGGCAATACTATAGCAAGCCAATCCTATATGGGTAGGGTATGGTGCTATCCCCATACTCGAACTTGGCCAGAATCAGAAGTCAAAATTTTGGTTCGTTCATAGTCAGCGATCAGCCAGTGGCATTATGCCACTAAAGCACTAATCTTTTTTTGGTAAGTAAAAATTAATAACAACAACGAGCAAAAAGCTACAAAGAATCAGCAGAGGCATACCCCTGGAACAAATACATCAAAAACAAACTATAAAAGACCAAAACTCAAACCATATACATCAAAAGCAGACTCTATGGGCAGTGGTTAACAGCAAAAATCCTAGAATCTAAAAGCCAATCTTCACACAGCCTTCTATTCGGGGCTGAAAATTTGATGGCCAACCAAGAGCTGACCTTGGCTCTAATGGAATTGAAAATAGCTAGAGACACCCCATCCACATCCCTCGCTTTTCCTTGAAAAATTCGCATGTTACATTCCTCCCAGAGTGTGTAAACTGGAAGCTGCCATTGACAGCTTGTAAAGAGCATCACGAAAGCTTTTCCCTTTCCTGTTATGTACTGCCCACTCCAATTCTTGGGCAAAAGGTAAAATAGGCCGAGAGATTCCATTCCTAACCATCATTTGTCTCCAAATCAATGAAGAAAAATGGCAATCAAAGAAAAGATGACTATGAGATTCCAAACTAGTCAAACATAAAGGACATTGAGGGGACACCACCATACCCCAACTAATTAGCCTATCCTTCGTGGATAGTCTTCCTAACACGACCAACCATTTCAATGAAACTCTGAAGGGATTCCGATACCTACAAACCTCTCAAGCAGATTTAGTTGTGAATTTACCATCCGAAGTTAAAGTCCACAAGACCTTGTCAGGAATGGATGGATTAGGGAGAAAACCATCAGGAGTTTGCCTTATAATGTCCATAAGCCTCCTATTTCGCTGCCTAGGCCATTTCCAAGACCCATGATCAATGATGGAGGATACTTTAGCTCTCAGAGCATTGCCTCTACTAACCACCACAGAATCACCAAACCTTTGGTATAAAGGCCCCATAGGGTGCCAATTAGCTTCCCAAAGCACTAATCTTTATACAATGGATGAGATGTTCACTTGAGTAAGTGAGAGAGAGACATCTATACAGTTTCATATGGCTACATGGTCATAGATCCGCCACTGAATCATAAATGGGAAGTTTACAGCATTAAGAACTAGACTCACAGGTTTCAAGTAAGATCATTACCTGCTTCAACTTTCCAGTGGTTTCAATCAAGCGACCTTGAATCTCCATAAACGCCTGTTCACAAATTCAGCACCCAAAAGATTTCAAGAATTATATACATATTTCTCATGAATGTATAGATTTAGAGAGAATTAGGTACCGCTCTGTTTGCTTCGTCCGCCATTTTTCTCTTCTAGTTCAGAGCGACTGGAAATTCTTGGGAAACCTGTAAAGACCTTCTGCAACAATGGGCAAGACGCGAATGGGTTTGGGCTGTGTTTGGGTTCCTAAAGTTTTCGGGTAAAATGCATAACAAAGGAACAATATTACATGAGTTTGGCTTTTTCAAGGGGCCTCGTTAAATGGAGGGTTTACGGAAGCCCCTTGGGGTTCTCATCACAATGATTCGAACTAGTTATCTTGTAAGGCTCGCAGAATAGAACTGAAATTATTCAGGCCCTTGTTTTTTGCACCAAAATTTAATTTTTGCCATACCCATTGATATCAGGTCAAGCTGATTTTTTACATATAAACACCACTCTGCGGATCTTACAAGATGACGTATTTGGATCATTGCAATGACGTGCCGGTGGAACCCCCAAAGGCGCTCCCGTAAACCCTTCATTCAAGGAGGCTCCATGAAAAAGAAAAACTCATATTACATTTGTTCCAAATGTGCTTTTTGGCTTTTTGACTTTTTACGACTTTTTATATTGTATAATGAGAGACAATGACATGTCTCGAAAATTGTAATAAATTGACTTTTTAGTCTTTTGAGTTGGTGAAATGTGGTAAATTTTTTTCATTTTAACCGCATAAAGCAAAAGGAAAACATAACCTAGATTTTTTTAGTCCAAAAAAATTGTCTTCCTATGACCACCCTTTTCGTTTACCCAAACATACCCTTTTGCCTACTCTTTTCTAGTTTAACTTTTTCCTTGTCCAAACAAGAAGAAACTCAAATCAGAACCCTTTTCAACCCCTCTATTCGCTTTCTTATCATTTACAAATGTGCCATAATAAAGAGTTATAGCATTCTGGTGCTTTGACCCAAATTTTTTCCGAATTTTGGGTTTGGAAAATGGGTCAGGTTGGAGATACTCAAAGCCCCATTTCTTTCACACAAAAAAAAAAAAAAAGAAAAAAACAAGCAAAGACAAATTTTTTAAGTTATAATTTTTATATTTAAAAAAAATCTTTTAGACATCTTCGAAATTCAACCCACAATTAAATGGACTAAGCCAAAAGAGTCATGTTGCAAACACAACAATCTACACATGCAACAAGCCAGTGTTGCATTGCTTCATTGGGTATTGAAAAGCACATTCTATTAAAATACCAATAAAACAATGCCACGTTGTTGTACAAATTGTTACTTCCTCCGTCCCAAATTTCTTGTTCACGTTATTATTTTGAACACCTCAAAAAATTGCTTATATTTTCAAATGTATAAGGTTTTTAAATATGCACTATGGATCTTATTTGTTTAACATAATCATACATAAAACATATTATAGATCGAAATTTACAAGTAATTGAAAAAAAGGCACGCATGCCGAAAATGGACAAGAAATTTGGGACGGATGAAGTTTTTTTTTTAGAATTTTCCTAGCCATAATGGTCATTCTCTAAACAATCTATTCATAAAGTTGAAGTTGCAAACCCACAACATTTAAGTACTTTCAAATCATGAGTACCTGTTCAAACCAGTGAATAAGGTTACTTCAATCACTCATATTGGCTTCTATATGTGAGGTCTTCAACGATAAATAGTAAACTATTACCATTTTGCTTGTGACCAAAAGGAAAAAAAGGGAGGGGTGCCGAGGAGAAATCCGAGCCGTTGAAAACACATCTGACGGCCCTGATGTCGCACACTAAGGGTGCTCTCCACCACCTCTGGGTCCGGGAAAAAAACACATACACTAGTTATTGTTGGTAAACTGGCATGTAATTTACATCTACTTGCACAATGCTGACCTATGTTTGGGTCTAATTATTCCAACTGTCATGGACCAACAGCTGAATTCTAACGAGCTATAACATCTTGTTGATCAATTGGGGTCTTCGACTCCTTTATAAAGTGGCTACAAGAGAAACAATAAGCCCATTCTCAAGAATCAATAGGCCCAACATTTGGCCCAAACTCATATTTCTTATAGGTCCAATTAATAAAATGTATAAAACCATCAAACGAGGATGGATGTTTTGAAAGGCCTCATTTGGGTAAAAAACCGGTTTTTGGTTTTTTGGTTTTTTTCATTTGTCCTTATTCAAAATTTTTTGCATTCATTAGTTTTGCATGAAGATTTTATAGTTTCTGGATTCCTCTCGACGAAACGAATCTAACAAGTATAAATTTATAGTCAAGCCAAATATTTTTTTGAATAAAGCCAAAATAGGTGGATTATTGGCCAATAATCCACCTATTTTGGCTTTATTAAAAAAAAATTGAGTTTTGACCATAAATTTATACTTGTTAGATTCGTCTCGTCAAGAGGAGTCCAGAAACCACAAAATCTTGATGCAAAACTAACGAATGCAAAAAAATTTTGAATAAGGACAAAATAGAAAAACCAAAAAATCAAAAACCGGTTCTCTATTTCCAATACTCCCCGCATTTTTCTTTTTTCTTTTTCTTTTTTCTTTTTTTGACCCAGATGTTTCTAAACACTCAAAAGTAAGAGGAGTACGAAAAAGCATACATTAGTGTAGTAGTTGTAGGTTTTAACCTCACCTCAAGATTATGAATTGGATCTCATAAGAATGATGGTAGAGTTAAAACTCTTTGAACCAATTGCATTTATGTGAGTTAACCGATTCATGTTAATCCACACGACTTTGTCTCATCAGTTAATCTCACAACGGGTTGGCACTATAGTATTGTCATGTCATGTTTATTTGGGTATAAATAAGAGCTCTAAGACATGCTCAAGTCTCGTGAAGGTGGCATAAATCACATCCGTATAGGTACTGTTGTGTACTCTCACGGATCATACTCCAATCACACCCAAATCATGAATCAAAAAAGAGGAAATTTTCGATTATATTGAACAACTAAGATACATCATACAAAAAACCTCTCTCGAAAGAGAAGAACCCTTAACTTGAGCTCGACTCACAGCTACTCTCTCATAGATCTTTGTCTCAGCCTCGCTCTCGCACCACATTGCAGCACACAAATACGAGATATTACAATAGTTATATATAGGGCTTGCACAAAGGAGCAAGGCTCTACCTCTAATACTTTAGCGTGAGTTTCATTAACCTTAGGCCCCGATTGGATGGTGCTAAAATTTCAGGGGGATAAGTTATAGAGGGGTTATAAGATAAGAGAGGGTATTATTTTTAGAGGGTTGACCCACATTGATGTGATGTTTATGGAGAGGGGATAAAAAAGTAGATAGTTTGGATAAAAGATTAAACAGGGGGATAACTTTTGACTTGGTTTGGATGTTTTACAAATAAGAGGGGGTAAATGATGGAAAAAGCTGTCAAAGGACTCTTTTGCCCTTGTGATTTACCAAAGTTGATTATGCATTAAATTAATTATATAATTACAAAACTTAATCTATTTAATAAATTTTGGACAATTTCAAGCTATATTATTTATTTCATTGAAAATTTAAATTTTTTGGAAAACATTTTTTTAAAAAAAATAAGTTTTTTTTTTTTTTTTAGAATTTTACCTCTTTTGTTCATATTCTCTCTTTTTTATGAAATTATTACTTGAGTGGCCCTTTCATTACCAAATATTATATCACAAAATGTTCATTTCCAAGAGGGAAAAAATAAAAAGAAAAGAAAGAACACATCAAATGGGTATGAATGTACATGATCCCAGCATTGTCAAAGATGTATTGGATAAAAACCCAATTATTGATATGTTCAAAGGATGAGTTGGGAAAACCTCCAGATCTTGAAACACTCATCTCGAAATTTCCGATGATGCATTTCATCACTTGGGAACAACCCCATCTCTTCTCACCGCCACTCACTCTCATCCCTACAATCCCATTCCATGAATTCTTACTCCTCATCTTCACAACCCCATCAGAAAAACCCGTCCCAATCCCTATTCTACTCCCTAATCGTCCTCTTCCTTTCCGCTGGCCGATTAACTCAAGCCATAAGCGCCCTCTCTCTCTCTCTCTCTCTCTCTCTCTCACACACACACACACACACACTCCCTGCTCTCTGCATCAAGCAACCAAACCCATCTCAGATCAAGATTCCGACTACTGAGCAATTTTCGATCACTTTGCCGGCGAGTATCAAGTAAATAATCAAGTCATTTTCTGTTGAAAATCAGTTGGGGGAGGGGGATAAGGAGGGGTGGAATGGTAAAAAAACAAACCCTCTACTCCCAGATAATTTTTGGGCAGCCCAAGGGGTGCCAAAAAATTATCAGGGAGAGCACCCCAGACGAGTGAAAGAGAAGGACGGGTGAAAACGAAGAGGGGAAGGAAATCAGGTTCCCAAACCATGCCAAACACCTGGACCCCACCATTTTAACCCGGGATATCTTTTGGAGGGGTCTTTTAACCCCAGCCAAGCAGGACCTTAGGGATGGACATGGTCATCACCATAGGCCTCAATGTTTAGGCAGAAAAACACAAAATAGTGGCAATACTAGCACTCTCTTTAAAAAAACACATATAGAGTTTGACGATTCCTAAATGGAAAATTATGGCTTTCATTAAAATTTAAAAAGTGTACTGAAACGTATAAAAATGTATAAAAATTTGTGAATGTTTTTAAAATGTGCAAAACATACACTGGAATATATGTTTTTTTGTTTTTCTCTTTGCTTATTGTCAACTCAGCAAGCTGACAATAGAGGAAGGGTGATTCTATATAGCTCCCATTTATTACTTCATACCACCCAGTCAAAATAAATCCCAAAACCCCTCTTGCGAAAAGTCCATTTTGCCCCTCAAGTTACTACATACCAACCCATTTACACAAACTTTTTTTCTCTTATTACTACATACCAACCCACCGCTTTTTCTTCCCCAGATCTCTTCTTCTTCCTCTTCTTCTCCCTCTTCTTCCTCCATTGTTAGGTTAGGTTAAAAAATTTCCATACTTGTTCCTACATTCTCCCCCTCCATCTCTCATCTTTCTCAATCAATGGAAATTTTGATGAGTCGATGGAAGGATCCTCTCCCTCACTTCAATTAGAAGAACTTGGGGAGATAATGGAACAACTTAGAACTCCAAATTCAACAAAAGAGTCCGCAATAGAGAAGACGGTCACCTTAGAAGAAAGCATGGAAGTGGAGAGTGAGGTTGGTATCCCGGAAATGAAGACTTTCGAGCAAAAAACGACCCAAGAGGTAACGCATTGTTTCCCGACTTAGTAATCTGTCCGTTTGTTCGACACGGAAATGCAGTCCCAAAAAACGTCATATGTTTCGGTATATAACTCCCGAAATTGGGAAAATATTTTGACAATTGAGTTCCAAAATTGGGACATTATTTCGGTAGTTATAAACCAAAATTTAAACAATATTTCAGTAGTTATAAACCAAAATTTAGACAATATTTCGGTAGTTTATATCCATGTTTTGATACCAGCAATTCTAATCTTCCTAATGTTGTTGTGGTATTTTTTAAGGGTAATGCTTCCACGCATGGTAGTCGCACAACGGGGTCCGTTTGCTAGTCGAATCAAGAATTGGCACAGATATCGAGAACCATATGTGAAAGGATGGGAACCTCCGTTTGCTAGTCAAATCGAAGAGTTTGGAAGGATAATCGGGTCTGATGTAGCAACTGCAGAGGATTTTGATATTACTTAGTAGTCAATGTACTTAATTTGCAACTTTGACAATGCGTACTTGTAATTTAGTGTTGACAATGCGTACTTGTAATTTATTCGAGATTGTTGTAACATTGAGATTGTTGTCAATTAATGTGTAAGTCTATTCGAGAACTTAATTCATGCAGGTGCAATTGATATTCGCTTCATGATATGGAGTTTATATATTGTTGAATGACCAATTTTAAACAGAGGCATGCAAACAGGAGTTAATGCCCGAAATTTATTCATAAATACGATAGTTTGTACCCAAAATTAGTGCAACAATTCGGTAGTTCATATCCAAACTGTGTAAATCCAGAGAGCAAACATTTAGGACTGGTGTTAATAACTGAAATTGGTACATAACCATATTGTGGTCCATATCCATTCAAAATACATCATAATCGTCGTCCATCCACCTAAATACATAAGTAGTCTAAACATACATAAGCATAAGGTCCATCATAGTCTATCCAAAGTAAACACAATGCTCAAGTAGCATCTAGTGATGTCTAGTGTAGGACTTCGTCGTGAATGGTGTAGTAGGCTCTCCCTCGGGTATAACCTGCACTAATCACAAATAAATGATAAGCAAATGAAATTCTAAGTTTTGGAAATAGACTACCGAAAATATGCTCCATATTCGGGAGTTAGTTGTCGAAAAACTAGGTATACTTTAGAAGTTAAATCCCGAAAGTTGTTGAAAATTACAGGAGTTAATTGTCGAAAACAATGTTGAATTTTGGTGGATAATTCCCGTTTGATCATTGCCCAAACAACTGGTATTGAAATTTTCGACAACTAACTCCCGAAATTTGGATCATTTTTCGGGAATTCTATACCGAATTCCTTCGACGTCAATGGCGGTTCAACTGACAAAATTTCAGTCCAAGCAGCTTCCGATCAACCAATCTCACTTGAAATTAACAACTATAAAGCGATTTTTCAGGAACCTTACAAAGATCTATACGATATATGTATATATACCTAGTAAATGAACACACCTTTTAGTTTCGGGTCGGATCTGAGCATGTTTAGTCATCGTCGTGACAGTGGTGGTGGTCGCCGGTCGGAGGGGCAGTGGGTGGTGATGGGTAATGGGTGTTGGGTGTTTCGGTGTAGTGGTGGAGTACGGGAGAGGAGAGGCCGTGGGTTATGAGAAGGGGAGGAGGGAGGAGAAGAGGGAGAGTTTTTTCAAAATTTGGAGAACAATTAAAGGAAGGGTATTTTGGGAACTTTACCGTGATATTTGAAGCAAAAATGAAAATTTTCCATGTCAGCTGGGTTGCATGTAGAAATCGGGTGGTATGAAGTAACAAATGGGAGCTATATAGAATCACCCATAGAGGAACCCTTCATAAAATAAGCCCTTAAGTTATAAATTTATCAACATAATAAACCCTTACAGCCCCTTTGTCTGCCAGTTTCGTTTGAGAGAATCTAGTATTGAATAGGATGTGATATAAGGTTTTTCTTACTTTTTTCCTTCGAATCCTACCCCAGGGGACAAAATCCTAGAGAGTCCTATTCTTGAGGTTGATGGTCCTATTTATAGACCAGCAATGTGTAGCATATATCTATAGGTGCGACACGTAACAACTAGATGTAGCATGATCCTAGACACACATTTCAAGTAGATTGATCCTAGACACACATTTCAAGTGACTCGTATTCCCATGCTTTGAATGCTAAAATATTGGCCGCCGATGCATTGCAATTACTTTAAACTTTAAAGTACTTTCGGACTTGCTAAAAATATCAACGTTATCTTGTTTGATTCATTCCAGAAGATGTCAATATTCTTGTATCCCCGTGAGGATTATAATGATAGGGTTTGCGACAACTTGATTTCCCCTCCACCCAAAACAGGGTAGTTTTCCATTTAGATAGGACTCTCTAGGATTTTTTCCCCCGGGGTAGGATTCGAACGGAAAAAAAAGTAAGAAAAACCTTATATCACATCCCACTCAATACTAGATTCTCATAAACGAAACTAGCAGACAAAAGGGCCATAAGGTTTATAACGTTGATAAATTTATAACTTAAGGCCTTATTTTATGAAGGGTTCTTTTATTATTAGTTCGTTGAGTTGACAATAAACAAAGAGAAAACAAAAAAAAACACATATTCCAGTCTATAATTTTTCCTAAATACTACCCCCCGATGACTTAGAGGGTGTTCCACTAACTAGTTTTTTCCAAAAACTAGTTTTTCTTAAAAACCAAGACAAGGCATCCTCTCACAATACATCACATAACACAAAAACCAAGGCAGTTTTAAAACAAAACTACCTTAGTGGAACACCCCCTTAGATTGTACGTTTAATTGTCGTCTCTTACCCCACAGGCCCACACGGTGCAATCCATTGAGCGATTCTCAAACGCGTGGAGAAAATGTCAAAATCATAAGTTTAGTCAAACAGAGAATCATAAATACCGACAAATATTTACAAACAAACTATAGGTCAATTTATACATATTTTTTTCAATGGTCAGCATCCCAAATTTAATGTCACAAAATGATCGGCCTGGATCAAATGTGTGCTGGTGGGCATATATTTGTTTTGATCTTGTTAAATACTCCTAAAAACAAAAAAAAATAATACACAAAAAGGCCGTCACGAGTCAAATACTAAGCTGACTTTTTGACTTTTTAATTTTTTTGAGATTTTGTTAGCAAATGTGAGGAGAATGACATGTCTTATAAAATATGAAAAACCAAAAGATCAATGATCCACCTAGTGGAACGGGGCCAATGTTTTCCTTTGGGTTTTTTTATTTTTTCACTTTTTTCTTCTGTAGAATAAAATGAAGGGAATGAAAAGACTTTTTATAATTTCTATCAATACATTTTTTCTTCTTATTTCCTCCTCTCTTTTCAAAGCTTCAGGAAGATTTCCACAAAAAAGCCCCTATATAATTTATGGACTTTAGACAAGTTAAATCCACTATTTAGATTTTTAGTTGATGCATGTGATGAAAATGACATATCCCAAAAACATATTTTGTTGGCTTTAGTCCTTTAGCGAAACTTGGCCTAAATACCCTAGTCGACCAATCTATATAGTAAAACAGCTCAATTTTAAAAATTATGCAAAAATCCAATGGTCTACAATTGTCCACACAAATCCTACGTCTGAGATGGATGGTTTTCAAACTAATAAATCCAATTGTTTATCAATACATAAATCCTACGGCTAAGATTATGTTTGGGAAAATAGAAAAACTATACGTAGGGGGAGTTTTCCCAAAAATCTTTGATTATTAGAAAATGGCTTCCTCATTTGTTAAAATCAACTGTTGATTTTAGCAAACATTGATTTTATCCGATTTTTTTTTTTTTTGCCTTTTCACCTATTTTATAAATTATTGTCAAGTCAACCTTTACCCTCTTTTTTGTACTCTTTGCAAGTTTGATTTTAGCAAACGTTGATTTTATCTGATTTTTTTTAATCTTTTTCACGTATTTTATATACATAAATTATTGCCAAGGAAGCCTTTACGCTCTTTTTTTTTTTTACTCTTTTCAGGTCATATTTTGAAAAAATCCAGAAACATTTTAGAAGTTATTTGTATTTATATTTTCCATATATAGCTTAAAAGGAAAATCTAATGGAGCTAAATTGGATTCATCAAGTAAAATATCGATTGTGATTATATTAGGTTCGCTCGAAAACGAATCGTGATTCTACTATTAATAAATTATATACACTCTCATAGAAATTGGAAGCGTTGAATTTACATCTCTGTCAAGTAGTACTAATGGTCCATCAAAATATTAAAAATTCAGAGAAAAATCAACGAGCTTAATATTAGGGCTGAATGGGTTGACAAATAAATTCTAAAAAAAATCAATGTTAATTAGCATCTGCATGAGAGATTTCGACGAAAGATGGAGCCAGCCCTGATTTGTTTATTATGGCTCCACGTGTTTAATATTTTTTTATTTAATTTTTGATCCCTGCCTTAGGCAATGACGTGGGCAGTGGCGTAATAGATTTGAAATTTCGAGTCAACTGGAGGAGTTTCTCAGATCAACCGTTGATTTTAGCAAATGTCGGTAGCCATTTGCCAAAAGTCAAAAGATTTTTACAACGCTAAAATTAAATTAAAGATTTAGTAAACGATTTCCTCATTTGCCAAAATCAACTGTTAATTTTAGCGGATGTCGATTTTATATGATTTTATCATTTGTGAAGTTTCCCCTGAGTACATTACTGTATTGTAGTATTACTGTAGATAAACACTGTCTTTGAAAGTAAATAAAAATGAGAACGACTCGTACAAACTCAATGTACAAATTTTGTACAAATATGTTGTGTTGGAGCCCACTCCAGATTCAAAACTGATTATTAGAACTGTTCATATTTTTTCAAATAATATTTATAAGTACCCAGTTAAAAATAAACTCTTAATTGAATATCGGTAAATGCTCCATCGGTTCATCCAGTTTTTGATTCTGCATTGAAAACTGGATGAACCGGTTGAGCTGATTTTTGACAATGAACTAGTAAACATTATTTTGAAAAACATAAACAGTTTCGATCATCCGTGTAAAACTCGAAGTGTGCCCAAAACAACCGACTTGTACAAAATCTGTACACGTAATTCTGTACACATATTTTTATCCAGTGATAGAGCTAACGACAAGTGGAGTGAAATTTTTTTTTTAATCAATGTTGTTATACGGGGAAAGAAATAATCAATTTCACTTTTAACAAAATTAACACGTTGAATAGTTGGATTATATTGAAAGGTAGCCGACAAATTAACCCTGGTTAACTTTAAAAAAAGTTGGGGAATTTGCATTTACAACCCTTGGACTTTGTCTTATTTGCAGAGACACTCCCTGAACTCCATTTTGAGGCACTTGCACCCCTTGTACTTTTGAATAAAGTGCAACTGTTAAGAAATCTGTTAAAATTTACGAAAAAGTGAAGGGCGAGAGTTTTTCCCTCCAAAACAACTTTCATAATGCCTAAATACCCTTGGAAATCATTTACAAGGTTTATGGACCTCGATTTCACAAAAACAAATCATGCAAACGCCTCAATCCTTAACCTACTCTCTCTTTCCTCTAAAAATGTCATATTCTCAAACTTCCAGGAGCCCATCAAGTGCAAGCCAAAGGATGCACCAACGTTTCCTTTGCAGTCCAATTGCCCCAGTGTGGACATCTAACATACTTGTAAACCTCAGGGAGGAGGTTCTATGGTTATGCCAACTAACACATAGGTTAATCATGAATTAGTAAAAACCATGGTATCGATAGTTTGTGTACGTGTCTGTGAAAAAAGGGAAGAAATGTGGTTTTTTTTAGTGGATTGACCTATGTGTTAGATAGGGAGCTTGAGAAGAGCACGACAGAAGAGACAAGGTAGTGAGAAATGTTGGTGGACTATGTTGTTTGCTATCCCCTTTTATATTTTATGTACTTAGCTAAGGAGTAGTAAAGGTGTTGGATACCGGGTAATGTTTTGAGCATGTGATGTGAATGAAATACATATACAATGTGAGCAAGATATGAACTACAATAGGCGGTTTTCAAGATTAATGAAATATTCTTTTATTAGCAAAAAATGCCCATATTTCAGTATGCTCATAATGGAATCAACAACAACATACTTGCAACCATTAGTATTAGACATAATGCCCTAAATTCATTAATTACAATTTTAAATGTTCTATATAAGTATCCAGCATTCAATACAAAAGATAAAGTGCAAATCCAGAAGTACCCAACATTCAATACAAAGACAGTGAAAATCCCAGAGTTTTCCAAAACACGTAACATGCAAAACTGCTCAGATTTGTAAGACTATGCCAAAAAACAGAGCAAACCTACTAACATAATGTCATAATTAAAACAAGTTTCAATTGTACCACTACCGCAATTAAAACAAGTTTGCATGGAACCACTACCATAATTCCCCCCAAAAAGTGTTGAACCACTACCACTTTAACAAAGTTTTTGTTTGCGTAGGATCCACCTATAAACTCCCCAATATGGACCCTTTAAAAATGTCTTTAAGCAGTGGCTGGTTGGCTCCTTGATGAAAATAGATCGAAACACACATCCAAAAGGAAGGAACAGTGCTCTTTTTATTTTTAAATCAAAAGAAAAACATTTTCAAAAAAAAAAAAAAAACACGCGCTCAAAACCCCTACCTAAGTGCTCAAAAGCACTATCCAATCAAACTTAATTGCTGACCAGTCAAACCTGACTGCTGTCCATTATTAAGTGCTCATACGTGACTCATGAGCGCTCAAGTCCTTTGCGAGCACCTAACTATGCAGAGCATCTGTCAGGCGGCGTTCTATGCAAATCTTGACTGGGTAGACGCTCTCCCTCCTCCCAAAATCATCATGGTTATCCTCCCTTCTCCCAACATTGACCCATGATGAGATTCTTTCAAAAACTCCATATAAAACCCCTCTTCCACTCTCTAAAGACACCGGATACACACTTCACCACCTCATACACCACATTTCAGCCATTTATTCCCGCACATTCCCTTAAATCTTGATTTTTAGTTTCTAAGTCCCAAAAAAACAACCAAAAATGTCCAAGAAAAGTCCCAAAAAATTCAAAAAACCCTCAAAACCTCTACTAAAATCTTGGTATATACTCTCATACGAAGTCTCACAATTAGAAAACCCACTTCAACCATTTTTTTTTCAACCTCCAAAGTGTCAGAGAGCATTGATCAAGCTACAAAAAGGTAGAAAACCTTAAGTAAATCATTCTTTTGATCAAAACTGAGGGTAGCCACTAGGCTCAATCAGTCTTCTATACTAACTTCAGGCCCAGCTGGCCTTTTATTGCAAATAAAAACGAGGTTCAAAACCTAAATGCCCCAAAATGGTGTTGAGCGCTCAACACCAGTTTCTGAGCGTTCAAATCTATAAGTTGGGATTTCTAGTCATTCCCATACCTGTGAAGCCCACAGTTAATTCTACATGTTTTTCCTATCTATTTCCCATTTTTACAGTCCATTTTGTTCAGAGAGTGGATGAGGGATTAGATGTGTTTAGTGGTAGATAGTAATATCCACTCCTGTCCCCGCCCTATTTTGTTTTTTGAATTGAACAAATATCTCGATAAAAAACAAAAAAAGTGAAAGTACACCAATGAATATCTACTTAACGCAAAAATAAGACATTGCGGAAATTTATGAACTTTATAAATTAATACAATTTAAATTTATTTGCAAGTTGTGTTTGTTGCGTATTGAATCTCAGCTGTGAGGTTGTCTTATAGATCTTGCTTAAAATGAAATATAAGCATACATAATCATATACCTATGACTTTGTGAAGCTTTTCTCTTATGGAATCACTGGTAACAGGATAAATGGCAATAAAACAATATAGATTGATCAACTTGTAAACATCAATAAAAGAGGAAATTATAAATACTACATGATAGAAAAAAAACTCACTTTTTCTGCAATTGGATACTTTGTCCCATCCATAACCATATATAAAGTTTTAACTGCGCAACCATACCAAAATTTCGAACTTACATCATGATCATCTGTAGAATACAAAAAATTCAGGGAAAAACATAGCAACGATATATAACCGGGCTAACATATCTCTTGCTTTCATTAAACAAAAGAAAAAAGTAGGACTCGATTTAAATTTACCGAATTGGTAAAGTTTAACAAAGTTTGGTGCTAATTTTCCGCAATACACCATCTTTTATTATCAACATTTTGCCTATTCTCTATTAAAATCTCATTTACATGTAGAACACTTAATCTGTCAAAGTACAAAAAAAAAAAAAATACAACCTAATCAATTTAGCA
Source organism: Vaccinium darrowii (assembly GCA_020921065.1). Classification (NCBI taxonomy): domain Eukaryota; kingdom Viridiplantae; phylum Streptophyta; class Magnoliopsida; order Ericales; family Ericaceae; genus Vaccinium; species Vaccinium darrowii. The sequence continues at coordinate 31,919,253 of CM037157.1, read as the reverse complement.
CCATAAAATCCACATGTACCTGCTCAATGCGCAATACCATAATCTTGTTTGTACGTTGAAAGTTTTTTCTCTACCATGAAAAACTTGTATGATGTAAAGCAGTCAAATCGTTATGAGTGAAACCCAGAGGTAAGACTTTATTAGTTGTTTTAGTTAAAAAGACTTTATTAGTTGTTTTAGTTAAAATTTTAATTTGGAGCCGAATTCTATTATGAGCGATCAAGTATCTAATTATGATAATCCCAATCTCCTATTTTGGGTATGCAAAGAAGAAATTAATGTAAAATTTTGAATTACATAACCTATGTATAGATAAATTTTAAGAGTGGTAATAAGAATAAGTTCACATGTGTTACTAAAAATTCTAATGACAATCCAATGAGTTCATGCCACTTGTCCCAGTGAGAGCATTTTTCACGAAAAGTCATTCTGCAATAATATATAAGATTATACCTATTTTTTAGACACTTGGAGCATGACATCACTATGAACCTCCTGGACACTTTGTTTGCATTTTCAAGTTCTTCTGGCCCTCTTTGCCTGACTTTCCTTGGCTTATCAGTTGGCTTTTTGATGAATGGAAGCCGAATTGGAAGTAAACCAGTTTTGAGCTAATCATGTTTACCAGGAACAGGGTTTATCATGTATTGGTATACAATAACATATATATCCTTTGAATTACATGAATGTATGTACTCCTCTGGTTTTTTTTTGTTCACACATTTTGTGATTGCGTTCTATTTTCAACGACTTAATATATTTTACTGTGAACCTAAAATAATATGCATTATAAATTTTGTTTGATAGATCTTAATTAATTCTATTATATATATATTTTTAAATCATAAAAAATATTACAGACTAAAAGATATAAACTGTTGAAAATGGAACGCAGTTCCAAAATAGACTATCATTTTGGGACGGTGGGAGTATATATATAAAGGGAGAAAAGTCCATGAATTGGGTTTAGTTGTTTCTGTTTTCTCCCGTAGATTTTTTTTCATAATTGATTTGGTAATAACTTAAAGACGAAGCTCAAGTACAGAGATGTGCCCAATTCCTGTTGCCAAGAAATGGAAGAGCTTCTGGTGAATTAAGATCTCTAAGTTAGTATTGCTGACTTTTGTTGGGGTGAAAGAGAGAAGAGTTGCAACATAGTGGTGGGATGATGAAGAGGACAAGGGCATTAGAATCCTTTTACTAGGGGTGCACAAGAAAGTAGATACAACTGCTAAACCGATCCGAAACAGACTGAACCGTTCTTTTTGGTTAGGTTATGCAGTTCATTGGTCTGGTTATGGTTCAGAAAAAATAAGAACCTGTAATTATGGTTCGGTTACTGGTTCTCAATTGAAGAACCACGGTTAGACAACCAGACCGTATATATATATATATATATATATACACACACACACACATAATTATGTATCTTAATTGATTTGATAAGTTAATAGTATTTTTTTCCCTAGTAAGGTATTTTTTTTTTATGACTATTTAGAGTAGAAATCTATTTTGTTAGCAAGTCTTTAATATATAAATAAAACTATTTTATCCTATTAATGCCGAATTTTTAATTTTAATTCCCTAGTAAGACATGCTGAATTCATTTTCTTATTTTTAGACTATTCCATTATTTGTTTTAGCTACTTTATTGATTGTTTTCATCAATTTTAGGAGTCGTTTTATTGATGGTGGATTGTCAAGTACTTTATGCATCATATGGACCATATTTGGTTTCGAATCTCATAAAATCTCATAATTATTTTATGAGTTGTTTAGTGCTCCAAATTCGAAATAATCTTTTGAGTTCATGTATTGTGAAAAAGTGTTCCAATGCTAATTAGGTAGAATCGGAACTGAATCAAAGCTGGTCTGGTCTTGCGATTTGTATTTGGACAAGTTCTACATGTTTATTGGTTAGGTTTTGGTTCTAAATTTTCTAAAATCGATTCAAATGAGAGAGGTAGGGGTGTTGTCGAACCGACCCAAACCTCGGGGTCAAATTTGAAATTTATTTTCAAAAAAAAATTATACTCCTACTCGATATGGACATTGAATATATGGCCCACCAGGAATTGGCGCTCATGGTTTAAGACACTTCCCAGTTCAGACTCTTTTGTTTGTTTGTTCCCCCAAAACCACTGACCGTACAATGCCAGATTTAACTCCAATATTATTCCTACCAAAAACTTCCCATAGAAAAGAAAAATCATCTCTCTCTCTCTCTCTCTCTCTCATTATCTGTATTTCTCAGAGAACTCTCCAGTGTTCAAACTTGAAAAGGACTCTATTTTATAGTGACCCAGATCGGATTCTGGCTAATTACCATTGAATTCCGACGACCCATCTTAGGGTTTTGAGAACCCATATATGTGCACTGCGATTTGAGTAGAAAATGGAAGTTTTGGGGATGACCCCATTGGTTGAGATGAGTCCTATTGGATGAAGTTGTACTTCTTGTATCTGTTATCTGCGAAAAGAAAAGGCAAGTGAATCTTCTAGTAGAGGTTGATTTGCTATACTTGTAATTTGTGAAGATGGAGGAGTGATATGCAAATCTGGTGTTTTATAATGGGTACTTGTTTCAGTTGTGAAAATGAGAAGCCATTAAACCATTTCCCTCTTAAGAACCCGTCAGGTAGTGCTTCCTATTCTTTCTCTTGTATTACGCTTTTCCAATTTCATTTGCAGTTATTTCTTTCGTTTGTTGGCCTTTAGTTTTATTGTCTGTTAGTATCTTTCTCCAGTTAAGTAAAGGTTTTTTTTACCCTCAATGTGGTTCCTTTGTCAATGTGTGTAGTATATCACTATAAAGTCTCCCATACAAATTGTGGTTATGTTGTAAAGTGATGCTTGACAGATTTATTGTGAATTCATCCAAATCATAAGTGGCCTAAAGCTCCCTGTCATTGTAAAAAAAGAAAAAAAAAGAAAAAGAAAAAAAAGAGGAGTGGGTCATTTTGAATTTCTCCAACTACAAATAACTATGCCTGGTTGGTGGTAAATTAGAACAATCCAAAAGATTATGGATCCCTTGTAATTTAAAATTGCAAGATTTTTATACGTTCTCTTCGAAAAGTTGAACAAATTGTTGGATCAACTTGACTACTGGTTCATCGAGAATTAGTTATTGATATGTATAATTATTTATTTTGCTTTCAGATAGGATCCAATTATGTGAAATTAATTGTGCAAAAGTTTGTGTTTGAGGGCATTGTCAATGTAGTGGAGTAGAAAGTAATTGTAAGTTGTGATGAGATAACTGATTGTAACACTTCCCTTTCTTCTTGTGATTGTTTCGGTTGAAACAGGCAATGGCTCTTTGACATATCCTACCAGATCAAGTACACCAGAGTCGCAGGACTTTAAAAGTGCAGGAATCACTTCAGGGACTCCCAGGAATGTGACGGACCTTCGACAAAACCCTGGATATAGTAATGTTGATATCTTTACGTATGAGGAGATGAGGTTGGCCACAAAGCAATTCCGGCCTGACAAAGTACTTGGTGAGGGTGGTTTTGGGGTAGTGTATAAAGGAGTTATAGATGAGACTGTGAGGCCAGGTTACAAGACCACAAATGTTGCAATTAAGGAACTTGATCCTGAAGGGTTTCAAGGGGACAAAGAGTGGCTGGTATTTCTTCTACTTGCATTTTTTGCGCTTTTCTTCTGTTAGTTCATTTATCTTCTTATTCAGCCTTCAAATTTGTATTAATTAGTTATTGGCTCAGTCAGTCTCTCCCGTTCGTTTTGGAGGAGAAAACTCGTGAATTTCATTGCTCTGTTAAATGGGAGTTCATGGAAAGGACAAACCACAACTCGTATTAAATATTAAGTACTGAATTGATTGCTTAGATTTGAAAATTTCATTAAACAAAGAATCAAGGGTATTGTAGCCATCATTCTTGAGACATTTGCGAAGTTTGAGTTTCATATATGAGCCGTACATCATGGCCCTTCTCTGCTCTAACAAGTTGGGTGAATGGTCTCATACCTGTGTTGCTTAGACAAGTATTTTTCTCTTGATAATGCTTTATGAGTATGAGAAATAAAGAAGGTACATGGAATCCTTATGTATTTTCATTTCTTAATATTAGTTCGTTGTTGTTAGGTCAGACGTTCCTTGTGAAAGAGAGAAACCTGTTTTTTTGGGGTTGATTTTGCATTTTAAATAGGAGAATTTACTCTGTTAGTCTGTCTGTTGTATGTGTGCAGGCGGAAGTGAGCTATTTGGGTCAGCTCAGTCACCAAAATCTGGTAAAGCTCATTGGTTACTGCTGTGAAGATGAACACCGGCTGTTAGTCTACGAGTACATGGCATCTGGGAGCCTGGAAAAACACCTTTTTCGAAGTGAGTACTAAGTTGACTCTTAGATGTTTTCTAATAGTAGAACCCGTGGAGGAATCTCCACTTGGATACTTGATCCATGATTAAAAGATGCTACTTGACAAGCAAACTAGATTCAATTTCTGATGTTAGCCCTCCAAACCTCGCATCATTGGCACACACTTCTTTGATTTTCTCCCATAGATTTTTTTTTTTAATTAACTTCTTCAGCATCATTCATAATACAATGCATATGACTTCTTTAGCAGTTCTCATCATTCATAGAATCATATTGCAGTGCATAAAACATCAAAGGTGTATAAAAGTTCTCATGAAACAGCTAGACCCCACTTTTTCCGAATCCGGGGGAGGCGCTTTGCGGTAGGTATTGTGCGCCATGTTGTGCGACAAAACTACTTCGTTTTGCTAATTTTCTTAGTATATCCAAGGGCCCTGTTTGGAGAGTTAAGTGTGGGGTTTAATTTTGGGATTCATTTTTAGGGAATTTTGGCTCTTTGGGCTAGGGTATAATGGGTTTATGCACTTGAATTTAGGCACTTTAGGTTTAGGGTTTAAGCACTTTGGATTTAGGTACTTTGTAATGGTTTTTTCTTCCTCCAAACAAGGCCCTTGGAAGCTTTGGAAGTGTATACTAAAATCAAGCAAAATGACGTAGTTTTGCCGCACAACACGGCGCACAACACTTACCGCATAGCACCCACCCCGGATCCCACTTTTCCATGCGACAGGACACTGGGGCGGTTGAGCACTCTCCTGTTTCCACCACACCTATTCAAGACTACAATGCAGAATGAAAATAAAAGTAGTAAACAAACTACAATGTGCACGGTGGGAAAAGAAAATTCCCCTACTGGCAGGAAAAGCCTAACAGAATCAAGTATTTCCCCTAGCTTCTGATTCTACATGGTGTTTCCTGTGAACTGAAGTATGGTTGCTTTTACCTTTGTTGATTTCAAGTTATTTCCCAAGAGAAAAGATTGAGTTTGGATAAAGGTGGAACATTTAGCTGATGCATCACGCATGTGCTTTTCTTATGTAAAATAAAATCACGAGAATACTTCTGGGATTAAGCACCTTTTGCTCTCCAGAAATAATGGAGAGCATTACATATTTCAGATATTTCTGAACTGCAAAAAGGTTAATATTTCGAATCACAAGGAATTAGTTCAGCTTGTTCAGATATTGGCATTGGAATGAAGTACTTCAGATCAAATGACACTATTAGAGACAGAGAACTCACTCGACTGCTCCAGTAAATCTATTCCGTTGATGGATGTCTCATTGCTTCTTCTCCTTGTTAGACTGAAACCTTTTTACAAACAAAAGAGTGCTCAAGTCGTCTTGTTGAAAGAAGGACTTCTATTTATTTCCACAATCAAGGTTCCTTACCGTATTCTTCTCTTCACTTCTCTAAGATATGGAAAACAAGAACAAAACATGTAGGCCTCAGAGAAATAAAAGAGTTTTGCAGGAAATGCTGGAAACGAATGCTGACCTTTTCAAGTAGTTTAGACCACAGCTGCCACACAGACAAGATCGTCTGTTGAGTTACAATATTGATTGTGACTACTTATTACATGGGCTTGTGTTTCTAGGAGTTTGTACTACGCTAACATGGTCAAGAAGAATGAAGATTGCTTTAGATGCTGCAAGAGGGCTTGCGTTTCTTCATGTTGCAGAAAGGCCTATCATTTATCGGGACTTCAAGACATCGAACATCTTGCTAGACGCAGTTAGTTCTCTCACTGTCATGATTTCAAACTTTTGTTCCTCAATGTCTGTTTTTAATGAATGAAATCCCTGCAGAAATATGTGTTATACCATCATAGCCAGTTTTGATTCGTGTACTTTAATTCAGTGTGAAAAATTCAAAAAATAATACACGGAAACACTTAATTTTTTTTATTTGAAATACCATGATTTTAGCACCTGCTGAACTCATTTGCTAAAATCATGGTGATTTTAGCAACTGGGTTGCTAAAATCTTTTGGAAAACTATGGTATCAATGTTGATTGGGAAAATAAGATGTTAGGCATGCACGATATGGAATTTAGAGTTTCTATACAAGGAAATGATTTATGAAACTGAAAGAGCATCTCCAGCCAAATTGTTACTCAAATTTGAGTAAAAATTTGGGTAAAAGCTCCACTTGGTATGGCTCAATCCAACGGGAGCCCATTTTTTTAAACTCAAATTCTGTTTTTAAAAAAAATCAAAAAACACTCTTATTCCTCTCTCTCTTCCCTTCACCAGACCGAAAAGAGGGAAACCTCTCCTCCCTACCCCCACTGCAAGCCTTCCTGCACCACCGTTCATCAAACCCATGGACTGCTTCTCTCTCCACCAGACCCACTAATCCACTCCCTCCTCCCTTCTTCATCTTCTCTCTCCCCAAATCCACCAGATCCATCAAACCCAGCTCCATCGCCACTCCACCAACCCCTCTGAAACTCACTTATCAATGGCGGCAACCGCCACATTGGTGGGAATAGTTGCCGGATTGGGTCATCGATAGTTTGAAGAAGAAGAAGGCGCTTCAGTTGCTAGAGTACATAGATCAGGAGCAACTCAAAACCGTAGACGTGTTCCCTTGACGAGTCCACCAACAACACCACAGCCTGCCACCAAAATATAGCCGTTGGAAATTTGGTATTGGGTTTGAGTCTCACCAAATTTGGCGAAAATTTTGAGTAAAACTCAATTTGGTTCTTGATTTGGTGGAGGAGTGGAGTAGTGTTTTGGGTATTTTTACTCGAGTCTAAAGTTGAGTAAGGGCGGGAGATGCTCTAACCAACTTCTTTTGGAGAATGAAACAGCAGTGAAATCGTTTTTAATTGTGTAGTTTTTCTTTGGAAATTTCATTTCCCTGTTAGAATAGCGTACGATTTGACTTATTGACTGAAAATTCTTAAAAGATTATATTAGGCATTCAGAATCTTGATTTTCGATGCTCTATTCAAATAGAGTTTGCCATAACTATAACCAAATCCTTTTGAAAAACGAAAGTTAGTGCGATTAGTGAAGTCGTTTGTGAATTCTGTGATTCCTTCTCTGGAATAATTTTCTTTTTGTTTCTATAATGATGGCAGGATTTTAATGCAAAACTATCTGACTTTGGGCTTGCAAAGGATGGGCCTATGGGAGACCAGACCCATGTATCAACACGAGTCATGGGCACATATGGGTATGCAGCCCCTGAGTATGTTATGACTGGTGAGTCATCCATAGCAAGTCGGAATGCATCACAGTTCATTCATTGGTACTTGCGTATCCCAAATGACATCTCATTACAGCGTTCTCGATTCAAAAAAAAAATTTGATCGATAAATGGAACATAAGATAGAAAAAAGCCCATAATGGATGTGCTTAACTTTCACCTGTTAAATATCTTAGTAGAAAAAACAGTAA